>JANUWF010002172.1:2400000-3600000 GCA_026120185.1 Voacanga thouarsii
TCATTTCAATTTAACCCCTATTACTTTTCCCGCACAAAATGATAATGAATCTCTACGTACTTTGTTCTTGTATAGAACACTGAATTTTCTGCTAAGCTTATCGTTGATTGATTATCATAATATAATTGAACTGTCTTTTCCACTGGCTGATGAAGATCTTCCAAAAGTTGTAGTAGCCACGAACATTCTTGAGCTGCCATTACTGCAGCACGATATTTTGCCTTAGTGTTAGACAGTGATATTGTTGGTTGTCTCTCACTACACTATGAGACAGCTCCAGATCCGAGATTAAAAATGTATCCAGTAGTTGATCGTCATGTATCATAATCTCTAGCATAGTCAGCATCACAATATCCTGTTATTTGAGATGTATCTATCTTTTTATATAGTAAGCCATAGTCTA
The DNA here is from genome assembly GCA_026120185.1 of Voacanga thouarsii. Classification (NCBI taxonomy): domain Eukaryota; kingdom Viridiplantae; phylum Streptophyta; class Magnoliopsida; order Gentianales; family Apocynaceae; genus Voacanga; species Voacanga thouarsii. The sequence goes on from JANUWF010002172.1 coordinate 2,400,404, forward strand.
TTGTACCTTTAACATACCTTAGTATTCTTTTTACTACATCAAGATGTGGCTTTTTCAGTGTTTGCATGAATCGGCTTACTACTCCAACTGCATATGAAATATCTGGTCTTGTTAGTGTTAGGTAGATTAAACTACCCACTAACTGTCGATACATCGTTCTGTCTTCAAGTTCTTTGCCTTTAATTGGGCATAATTGAACATTTACCTCCACTGGAATAAAGTTTGGTTTGCAGTCAAGCATGCCATATTTTTGTAGAAGATTCTGCGCATACTTCTGTTGGCATAAAAATATCCCATCATTTGCTTGTTCTATCTCCAAGCCAAGAAAGTGTTTTAGTTTTCCAAGCTCCTTCATCTGGTAGAGAATTGAGAGATTTAACATAATTTGTTCAATCTATTCTTTATCATTTCCAGTAATGATTAGATCGTCCACATACACAAGTACTATGGCTAGCTTCCCTTCTCAAGTTTTGACGAACAAACTTGAATCAACTGGTGCTATTGAATATCCATTCTGGATAAAGAATTCTGCAATTTACCCGTACCATGCTCGTGATTCTTGTTTCAATCCATAAAGTGCTTTATTAAGTTTACACACATATTCTAGATGTGCCTTGTTCTCAAACCCTTGTGGTTGTTGCATGTATATGGCTCGATCGAGTTCTCTATGGACGAATGCATTCTTCACATCCATCTATCATAACTTCCATGATTTACTTGCAGCTAAGCCAAGTAATACTCAAACTGTAGTGATTTTTGCTTCTTGACTGAACATCTCGTTATAGTCTAATCCATACTTTTGTGATAAACCTTGTGCCACCAGTCGTGCCTTGTATTTGTCAACCGATTCATCTGGTCGAGTTTTTAATTTGTACACCCATTTGCAAGAGATGGGTTGTATATTTTGTGGCCTTGGCACTAAGCTCGACGTCTCGTTTTGCTTTAGTGCTTGTATTTCTTTTTTCATCGCCTTTCTCCATTCCTTTTGTTTGGATGCCTCTTCGTACGTATCTGGCTCTCTTGCAGTATCCTCGATTAAGGTTGTGTTTACATATTTTGGATTGGGTCTTCGTTGTCGAATAGACCTCCGAAGTTGTGGTTGTGCCTCCTCTTCTTTGTTCATTTTTTCATGGCCCTCTGATCTTCTGTACTTTGGTGTATTCCTATCTACCACAGGCTTTTCAATTTTCTTGATGGTGATTCCTTTGATGATGATTCTTTGTCGCCCTCTTTAGTTATTTTAGAAGTCAAATGATCTTCTTTTTGTTCTTCCAGCTTTTTTGCTAGCTTTTCTAAGATTTCTTCAGATTATGGTAGCTTCTCGGCTTGAGATGATCACCAAGATGATGCTTCATCAAAAACAACGTTTCTAGATGTGTAGCATCTACCTGTATTAGGATTACAACAAATCCATCCCTTTCGTCTGGAATCGTATCCAACAAAGATGCAGCGAATTGCCTTCTTTTCAAACTTACTCCTTAAATGATCGGGTATCAATACGTAGCATACACACTTGAAAACTAAAAAATAAGCTACAATGGGTTTCTTCTTCCATAATTTCTCGTAAGGTGAGATCATGCCGAGCTTCGCTTGTGGTAGGCGATTTGTGATATATATTGCTGTCTTCATGCATTCAACCCAAAACTGTAGTTGAACATTCTTGTTATGCAGCATGCTTCTACAAGTCTCTGCTAAGTGTCGATTCTTTATTTCTGCAACTCCATTCTGTTATGGAGTATTCGGACATGTCAACTATCGTCGAATTTTGTTTTGTTTCAAGAATTCTGTAAACTCCTCTGAAGTGTATTCCCCACCATTGTGTGTGCGAAGGCATCTTATTTCATAGCTGATCTCACTTTTTTCTTTCTCCTTGAATGCCTTAAACTTTGTTAAGGCTTCGAACTTTTCTTTCATGAAATCAATCCAGACATATCGAGAATAGTTAATGATAAAAGTTATCATATATCGATAACCATTTACCGATGACTGCTTCATTGGGCCAAAAACATCTGAGTGGACTAGCTCCAAAGGCACCTTAGCTCTGAACTTTGACTCCTTGTATGGTAGTTGATACGTTTTACCATACTGATAGCCAGCACAAACTATATGGTCTTGAACCTCCAACTGTGGTAGACCCTTCAACATTGACTTTTTCATCATCACCTTTAGTTTGGTGTATCTCACGTGTCCCAATCTTGCATGTCATAAATTTGATGTCTCGTTATTTTTAGTTTTATCTACATATGCTGTCTCCGTAGACATTACATAGATAGACTCTAATTTTCGTCCTTCTATAATTGAATCTCCTTCTAACTTTAATTGATGATACACCTTCACGTTGTAGGAGCCGAATATGACATAGTTCCCTATTGAAGGTAGTTGTAATACTAGTAGTAAGTTCTTTTTCATACCTGGCATATGCAACACATTATCTAACTCCATTTCTGTAGAGTTGAATCGTGGTACTGCTAGAGTTTTGTCAATATGTGTTATTGGCATTTTAGAGTTATTAGCACTTATCACGACACATCCACTTTTATATTTCTCCATGCTGTAGAATTTTTCTTTATCTCCTGTCATATGATTAGAGCATTATAAATCTACTATCCAATCATTTTTATAATTGATAAGTTTGTTACTTACCATGACAAGTGCCAAATCTTCTTCCTTTGCTTGAACTATGCTCGACAATATCTCCTCCTCTTCAATCGTGCAGGATGCATGAAAATCCCATTCATCCTCACTTTCTTAAGTATATGAAGAGGTGGCAACATTCCTTTTGGCTTGTTTGTGCTAGCAATCTCGAGCGAAGTGACATTTCTTTCCACAGTTGTAACACTCATTATTTCTTCACTGGCTCCTCATGTTGTTATTTTGCTGTGGTGGTATTCTCCCTTGATGTGTATTTTTCTCTAAACGCCCTTTCTGCTAAAAACCATGTCTCTCTTTATTTTTGTCTCCTTTCATTGGTATTTTGGCATTTTTCTGTCCTCCGTATGTTCTTCGTTTGCCATGAAGAGCCTTCTCTTCCTCATTTGTTGATCCGATGTAGGATAGTCTTATTAAGGCTTCTTCATTTGCTAGCATGCTTCTCGTCGTAACCCTCGAATTATAGTTCTCCTCATGCTAGTCTCGTCAATAAGGCGAATAGGATCTACTTTTAAAATTTTTTCACTTAAGGATCTCACTTTGGCAAAATATTGACTCATAGTTATATTACCTTGTGAGATTCCTAATAGCTCGTTTTCAAGTCTTTGCACCTTAGCTTCATTAGTCTTGGAGAATCTCTCTGCCAGAATATTCCAAACTTCCTTTGGCGTTTTTGCATTTTTAATCAAATCTAAAAATTAATTTTCAACTGTTAAGGCTAAAATGGATAGAGCCTTACCAGCATTTTTGTCTCATTTGTTGTATTCTCCAACATTTTCTAGTGGTGGTGGTGTTGTTTGACTTCCATCTACGAGCTCCTATAGGTCTTGTCCTCTCAAATAGAATTTTAGGCACACGTTACAATCATTGTAGGTGTCCTCTGTGAACTTTTCGATATTGTTTGTGTTGACGAAGTCTGCCATCTTGACTTGGTGATGCTCCGCACCTTATCCAAATAAGTGTGGTCCCTAACCAACCAACTTCACAGTCCTTGACTGCGTATTGGCAGAGTTTTGACATACCACGATCATTAACATACTATTTTGAGCACGGTTTTTGACCGTTCTTTGACTTGATCTTGGAGCCTTGATGAATCTAGCGAACCAGCCTCTAATACCAAATTGTTGAGAAAATTAAAGATGACCAAAATAACTAAACAAAATTTATTCAACTTTATATAAGAGCACTAACACATAGTACACAAGCACTACTTTTTTCTCTACATAAACACTACTAATATATGAGCACTTAGTGCTCTTCAACTACCTCTCTGCCTAACACCTCTCATACACACATTTCACTTGATTGGATGCAAAGTACATGACACCTATATATAGATGTTGTAAACCGTCATGCTAAGTCGGTTTTGGATCTCCAAAAACTTCTTGAATATTCTTTGCAAGTTGTGATCTAGCTGGCCTTTATTCTTTGTCAAAATTAGCTACTACATATTGGGAATTTTTATCTGCAATTTGCAGCTCTAGAGAATTCCTCAATGGTGGTCGAGCAAAGTTGTCATCTATTTCTCACTAAAAACATAATTTCAGGACTCTCGACTTAATCTTTCAAGCTTTTCCCAAACTCCCATTGATTAATTTAGAGCTTATAAGAGTATAAGAAACAAACAAGAACCTCAGAGATAGTAATTGCTATTGGACACAGTACAAATTCTCGTGCAGAATTCAGTTCATATGAGCATTCTACATGTTACAGAAGTTAGAAGGGTGGCAGCCCTTATGCCTGTGGTGCTTGGGACGGCTGGAGACAGCCTTCCGGGGCCGATCTTAAACTCGAAATTCCTTTCCTATATATTATTTTCAGAACTTCCCTATATTTTGTTCTTGAATTCGTTGTCAGTGATGTAGTGATATTGCATTGAATATTTTGGATAACTTTTGGATAAATCATGTTATAATTTAATGCAATATGAGGTTTATTTGGACAATTTACTCTTTGTTGTTGTTATTTGATAGTCTAGGGATTTGAACAAAAAAATCACAAGTTGCAGGGTTGAAGAAGCAAATTTCAAAAGATCTCATTAGGAGAGTTCAATCAGGCACCAGATTCATCAATTAGGAGCCGGATTAAACCTTCCAATAGATTCCAGCGAAGATAAAAGCCGAAAAGAGTGAATTTTGGAGGGTTAATGTGAGCCCACCAACTTCTTTTCTTTCATGGGCTTACTGGGCTGTGGGGTTTTTTTTTTAATTTTAATTAGTGGACTAAGGTCCATAAAGCTAAAACAGTTAAGTATTATAAGTTGAGGGGCTAAGTGCAATTATTTAGTTATGGGACTTTTATTAATTTTTCATTATAGGCTCATGCCCTGAACGGTTACATTGTTTATGAAACTATTCTAGAAGAGGAGAAGAGTGAAAAGAAAGGAGAATCTGAGAAGGGACTTGAGCCATTGGCATCAACTCTTGGTAAATTAGCTTTCCCCTTATGTTTTATGGTGTTTATAACCTAGAATTGGGATAAATTGTTCTTGAATCGAAGTTAGAGTATTAGGGTTCTAAATTAGAGAAAATTGATTGGAGGATTAATTGTATTGTTTGGGTTTTAATTGAAGGTGAATAAGTGTTTGGAGGCTTGAGTGGAAGCTTTAGGAGGTTCCAAGAGGCTGAATTCAGTAGATAATGAAATTGAGTTTTCCTGTATTTGGTACTGGTTACTATTTTCTTCAAAATCAATGATGTCTCTTGATTTCTTTATGAAAGTGGTATTTTGATTATATGAAAATGGTATTGAACATAATATGTTAATTGTTATTTCCGTACCAATGGTTGTGTTCGTTGAAAGTTATGAGTTTAAGCTAAGTTTTATGCCTATGTATTGATTTTCTGATTCATGTGATGTTGAATGCTTGTGGGTTTTGTTTTGGTAGGGAATTCTCTAATTTTATAAGCTATAAGGCCCTATTAGGGAGATACAATACCTAGAATAAGTTAAGACCATTCTTCCAATGGGATATAATAATTAAAAAACTGATCAGCTAAGTTAAATCAAGTCCCCAAGTATGAATTATCTTCGTAAATTAAACTTTGTTTAAGCATGTTTAAGTATGTATACATGATTTTTTGTGTACAGAACGGTATTTTCCTTTATTAAAGTGGGTGGTAAAAACTGCGTTTTTTGTTTGAAAAGTTAAAGGTTGGATTTTGGGTGTTCTGAAAATCGTGCTTGCACATTCCAGAATACACTCGGTGCCGGGTACACTCTGTTTTGACTTCGGTACCGATTTTTTCCTCTATTGAAGCGATGGTTTTTTCGTTTGTTTTGATCACTATTATTGTCATTGAATAAACCACACCAGTTCAGTATTTATGTACCAAATATGCCTTTTTTGGTTCAATAATGAGTAAGGTTAATAAATTCATTATTCATTTTTTCCTCCTTTTTCTTTTTTTGGGTGATACTCCAAAATCTTCATATGGTGCGACCAATCTACCAGGGACATATTTTAAGACCCCACGAGTTTTGTTGTACCTTAAATTTCTAAACTCTTATGATCAAACGTTTTGTAAATGTATATGTATATGTAGCATGCTCAATCCCGGGTAGGCCAGATTTCCTTATTGAGCTAGTGAGCTCACCCCTTATTTAACATTTTGCAGGTTTTCAGTTAGATGAGGATGAGTTGAAAGAATGGTTTAAAAATGATCTAGAGTGATTAGTTATTTTTCATTTTTGTTCAGTTTTATGTATATTTTGTTTTGAATTTAAAAACGATGTAAAGATATTCTTTAAGTATTACTAGAATGTTATGTTTTGATTTTTTATGATATGTAGGAGTTCGACATTTCTTTTTGGAGTGTTGCCATGCCATCCTCGGCTTTGGGGCGTGACAGTTAAGCAATTAGGAACGACTTTTGTTCAATTTCTTTTGAAATTAACTTTAGGTATTATCTTCCTATGGTATTTTGGTTGTAATTTTGAGAGGGTTTTTCAGTGTTGGACACATATTGAAGGCTACTCATGGACAAACTTGAAGATTGTATTAATATACTGTGATGTTTTCTCATACCTTATCTTTTAATTTGTTCTTGAATTTTTCTTCAATTATGTCTTAATTTCTTATTCTAAGACCTTGATATAGTTAGTATTGAGTATTATATTATCTTATAATTCCATTATTTGAAGGGTGTTACTAAGTCTTTGCCTGATTATTGTACTCAAAGCAATTGAATGCTTGATCACCATTCAGATTAATTTATCATTAACTAGAAAAATTTGAAAGATGACTTAGTTAATTATGACAGGTAATCAAACAAAAAATTACATGTGAAATAGAGATATATTTGCATAATTTGTGTGATTATTATAATGTCATGTTCTTGAATACGTTCCTTTGAATTGAATTCAATATAGAAATATAGTTGGGTTATTTGAAGAAATAGAATTAATATACCTTGAAAGATGATATTGGTTAATTATGGACATTGATTAACTGATAAGGTACACTTTAGAATAATGAGTCACGTTGGTAATATAAGAGTTAATTTAGTGAAGTCATGTACCTTAGATCATCTCATTACAATCTTTATCCGGGGAGAAGTGCTAATTTAGTTATTTCAATTTAATTCTCAAAACAACAATTATTGAAATCTTTGTTTTCTTTTAATTCAAATTAGAATTGATTTTATTGGAAGAAGTTTTAATTTCTATTCTCTGTGGGACGACCTTGTTACTATAAATGAGATTTAGTACACTTGCTAGTGCTCCGAATTGGTTATCAAGTTTTTGGCGCTGTTGCTGGGGATTAGTAAATTGAAAATTTCTTCTTTTGATTTTGACTCTAATTTGATTTCTGTTTTTTCTTTATTCTCACAATTGTGCATAGTCTAGATAAATTTTACGTGGTGCATATCTAGAAACCGTACTGCAGATTTAATACCCTTTAATCCTGAAATTAAGTGTACTTATAGGAGAAATCGAGCTAACCAGAGGGCTGAAGCAATGGCACATGATGGAGGAAATCAAGCACAAAATGATGGGCCAGATAATCAGTTACAACCATTAGCTCTCTTGGGAGTCAATAATCACGCCCATTCTTGATTAAGGGATTTACAGATGCCTACCATTGCTACCAATCCATCATGTATTCGGCTAGGTAATGTTGCAAGGAATTATGAGCTGAAAAACTTTCATCTTCATCTACTTTCAACATTTAATGGATTGGGGGCTGAGGATACTTTGGGATTTTTGCGAGAATTCCACAGTACGGTACAAACATTCCCCTTGAACAACCTGTCCGAAAAGGAATTGAGGCTCAGATGTTTCCCATATTGTTTAAAGGGAGATGCTAGACAATGGCTGCTAGGTTTACCTGAAGGATCCATAAGCACTTGGGATGAAGTCTATGAGACATTCATGTTTAAATGCTATTTGTCTCAGAAGACCATGGATTATAGAAGCAAGATTAATTCATTCACACAAAGAGAAGGAGAGGCATTTCATGAAGCATGAGACATGTTTAAATTGTTATTGACCCAGTGTCCTCACCATGATTTCTCTCTTTTGTTGATTACTTAGTTTTTTATGAAGGACTAACTCCTATGTGTCATTTAGTAGATATTGTTGCAGGTGGGTATCTAGGAGATAAAAATGCTCAAGAGTTGCAAAGTATCTATGAGAATTTAGCAAGAAATTCTCAACAAAAAGCAGTAAGAGGTAGAAGAGCTGTGGTTCATGAAATCTATACTCAACCTGACATTGTTTCAAAGCTAGCAGAACTAACTAACCAAGTTAGCCTGTTGATGACTCGAGAAGGGAGTAGCACTAGAGATGTATGTGCACTTTGTGGAATGCACGGGTATACTACTAATTTTTGTATAAATGCAGATAGCCACCCGTCTATGCTGGGGGAAGCAAATTATATGGGAGCTCATCGACAAGAATCATCCCAACGGAATGACCCATATTCGAACACATATAATTCGGGATGGAGGAACCACCCAAACTTTGCCTGGAGAGATCAAAATACGCAAAGGCAAGGAGCACCTCCTGGATTCCAGCAGAATAGGGTACCATTTCAACAAACACAAGTGCAACCTCCACAACATTCACCTCCGACTCTAGAAAAGAAGCCACGGTTTGAAGAGGCTATCATGCAATATCTGTCCAAGCTAGATGCAAAGATTGATCAAGTGGCTAAGACCAATCAAGCTTCTATTCATAATTTGGAAGTTCAAATAGGTCAATTTGCAGATGCAATGAAAGCAAAAACTCAAGGAAAATTGCCTAGTGACACAAAGAAAAATCCTAGAGAGCAACTCTATGCCGTGACTCTTTGTAGTGGAAAATAACTTCAAGAAGTGGAGAAGAAGAAAGAAGAGTCAAAAGAAAGTAAGGCAGGGGAATTAGTGATCATATCAAAGAATGATGATTCTAAAGAGGAAGACTCTAAACTTTTTACTCCTCCTAAACCTTATGTTCCTCTAATTTCATTTCCTCAAAGACTAAAAAACCAAAATGTAGAAAAACAATTCTTTAAGTTTCTTGAAATTTTTAAGAAATTGCATATTAACATTCCTTTTGCAGAAGTACTGGAGCAGATGCCAAAGTATGCCAAGTTCTTAAAGGATATCCTAACTCACAAGCGTAAGCTCGAAGATCATAGAACAGTAATGCTAACTGAAGAATATTTTGCTATTCTATAAAGGAAGTTGCCCCAGAAGATGAAAGATCCAGGGAGTTTTACTATTCCCTGTAATATTAGGCAATTGCAATTTAAAAATGCATTATATGATTTAGGTGCAAGTATATATTTAATACCTTTATCTATCTTCAAGAAATTAGGTCTTGATGAGGTCAAATCGACTAACATAGTTTTGCAACTAACAGATAGGAATATAATTTATCCGTGGAGTATAATTGAAGTGTACTGCTGAAAGTAGATAAATTTATATTTCCTACTGACTTTGTTATTGTGGATATGGAAGAAGATAAAGAGATACCTCTTATCTTAGGAAGACCCTTCCTAGCTACAGGTCGAACCTTGATAGACGTTCAACAGGGTAAGGTCATCCTTAGAGTTTATGAGGAAGGGGTTATTTTTGAAGATTATAAGGCTACAAAATATCCTCCAGAAATTGATTATTCTTATTCCATTTATTCTATTTCTCCTACAATTCAGGAAAGGGTAAAGGAAATCACTTCTAATGATCTTTTGGAGCTATGTTTATAGGAAAGTAGTAAGGAAGTAGAGACGAAGGAAGCGACGAAACAATGTGTCATGTACCTGGATGCAAGACCTCGTGATCCTTCCTACAAATGGCATAAATATGAAGAGCTAGAGAAACTTCACATGTAAGCCTATGAGAATGCCCGTCTTTACAAGGAAAGAACCAAACGACATCATGATAAAAAACACTATTTTGGTGAAGATTTTGATCATGATAAATGTCCCCTTCATGCACATAAACCGGCACTGGATTCCATGTGTATGCCCAAGTCGACACAGACAGAGAATTTCCAGTGCCTAATTCAAGTAAAATAGGTGCGAGATTGTCTACGCGTTTTCGAACTGATTTGGGGTCAACGAATTCCTTCATCCCAAGGGCGGACAGAAAATTTTTGGCGCCGGATTGAGCTCAATCCGGTGCTGGAATGAGCTCGGACCTAAAAAAAAAATGTCAGGCGTTGGTTTTCAGTCTCTCATTTCTTCACCACCGACACTGTGGCTAGCAATTTACCGTCCTTCAATGCCACCGTTTCTTTATTCTCCAGTGACTCTGATGATCGGAGGCCTGCAACCCTCTTCCTGTTATGTCCTCACTAACAAGGAAGTTGGTTTCTTTTCTCCTTCTTTCCACTTTTGTTGCTATCATTGAGGACACTGCTAGCTTTAAATGTGGGGGAGGCATTACATGTTTCATGCTTTACTTCTTTGGGGTGAAATTGTTTTTTTTCAAGCTCTTCTTGATGCATGTCTCTCGTTTGTGTTGATAAAGCATTTGTTCTACACTTTTTATAGTATATGCATAACTCTTTTTGCTCACCATGGACCCTTGTAGTGTATGCAAATGCTTTACATTATTTTCAAGTCAGATTTTCTTGAAAATTCTCTTATTGATGCTTCTAGAACTTATTCTAATACCTCTCGAGGCGAAATAAGAAGGCAGTCATGAATTTGCTTAAAAACAATGGTCACAGGCCTTCTTTGGACAGTTTGAGCCTTTCAAACTTACCTTATGAATTATCCATAGCACCATTTTTGTGCCTAAATATATTTAATTCTTTCATGAACTAGTGAATATATTGACTTATTATTTCCTTGTGAGGGTTTAATTCATATTCCAATTCTTTTATTGCTTTATAGGATTAGGGTACAGGTTTGTGAAAGAACATTACAGCTTTAAGTAGAATGATATTGAGGGAATATTAGGACTGATTTACACTGTTATTTTATGTTGGGCTGCTAGCCTTGGTTTGCCTTAAGTACTATCATCTTTGGGGCCATATTCAGTGCTATGTAGGCAACTAGAATTGGAAATATACTGCCACCGTGGACCTTGTGTATCTTGGGTGATCTTGTGTATTTTGTGTAAATGTTGGGAAAAAAAAAAAAAGAAGATGCTGAAAAAAATTCAAACAAACAACATTTCATTGAAAAAAAAAAAGATAAGAGAAAAGAAAACACAAGACGAAGAGCACAATTGTTGGTCTAGGCTAGTTGTAAGGTTGTTATGGGAATGAATTTTCACCATATTGAGGGTTGTGCAACAAGTGTAATGGTGAGGATACAAAGAGTGCTTAGTATACATCTTGATTCTGGTATGAGGATTTGGGAATTGAATGTTGGTATGTACTAGGGCAAGCGAAACATTGGAGTTTTTGCTATGTTTTGTTATCATTTTTTTCTTACAAGCTCTCTTCTCTTTGTATGTCGTTATTTTATATCTTTCGATTGTTAGCCAATTCCGTAACCTTACATTACAAGCGCTAAAGTCCTACCTAATCTAAGTAGAATCATGATATACCTCAAATAATGGAGAGAGAGTATGAAAAGTAAGCCTATGGAATGCATATTTTATTTAAACTCGACTCTTTAAATGACTTGAGAACATTGTTGAGTAATTGTTTTGTACTATTGGGTCCTACTTCACTAACACAAGTCTTGCATTTGTTATGAGGAGTACTTGAGTATTTGTTTTTATTGGCATAAACAAAAGAAGTATTTGAGATATGATATTGAAACTCATGTGTGTTGACATTTTGATTTAAACCTAGTTTTGCATAGGGACAAGCAAACATCTAAGTGGGGGGGGGGGGGGGGTGGAGTTTGATGTAGTAATATTGCATTGAATATTTTGGGTGACTTTTGGATAGATCAAATTATAATTTAATGCAATATGAGGTTTATTTGGACAATTTATTCTTTTTTGTGGTTATTTGATTTTTCTAGGGACTTGAACGAAAAAACACACAAGCTGCGGGGTTGAAGAAGCAAATTTCGAAAGATCTCATTAAGAGAGTTCAATTAGGCGTCGCATTCATCAATCAGGGGCCGGATTGAACTCTCCAATGGATTTCAGCGAAGATAAAAGCCGAAAAGAGCGAATTTTGGAGGGTTAAGCAATTAGGGACGACTTTTGTTCAATTTCTTTTAACATTAGCTTTAGGTATTATCTTCCTAGGGTATTTTGGTTGTAATTTTGAGAGGGGTTTTCAGTGTTGGACACATATTGAAGGCTACTCGTGGACAAACTTGAAGATTGTATTAGTATATTGTGATGTTTTCTCATACCTTGTCTTTTAATTTGTTCTTGAATTTTTCTTCAATTATGTCTTAATTTCTTATTCCAAGACCTTGATGTAGTTAGTATTGATTATTATATTATCTTATAATTCCATTATTTGAAGGGTGTTACTAAGTTTTTGCCTGATTATTGTACTCAAAGCAATTGAATGCCTGATCACTATTCAGATTGATTTATCATTAACTAAGAAAATTCGAAAGATGCCTTAGTTAATTAGGACAGGTAATCAGACCACAAATTACATATGAAATAGAAATATATTTGTATGGTTTGTGTGATCATTATAATGTCATATTCTTGAATACGTTCATTTGAATTGAATTCAATATAGAAATATAGTTGGATTATTTGAAGTAATAAAATTAATATACCTTGAAAAAAAATATTGATTAATTTTAGACATTGATTAACTGATAAGGTACACTCTAAAATAATGAATCACATTGGTAATATAAGAATTAATCTAGTGAAGTCATGCGCCTTAAATCATCTCATTACAATTTTTATCCGAGAAGAAGTGTTAGTTTAGTTATTTCAATTTAATTCTCAAAACAACAATTATTGACATCTTTATTTTTTTTAATTCAAATTCAAATTGATTTTATTGGAAGAAATTTTAATTTTTTATCTATATGGGACGATTTTATTATTATAAATGAGATTTAATACACTAATTAGTGTTCCGAATTAATTATCAGTCAGCTCAATAGATTCGAAGCTTGTGTTTTTGCAATCATCTTGTTCTTCGAATTCTTCATTTTTGCGATATGTGCATGCATTAAAATATCAATTTCTTCTCAATCACTGTTACAGATAACGAAACGGAGGTGGACGAAATGATTGAACGTGCAGTCAAATGCAGATATTGATGCCCCCCCCTAGTCCTATCCTATCCAAATTTACACACGGGTGTGAAATAAAACTCCGAAGGTTCTCTCAGGCCCATTTTCTGTAGCTGGGCATCATCCAACGTGCGAAGTTGCGAACCAGGGCACCCAACTCCGTCCTGTTGCTATACAGATTTTGTGCAAACACAACAATTGTTTGATCCTATGCACCAAAAAAGGGCCTCCTGTTGTGAATCCGAACTCTGTCCATACTGATTGATTTACTTGACACAAAACCAGTCTGGCCTTGGGCGGACCCAACTCTACTTTCAGCTTTATGGGAACCTTTGTTCGGGGTCTCAATGGTTCGCTAACAAACCGCAGCCTATGGTTGAAAATTAAAGCAAGCCCCATTAATATTGTCGCTGTCGTCTAAAGACTCAAAACGTAAGAGCCCTACTGATTAGTCCTCAGAAGAAGCCCAACAAATTTGAGATGCAATGACTGATCAGCCAGATGCCATTACTGAGAATAGCTTCAGCATTGGCACCTGTAGCTAAGGTTGAAGGGTGTCGCAGAATATTTCCAGGGAGACTCGTGGTCCATCTGATCTCTGATCCTTCCAAAGTAAGAAGTCCATTTAGATACTACTAGAGTTTTATCTCATTTCACTTTCTCCTATTCTTTTTCTATCAGTTTATATGCTGCTATGGGATTCTCTAGAAGCCAAAACAAAGCAAGGAAAAATGAAATAGAAGTTCCCATTCATAGTGTTTTTATCTCTTCGCAATGTGATTAAGTTTCCTCATATGCAATTGTCCCCGGAATCTTGAATTAAAGCATCTCAATCAGTTTGAAGCGATTCTCCTACTTAACATTAACTTCCTCTTTTGTGGGCATTCTGCAGCATTTGAAGGACTGGCATAGCGTATCGGAAAATCCAGAAAGCTTCTGGACATGGCATCACTCTGGAAACATCACTTTAGTAGATGAATCACTTTATAGCAGTTTTCGTGTGAAATGGCAAAGAATGGAAGGGAGATCAGGTGCAAAGTTTTGTATAAAGGAAAAAACCTTTTAATAGGTAAACTTCAAACAGAAGACAAACCACAGAATTTGCCCTGATTGACCAAAACGAGAAAAGAAGTGTTGTCTTCTAAAGCAAGAATGTTACTTCAGGCCCTGGGATTCATGTAAACTTTATTAACATCACATTGATGCCAAGATGCCCTTTACCTTTATAGTATTCCCTCATAATATGTTTCTCTCATCGAATTGTACTAATCAAGCATTTCATCATACCCTGCAAAATTAATTAATTTCACAAGAGCAAGACACACCTATTACAAATACTCAAAACTTTTAGTGATGGAATGAATGTTTGAGAACGTACACTAAAAAGAAGTGTCAGAGTCCACAACCCCAAGCCTTCTACCCTTCATTCGAACCCAGAAAAGTTAAAGATATGTGGTATAATACCAGCAAGGCAATGGATTAATTGATTAGTCACGGAAAGACTATAAAGCTGGATGCCAAGACGCAAGAGATACTAATCAAGGTAAAGTTACCTCTGTCAGGCTACTTTTCTACGATTAGTCGCTTGTCATGAGGATTCTTCAGATTTAAGCTTCTCAAATTATCTTTAGACAAATATCTTCATCTTAATAATAATTGTCTACCGTTGATGTTCTGCTTGACTTAAAATATGTGATAGTGAGCCAAAAAATTAAAAAGAAAAGAAAATATATTATGGAATGGCGATAGCAAAGCAGGCAGAAGAATAGGACTTTACTAAACCAACTACACAAGAAGAATCAGACAAATTTATGTTCCTTTTCTGTTTATATCAGTGGAGGGGGAGTATCTGGATTTATATCGGTTGGGGGGGAGGGGGTGGGGGTGATTGGTAGTCCTATTCTTTCTTTCATTCTTTCTTCTTCTTCTTCCGCCTAAATTTATTTATTTATTTATTATTATTATTATTATTATTATTATTATTATTATTATTATTGTTATTATTATTATTATTATTATTATTATTATTATTATTATTATTATTATTATTATTATTATTATGGTAAAATAACATAAATATAAAACATGTAAGCGCGCCTATTATGCAAAACCATAAAATGTAGAGCTCATAAAGAAAACTGTTAAAGGTTTTAACCTCCAAAATTGTTTTAAAAAATTAAAAATAACCTCCAAAATTGTTATATATGCATAATGTAGGACTTGAAGGTGTGTCAAAATCTATTTCACCAAATATATGATCCCCAAACTTTCTATATATGCTAATGATTTTTCATCAAGATGGTAAGAAGGAAGAGGGAGGGGGGGGGGGGATGGGGTTCAAGAAGCAAACCAAAGGATGAGCTATTAGTTTTTAATAGAGAGAAAAAAAAAAAGCTCCAATTATATACATATCTTTATATTTAACGTATCTTTTTTAAACTCAATTAATATATATAAAACATACAATAAACTTAACAAATCAGCTTTATGTGTAACATTGTAACATGCTATCCTTGGTGAAAACATAATAACATATAAAATTGTTCAGGTTCCACCATTGATCAAACCTGAACCTGTTCTCAATATAATATGAAACCCTAGAAGAATGAATATTTAGTGGGAAGAGTGGGAAGCCCTCTGACTTCCACTGACACTCCAAATTAATAAAGAAACGAAAATATGTACCTACACATTCGATTCTGGTCCACATATATATTTCTATTTTAGTGAATGGAATGATTTTAATAAAACTGGGGTCTGCTTTGTTCTCCAAACATGTATAAAGGGCAACATCTTGAATAAATATAGAAACAGGAACAAAATCACCTTATAATTCTGCTAAATTCAGCTCAAAATACAATACATATCCACTAATACTAAATCTAAAGTTTCAGCCAAATTTAGCACCTGTTCCTGTTCCTAACTGCCTATTAATTAATCCTCATGAACTATATAATACATTGATTATCAGTAAAACTCCAACAAATATTTAGCTTTGCAGGTACCTAATCATTTGCCATTCCACATCACACTGCCTGTAGATGGCCCAGCATTGGCTGTCCTCCTTGCAGAGGGCCACTTCCTTTCCTTTCTATCTCTCTCTCTCTCTCTCTCTGTGTTCTCTTTTCCTTGCTTTTCCTCATTTCTTGCCAACCAGTAGCCATAACATGCCAATGTCGACTGTGTAGTGGCTTCTCATGCTTTCAAATTTTAGTTGATCCCTAATCTCCAACCAACTTTTGCCAGCGTAATGCATGTTACAATTCATCATTATTAGAATATCACTATCATTTGTCTACCCTTTTTTTTTTTTTGAGCTCATCTTTTCTTCTACCTAAACGTTCCTCCAAATGTTGGAGTCCAGAAATCCGTTGTATTCTCAGCTGCAACCGGGAATGTGCTTGATATTGGCACCAGGCACAGTCCCCTACTTTTCAAGTCTTGTTTTGCCCCTTCTTGATCCTTTGTCTTTATATCACAAGTCTGCATAGCACGTAAAACATGAGGCATTAGTGTAAAGAAATGGAAAAAGACAAACCTTAGACTCGAGATTCATGTGTTAATTCATGTAACATTAATGGAGTGATTTTCTTATCTTGCAAGAGCCTTACCTGTTGACGTTGAATAGGAGATCCATTTCTCAGATATGGAGTACTCAGTACCTGAAAACATATAAAATCAACATATTTAGATGACAAATAATCATGAACTTAAAATTGCTAGTAGTAGTTGCTGAGAAAGAGGAGATTATAATAGAACATACACAGACTTGATCATGGAGAAACTTGATGTACTCAATAGCTTCATGGAGAACTGATGCAGTGTCGGTCTGAAAGTAAAGGCGCTACTTGGTTACAAAACCCATAATGGTAACAAGAAAAAGTTGGGGGAAAAAGTCCAAAGATTTACCTTTCCGAAAGGTGAAACCAATTGCTGGAGGGCAGTTATTCGGTCCCCCAGCTTCTCTTTGCGAACCTGATAACATGACAAAGCTGAAATTCTCATCCATTTCTTTGAACCAATATAATCATTGCTTCTCATAAAGAAAAAGCTTAAAGCTGAACTTTAGTCAAAAGCTCGATGAATGTATCGTACCTTAAAAGTTGGTAATGGTGAAGGTGTTTCCATTCGAGGACGCTTGAACGCTGGTTCACTGCTGGTTTTCTTGGCCACCGAGCCCAAACCTTGGACGTCTTCAATTGTAGGCTGAAATTTATAAACCACTAAATCAACATTGCAATTCTAAAACCCTAGTCATGACGTCAAAAATAAAGTTTTCTCTCAGTAAAGTTTAGAACTTCTTTTTACCTTTACCGTGAGGTTGGGAAGACTCGGTTTCTCGTTGAACGTCGATGAAAGTAACTGGGATTGAGAAGCAAAAGGATTGGGGCGAAAATCGTTTAAAGCTGGTGCTGAGGCATTGCAGAAGTTTGTGTTATTCAAGAACTGCAAATGGTTACTAGTTTGTTGCTTTGGCAGTGAAGAGTTGGTCAAGGGTGAGAATTTCGCCAAAGAAGGCAGAAACTCGTTCCTTTGATAATTTGTTGAAGCCGCAGGATAGTTCATGGGCCGGTTTCCATATAAAGACTGTTGTGGTTCGGGATCTGCATCCAATAGGGTCTGAAGCAACGTTGAAGAGTAACCATATGATACTGAACTGATTGGAAACCCGGTGGACGAGCCTTGACAAGTGGCCGTACATTGAGTGGAACTAGGGATGGAATTGAGGGGCTTCTGGTCTAAAGAGAAGTCTTGATGATCTGCTGATTTAAAGGAGTTAATGGGAGAATCTTCAATCATGGTGGAGAAGTTCTTGAGAGTCCAGTCCTTTTGGATCTGTACAGGACAGTCCACTCCAGTCTCTTGCCGATAATTCATGCTGGAATTATGGTCTTCTTGCAGCAAGGGTGGATAATTTGTTTCAGACCTTCCATTACCATGGCTACAAGATGACAAGAAGAAAGAACCATAACTTTATTGATCAACTTGACTTCCTTTTCCATATGATTACAAAGAACATAAGTCTTTAAATATCGGCAACTTTATATTGGCAGCAAATGCTTGGACCATGAGGGTCTAGCTAGTGGGATAAAGTTGAAATGGAAATAGATATCTACGGACTAATAATTGTCAAGGAAAACATAATACAGAAAATAGTCGATGATGATTGGTTATGTACTTACAGCAAAGCTCGAGTCCAGTCAGTTGTTGAAGATGAAAGGCCAATACCTAAGATTTGTAAGCTTGAATCCATGGATAAACCGCTACTGCCACTGACGGAATCGTGTTTGTTAGGCTTCTGCATATCTTGAATAACTATGGAACCATCAGAAGCTGAACCAGACTCATCACTAGACCTTGCTTTCATGACTAGCAAGTCAGTAGGCCAGCCAAAGCCTCCCAAGTCATTAATCGGCCCAGAGGAACAAGGTGACGAACCAAACATATTTCTTGACGGATTCCACCAGCTTCCTCCACAAACCTCCGCTTGAAATTCATCTGCCATGACTCCTCCTGTATTCTAATGTTTGACCTATATATAGTCTCGAATTTGGTGGCAGCAGTTGACAACTTCTTCTTCTTCTTCTTCTTCTTCCTCCTCCTCCTCCTCCTCCTTATGAGCTTGGCTTTCTATGAAATTGAATTCTATGCTTGGAGTTGTGAATATATATATAGACACACATGTACATATGAGACGGTTGAAGGGGTACGGACGGGAAACTACCGGAATCTGGTTGACATTTGTAAGAGATGATGATTAGACAATCCGAGAAGCATATTGTATTATGACGACTAAAATTTTTTTCAAAAAAGGAATTTTGGGTAAAATTCTCTTTTATAATAATTTATTCTTCTCCCCCACTTCATTCATATAATTAGTATTTTAGGTTTGCAATATTTTATTTGAATTTTTAAAAAAAATTATAATAGTTTTTTGTTGCTTATTACAAAAGGGAGGTGGTATTATATGATGGTGAAATTTGATCCTTGGGACACATCACGAATGTTATACCTTTTGTGTTTGTTAAATAAATTCTACGGCCGAAATTTGTTGTACCAACGAACCCGAATTTGAGGATCATTGCATACTTCACTTTTTAAGGTTCAAATATATTTGGGAATAATTTAAGTATTTTTGTGTAATAATAATAGATATTTAATTATTATAGTATTATGCTAGTTATAGTCATATTTGTAATTGAATTTTAATTTATTATCTATAATTTCATCATTTTCTAAATTAGAATGTACTATATAGATTGCCAGATTATTACATGATTATGACAAAATTATGTCCAAGCTAATTGAAAATTCGACCTCCGCATGCCCAACATAACTGCATTCCACTGTGGACATATGGCGAATATATATTTCCATTACATTTAGGTATCATTTGATTAGTATACAGAAAAGTAATATTATGAAATCTAAATTTTGAGTAAATCTATATAATATAATTTTAAATAGATTATATTTTTCTATTTTGAAGGTTAAAAAATTAAAATAAAATAATGTAAAGTTTTTTTAATATTATAGAATAAAGCATTACATGTATAAAATTTTTTAATTTTTTTTAAATAACTCTCATTTTATTGTACAATTTAAATATATATATATTAATTTAAATGGTTATAATAAATGAAAATTATATAAACAGTATTTTTACATATTTAAATATAAATTTTATTTTATTTTATTCGATATTCTAATTATTCTTGATATTGTGTTCAAATTCTAATATAAAATAACATTTGATTATTGTCAAATTAAAATATTTATAGAAAGTTTAATAAATTTTCTTCTCATGTAATTAATTCAATCATGATATAACATTTAAATTAAAATTTTATAATTATTTTAAAAAATATAGTCTTTTAATTTTTTAAAAATACATATTATAATTAAAAATATAAAAAATTTAATACACTATTAGGTTGGGGGTTGGGAAAGAATTAATAAAGAAGGACGTGAAAGATAAAAGTAAATGATATAAATATGAATAAATTTTCTTATTTGTCTTTAGTTTTTAATTTTTTTAATTTTTATTATTAAAATCCTCAAAAAATAAATCATAATACCACATCTCAATAATGATTCATTTTTTTAATATTCTACATTTATTTTTCCAAATCTAATAAATTAGATTCCTTTCCTATACAATTAATAGTGAACCAAACGTTAAATTTTAAAAATAAGAAATTTAATTATTTTTTCACTTCACTTTCTTTAATAATCAAACAGAGCCAAAGACCAAATGGAACTCCATGCTTGACCAATACAATAATTTTCAATCTCAAGCAAATATTTATTTTATTCTGTTTTCAGTTGCAGTGGGAAACTAGATAATCTGACTGAACGATGTGAGCTGCCTAATCTGGGAAGCAGAAGGCATAGTTCAGTTTCCCGATTGGGATCTCACTGATAACAGCGAAATTGTGATCAATCACACGAGCATATTGGACTATAGTCCTCGGGGGGGAAAAAAAGAAAGACATATCGGACTATATATAATTTTTCAGAGGACTTGAACAAGACTTTTGCAAGGTATCAGATGCATTCAACACAATTTTAATTTTTGGATTGTTGACTAATAATTGAATCTTGAACTTTAAGTCCACTTAAACTTGATTAAATAATCAATAATCATTATTTCCTCAAATCAATCCGCAACATATTAAAGTTTTAATTAGTAAATTGGTAGAAGTTGAGAGGCATTTTGGTTGACAATTGTGTAAATGAAGTATTTCAAAATTTCAAAGTTAGGCAAGTTTAATCCAAAGTTCTACCTTGTTTCCATGAAAAAGGGAAGACAATAACACCCTTTATCTATTTGGAAAAGCATATTCTTGGGGTTCGTTTAGCATCCATTGCTATGATTCATTTACAAACCACCGCAAGAATGTTATTAATTTACGTTTGACACTAAACGAGAATATAAACTAAATAATTGTTTGTGAATATTGTCAAATTTTATTAGACTATATTAATATAAACATTGAGATATTTTATATACACATATAATTTTACAGTAAATTTTTTTTAAAATCTTTTATAATACTCAATACGTATTTTGACTATTAAAATAGTAAAACTGTTAGACTCGGACTTTTTTTTCCTTTTTGGGCATTTCTTATTTGGGTTTTTCTTTAATTATGTTGGTGAGTTTAGCCCATGTGTCTAGGGATTATTTTAGTAAAGGGGATAGTTTTGGAGTTATTTTGCAACTAAATTTATAAGAGGGTCAATAGTCTAATAAGAAAGATCAGTTACGTTTTGGGGTTTAACGTATGTTGTTTCTGTCAGACAAGAACGCTTTTATTGAGATACCTTTAGAGAAAGGGGAAATCAGTGAGAGAGGAGAGTCCAGTGAAGAGATTGTATTGGAAGTTTCGAATCTAGATAAGTCTTTTGATATTCGTGTTGTGGATCGGGTTAATTTTCGCTTAGGGATGGATTATCGTTGAATTGGGTGTAAGGGTTTGATTTTGGGGATTAGTTAGAAGGTTGGCAATTGATTGTATTTTTTTATTCTTATAGGCAGTTAGATACACTGATCATGGATTGTGAATTGGTTTAGTCTTTGAATTGTCTCGTAAGGGATTTATGGCTTTTCTGCATTTTTTGACTTCCTAGTTTTCGAATATCAAATTATGAACTTTTTTGCCAATAAATATTATTTTCGTATTACTAAATTGGATTGAGTATGATGTATGTTTAATACTTTAAGTATTGTGGTTGTGTGAATAAAATTGTGCAAAGTGAATTCTATTTTGAGTCAGTATTGTGTTATGGAATTGATTGATACCTAAGTTAGTTTTTGGGAAATTCCTAATTTCTGTTGTAAGGCTCTTGGCTAGGGGATGCAATACCAAATTTTCAATTATAAGGCCCTTGTTAGGGGAATACAATATCTAGTTTCAGTTCAGGTCATTCTCCTAATTGGATATAATAGTTAGGAATTGATATCAGTAAACCAAAATATTGCACTTAAGCATGTCTCAAATTCTGTAATAGGTTACGATTCAGATACGTTTTTGGTGTGTGAGTTCAGTTATGTTTCATTGAAAATTGGTGGTTGGTTGTGTTCTCCTTTCTTATTCTCCGTTTGGGGTATTGTGAGCCTTGAAAAATTCGAAAACTGGTCAACTTGTACCTTGTTTTGTTCTGCATTTCGGACCCATTTCGCCATTCCTGAGCGGAGCTGGTGCCGGCTCCAACGCTCGCACCCGGCTCGGCTGCGCTCTGGAATTTGCTGAGTTCATTAATCGGCGCATCCGGCGCCGGCCGTGACTCCACCACCTGGCACTGACCCCTTCTAATTTGATTCTTGCGTTGATTTTTTTTTATTGAAGCGATGGTCTTTCTCTTGATATGTTTGTCACTATTTTCATTGAATAAACAACACCGGTTCGATATACAGGTGTCAGTTATGCCTCATTCGATTCAGTATTAGGTAACGCTAAGGATTTGTTGTTCCTCCTTTCCCCCCTCTTGCTTCCTGGCGTGGGTTTTCGAGATCTTCATAATGTATGACCAACCCACCAAGAAGATGTTTCAGAAACCTATGAGTTGTGTACGACAATAATTTGAAAGTTATTTTGAACAATTATTTTATAAATGTGTATGTATATATAGCATGCTCACTCCCAAAAAAGTTATATTTTTTTTTATGAGTTAGTGAGCTCACCCATTTTTATTACCATCTTTGCAGGACATCAGTAACAAGAAGGAAGAGTTAGACGAGTGGCTTGAAAAAGATTGACAATGATATCTAGTTGTTATTTCTGAAATTTTGGAGTATGTTTATTGATTTGAACGGTTGAATATTTTGTTAGACTTTGATGGTTTTGATAAATTTATGTCTGTTATGTACTTGGTAGGCTATGTAAATAAATGCTCAATTAGGTTGCTTAAACTTGATTATAAAATTGAATTTTTAAAAGTGTGAGTTTGTATGTGCGGGTTATTGGAGTATTAGAGTAGCATAGTGAAAGTGCGGTGGATCAATTTGAGGTAGTAAGTGTTCGGCATTTCAATATGAGGGTGCTATCCTGTCATCTCCAAATTCGGAGCGAGACAAAAACAGATACATAAAAGAGTTAATCTAAGTTCCTAACAAATGGGACATATGCTTAGTTGTTAAGCAGAGCTTGTAGCATATGAGAATTATAATAGAGGAATAAAATTAGATAGGTTGGAAATTCTTACCACCATATATATTTTTCTAGGAGCATAGGTGAGGATGATAGGTAGAATTTAAAAAAAAAAAAAGTGTTTGAAGAATTTTGAGAATTAGAGATTAATAAAATAACGCAGAAGATACAAAATTCGTCATATAAGTATTGGATCAAATGTTTTTTTTTTTTTAAATTTTGTATCTAGAAACCATGGGAATTTTTATCAGTATAATTAATTAATTAAGGAGCTAAAGTGAAGTCTTTCTAATCTCAACCTGTTACATAAAGTACTGTCCCTCATAGGAGACAAAAGTTGTTGTAACAATAATTGAAACCAAAAAAAAAAAAAAAAAAGTTTTGGTAGTCAACAAATGCTTATAAAAAATTCCGTAATTTACTCTGCGAATATCTATTTTTCACCCCAAAAAAAACAAAAACTAAGAATGAATACTTGTAGCCGTATTAGCCTTAGAGAAAGATTGAATACTGTGAAATAAAAAGGGCCAAAAAAAGGAAAAGACTTGACTTGGGATTTGATTTTAAATGTGTTTTGTGAGGCAGCCAAGGCCAGAGCCAGTTTGCGGCTGCAAATGAAACAAGGTGTCCCAGGCCAACGTGGATTGACCAGTAAGGCGTCCGAGTCAAAATAAATCAAAGTGTAGGGCCCAGCTAGGCATGCCCGCGTGACACGGCGCCCTCTTGTGTGGGCTGAGTCAATGCGCCGATTGAGACTCAGTTCAAACGCTAATCGTTTAACTACATTAATTTCTCTCTCTCTCTCTCTCTCTTCACGCCTATATCAACTAATGCTCTAATAATAAAATTATAAAAGCAAATAATTTAATAATTTAATTAATTATGAACATAATTATAAATTTAATTTATATATTTATAATTCAAATATATTCATATTCTATTTGTCAATAAATTATAATATCTTGATTAATTAGTAAGAGGATTATTTAATTTTATCTTAGCATGCACACACAATTCATATTTTAAAAATTTAAACTTGAGATGTCAGTATAAAAATTTTAATATTAATAAAGTTCGACCAACTCAAAGATTATAAAACACACCATTAATATACTATTAATACAAATATAAATGGTAGTTTCTAGTGATTTTTTATTAATTAAAAAATTATTAATTCATTTCATTAGCAGAAAACATTGAAATCTAGTTACAGTTACCAAAGTAGTGTGAAAACAATTGACAAAACCTCGATGGGCGGCTACTATTGCGCTAATTTGAGGTGTTTTTTTTTTATATATATATTATTCTTTAATTTATCATAGTAAAGACTAAAGAGTAAAAGCAAGAAGAGCTCAAAATGCACACGCACCTTTTAATCCAATACACATTACATTATCCATGTAAAAAGTCGAAACACATGTGCTTCAACCCCATTGCTCATTCAATCCCCTTGCTGTTTAGTCACCCATATAAGTACACAAAAATAATTTCAATAATATTCCTTTTATTTAAATTTAAATATTTCATTTGATATTAAACTTATTATTATTTTTAATTTTTAAATAAAATTTAATTCACAATTATATATAATTTTATAAAATTAAACAATATATTTATTATTCTTTATTTATACCCTTATCATTTATTATCCTATTAAATGATAATATTAATTTATTTTATAATTTCAAATTAACTTTATAATTTTTTAATAGAGGTAAATTAAAATTTTTAAGTCAATAAAATTTAAAAAAATTTAAATATGTGTAAATTAAAAGTCTCAATAATTTAAGAAAGAAAGAAGATCATTACTTTGGGGGGCCCTTCCACGTGTCCATGTTCAGCTGAGTGCCATGTGGACTAGGCAGTCCAACCTTTGTCTTTTGCATATTCTGGCACGCGTTTTTCAATTTATTTCGATCTCCCTCCCGACTTAAACACCTCAATATTACGTCAGGCTGATACCATAAAGGGGCAATAAAACCATATAAAGCTCGACATATTTTACGGTTGAAATTATTCCTTAATCACTTTGTACAATACTACGTTGTTGCTGTTAATTCAATTTCAAACTTAAATCCGTGAAATGATAAGCATAATTCTTTTTTTTTTTCTTCTTTTTTTTCACTTTTAACCATTGTTGTGGGTGCAAGAAGGAGGACATGATCCAACATTTGATCAACTGCTGTAACCTTAATCGTGCTTATTACTTATGATCATCAATCAAATCATGCTTTGTTAAAAAGAAACATAATCCAATGACAGGTCCGGATGGCTACAGACAAGCGTGGAATTGCTGATCGGTTAGGTGTGCAGGTAAATATCCGACTGAGAGATTAATAATATTACATGGTGGCGTAATTAGCAAAATAAGGACAAAATTAACCATTAAGTCAAAAGTTTTTGACTTAAATATTATGTATTGCTTTGCTTAAATATAATTAAATTTGAATTTATATGATTCTGAGTTTGAAAAGATTGACTCATAGTCATAAAAATAATTAGACGAGACTTATACATATATATATTATAAAAAAATTAATAATATTTTAAAAATATCATTAATTAACAGTAAATCATTAATACTATTAATTTATCTAGTTTATAAATTAAATAGTTAAATATTCTATATTTATAATTTTAAAAAAATTGAGTTTGATATATAAAATAAAAATATAGGAGTAATTTAATTAGATAGTGGAGGGGGACGAGGAGTCAGAGGGCATGACATGAAAGACGTGGGTGAAGTTGGTCATTTTTATAACAAGGAGGGAGAAGGGAATAGAAGAGAACAATCCACAGTGCATAAGAAGACAAGGAGAAAATCCAAGGAGCGGATGGGTCAGTCTGAGACCTAAATTCTCTTTTTCATCAGCTGAAAGTGACAATAATATTGGCTTCTTATTGACCTAAGCATTTCAGACTTCCAGAGGGTCAATACAATACTTCATTCTCTCCTAACTTCATGAGTCAGACAAGTCTTCCATTCAGGCCATCCCGCAATTTAAGATGCTTATGTATTTTTTATTAAGGAGATTTTTTTTATTTTCATTTTTTTAAAATATAGTTCATCATATTATTTTTAAGAAATAATTCGTTCGAATATAACAAAAAAAAAATTGACTTATAATTCCCACGTTCAGGACGGAACTTGATTTGAAGTTGGGGTAATATTATATAATAAATATATTAAAAGATAATGTTATAATTTTAAAAAAAATTAAGAGAAGAGCAAAAGATAAAATTTTAAAATCTTTTTATAAAAATATTCTAATTTTATTAATGTTAAAACTTAAAACTAAAATTTTAAAAATTTTAGGGGTGGACGCAACCACTCACCACCTAGCTCCGTCGGTGCCTATATCTGCTAGTAGTTAATTAGTAATATTAGACAATTCTTCTTTTTTTAAAAAATAATTATTCTTCTACAATCTATTTTATATAGAATTAAATTTGCATATTTTTTAATAAAAATTTCCTTTTTCACATGTTTGCTGGGAGGTCAAAGCTTAAAATGATTTCTTGGTATTCTCTAATACATATCCCAAGGATGGATCGAATTAATGCTCTTGTCAACAAAGTACCACAATAGAATGTTTGGACGTGTAGACATAGCATGTTCCCGATAAAAAAATGAACAGGGAAAATTCAACACCAAAAAAACCTTTTCTTCCTAAGCCGTCCACAAAGCTTCAGGTCTGCATCCACGTAAACTTGTTAAAATCCCTGCAATTCTCACCGGCCCACTCTCTCTCTCGTGTGTGTGTGTGTGTGTGAGAGAGAGAGAGACAGAGAGACGGTATGTTCTAGCTAGTAAATCCACGATATCTGAAATTATTAGGGTTTGCTTTGCTTCCTCTATGGCCATCTCTGGGATTGACTTTGGCGAGTTGAAAAGGATTTTCCACCCAAAAATAAAGAACAGATTTCTTCTCAACGATGGGGAATGACAAGCCGTTCATCATTTGACTCGCGGACTCATTTAATATTAGTCTTTCCCATATGGGGTTGACACCGATATTGACTTTTGTTTGATAAAAATCCCCTCTCATTTTTTGGCCCCCACTTAATTTTCTTCAGTTTCTTCAGCTGCCGTGTATTCAAATTTGGCTTCTTTCTTCCAACTTCAAAAGAAAGAAAAATCAATACGTTGATGAAAAAGTATTTTATATAATTTTTTTAAATTTTAATTTGATACGTTTCTATTTTATATTAATAATATTATCAAATACAACAATATATTTTTTTTCGAATATAATATTATCATATATTCTGCATTCTACATTTCAAGTAATCTTAAACGTGATTTGAATTTAGATTTGTGATTAAAAAAAAAATAGATTCAAATAATTTTAATTTTTTTTGTAATTCCGAAATCTTTAATTCCCGACCCTGACATCCTTATTACATCATTGTGGAGGGAACATCTTTGAGTTTTGTCAATTTTGCTTTAGGAACGGGGGATAAAAGAAGTCGGGAGAGGGCCGGAGTGAGGGAAGAAGAGTTTACATCACGACCGTAATGCTTTAGGTTCCGTGAATGGCATTATGATGGAGTTGAGAGAGATGGGGTTGGACCTACACCTACTCTTCTTTCCCTTTCTTTTCTTCATTGGTCATTATTGCTAACGGAACAAGTCGCCATGCTCAAACCTCCCCAATCTCCACGCATGACATTTTTTTTTTCTCTCATTTCTATGTCCTTCTCCCTTTCCTGTCCCTTATCTCACTATCACTTTGTCTTTAAGTCTAACTTTAAATAAAGGTTAGCAGGAATATTCATCATCCTTAAAGTTATTTCTCTTACCATAAAT
Source organism: Voacanga thouarsii (assembly GCA_026120185.1). Classification (NCBI taxonomy): domain Eukaryota; kingdom Viridiplantae; phylum Streptophyta; class Magnoliopsida; order Gentianales; family Apocynaceae; genus Voacanga; species Voacanga thouarsii. Next base: position 2,428,623 of record JANUWF010002172.1, read on the forward strand.
CGTTCATTTTATTCTTTCTTATTAATTTGTTTAAAACACAAACGAGTCAGACTACCAAATTAATAAATACTTTTTACTCCAACCTTGATATAATTAATTTTATAGATCTAGAGTGTGAGTGGATAACCACTAAACTCAAACTAAATTTTCACTTCAATATAAAATAATAATAATTTATATAATTTTTATTTTTCAAAAATTTATATATATTCATAACACATTATATATATATATATATATATATATATTATCTTACATTAAATTTAATCTGACCTTTATATTTAATGAGTTTTTGTTATATTTTTTAAACTCATATCAATCCCGTCGCTATTCACTTACACCCCTAACTTAATCTTTTATACTAATATCTCATTCTCTCAATTAGATTAGCATAAGAAAAAGTACGGTATTTAAATTGAAAAATTAAAAAGAAAGTACGCTACAACTTGATGTCGGCCAATTTTTAGGCTAACTAGTACACACTTTAGTTACTTTCGTTGTGTATACGTAGGATTCGCCGTTATATTACACATTTTCTTTTCAATCCTCTCTAGTTTCTATGAAAAATTATGCCTGAGTTGCATGAAAGTTTAAGTTAAAACACAATTATGGTTCAATAAGTGAGAATTGGAGGCTTGGCACTTTGCAGGAGGAGAGGAGGGAACTGGGGGGAAGTTGGAAGAAGACAAGGGAGTTGCTAAGTTTTAAGTTACTTGCCCCATATGTTAATATAAACAGAAACACAATTGCAAACGTCCATATCTTAAGAATATCAAGTCAGTTGTCTTCTTTGCTACGAGCATCGACTTCAGAAACAGGATTTCAGATAATCTTGTGTCATCTGCCGGACTAGTTATAGGAAAACGTTGTCCTAAACAGTTATTTCTTATCCATTGGGAGTCAACTTTGGTACGTTCCAAGAACTACGTACCAAACAAAATGCCAAGGGAAAGGTTAAACTGCTCTTAGAAATCCTTGTACTAAAACAGTTACGCAAAAACCCAAAAGAAAAATATATACACTCGTTAAGAGACCGAAATTAAGCTTATAGTCATATCAAGTTATGTGTATTATATATATATATATATATATATATATATATATATATATATATATTCTTAGGTATTAAAAATAAAGTAATGAAAAAAAGAAAAGAAAAGCTGCTTTGTTCTAACGTTGTTTAATTAGTCTGGTCCCTGGGGAATCAATTAAGTAAGAAAAAAGGAAGTTTTGTTAAACAAATGTTTAAACATAAGAATTTTAATTAGTTAATTTAAAAAGTAGATCACTTTTAGAAAGAGTAGTTTGCACGCTTGGTGCAAGTCAAAATTATGTCTCTGCGGGAGGTTGAATTGTGATTGACGTATCAAAGTTAGGCATTTTCTTGATCTTATTATTATTCTGCTGGGTTTTTACCTAATCTCTTGTATGTATGCACTCTATTTTCTTAGCTTAATATGATTATTTTTTGTCAATGTAGGCTGTAGGGGTTGTTTATAGTCTAAAACCTTTAGACTTATTGTTTTCTTACAGTATTAGAGATTTGAGTGAGATTTCAACGCATTACTGGCAAACCATATACAAGAAAACAATGGCGTCAAAGGGATTTTTGGTAGCGAAATTGGTTCCCTATCAGCATCAGGGATTCTTCTTCTTATTTTTCTTCTTTATTTGGTTTTCCGATGATGAGTGTGTTATGGAATAATTAAGTGTTTTAAGATATTTCGCGTTTGGAGAAAAGATGGATGGGGTAGAAAAAGGAATACCTGCTTTTTTGAGTAAAAAGCGATATTGTTCTGATTTTTTAGAAAGCCTAATTTGTGAAATAACAGAATTTTTAGGTACCGCAAAGTATGATACCTGGCCGATGGAACATAAATGAAGAACTCTGTTTCAGAATATTTCCGTTAATAATAACACGGATGAGACAATACAGTTTGGCAAAAGCCAAAAGTGTCGCAGGGAATAACTTTTGGTTTTTTTTTTTTGAGAAAATTACAACGGAATTTCTTAAACTTGCAAAAGGGTTGTGTTACACTACCCTACTAGAGGGAATTTGCAAGTCCTAGGCTGGACGTACTCGTGTACTAGTTGCATGTATTCTTTTGTTGGATGCTGATTTTAGGTTATGGGCATCTAGCTCATAATTCAAATATTGTTAATTGTGAAAAAATAGATAAGCTGTGAATTATTCATATTATTTGCATTTCATGTATAAACCAATATAGCGAAAAAGCTATGAAATTTTTGAGAGATTGATGGACGGAAAGGCCAGGAGTGGTGATTTTACAGAAATGATTTTGAGTGATTTTGGGAGATTTACTATGTTTGGCTCGAAAAGGAGGAGGAGAGAGAGAAAAATATTTACTTTCATTAGTGAGAGTCGTATAATTTATCTTTATTTTGTTAAATTGAAATATAAAAAAAATAAAAATATATATATATCTCAATCCGTCTAGAGATAGACGAATTATTTGCTAATGAAGAAAAAATTTTCTTTCTTTTAATTTATTTCTTTTCTATTTTTCTTTCTAATTAAATTATTTAAATAACTCGTTTAACTTCAAATTTATATTTCTTGCTGTTTTTCTTTCTCTTTTTACTCCAACTAGAAGAAAAATAAAACAAAAAGTTGCGCTGGAGAGAGAGTGAAATACGAATGTGAAATATAGATAAAGATTTATAAAAATTAAAGATTGAATTTTGATATAGAGGTAAACAAATTGTTAAAATTTTTCTACGAGGAGAGATACTGTCATCCTTGATGAAAAAATTTTTTAAAAAAATTAGGGGCCAACCTGGCTGTAGCGGGTGTACCGGAGACCACCTAATCTCCAGCTCTGCCTCGTTCCCGGTTGTGCCGTCCCCACGGCCCTCACCAGGGAAATTTCACTCATATTGGGCCATTGTCATCCCTATTCCCTATAGCAACATGCAGGCTTTACGCCGAGCCGGAAGAAGTTGCCAATTCTCTACAATGCCTAAAATGCGGATATGGGCTGATTCTTCCAACTGGACCTTGCTTCAGTTTTGTGAAGTATTTATTTGGGCCTACTGGCCATTAAAAAGAGGAAGTCTCGTGATAGGCCGAGTCCTAAAAAGGATTTTTGCTATCTCCAGGTTTTACGGCTCTGGTCTGTGCTAGACTAGAAAATTTTGGGTAGTCGTGTGGCCTGATCTGGAAATTGGGCCCAGAGTAGAGATAAAAGTTTACCAATATTGTTGAAAACAGAAGAAACGAGCGAAAAAGAAAAAAAAAATCCTCCAATTTTAAGTTTTTCTTATTATGAATTATTGGAATATTTATTAATTAGTGGAGGCTCCACTAATTATGAATTTATGTGAATTATTAGAAGATTTTTATGGATGTCCACCATTTAGTGGAGACACCACTAATTAAGATTAGTGGAAGATGATGTATGCCATGATGTAATCCACTAATTAGAGCTCTATAAATAGAGCTATGCTCTAAGCTTGTAATACACCATTATTTTGTGAAAGAAAGATTAGTGAAAGAAAGATTAGAGAAAATTGTGAGAGAAAAGAAAGAGAAAAATTCTTGTGCAAAGAATAGTTAGAATTTTCTTAGTGTGTAGTGTATAGATTTTATTCTAACACTACCCTAATTTTATAACATGTTATCAGCACGAGTCTCTACCGTTATTAAAGACAGAAGACATGTACGCATTTATTGATCTCGCTAAATTTGAATTTGTAGCCCTTGATATTTCTGAAAAAAAAAATTTATATGTCATACAGAAATGCATCTAAATACTAAAAAAAAAGGAGATCCATATGTCATGTGGATAAAAAGAAAGATTTGACCACCTGAAGATGGTCGTACTACCCACTGCACGGTATGAATGGTTGCACCTGAAGTTGCAAGATTGTAAAACCGTGAACTCCGTGATGTATAAAACTACATCTTAGTTAAAAATTTTACGGAGAAAAAGTTACTGATGAAGTTATATTGGAGAAGACATTCTCCACTTTTCATACCTCGAATATTGTCCTGCAATAACAATATCGAGAAAAGGGGTATCCAAAATTGACAGATTTAACATGAGTTATTATTGAGAAATCATGAAGCCAGATGAACTGGCTCAACAGCACTCGCAGAAGTGAATGTTGTTGGCTCCAGCAGAATCCATCGTTATAGTCGTAGTTGTGGCAGTGGCCGTGGTTATGGTCATGGACACACTCGATATTTCCCTTATTACAGAGAAATACTGGCCACCTGAAGTGGAACAGAAAAGATAATAAGGGAAAAAGATATTTCTGTTATGAATTATTGGAATCTCCATTAATTAGTGGAGGCTCCACTAATTATGGATTTATGTGAATTATTAGAAGATTTTTATGGATGTCCACCATTTAGTGGAGACACCATTAATTGAGATTAGTTGAAGATGATGTATGCCATGATGTATTCCACTAATTAGAGCTCTATAAATAGAGCTATTCTCTAAGCTTGTAATACACCATCATTTTGTGAAAGAAAGATTAGAGAAAGAATTGTGAGAGAAAGAAAGAGAGAAGTTTGAAGAGAAATTTTTGTGCAAAGAATAGTTAGAATTTTCTTAGTGTGTAGTGTGTAGATTTTATTCTAACACTACCCTAATTTTATAACACGTTATCGACACGAGACTCTACCGAAATGCTTGAAGGTTATAATCACGGTGGTACTATTGAAGTGTTCTTGAACAAAAGAGGAAGGTAAGTACTTTTTCTATTTGATTTTGTATCCACATGGCAAATCTTACCAAACTCGAGTTCGCGACTCTTGATATTACTTGGGAAAAACTATTTATCTTGGATACTAGATGCTTTGAAATGCATTTAGTCGCAATGGAGTCCGGAAGATACCATTGTAGAAGGAAATCCATCATCATCACAAAATAATGCTAAAGCTATGATTTTTCTCCGTCATCATCTTCATGATGACTTAAAGGTTGAATACCTTACCGTGAAAAATCCACTTATTTTGTGGACTAATTTGAAAGAAATGTTCGATCACCGAGAAGATGGTCGTCCTTCCAAAGGCACGGTATGATTGGATGCATTTGCGATTACAAGATTTTAAATACGTTAGTGAGTATAATTACTGCTATTTTTAAAATTAGCTCGTGACTAAAAGCTGTGTGGAGAAAATATTACGATGAGGATATGTTAGAAAAAACTTTTTCTACTTTTCATGCCTCGAATGTGCTCTACGAGCAGCAATATCGAGAAAAGGGATTCAAGAAATATGCGGAATTGATATCTTGTCTTCTCGTAGGCGAGCAAAATAATGAGTTATTAATGAAAAATCATGAATCTCGACCAACGGGTTCTACTCCATTCCGGAAGTGAATGATGTTAGAACTCGTAATTTTAGCCCTGGAAGAGGTCGTGGTCGTGGTCGTGGATATGGCCGTGGCCGTGGACATATATATAGTCGTGATAAAAATATGCATTATGATCGCAACAGTCAAAATAAAGTTACGAGAAATAATGACAACCACCAGAAGTGGCCAAAAACTAACGTGAAAGGAAAAGGAAATGATGTTCCTAAAAATTATGAAGATAAATGTTATCATTTGTGGTATAAAAGGTCATTGGTCTCGTACACAGTCAGATGCTGCAAAACACCTTGTTGATCTGTATCAGGCGTCTATTGAGAAGAAAGGCAAAAATGTTGAAACAAATTTTACTCTACAACATTCTCTTCATGATAATAATGATATCAACCTTAACGATGTTGATGTAACTCATTTAGACGTGGCTGATTTCTTTGAGCATCCTGAAGGAAGAATTGAGCATTTGATTGGTGATGGAAGTGTTCAAAATAATTAAAAGTTTACTTTTAATATGTTTCTTTTATATTTTATATTTTTGGCATTGTAATAGTACTTATCGTTTAAGGTTTTTATTATTTGAGTATTTACATTTATAAATATTTTGTTATGCCCGAGATGGCTATTATTCAAACTACTTGGATACACAAATGGCATTGAAGATATATGCCTAATTGATAGTGGTACAACACACACCATATTGAAAGATAAAAAATATTTCTCTTACTGCGAGATGGGAGAAACAAATGTTAATACTATAGGTGGTAGTGTAAAGTTGATTGAAGGCTCTGGAAGAGCTAATATTGTATTACCGGAGGAACAAATGTTGTTATTCCTAAAGCGTTATTTTCTTCAAAATCTCGAAGAAATTTATTAAGCTTTAAAGATATTCGCGAAATGGATATCACATTGAAACAATGGAAGAAAATAGTTTTGAGTATCTCTGTATTACTCAAATAATGTCGGATAAGAAATCTTTATTAGAAAAGCTACCATCTCTTTCTTCTGGCCTATATAGCACAAAAATCCATGCAATTGAAATGCATCATTCAGTAAATCAGAAATTTACTGATCCTGTTACATTTATCATTTGGCATGACCGTTTGGGTCATCCAGGAGCTATTATGATGCGAAGAATAATTGAAAATACGCATGGTCATCCTTTGAAAAGTCAAAGGATTTTGACATCTGATAAATTTTCATGTGCTTGCATGTTCTCAAGGGAAATTGATTATTAAACCATCTCCAACAAAAGTGGAGTTTGAGTCTCCAGTATTTTTAGAAAGAATTCATGGTGATATATGTGGACCAATTAATCCACCATGTGGGCAATTCGAGATACTTTATGATTTTAATTGATGCATCGACCCGATGGTCGCATGTTAGTTTATTATCAACTCGCAACTCTGGCGTTCGCGAGATTGCTTGCCCAAATAATTCGCTTAAGAGCGCAATTTCAGATTATCCGATCAAAAGGATCCGTCTAGATAATCTTTGGAGAATATTCCTCCCAAGCTTTTGATGCTTATTGCCTGTCAATTGGCATTACTATTGAACATCCGAGTAGCTCATGTTCATACTCGGAATGGTCTAGTTGAATCATTCATTAAACGGTTACAATTAATTGCTAGACCGTTATTAATGAGAACAAATCTCCCGACAAGCTTGCAGGGACATGCTATTTTGCATCTCTGCGAGCACTTGTACGCCTAAGGCCAACAAGTTATCACAAATTTTCTCCCTTACAATTGGCTTTTGGTTCAGAGCCAAATATAGCTCATTTAAGAATTTTTGGGTGTCTTGTATATGTTCCAATTGCACCAAACCAACGTACAAAGATGGGTCCTCAAAGAAGAAAGAGGATCTACATTGGATATGATTCTCCCTCTATTATCAGGTATGTTGAACCCCCTAACAAGAGATGTATTCACAGCAAGATTTGCTGATTATCATTTTGATGAATCATTATTCCCTAAATTAGGGGAGAACCAAAACGACATAAAAAGGATCTTGCTTGGACAACATCATTAAATTATCTTGATCCGCGCACAAGCGCATGTGAACTTGAAGTTCAAAAGATAATTCATTTGCAAAGCATTGCAAATCAAATGCCGAGACGCTTTTGTTGACTCCGGAAGAATTACAAAATCGCATATTCCATCTATAAATGCTCCTATTCGAATTGAAGTTCCAGTGAGAACAAAATATTATACCTATAGCTGCTTGAGTCAAAAACACGCCGGAAGCGTGGCCGACCTCTTGGTTCTAAAGATAAAAATCCTCGAAAGAAAAGAGGATTAAATGATCCGGAAGATCATATTGAAGAAAAGAATGATAAAGACCAAGAGAGAATCGATGACAAAGAACCGAGAAGTTGATGAAAGTAACACTGAAATTTCTATCAATTATACCACTTCAGGTAGAAGTTGGAATCGGATAGAAAGCTGTTATTGATAATATATTTGCATACAATATATCTCTTGATGTTACACGGGATAATGATGATCTCGAACCAATATCGATTGATGAATGTCGGCATAGAAAAGATTGGTTGCAATGGAAAGATGCGATTCAATCGGAGTTAAATGCACTGACACAACGTGAAGTCTTCGGACTGCAGATCCGAACACCGGAAGGTGTAAAACACTGTTGGCTACAAATGGATATTTGTGCGAAAGCGCAATGAAAAGAGTGAAATCGTTCGATATAAAGCGCGATTAGTAGCCCGAGGTTTTTCACAAAGACCAGGTATTGATTATGATGAAACTTATTCTCCTGTTGTTGATGCTATTACACTCCGATATCTTATCGGTTTGGCGAGTACATGAAAAGATAGATATGCGCCTATTAGATGTTGTCACTTTGCTTACTTGTATGGAAATTTAGAAAATGATGTTTACATGAAAATCCTCGAAGGATTTCATATGCTCGAAGCATATAAACATTATCCTCGTGAAAATTACTCCATCAAGTTGCGAAATCATTATATGGCACGAAGCAATCCGGGCGCATGTGGTTCACACGTCTTAGTGAATATTTATTGAAAGCGGGATTTAAAAATGACCAGGTATGTCCATGTGTTTTTATTAAGAAATCTGGTTCTAAATTTGTGATATTAGCTATATATGTTGATGATATTAATCTTATTGGAACTCTTGAAGAGCTCCAAGAAACAATTGATTATTTAAAAGAGAATTCGAAATCAAGGATTTTGGTAAAACCAAATTTTGCCTTGGTTTACAAATTGAACATCCGGAGAGTGGAACATTTATTCATCAATCAACATATACTGACAAAAAGTGCTAAAAGATTTTACATGGACAAAGCACATCCATTGAGTATTCCAATGATCGTCCAGATCATTAAATGTGGATAAAGATCCTTTCAGACCTCAAGAAAATGATGAAGAACTCCTTGGTCTCGAAGTACCATATCTCAGGTGCAATTGGTGCATTGATGTATCTTGCTAATAATACACGACTCGATATTGCTTTTCTTTGTCAATTTATTAGCAAGATTTAGTTCTTCACCAACACGACGACATTGGAATGGAATTAAACAAGTTATTCGATATCTCCAAGCAGTTACTTCTTCAAATCATGCTAAATTATAGCCATTCATGAAGCAAGTCGAGAATGTGTATGGCTAAGATCCATGATTCATTATATCCGAGAAAGTTGTGGATTATCATCAATCAAAGATATTCCAACTCCTCTTTATGAAGACAATGCAGCTTGCATAACTCAATTACGAGGAGGATATATTAAAGGAGATCGGACAAAACATATTTCACCTAAATTCTTCTTTACTCATGAACTCTAGAAGAAAGGTGAAATTGATGTGTTACAAATTCGGTCATGTGATAACCTCGCAGATATTTTCACGAAGACTTTACCGACTGCAACATTTGAGAAGTTGAGATATAAAATCGGTATGCGTCGGTTTAAAGATTTAAAGGAATCATCTCATCAGGGGGAGTAATAAACAGACATATAGAATAGTGTACTCTTTTTCCTTCACTAGATTTTTTTCCCACTTGGGTTTTTATCTAGTAAGGTTTTAACGAGGCATATTCTTTATGTATAGATGGACATCCAAGGGGGAGTGTTATGAATTATTGGAATCTCCATTAATTAGTGGAGGCTCCACTAATTATGGATTTATGTGAATTATTAGAAGATTTTTATGGACGTCCACCATTTAGTGGAGACACCATTAATTGAGATTAGTTGAAGATGATGTATGCCATGATGTATTCCACTAATTAGAGCTCTATAAATAGAGTTATACTCTAAATTTATAATACACCATTATTTTGTGAAAGAAAGATTAGTGAAAGAAATATTAGAGAAAATTGTGAGAGAAAAGAAAGAGAAAAATTCTTGTGCAAAGAATAGTTAGAATTTTCTTAGTGTGTAGTGTGTAGATTTTATTCTAACACTACCCTAATTTTATAACATTTCTAATGTTTTATCCTTTTTATATAATAATAATTAATGTTTTATCCGTTAGGTTGTGAAAAGGAAGTAAAATTGATCGTTCTTGTTGTGGGTGGATTTAATTTATTTTTATGTATCAAGGTAATAAAAATATGGATATAATACCTTAATTTTGTATGGAAAAGATTTTTTATTTTTGTATTTTTTTTATTATTGGAGAACAAAAAGTAGGACCTTTTTTTTTCTCTCTCTCATTTGTCACACTGCCAAAATATCTCACCTTCAGCCTTTGGGCTCCCTATAATTTTTCCTTCACATTATCTGTTCCGGCATCGCCCTCTCTCCTCACTCGCCTCCAATGGCAACCCTCAGTTTCTGTCACCTTACCAAAACCCTGAACCCACACTTCCAATCGCAACCCAAGACTCCAACTTTTCTTTTTCCTCTATCCTACCCAGGTCCTTCCACTTCCCCATCGTTCCTCCCGTGCACTCTCCCATACCAAAAACCAAACCATTTTTTCAAAACTCCTCTTGTAAGAGCTGTTGGTGATGGTGAGTACTCTGCTAGGAGGAGCAGTAGCAATGAACCCAGAGAGACTATAAATTTACCTGGCTGTGATTATAACCATTGGCTTATTGTCATGGAGTTCCCTAAAGACCCTGCCCCAACAAGAGAGCAGATGATTGACACTTATCTCAATACTCTTGCCACTGTTCTTGGCAGGTTACTTTCTCTTCAAAGATTGCAGCTTTCTGGTTCCATAGACATAAATATTCTAGTGGTATTTCTGGTTATGGTTTCTATTTGATGCAGTCAATCTGCTTGTATATTATACGTTGTGTTTATTTACAAGTTTTGCATTTTTGGCATGTTGAGCTGGATATGTGTCATTTACTTGCGTTTCAGCGATTTGGGTTTGGCAGTGTTAATTTGATAAGGCCCTCTGTCACAAGAGTTTTCTTTTATCCGTGGATCTTTCTTGGTTTTCATGGATGATGAGATTAGGTCTTAGCAGCTTGGACTATCTTCCTTCTTTATCTTGGAGTGGGGGTGGAAGGGGGCTTGGAAAGGAGGAGGTGGGAGGCTGGGATTAAAGCGGTTCGTAACTGGAATTGTTTTCATAGATACATGAAACTCTGTGCGAGTGACATTTCAGAGTTGCTCGGAAGTGTGAATGTCTTAGCTGTAAATTTGGTGTGGCATTGCCTGAAAATTTTAATATCACAGAATATTCTTTGTAATGCTGCACAATGGTGTGAGTGTGATGACTTTGTGGTGTAGAAAAAAGTGGATATGGTATACTCTGTTTTCTTTCAGGATGATGATTCCTAACTCTTGAGATATTAAACTAAATTTGTGAGAGTTAATTTTTAGCAAAATCTTTGAGATATGTAAGTTGTAAAACAAGAGCAATAAAGTGAAGAGCTAAATCTATCCTCTAGGTCATGTACCTTGGAGGTTTAGCTGCATGATAGCTTTGCTAGCAAATCTATAATTGCAGTCGAAAGACAGTAACAATTGTTCCCCCCCCCCCCCCCTTCTTGTCTCCCTGTATTCATCCCTGCAGCATTAGAGAGAGAAGAGTACTCAATCTGTAAATTGACTAAGAAAGGCAAATTACTTGAGATTAATGAATTTTGCAATATGTTTGCATGATGTGGATATCGTACTTATCATTTTTGGTTCACAGCATGGAAGAGGCAAAGAAGAACATGTATGCTTTCAGCACCACCACATACACTGGATTTCAATGTACTGTAGATGAAGAAACATCAGAGAAATTTAAGGGTGAGTAGCCCTACTGTTATATATGTTTGAAGTAGAAAATTTTGGTTCAGTCACAATTTCATTTCATTTATGGGGATTGGCTGGAGTTTCCATGCTCCTAACATGATTGTTGATTACATTTCATGCTTTGTAGGATTGCCTGGAGTTTTGTGGGTCTTGCCAGATTCTTATATAGATGTTAAGAACAAGGACTATGGAGGTTAGCATATCAAGAAAGATCCACTTTACTGATTTACTTTTACATATTTTGTAAAAAGTTTCATTTTCTTTCTCTTGTTTTAGGTGATAAGTATATCAATGGAGAGATAATACCGTGCCAGTACCCCACTTATCAACCAAAGCAATCTAATCGATCCAAATATAAGAGCAAAGCCTATGTGAGGCAGAGAGATGGTCCACCAGAACGAAGAAGACCAAGACAAGAAGCTACTCCTGAATCTGCCTCATAATTTGGTTTTGTAAGTGGTAATTCCTTATTCTGTGTCTTTAGAATGACACGATTTTCCTGTCTCTCATGTAGAATGACCATCAGTATGCATTTTCTTTTCTCTTCCATTTGCTTAGTTTTTGACTGTCAACTTTAAACATATTTTTCCAGTCATCTATTTATTGTTGTGCTATAACCTTGCTTTGGTGTTTCTTGCAGGTTATTTGTGGTTTCAGAGTCAAATTGATGTCTAGGAAATTTAATGAATACAAAGAGATATCAGATGTCAAAGGTTAGGTAACCCTTCTAGCATCTCAGAGTTTGGTCGCACATATTGCTTAGTCATCTATTCTGAGGATGGAAATTTTTCATACAAGGAGTAATGTTCATTGCTTCTGAATATCTGATATGGAACTGGTTCTATGGTTGTGTGATCATATACCTGAGACTTGTTCTGTTATGGATGATTCAATTTCTTTGCAGTGAAAGAAGATGTTGTTTTCTGTGCACATTACTATGTTTGGATTGTACCTGTCGATCCCCTCAGAATGTGGGTGCAAATACTCTTACTTCGAATGAAAGCAGAACTAGGTATTAATAGAAGTTAAAGGTTATGAAAATGAGTCAAAGGCAAACTATGTGCACTAATACCCTGCAAAAAACAGTTCTCTGATATTCTGTAGTTGGTAGCTCTGTAGCTTCTTGGATGGCTTGTGTGGGAGAGAACCTATAACCGAGGGAAGCAAGAAGCAAAGTTGGTAAGATTGTGGAGAGAAGAAAGTTGTCCGTTGAGGTCCAATGGCGAGTGGGAGTGTTTTTGAGTATGAAAAGGGGCTAAAGAATATGATAAAAGGTTGTAATTAAATAAGGATTGGATGGAGATGAGTTTGTTAAAATTTAATAAAATATTATTAAATATGGGATAAGTGTGAGCTTCAATTATTAATAAGAGAGATAAAATATAATGTGTTGTCAGTATATTAATATATGATAGTTTGCAAGGCATGAAAATTATTCAAATTAATATTATTTTAAATTAGAATTTTAATTTGGATTGAGAAGAGTTTCTTCTCAAGTAGAGTCTTATAGAAATTTATTTTCTAGGGTAATTAAAAATGCAAATCTGTTATGCAACTATTATACTAACAATTGAGCATCACATTGTCACTTCTCAGGCTTATTTTATATTTGCCATAAGTCCTAATAACTTCCGTTTTTTCATATATACCCAATGCTGATTGGCTCAATTAGGGTTCATTCGAATTTAAATCTGACTATAAATTATGAAATTTTAATTGAGTTGAGTCTAAATGTTTATATATTTAGTTTGAACGTTTGTAAATATATTTATATTAATATTTAATATTAATTTTATGTACGTATAATAAAATATTCTACAATTTAAATTCGGACTTAATTTTGAACTTTATTAATTATACTCAAATTGGAGCCCATTCGAATATTACCTAAAATCTTGGAGCTGGGCTCATCCTAAATATGGTCGGACTTACAACACAAAATCTACACTATGTAGAAAATAGGGTTGCCATGTCAAATTGTCAATGCCCTAAAAACAAAAAAAGGAGGAAGCGTATATATTTTTTCTTTTTTTAAAGAAAAAAGTGGGAACAGACGCCATACAAATAGTCCGCTTCTAACACAGAGAGAGTACACTAATTAGCCCAAATTGAACCGAGTTGTGGACAAGGCCCAAAACTCCGACCGCTTGGTAATACATTTCGCAATGAGGTAGTACCCGCACCAGGCGATCTGGGACGTTCACAAACGGCGGACTATCCCCAGTCTGGTTCTGCAGTTGCTCTTCTCAGATATTTCTCTAACCGACTTTTTCTTGACACCCATTTACCTTGACAGTGGACACTGGTTGATCTTTCATTCTACTCTCTGTAAGTTCCTGTAGAAGGTGGGATGTCATCAATCACAGGAATTTGACATTTTCGTCTTATCTATGGACTAAGACATGAAAGCACAAGCATATTGGCCTAACACAAAAGCAATTGCTTTTCAATATTATTATCTCTTTTGAACCTATCCATTCATTAGTGATAATAGCAACAATTCCCAACCAATCTTCCTTCTTGCTGTGTTCATGTAGATAAGGATCCACTGGCTAGTTTTCTAGCCCTTTCAAGTTAGGTGTCTATAGCAGATTTCAGATGATTTGAAAATTGAGGAGTAGCTGCAATTCTGTACTATCACCTTCTGTGTGTCTTTTTTATCTGGGGTTTGCTTGTTGCTAACGTTGGCCATTGCATTTCTTCTTGTTTCTCGTGTTCAAGAATTTGTTTTGTTCTCTGATGGCTTTCTACGGCTACAAGGGAGATGTTGGTGAGTGTTACTGGACTCCCTATAATAACAGTACTTATGGTTATGATTATGATGTTGTTCCGCGTCAAGCTTCAGTAACATACTCTTCAGGGTATGTATTTGAGGAGCCTAAGTTAATTGATCAACACAGTCCTTTCGGTTATTTTGATTCGTCTTCTACTCAAGAAGTTCCGAATTACTTTGTGTATAATTATAGTGAGCCAAGAGTAATCCAGTATGAGCCGCCTCTTTATGCTGGTGTTTCATTTTATTCTCAGACATGTTACAACATCTCTAAATCTGACATTGGATTTAATGAGCCGGCATTTGAGGAGTATGATCCAACACCTTACGGAGGTGGCTATGATATTGCTCAAACCTATGGAAAACCTCTTCCTCCCTCAGAGAGAATCTGTTATCCTCCTTCGACACCCCAAACAAATGCTCAATTGCCAGATGGTTTTTCATTTGGATCGATTCCCTCACCTTATGGTGATAATGCCGTCCATTCAGTTAAGCCTCACAGGGATAAAGACAGCAAACCTGTTGATACCACAGAGCAACAAAACCATGGTGATAATGGAGGTGGCAAAGCTGAGGATATAGATGTTCAGAAACCAATGGAGGTAAAGAGTAGTGATGTAGACGAACATCCTTCAAGTGATTATAGTGATGGGTTTGGAAATGGAGGGACTAGAGGATATGGTTATGATTGGAATAAGCAAGTGCCTTATGCTCCTTACAGTGACGGAGCTGGTCTGGAAGCGATTGACCTCTGTGAAAGTATATTTGGTTACTGGCCCTGCTTAGCCAAAATGAACCAGCAGAGAAATGCAAATTGTGAAGTTTGCAATGAAGGAAGCCAGAGCGAACCTTGGAAAAGCGCGGCAGATTATCTCTTTGGGGGTCCATTTGTCTATGGTGACCAAACGGATAGAGATAATGTACATCACTTCTATGGTAACCAAAGTTATTATGAACATTAACCTCAGTATCCGTGCCGATGAGCATGGTTACGGAGGAAGCTCGATGGCATATAGAGCAAGATCTTCAGGATTGATTCTGATACATTGCCTTTTCCTTGGTCCGCAAGGATGATGGCTAGGCAAAGCTTCGCAACACCTCTCATTTGGTTGAAAATTGATTAATTAGTTAATTTTGAGTTCTTGTAAATCAATGTCTCAATTTTCTTTTGAAAATCAATAAGATTTGAGAAATTTATTTGCATTTTGGCCAATATTTCAAATTTAGAGATGAGTGTTGTGTTCTCATTCATAGTAGTTTCCGATGTGTGAAAGCTTTGGAAAATGTCTTTATTTTTGGACTTTCGAACAAGAACGAGAGTTAGGCAAACCAGTCTCAGGAGCTTAGCTAGCGTATGAGTAGTTACTCACTTCTTTTGTGCATTAGGTAATTTCTAGCCCTGCTGCTACAATGTGAAAAGAATCCATCTTCAGTCTGTTAACACGAAGAATTTTGCCGAGCAGCTGCAATGTGAAGTCGATATTATCAAGGAAAGGACATAAGATTGATAGTCACGAAACCTCCCTGAAGCTAATCGACTTAAGGAATTCCTAATTCGCTCAAAAGATGCTGATTCTATCTTTTCTGTGTCAAGAACTTTTCCCAGGTGTCTGTCACCTCCTTTTAACTGTAAAAGTCTGAAATGAACTGTTACTTAAGCACAGCCATGGAGGTGCTTTTCTAATGTAGCTTTTGCTTATCAAAGTTTGTAACAGTTAAAAGCAAAGCGAAAAGAAGCCTTACTGATGGAATGAGTGAATTCTCAAGATCCGTAGTTCGGCAGAAAGAATAAAGCACAAGTCGAAATGCTACCATACTTCAAGATTTTGCGACTAATGTTTCTGTCCATACCCTGCACTAGTAAGCATCAAAGAACTACAAAACAACCGTCTTTAACCTGTATGTGAATACCTTCATCTGTTACACAAACTCAGCTCTCTCTGTTATTATTATTAGTCTTTCAAAAGTTAATTTTCCCATGCTAGTTGATGCTCTCTGAAAGCATAACCACTGGCATCCTCTCCTTCAGGTAATACCGGCCATGACTTGTGTGTGCTGGTATTTAAGCTTATTTCCTTAAAAGAACATTTATATCATGGAAATTCTACTTACTTTATGGGATCCCTTGTATGATTCCTTTCCCAAATTGTACTCAAATCTTTTATTTATTGCAGTGATTTTCCTTACTAAATAATTGAATAGTCACTATTATTATGCAAGTTAGTAGTCAAATTTTGGTTTTGAGAATTCTTAAACTCATTCATAGATAACTAGACCAATCTAATTCATACAAAGAGTTATCTGAAATTTTTATGAGATCCGAGCCATCCAACATGAAGTTCCAGAAAGTTCAATTAAATATAAGTCATCTAGTGAAGAAGTAACTTAACCTTAGGGTTCGTGATTTTTCAAAATGAATAATGATTATGTCACTGCAAAGCATGAATAGTTCGAGGGTGATTGCCCTGAAATTGACCCTATTTTGCAAGAACCTATAACATAATGAAATTTCAAAATTCACATGGAAAAAGCAAGCATATAATATGAGCATGGTAAGTGCAACTGTTATATATAATTATTATGCTGGAAATCTTGCTCATTCTCCGCTTGGTAGGCGATTTATTCTCTTTCTTCTCCGGTTTAAATCCCCCACCCCATATCCCAGACAAAAAACCCTCCCTGCATGTTACACCCTGTCGCATACGACGCGTCACAGTTTCTGTATTGACCATTATACTGTTGTTTTGCACCTTACTATCACCTAAAGGAAAAGAAGAAAATATTTGAACACTTAAAAGGAAAAAAAAGAAAAAGAAAAAGAAAAAGAGAGAGAGAGAGAGATAGGGAGAAGGAGGAGAAGAAAAAGCGACGGAATAGACAGGTCTGCTGTGCCGATTCTGTTCAACACCTGAGTGTGCAGAGAGGGTATTTTCTATGGGCTGCTTTTAGTATTTAAGAAACAAAACCGGACAGAGGAGGGAGGGGGAAGGGGAAAAGTTGAGGACAAGTAGGTCATAGAGATATCAAGACAGCCACAAAGACATTCCAATCAGCGGTGGAACAGAATTATGATTGGTGAGCCCTGAAAAGTAATGACACCAATAAAGTGGTTGCCCTAAAATATGATTAAAATCACTCACTCTTATTCAATAATAGTATCAGTAAATTATAGTTTAGCCGTTTAAGTGCAATTTAATTACTTGTTTTCTGTCGCCTTCTTTGACAAGATACCCGTAATTTTAGGAAGCTAATTTTTTGACTAATAATATACTATTATATAGTCTTCAAGGGGCATTTCCTTTGTCTCCCAAGAAATTAACTTACTATGTTTTTTTTTCCACAAAATTAATTATCGGGTAAGAAATGATTTTAACTAATTAAATAGTTATCTTTTTATTAACCTTTAAAAATTGTCAAATTAAGTAAAAGAAAAAAATAACGGCATTAGTTCCTTTAGTGTTATTTTAAAGAAAAAAAAAGGGTAAGAGAAAGATCCGATGCAGTTCAAACCTCGTAGTTTCCGTCGTCGGATCGCTGAAAAGAATACAATGGCGGTTTCTTCTTGTTCATGATGGCTCTCTGTCTCTCCTCTCTCTCTCTCCCCATCAGCAGTTACGATGCAAGCATGCACAACGAACCTTTAGAATCAAGCCATTTGTTGGCGTCTGGTGGCCTGCAATTTTACCTGGCTACCCTGCACCTTTTTCACTATCAACAGTTTTTTTACGGTGAAATTTCACCTTTTCAGGCGACAATGGAACGTTATATTAACCTACTTTGCAGACACCGCAAGCTTGCCTGTTATTCTCGCTTTATAATATAATTTGTTTGAAATTATTTTTATTATTTTAAATTATAAATTATTAAAAAAAATTTAAGATGAATTTAAAATTATTTTTATATTTTTATCTTTATTTATTATTTTTTTTCTCTTTCCTCTCTTCTTTTGTTTTCAATACATTTAAATAGGGATGTTTTAAAAAAAATATATAAAGTCATATTATTTTTAAAAATTTTAATATGTATAAAATTAAATTAAATGACTTATATTATAAGACGGGAGGAGTAATAATCATCCTATGCATCACCTAATTGACCAAAAGCCACCACAGAAATGCCTTTTGATTTACCAAATTAATTCTACAAGAAAAATGATATCCAAACTAATATGCACTCTTTTCTTTCCACTTTTTTCTCTTTTTTTAATTTTTCATTTTGACTAAAAATATATTTTACTGATTATGAGATTGATTTATTTTTCATCTCTTGATATATATATAAATATATATATATATATATGAAAAAAAGAATGATTTGTAATAATTAAAAAGCGTGAGTAAACAAAATCAAAAACCTTTTTGGTAATTATATTCTATGCAATTTGTCTAGAATACTAATTTTCGACTTTGGAAAAAAATTAACGCGTGAGTAGTCAAGAACACAACAGCAAGGACAATAAAGGGAATAAGCACAGCTAAATTGATTTGCGGCCCCACCTTGCGCACAATAAACCCCTGTTAAAATCCTCCTTTTTTTTCCCTCCTCCTCCCTCAAGCCAGAGTCCAAGACATTCACCACCAGCACCCACCCATGGCCGCCTTTCACAGCCTCCCCAAATCCTCCGTCATATATACATTACTTCCACTCCTCTTTCTACTTCCTCTCATCGCCGCCTCCGCCTCCGCCTCCATTCACGACCTTCTCAAAAGTAGAGGCTTGCCTGCAGGTCTCTTTCCCAAGGATGCAGTAAAATCATACGATCTTGATGAAGATGGTCATCTTCAAGTGTATTTGGACAGCCCGTGTATGGCCAAGTTTGAGACCAGGGTTCTCTTTGACAGGGTTGTTACTGCTAATCTCAGTTACGGCGGACTCACTGGGGTCGAGGGCCTGACTCAGGAAGAGCTTTTTTTGTGGTTACCGGTAAAGGATATCATAGTCTGTGATCCATCTTCCGGCATAATTCTATTTGACATTGGCTTGGCTCATAAGCAGATGTCTCTTTCCCTCTTTGAAGATCCTCCTGTCTGCAATCCTCAGGGTAATCTTTTTCTCTATCTTATCATTTTTATAGCTCAAGTTTCCATTCCTTTTCCTTTCCTACTTGGTACTCCATTCATTCATCCTATCTTTCTCCCTGAAAACAAAACATTGTTGAAACTTCTGTTTCGCCGAGGATACATCTGAAGCGCAAATAGGTAATTCAGCAGCTAAATATTGATGTGAAATGCAGGTTTCATGGAGAAGACTGAAGCAAAGGAGGGATTTCAAGTTCAGAGATAGAAGGCTAACTCCTCTTCCCCAGCTCAAATATGATCTGATTTTGCTTGTGCACTGTTTTGGGCTTTTGTTTTGTGTTGCTAAAACGCGGAAAAGAAGCAAGAAAAGTTGAGTGGATTCTTATTAAGACGCTTGTAGATTTGTAAATTTGGAACTGACCAGAAAATTTTGGGAAGAAATGACTGAGTTTTTATGCTTCCAAATACTTGATTTATGGGGCATTAACAAACTTCTATAATTCGTCACAAACCGTAGTGAAGCTTCTTTTCACAGCATCCATTAAGCATTCCACTATCTGCCAAATTAATCAAATATTTTTTAGTAGATCAAGCTTGTATGGATACCAGCAGCTGCAGAGACTAAACAATACTGAATATCACAACTTAAACAAAGAATTTGTTTCAAGGAAAGTAGTTTGATTTGGTAATAGATACTAATATTCTACCGGCCCGAATCCGGAACTCAAAATAGAACTGAGTTCGTACCTGAAATGTTACACGGTAGCATTTTTAAAAAGACACTAAGTCTCTAACTCAAGAAAATTACTTTAATTAAACTAATTACCTCCAAAGGAAAATAATATAATTCTATGGATAAAATATAAAACCTTTAATACAATCAATGTCTTGTTCAATCTTAACTAAGGATTTATGCGAACAACATCATCTAAACCAAAATAGAAATTATAATAAGTAAAAACTCTTAAAAAGTCAATCAATCTAAAAACGTAGTCTAATTCTATCTGTCTTCACACTTCTCTTTATATTCTTGATCAAAATTTACGAAATATTAAATGGAGTGAGTTACACTAACCTAATAAGTGGTCCAAACATCTTTTTGTGAAAGAAGATGTTATATATAATATCTTTTCAATAAAACATAGCGAATAATACATCATAATTAGGTGAACTAATCCTTTTTTTTTCATATACATATATACATACATATATATATATATACAAATAATATAAGATTTAGTTTACTATTAAATAAAATAAAACTATCGCCTCAATAAAGAAATAATACAATAAAATAAAAGTGTGATTTAGTTGTACAATAAATCTAATTAACTCAGCCAAGTCTTTAAAATAACAAGTTGAGCCACAATTATACAAGAAAACAGTATAAAAACAATTTGCAATTTGTTTTTTTTTTTTTTTATAAACAACCTCCATCCTATGAAATCAATCCTGGGACATCAAATAGTCCCCATGCCAATTATAGAGAAACGGGCTTCGGCGCAACGAAAACATTTTTTTTCTTTTTTTTTTTTTAAGGGGACATCTGATGTCCTCACAGGGGACACAGCCGTCCCCACGCCATAGCCAAACGATCAAACCACCCTTGAAGAACGTGAACAGAACATTGCAAACCATTTTTTTTTTTTTTTTGGTTCTTGGAAACAACAGCCGTCCCCACAGCAATTCAACCAAAACAACGCATGACTACAACAGAATTACCAGGACGACGAAGACGGCGAAATCGAACTTGAATTTTTTTTTTTAATATTACAAAATCAAAATTACACATAACAATCACACATATACTTATGAATTTTAAATTAGGGAAATGATCATTGATATCAGTCTTGACTATTTATCCCCTTCAGAAAAGTCAAACTTATATTTCTTATTGATTGATAGGAATTTCAATCACACAAACAAATTTTAGAATATGTTCTTCCTTTCCTTATTTAATCTCATGAGCCATTAAACACATATCACACATAGCCACATGATATTATGATTCAAAATCAGAATAAAATAACTAAACTCAATTCCTGAATTTTATACAGAAAATATAAATTGTAAAATATTTAAAAAAATAGAAAATGTCTGAACTACTTACCTCAAAAGTACTAATATCTCCAATTCAAACTAACTACTCCCTACAATCGCTCCCTAATATCAAACGACACAATACCAATATTAATCTAAGGAACTAAAACCTAATGAATCAATTAATCTTATTATCTAGAATTCCAAAAATAAAGAGAACCTCCTAATATTTACTCTTCAACCTCTAACTAAATTAATAGTCGAAGTCAATAGAATTCCCCTTCACGATTGAAGCAAGTTAGAGCTTTCTTCCTCCAAGTCTGGAATCCTTGAATGATCGCTTTGGATAACTGATGATAAAACCAAAGAACGTCATTTAGAATAAGGCGTAGGTTTAGCTTTTAAAAATATGAAATAATAAACACATCTCTCAATTTAATTAAATCCCTCATAACCTCTAAAACTTTATGGATTATTTCATGGGTTATAATAAAAAATTATTTTATGATATCATTAATTGAGTTGAGTATTTACAAATATTTTCTAGTCAGTGAATCTCGCGCATTAGTTTTGGAGCCACGAAAATTGCAAAATTAGACGAAATAAATTGAATGAAATGATTAAGTTAGCCAATATACAGCTTCAAGTATGTCTTGAAAATGCTCAAGAGACAGCAATAAGGAAATCATACCTAGATCAGCTATAGTCCTGAACATCATACCTAGCTGTCCTGGACCGCAGACACTGCAGTAGTCTGGATACTTCTCTGAATTAGTCGGATACATATTATATATGTAATCTTTCTTTCTATATAGATCTAAAGTATACATGTATAAAATATTCGCATGACAGTCTATTAGTCTTGGGCACAGCATTGCCAGTCCAGGGAGGTTTTTCTAATCTAATTGACTTTTAAGCTTGTAGCATGCTGGACATTTTTAAATCTTTGTATTGAACATCCCACGTGCATTTGAAATTGTATGAAGCCTTGTAAGATCTTTTTAAATCTCAAAGTTCATATTCAGTGTCGGATGTCCATCATCGTCACTTAAGAAAGTCCCAATTGTTTGTTTCTAGATTCTTATATAGTACATGTCTTCATGAAGAAGAACTACCAATGAAGGTCCACAAGTTTGGTTGGGGGTATTATGGTTAACTGATGGTGAAGGTTCTAGATGAAATGTTTAAATTGGGTAATGTACAAGGAAGGCGCGATTACTATAGGAGGTCAATATTGAGACCGATCGAATGCAGATCCCTTGCTCATCAATTGAAATCTAGGCTTGTGAATTTCTCTCGTCCCTTTTTATCAGCCGATTGTAACTTTTGAATTCTCCATGGATATGATCTAAGCTAACAAGTTTAACAAATGGACGGTAGCGGAATCGTTTGGGGGTTGTTCTGGTCCCTGGAAACCTCAATCTAAACACCAAAGGGAAGTGCTTCGTATCCTGCCTTGGTATTCACCATGCTCTTAAGACCTAAAAACGTAACCTGCTTCACCGAAACAAATTGAAGGAAGCAAATGTCGGCATTGTGGAACTGTAAAGGACCTGTTTCTGCAATGGTCCGTGAAAATGATTACTAACAGCAGTTTGTAAAAGCAAACACACAAGACTTTAGACATTCCATTTCTAAATTACTTGTTCCTTAGCTATAGCCTATAGTTTAGCTCATGTAGGCAGTGCTAGAAGACTGTATTTGGATCATTTATGCCCCTAAATCATGTCTGTAATTTAACCATTAATTGATTAAATGAAGAGAATAAGTAATGACCGCATAAATCAAATGTAGCATTCAAGTTAGCCAGACTAAATATAAGTTGTTCTTCAGTTTCTGTTCTAGGCCACTATCAGAGAAGTCAGAGGAAAATATCAAATACCAAAATTTTCTCTTGAAGGAGGAAGAAGTTTACAAGAAATGAAGCCCTTTATAATAGTCAAAACCACCATAGTCCTGCGCTATCCTTATTCTTTTACTATCGTGAAAAAGACTAATGAGATTCACCGTCACCATGATTTTCCTTACTTTTCCATGTTACCCGGAGATAGCAAAAGATTGCAGCAATCAAAGCAGTTGCAAAACCTCCAAGGATCACATCTCCACCAGCCACAGATTTGTCCACAGAATGGTGTCTTCGTATATGTGTGATTCCTGGATCTTGATTCGCCCCCATCTCCATGCCACCTTGAGATGGAGCCGGAGATGAAGAAGGAGCTGCTGCATGTAATAATCTAATTGCATTGGTGCCAGCACCCATGATGGCTATTGGTGACAAGGTTTCTACTAATCTTCTAGCTCCATGAGCATTTCCAATAAAGGAGAGCTCAGCTAACACAAAGCAAAGAAGAATGAGAAGAAACTTAGCCATGACAAACTGTGCATCCTGTTGGGAATATTTGCTTGGTTCACAGAACAATGAGGGGGTTTTTATAGGTAAGATGGGATTTTTATTGAGTCTTAATTAGAAGTATATTTTAAGAAGAGTAGTTGAATCTGTAATGTCTTTGAAACTTCACATTGTTTGAAGACTTCAAACTGTAATCTGCCGTCTTTTTGGATCTTACGGCAATAATTTAACAAGGGGAGGTATGGTTGGGGAAAAGCTTATTCAGGGAAAGATAAATCCCGCGTTCAGATTATCTGCACCTTCCCAGAAGTCCCGGGATAGGAGTAGACAGTGGTCAGAGGACATTGACTGGTTACAACTGTCTCTGTGAGTTTAAGCATAATTTATGCAGACATTCCATCTCATAGGTTCTTGATCTGTTATTCATATATATAATAATCCATGATTTCTTGGGTTCAGGGCAAACATTAGTAAGAGCATGCATTTGTCACTGAAAAGATACAGATAAGCCCCTGCATCAGATATCAAATTAATGTTCCCTCTTCAGATAGCAGCGATAACGGGATACTATCAACTGCTACTCAAACGCAAGAAAGAAATTCAATCACCATCCAGTCGTCACAGATGAATCCATCACCATTTTAAACACCTCTTACAGTCTCTAGCAAGAAATCTTCGACTTGGTCCACTTCAGGCAATCTACAGTGAGTCGCCTGAAATTCAAAGCTTGGAATCAGCTTGACCCAAAATGATGGTCAAGCATTGAGCAATGACAATTAACCAAGTTTAGACTAGATATGGAGGACAGGGCACATCTTTCTTGGCATTCAGTTCCACATGAAAAGCCTTAATACTAAAGTGCCGGGATGTAAACTTTGTTAGAAAATTGTGTCTGGAAGACAATATTGTACCTCCACGCATGAAGTAATAAGAAGGGAACCTTTCGAAGAAGTGACACTGCTATCCATGAGTTCAAACCCGAGGACACTGAAGGCCTCCATCAATTTAGTGAATACACCAACTTTTTTCTGACAAACTATGTGGATCCAAAGCTTACTAGGATTGAGGTGAGTAACCTTAACTTCTGGCTGTGAACAAGAAGAAGAATGTAACAAATAAATTGTTGAATATTGCGATTCATTTTCAGACTTCAAATAATCCACCAACCATAGCAACCCTAGTCCTCCAGAGACGGAAGAAAAATTACGAGCACTAAACCAACATCGACTACTAGGACCCAAAATAACAAAACAAAAGCGGTACCTTTATTCCCCGATTCTTCATTTCTTCTGCATTATCAGTTATCTCTTTCTCTTGATTCTGGGTTTCCAAGTGCTCTTTAAGGCTTGCATCCATTTCATAAAGTTGGTCGCTAAGGTCTCTCACTGTGCCCTGTAGCTCCTCAATGTAGGTGATCGCATCAGTTATTATGGTGGCCTTGTTCATCTGAAACGAAGAAAATAAACATTCAATTAGTAAAAGATTATCAATATTGACTCTTTTTCACCATTTATGGATTTCCATTCTCAAAGTAATAACATAGATAATAGAAGGTTCTGGAGTCATTGCATTGCTGATATTCGGGACTAATGAGCGCAGCTCTAGAAGCCTGTCGCTGAGTTTCTGGCGTCGCCTCCTCTCTGCTTCGAGGTTCTTGGATTTGAATTCTTTGTTTTCATCCTCAACTTTCCTGCTGCCCCCCCTCCCTCCCCTGTTCTTTCCTTCTTCTTGTGAGCTAAAATCAGCAAAGGAAGTTTCGCCAAATCCTACAATCATCTCTCAAGATTTGTAGAATTAGGTAACAATTATGAAGATGGGAACGAAATAAGTTGAATGCATCTAAGAGAAGGCTGAACTCCTGCAGTTTGATGCCAACTAATTTGCTTTATATAAGTGCTGGTCACAATAGTAACATTGAAGAAAGAGAAGGGGAGGAATCTTTTTCGTTGTAGTTTGTTGGGCATCCATTTGAATGTGTTTTCAATGCTGAGAGGCTCATTTCAAACACGAGAGAGAGATTGCCATTCTATTCCATTGTAACTGAAACCAATGAATAGTTGAACACTCTCTTTTTCCCAATTTTGCTTTCGTTTGTTTTCGATGAAAACGCCACATTGAGAATGTTTCCTACTATTTTAGTTCCATTTTTTTGGCATAAATTTTCCAGTGAAGAACTGCAAAGACAGACTTAAAGAATTCCCTTTTACTTTTTTCAAACATATTTTAATATTTTGTCACATAAATTACAAATTAAATACTAGACAACAAAATTTTCTTTAATTTTCAAGAAAAAGTTATGGTTGGTGATCCAGAGCAATTACACTCAAAGGAAAGGAGAGCATTTTTTTTTTTTCAAAATGACATTACTATCCTTTTAATTAAAAAATTAAATAGTAATCTCCAAATTGATTACAAGTTAAAAAGCCTACCCAATTACTCCATCTTTCTATGTCCTAATTTTTCTTCTATAGTTTACTCATTCTCCTCATTTTTAATTGTTCACTCTTTCATCTCTTCTTTCTTGACTTTTTTTTTTCTCTCCCTCTTTCTTCTTAAAATAAAATTTTACAAGTTGCATTTTTCAAAAAAAAAAAAAAAATCTCTACGGTCTTTTTTCCAAAACAATACTTCACGTATCACATAAGTCCATCTCCAAAGTCAACAAATAATTTTTCATCCATAAATTCTTGTTGAGAAAAAGTGAGTTTTTTTTTTAAAAAAAATACTATACCTTTAAGAAAGAAAGGACTAAACAAATGTTTTAGGAAGAAGAAAGAGAGAGAGAGGGGAAAAAAAGTCAGAAAGAATAGGTAAAGGAGTGAATAATTAAAAATTAGGAGAATGAATAAATGGTGAGAAAAAAATTAGAATATAGAGAGAAAGTAATTAAGTATGTTTCTTAATTTGTAGTCAATTGGAAACTTAACATTTGATTCTTTTTTACCAAAAGGATGGTAATGACATTTGAAAAAAAATGCTCTAGAATCATTGCCAGCCAATAGTTATATTCTCTTGAGAATACATTAGCATATTTGACACTTTTTGTTCTATTTAGATTGTACGAGTATAATCAAGTGAGGCGATTTGCTCAGAAGTTTTTTTTTTAATAATAAAAGATTCGTAGTCACTATTTGAGACGTCAATATAAAAATAAGCTCATATAAAAATCGTCGCTATTCAGAAGTACACATAGGCTCATTTTTTATGTTTGAATGTGATATGTCAATATAAAAATTTCAATATTAATCATCTCGATCAACTCAAAAGAAATTTATTTATAGCTTAAATATAAAATGCCATCTACTAGAAATAGTATAACTTTTTATACATGTGTTTCTAGTAGCATCATCTCTTTTTTGTTCTTAGTTTTTATTCGTATGAACTCAAGTTAATGCCCATGTATTTTGTACATTTGGTACATCAAGATTGGTGCTCTAATTGTTGAAACATTAGCAAAAATTTTCGAATCAGGCCAAATTATGCTTTTTTTGGGTTTTGGTTCCTATTCTTTGGTTAGCTAGACACATAATTTGTTTTAACCTATGTATTAAATTTACTTCGAAAAACGAGTTAATAAAATCAGGGTCTTTCAATGCTAAATTCCAAAGGTAAAAAAGTTTGTTAAGTATAGTGACAAGAAATTTCACCAAATGCGCAGGGCATAAGTCAAATGGTTAAGGTATGAAAGCTTAAAATTATGAAGAGGTCATATTTCGGATTCGAATCCTTTCGTGAAAAATGTCGTGGGAGGACTTTTCTATTTGACCAGGAAATGCACATCTCTGTTGTATCTCCGTTTTTTATTGTGGAGTCGACTAGTACGGATCAGTGTGGGATGGTTCTTCTATCTGATCAGGAGATACACATTCTTACTATGTTTTCGTTCTTGATCTTGGAACTAATTGATGTGGACCGGTATAAATGTCAGTCTCACGCCTTTTGAGAAATTTGACCAAATTGATGCCAATTCAATTAATTTTATAAGATAAATCATCTGAGAAATACATTAATTGTGTCTATTACTCTTTTTTTTTTTTTTTAAGTTTGTGTCTTTTACTTATTGCTAGAAACTTTTACACACCAAAAACTTGAAATAATTGAAAAAGGAAAGGAATCTCGTAATAAAATAAGGTGGATTAGAATAACATGATAACTTCATTGGGTAGAAATCTTTTTCAAATCAAACAATAAATTTTGAATTTTATTCTCGTCCTCCCATGTTTACAAAAAAAAAAAAAAAAGGAACAAAAGAACATAGATTTGAATTTTAAATGCTATAATGTTATGAGTTATATTGAAGGGAAAAGATAACATGGGTTTTTGAAATTTTTGTGTCCAAAAGATTATCATTTTTACAATTGTATCCTTCTTTGTCAAATTGTCAATTGTGTGAGGGAATTTTAGAATGTAAGAGAATAAAAATCTATTTGAGATGAGTTTTATAAAAAATTATTAAATATATAGGGTCAGGTGAGGTTCAAAGAGAGAGAATATAATGTGTTGTGAGTATATGATTCTTTTCGGAAAACAAAAATTATATAAAAATAATAATATATTTGAATTAAAGTAAAATTTTAATTTAGAATGAGAAAGTAAAATCTCAATCTAAGTATGGCCTTAATTGTAATTATTGAAAACTTTGAGAAGAACAAAGTTATAAACTCAACAATCATATTATATGTAATTGAGTTAATTTCAAAATTTGAGAATTTTTAAATCCTAAAAAATCATATTGACATTATGAATTTATTCTTTTAAAATTTTTAGGGAAATTAACCTATTTGATCCCTGAAGTTTGAGGTTTGTAATACTTTCTTCCTTAATATTTTTTTCTATCATTATGATCTTTAATAATTTTTTTTTTTTGCTATTATAATCCCTAATGTTTTATTTTCTACCTAAAAATCAAATTTTATGGTCCTTAAAAACCAAAATATGGACTATAATGGTAGTAAAAAGTTATTAGGAATTATAACGGTAAAAAAAAAATATTAATGATGAAAATATTACAAATACTAAACTTTATAAACTAAATAAACTAATTTCTTAATTTATAATAATTACAATCAAGTTGACCGTTTGTTAATTGATAGGAGGATACAATTATAAATTTTAAAAGAGTGACCCTAATTAATTTGATTAAAAGAAAGTATAATCATAAAAATAGTAATATTTCGAGAGAGAGAAAAAAAAGGAAATGGGAAAAGGGACTCCCCTAAATCAAATCTCCATATCATAGTGCGTCGTTTTGGCTATTCCCACTTGCAAAAACAAAACCCCAGAAGAGGAACCAAACTGATTGCTTTCCAGAAGCAAACAACAACTAAGCCAAGCAGACGCAAATGTCTTGCGTTTCCCGCCTCTTCCATCGCACATACTGCAATTCCACCAACCCAATTGCATCAGTAAGTTCCCTCTCGAATCAGCTCTTCAAAGAGCGCAACCTGAACCGGGTCGTTGAGAAATTCATACAATTCTCTAATTCCGATCGCTTCCGAGACAAAACCGGCATTTATGACTCTACTGTGCGACGCTTAGTCTCAGCCAAACGCTTTAAATCCATTGAAGAAATACTCGAATACCAGAAGCAATTCAAACATGACTTCTCCAAAGAAGGATTTCCGGTTAGACTTATCACATTGTATGGGAAATCAGGCATGTTTGAACATGCCAAGAAAGTGTTCGACGAAATGGCCGAAAGTAATTGCGGAAGGACTGTGAATTCCATGAATGCCCTTTTGGCCGCTGCTGTTAGGTCCCGTAAATTTGATCAGATGGAGGGGTTATTCAAAGAGTTGCCGGAGAAGTTGAATATTAAGCCTGACACAGTTTCTTATAACACAGTGATTAAAGGTCTCTGTGAAATGGGCGCTGTAAATAGAAGTATTTCATTGGTTGATGAGATGGAAAAGAATGGGATGAAGCCAGACCTGATAACGTTTAATACGATTCTTTATGCATTGTACTCAAATAACAGATTCGATGATGGGGAAAAGATCTGGAATCAGATGTTAGAAAGGAATATAGTTCCAAATATTAGAACTTACAATGCTAGAATTGTTGGATTGGTGAATGAGAAGAGAGTTCAAGAGGCAGCTCAGTTAGTTGGTGAACTGGAGAATAAGAAACTAAAAGCAGATGTCTTCAGTTATGGAACTTTGATTAAATCCTATGGCATGGAAGGCAATCTAGAGGCGGTGAAGATTTGGTACCAAAAAATAATTGAGAATAAGTGTGATCCCAATAAGGTCGTATTTTGGACTGTGCTGTCTTCTGCTTGTGAGAAGGGTGACTTTGATTGGGCTTATGAGGTCTGCAAGGATATTTTTGAGTTTAACTGCAATGCTGATGTGGAATTACTGCAGAAAGTAGTTGATGGTTTGGTTAAGCAGTCAAAGATCGAGGAAGCTAAGAAGGTTGTGCACTGGGGACAGTCCCGGAGATATACTAAGCTGAAATTGCCTTTGGAGGCTTAGTGAAGTTGCTGATGGTTCTTCTTAAGTTTCAGTTCTTTTTAACCTTTTTCTGCAGGCTAAAAATTGCCACTTGATGGAACTAAATGGAGTTAGCATTACCATGGGCTGGAGGTTTGCTAACGCATTATTTTCTTTTAGTTCTGTCAAAGACAAAAATAAAAAATAAAAATAATAATTCAAGGTTTTGCAATTTCTCTTCTATTTCTGATGATCCACTTCTTTGAAGTAATGCCTTTCCCAGTAGAATCCATTACAGGAGAATTCTACTATTCTGGTGATTCCTATTACTCAGGTTCTATTATGTTATGTTTTCCTTAAGGGATCGTTGATATGATCTAGGCCAATTTATATTTTACACTTGCCAAGAATGTTCAAGAATGATACCTAAAAATAGGAAAAAGACATTTGAGTTCCTTTATCTTGCCGTTCGTTTAGATAGATACATTGTTTTTGTTCATGGAATATGAGTATCTATGTTTTATCTCCCAGTCTAGTTGCATTTTGTGGCTTATATTTTCCAGTGAGGAACTGCAAGGGCAGCCTAATGAATTCCCTTCTGCTTTTGTTTGACAGTTTAATTTTTTATATTTTGTTATGTAAACTACAAGTCAAATAATTGATAACTGGATTATAACCACCCCATAATTCCTTTTATCTCCAACAAAAAATTATATTCTCTCGAACATCAGTCAGCATATTTTACTTTTTTTGATCTATTTTACTTACTAATTGTTAATATCGGATGAGTAGATGTAGTAAAACCTTTTTATAACTGCATTTCTTGTAGCATCATATCCTGGTACATCAGCGTAAGTGCTCTTAACTGTTGAAACATTGTGTAGCAAAAACTTTCTCGTCAGGTCAAATTATGCTTTCTTCTTCTTTTGGTTCCTCTTCTTTGCTTATCAAGTCAAATAATTCGTTTTAATTTATGTATTAAATTTACTTATAATTAATAAAGCCGATAAGTGTCTGTGCCAAACTCTGTCAATACAGAGGTAACTTTGGATAAACGTAAAAGAGTTATTTTCTTTTATAAACTTCTTCACAAAATTAAATTGAAAAAAAGGTATAGTGACAAGAAATTTATTCAAATTGACACCTATTCATTTAATTTTGTAAAGTAGACATTTGAAGAATACATCAATTATGTTAGAATGAAGTAAATTTTTTTTTATTCGTTATTCATCTGTCAACCTTTTTTTTTTGGGATAATTTTTAATCCGAACTATCTTTTCTATAGTAGATTATGATGGATGTATAAGAAGGGCACATGAGTTTACATGTTTAAATCTGCTTGGAGTGGTAGTTTGAATAAAAAAAGGTTTTAAAAAAAATAGTTGATATACAAATACGAAAAAATTTGATTTGTTTTTTAAAAAGTAAAATAGATAATGAATTAAATTTGTTAATTACTAACAAAGAGGGAAAAAAGGAAAAGAGGAAAAAAAAAAAAAGTCCCACTAATTAAAAGAAAAGTGGTTTGGCTATTCCCACATGTTAAAAGAAAAGTCCGAAGACTGACTGCTTTCCAGACGCAGACAGCAATAAAAGGCGAAACAGATGAAAAAACCTTGCGTTTCCCCCCGCCCCCCGCGCGTCGCACATACTGCATATCCAAGGAAGGGGTAGACTCGAGTGATAGGACACTCGTAATTGAGCGTTATCTAAAAAAATACTCGAATTCCTCTTCAGTCTTCCAAGGCAGGGGTAGTGTAGCATCTAAAAAGAAAAAGCAGAACTTGAATTCCTGAAATACTCGAATTCCAGAAGCAATTCAAACATGACTTCTCCAAAAAAAGTTTCCGGTTAGACTCATCACATTGCATGGGAAATCAGTCATGTTTGAACATGCCAAGAAAGTGTTCGACGAGATGACCGAAAAAATAATTATGGAAGGACTGTCTATTCCATGAATGCCCTTTTGGCCGCTGCTGTTAGGTCGTAAATTTGATCAGATGAAGGGGTTATTCAAAGAGATGCCGGAGAAGTTCCATATTAAGCCTGACGTAGTTTCTTACAACACGGTGATTAAAGGTCTCTGTCAGATGGGCGCTGTAGATAGAAGTATTTCAACGGTTGATGAAATGGAAAAGAATGGGATGAAGCCAGAGTCGATTACGTTTAATACAATTCTTTATACACAAATAACAGATTCGATGATGGGGAGAAGATCTGAAGTCAAATTTTAGAAAGGAATATAATTCCTAATACTAGGACGGACAACGTAAGGGTTGTTGGATTGGTTAATGAGAAGAGTGTGCAAGAGGTAGCTCAGTTGAATTGGAGAATAAGAAACTAAAAACAGATGTCTTCGATTATAGGTCTTGTATTTTAACCAACCCATAAAGTGATTTTTTATTATGGCCTATGAGATAGCTCACAAGATTTTAGGGGTCATGAGAGATTTAATCAAGTTGAGAGATGTGTTTGTGTTGTTGTCAAAATAGGGAGTCGATGCGAACGGGAATCGGCTTCATATCTGATAAATACAAACGATCCGTTATAATGAAACAGAAAATGGTATCGGATCTTTTTTGAATCAGGGATTGGGTTCCTTGAACTTACTATAGAAAGGGTTCAAGAAAGTCAACTGAAAATGCTCAACGGAAAGACCTTTCTAGGAAAACAGAATGATACTTGTATTAATTTGCTTAAAGGAAAGTATAGAAAGAGTCTGATATTGTAAAGAAGAACAGAAAGCTGTAAGGAAAAAATTGGAACTAAAGTTATAAAGGAAAACTATAACAAAGTAGTAAGAAAGCCATAAGAAATTGAGATTCTAGACTAAAAAGCTGTAAATGACGATGAAGTAGAGGAAATTGAAATTGAATGTTGTTGCTTGATGGTCTGATCCTTTTGGTTCTAGGCAATGTTCCCATTTTATACTTGCTGCAAACGAGCCACTTGTAGATCGTAGAGTTTCTTCCGGCCAAAGAATGCTCCCAACGGTCGTGCAGAATTCTTGCGCTGAAAAATCAGGAATCTGTTTTCCTTCTTATCGCTCCGTGGTACCGATGTTGACCATGACTATCGGCTGCTTGAAAGGTTGATTTTATCGGCTCGTCCCAATTTATCAAATCGGCATCGGCTCAAAGTAACCGTTGTGTCGGCTCAGCAAAGTTGACGTCAACATATGTCCCCCTGAGTCCCGTTGTTTCAGTAGACGTGAGTCAGCGAAATGATGGGAATCGTACAACTATTAATGGCAGCCGTTCTTTTCCTGACAAAAATCGAAACGTCCCGAACGTTGTGGAATAGTTGTGACACCTCGGCCTTAGAACCCGCGAACGGCCTCAATTTCAAATCTCCTTATAAGTAGCAGTGGTCCCCAATCGGAACTCCTCACCTCCTACGACTTCTATTTTCTTCAGAATTCTACTGCTTGAGTGATTCATCAATCCTTTATCTTTTTGCCATAATTCCTTGCGAACTGTAAATTTCCTTTCGGTAAAAAGACAACATTGTAATGGCAACCCCTACCGATAAGAACATTCTTTCCCCGGTCCAAGCCGATGCCAAACTGTTTGCCTTGGGCCCACGTCTCTTGCCTGCAGAAGTTACCGCTGAACACCTGCGGTTTGTTTTACCTGCTGATTTCACTTTCCCTTTGCAACATGATACTTTTACCACCACCAATCTTCCCTCCTCTTTCCGTTATTGGCCCTGCAAACTCAAGAATTACAGAGAATGGCAAGACCGCTGTTACGCCCGATTTGGGGCCATCTGGGTGCAATGGGGAATCTCATACGCCATCATGATAACCGACTTCAAGATGGTGTTTGATCGTAATCTGTTTGCCGCCGTTCTTCCCTTTTGGTCCTCGGCGATAAACGGCTTCATCTTTCAGCACGGGATGTTTTCCCCCACCTTTCTTGATATCTGCACCATCCTCGGCTTTCGATGTAAAGGCGATGAGATTCTGAGGCTTCATGATGAAGAAAACTTACCAGCAGTTGAGGCTTGTCTGGATAAGGCCTCCTCTTCATATGGCAACTTTATCAACGCTCAACGAGGGGTGGAGGATACTCCTTCAAACCAAGAACAAGCGGCCTTCCTATGGCTTTGGCTGTGTAAGTATGTTATCTACTCTCATTCCGCCGGCGTCAATAACGAGTACCGATACTATGTATCGGCTTTCTTACGGAGCAAAAGGCGCTGTGACCTTGCCTCTCTTGTCCTCGCCTTGGTCTATCGCACCATTAATCAGCTGGTGGCTGCCCTTGTCGTTGGGGAAGATCCGACCAACCTTGAGGGCCCACTCTGGATTGCCCAACTTTAGCTGTATTAGTATTTGCCCAACTTTGGCGTCAGTCGGCTTACAAGCACCCAGACGGACTCTTCCGAGCGAGCGACCGGCTATCGGCTGCTTCGGGTCCCTGTAAACACTGCTTCTGCCGAAACCATCGTCTCGTATCTTTACGAATGTCGAGACATCCATGTTACTATTTTCTTTTCGTATGCTGCTTACCAAGAAGGCCCCCTTTGGTTGAAAAGCTTGTCGAAAAGCCCCGAAACCATACAAGAAACTCTATGGGCCTGAATTCTGTGCTCTTGGGAAATTCTCCTGGGGGCCAAGCCTGGAGCTCGGAGTGCTAAGACCTCTTGTGAGAGGTACAACCCACACTGCTTCTCCCGCCAATTTGGGTTGATACAAGATATTCCCGCCAACCCGGGGCACGTTTCCTCCTTTTCCGTAAAACCGGTGCTATTGGCTGAAGACGTACAAACCTTAGCCAAAAGCACCCAGGCCATTCTGAGGTCTTTTGAATTTAAATCCTTCCAGGTGGTATTGGAGACTTCCCCGAACTTCAATTTATGGTGGAGGCTACTGAGTGGGGCCCTGTTCTCTGCCCCCATAGGCGTCTGACTTCTGCGAATTCCAGGGCCAGCCACCTCTTTGCCTGAACCATCATCTACTAAGAAAGGAAAACAGGTAAAACACCTTGTAAGTCCTGTAATAATGTCGACCTTACATACTCCCTTGGTGCAGAAAACTACTGCTGCTGCTCCTGCTGTCCTAGAGGAGGAGGAAGAAGAGGTCGAGGTCCCGTCCCTGCTCCGTCGATCAAAGAGGAAACCTGAAACACTGACTCCTCCTGTTTCCAAGGTTTACTTCTGGCAATTCTTGTCTTGCTCTGTTCTTCCAATGTTCAATTTTGTCTAATTACCAGCATAATCCTTTCTGCAGAAACGCAAACAATGGATAGGCTGTCCCGTTATCATCGACACTTCTTCTGACTCGGAGGAAAGTATTCCGCTTCGTACTTTAGCCGAAAAGACGGCTAAAAGAACTACTCATCCGACGACAGATGCCCCATCGGTGGAGGCTACGGCTCTTCCTCCCGCAGCTGACGTGTCGGCCTCTTTACCAGCGGCAACCTTTCTGTCGGCTGAGCTTTCGACTCCAAAAAGTCCATCCTCTGTTTCGCCAAGGCCTGAAAAACAACTAGTGGCCGATGATATTAAAACAACCGTGCCTCCCCCAACCAGGGAACTGGAGAAACTATTGCTCCCCTGCCAATGCTGACGTTGGCTTTGGCACTGGACTTCCTTGATGGCCTCATCGGGGCTTCCTTGCCTACTGAGAAGTCCATTCTGGAAAATGAGAGTCGCGCCCTTCTGCGGATTGTTCAATCAGCTGACCCCGACATGCCCCCTACACTTCGGGACTTAGCAATTGGGTGCTTGGGGCAAATGCGCTTCACTGGTCGCTTCTTATTTAACACGCAGCGCCGTCGTGATAAAGCGCACGACCAGCTAGAGCTTCTAAAACTGCATCGAGAAAATGCAGCATTTGCAGAAAAAAGATCGCCGAGAATTCATGGGTCATCTTACGCTTCTGCGGGCTGACATTGTGGAGGGAAAAGGGAAAATTGAACGGCTCAAACATCAAATATCTGAACTCCAGGAAGAACTTGCCTCTGAGAAAAAGGCCTTGGAGCAGCGGCTTGAGTCAGAGAAAGGGCTTCAGGAAACAGTCAACGCCATTGACAACTTTCTTCTTCAGCATAATGACGAACGGCTAATGCTGGAGGCGGAAGAGGAACTGCTCGAAGCTGAACTATCAAACTCAAACGCCCTACTGAATGATATGAAGTCCAGGTGGGACTGCTTCGTGGCTGAGCTGAACAAGGCTCTACATCCTTCGACTGCCGATGAAGTAGGCCCTTCCGGAACTCAAACTGAAGAAACTGCCCATTTGACGGCCAAAACAGGCGTTCAAGAGATGTCCGCTGACAAGGTGGCCCTGCCTCCCGAAAGAGGAGCAGAAACGGAGGCTGAGATGGCTGAAAAAGAGCTCCCAGTTCCTAATTTGCAACCAACGGAAACTGCCATGAGGTCTAGTTATGCGTCCGCCGAATCAGAAGATCCAAATCGGTTGGCGATTGTTCCTTATCGGCCAACACTATTGGCCCACGCTCCTTCCGATGATAACTAATTTCTTTTGTAAAGACTTTTACGGCTATCTGGTCGGCCTCTTGTGATCAGTTCAATATATCAGGACAAACCTTTTTTGCCCAAGAAGATCTTCTCTCTCTTTTTTTTTTACTCGCTAGTTCCCTCCCAGAACGCCAGATAGTACCGTTTCAAGAACTTACCGTTAATTACTTTACCTGCTTCCTTTCCATCGGGTGTCATTAGGCGGTAAGCTCCTCCATAAAAAACCTGCGTTACTAAGAATGGACCTTCCCAGGACGCGGACCACTTGCCGTACTTCGGATCTTTTGGTGCAACGGGGAGAATAATCTTCCACACCATGTCTCCTTCTTGAAACTTCTTTCATGGACTTTCCAATTGTATGCCCTTGCTACCTTCTCCTGGTGTTGTTTTATATTCTCCAAGGCAATCCGCAATCAATCTCGACTTGGTCTAAGCTCAAGGCCAAAGCTATCTGGTAATCTTCAGTCGTTAGACCATGCTGGTAGGCTATCCGAGCTGATTGCAAAGATATCTCAACAGGTAACACAGCATCCTGCCCATAAGTTAGCTTAAATGGGGTAAAACCAGTTGCAGTTTTGGCAGCATTTCGATGGACCCATAACACTTCCTGCAATGTCTCATGCCATCTTCTTGGATTGTCTTTTACTGCCTTGCGGATCATGCCGATTAAGGTTTTGTTCGTTGTCTCTGCTTGTCCGTTGGCCTGTGCATAATAAGGAGAAGAGTGGAGCAACTTAACTTTAAACTATGTTAGGAAATTACGTACTTGGTCCCCTGTAAACACCGTCCCTTAATCCGTTGTTATTGTCTCTGGAATTCCAAAATGGAAGAGAATGCTTTGCTGGAGAAAGTTGATGACTGCTGTTTATGCTACTTTGGCCTATGGTTGCGCCTCTACCCACTTGGTGAAGTAATCCGTTGTCACCAATATGAATGCGTGCCTTTTTGCTGAAGGTGGATAAATCTTTCCAATGATGTCCAGGGCCCATCCATGGAAAGGCTATGGCTTAATGATCGGATGCAATTCCGTGGAAGGGGTGTGCAATAAA
The DNA here is from genome assembly GCA_026120185.1 of Voacanga thouarsii. NCBI lineage: Eukaryota > Viridiplantae > Streptophyta > Magnoliopsida > Gentianales > Apocynaceae > Voacanga > Voacanga thouarsii. The sequence goes on from JANUWF010002172.1 coordinate 2,466,345, forward strand.
TGACTATGTTTTTGGCAAGCTTTACAGCCAACCGCATAAGCATTACAATCTGTAGTCATTGATGGCTAAAAGAAACCATGACGTTGAAGCGTCCATTTCAGTTTTGGGCATGTTTGATGTACTCCACATAAGCCTTCGTGTATCTCTGCCATAGCCCGTAAGGCTTCTTCTTTGGAGAGACATTTTAAAAGAATTCCGGTGTGACTCCGCCGGAACAAATCATTACCTACCAATGTAAAGTTGAGGGCCTTTCGTTTCACATCTCGAGACGTTTGTTCAGTCGGGTTTCTTAAATAATTAACAATCTCCTGTCGCCAATCTTCTTGATACTCTGTGTTCACTATCTGTTGGCACATCACTGCTTTCCTAAAACTTGAAGCTAGCTGAGCTAAATCATTAGCACTTTGGTTTTCTGTCTTGAGAACATGAACTAGAATGACCTCCTGGAAATGCTGGAGTAGCTCTTTTGCCTCCTGTAACTTACCCGACAGCAACGAGTTAGCACATTTATAATCTCCTACTACTTGTCGGATAACCACTTGAGAATCTCCTACAATTCTGACTACTCGAGCTTCCAGTGATTTCAGAATCCGTAATCCTAACAAAAGGGCATCATATTCCACCTAATTATTAGTTGTCCCATTCTTTAACTCAAAGTGGACCTTACCCTGCTGTCCATTCGGAGATTCAAGAACCAGACCCACACCAGCCTTCTATTGGGTACTTGAGCCTTCAAATTGTAAAACCCATGGTTTTAAAGAAACGTACCTCTGTGGCTTGTCTCCATCCATTTGCGGTATCTCCAGAGAAGGATGCTCGGCTAAAAAATCTGCAACATCTTGTCCTTTTACAGCCCTCAGTGGCACATAAGTTAGAGAAAAAGCATGTAATTTGACCGCCCATTCAATAAAGGGCGATTCAACAAGAGTTTGATTAAATCTACCTTACATAGGATATGTACTTCCCTACATAACAAGTAATGCTCCAGCTTTGTGCATGCATAGTGGAGAGATAAGCATAGCTTTTCAATAAGGGTGTACCGGGTCTCTGTATCCGATAGATTTCGGCTAAGGTAGTACACTACTCTTTCTATCCCTTGCTGGTCATCCTGAGCCACTAAACTACCGATAGATCCTTCCGCAGCTGAGATATATAATTTCATGGGAGATCGGTCATGCGAAGGAGCTAACACCGGTGGATGTGATAAGGCTACCTTTATTTGATCAAACGCTACCTGATACTCAAGCTACCAGATAAATTCTTGAGATAACTTTAACCATAACAAAGAAGAAAATAACTTCTATTTACCTGCAGCGTTTGCCAAAAAACGCCGTAAAAAATTGATCTTCCCCAAGAAACTTTGCAGCTCTTTCTTCGTCTGAGGCGATCTTGCTTGTAGAATATCTCAGGCCTTATTTTGATCTATCTCAATCCCCCTTTGGTGTATTAAAAACCCCAGAAAATTCCTGGCCGTAACTCCAAAGGCACACTTAGCCAGGTTGATCTTCAGTGGGGCTGACGCATCCGGAGAAATGCTCGTTCCAGATCAACTAAGTGTTGTAGGAACATGAGAGATTTTACGACCAAGTCATCTATGTAGACTTCCATGGTGCTGCCGATAAGGTCGTGGAAGATGAGATTCATGGCCCGTTGAAAGGTGGCCCCAGCGTTCTTCAAACCAAATGGCATAACCACCCATTCGAATAAGCCGATAGACCCCAGGCAACAGAACGCCGTTTTGTGTATATCCTTTTCAACTATGAATATCTGGTTATACCCTGAATAACCATCCATGAAGCTCAAAAATTGGTTACCCGCAGTAGAATCCACTAACATATCTGCCATTGTCATTGTATACTCATCCTTCGGAGTGGTCAAGTTCACGTTTCTGAAGTCTATGCAGACACGCAATTGTCCATTCTTCTTAATGACCGGCACAATGTTAAATATCCATTCTGCATACCGGCACGTACGGATGAACCCACATCGGAGTAACCTTTCTACCTCCTCCTTGATCCTGGGTAGCAATGCAGGATTAAAACGTCTTGCTGGTTGTTTATGGGGCTTAAAGCCTTCTTTCACAGGTAAGCGATGTTCCACAATACTTCGGTCCAAACCAGGCATCTCATGATAGTCTCACGCAAAGCAATCCTTGTACCTGCGGATCAAGCAGGTTATCTTATCCCTTTGCTCGATAGTCAAATGTAAACTTACCTTGGCTGTTCTGTTCTCCCCCGTTTCTCCTATGTCTACTTCTATTAACGGATCTTTGAGCAACGAAGCCAGGAGCTCGTCGGACCTCTGGATCTTCTGGTCGTAGGCCGCCTGATTCCTCAGTGGTGATCAAGTTATGGGCCATCGTTAGCTTGGCATATTGGCTTGGATCGAAGGTCAGATAATAAAACAAGGCTTCATTCATGTGGATTTTAGCTGAAAACGGATTAGGATTGGCTGGGATTTGCTCTACCCGTTCTTCATCCTAGATCAGCATCATCTGGTGTAAAGTGGACAGTACCCATCGGTTTGCATGAATCCAATCCCTGCCTAATAAAACGGAATAAGCTGGCTTCGCATCAATTATAAAAAAGACCGTTTTACTAGTTTTGGACCCGACTGTGACTTCACAAGTGATAACGCCTTCTGCCACGGCTGCTTCTCCAGTGAAATTAACCATCTGTACATCAATAGGGGACAAATCTAACTTATCTTTCCCCAGCCGTTTCAAGGTAGAGAAAGGCATTACGTTTAAGACAGTTCCACCATCAACAAAAACCCGAGTAAGTGGCTTGCCATTGACATGTGCTTTGATGTACAGGGGCCTGAGGTGGTTAACATTTTGGGTTGTTGGAATGGGAAAGAGCATCCCCTCTGGGGGAATTTGGACATCCACCAGCTCCACGGCGGCTCTTTCTTTCGCATGAAAATCCTCTTCCACGGATTCTTGACGAGAGGTGGCTCGGAAACTTGATGGTAAGATGCTGAGCATGTTTTGGCCATTATCAGGGGCTAGTTATTCTTCAACCCGTGCATCAATCAGCCGCCTTTGTTGTGCCCGCTTCCGCTGCTCTCGTCTTTTTTGGGACTTTGATGGTCGGGAACAGAGGCCAGGCAGCAATGTCTCCTTTTGGGGTACCTGCACGGTTAGTTTCCCTCTTTTGTCATGGAAATGTGCTGCAAAAGAGGGAGGAGATAAACGGGTAAAAATTGACGGTTTACCATCTAATTTCTAGAAAGCTTGTTCTATCCCCCCAGGCTTCTTGTTTCCTGTATGTTCCTCCTGTGTCCCACATATTGTTTGCAACATGTGTGTATCGGCTAACGAAAATAGATCTGTGTCTACCAAAGTCTCTTCCTTTTTGTCTGCAAACTTCAATCTTCCATCCTAGATGGCCTTCTGAATGATGTTTCTGAAAACAATACAACTGTTAGTACTATGCGAGAAAGAGTTATGCCATTTACAGTACTTTTCCCCTTTCAACTCTTCCTGGCTGAGGATCTTGTGTCCATAAGTCAGGCGAATATGCTTTTCTACCACCAGTTGGTCAAAGATTTGCTCAGCTTTTGGGATGTCAAACGAATAGGAGGGTCCTGATGTGGCAATTTCCTCATTTCCTTTGCCGGGCTTCAAGTGAGGACAAGTATAGGATGCGCCATTTACCAATTCTGCTACCATTACCTCTATAGCCTGCTCTTCGTCTTCCTCATTAGTATCGTCTATAACGGATATCATTGTCTGGCCATGAGAGAACTTGATGAAACGCCTCTTCTCTTTCTCCTTGATCATCTCTTCTATTTTGACAGCGTGAGATACAGTCGGGATAAATCCAAAAAGTCTTAGAGAATGAGCCGTTCTTTGAGCTGCGGATGCATCCTGCTAATAGCAATCCTTGCACATTCTGTTTCAGGCAATTGAGTTGTAAATTTGGACTTAGTTTGCCGGAAACGTTCAATAAAATCCGCAACATCTTCTGATCCCTTTTATTTTATTGCCAGAAGGTTCGCGATGGAAACTTTCGGTACCTGTTTAAAGAAGCGTTGGTGAAACATTCTTTCCATGTCAGCCCAGGAGTATACAGAATTAGGAACCAGATTGGCATACCATGTGAATGCTACTCCTGTAAAAAATAATGAGAACAGTTGTAACTTATGCCATTTATTGTTTCTCAACTCACCGCATTGTGCTGTAAATCTTCCAATGTGTTCTATGGTGGACTTATTGTTCACCAGAAAATGTTGAAAACTCTAACAACTTGTAGCCTCGAGGGAGCACTGCCATGGAATCCACCCACTCCGGGTAAGGTTTTTGATATACGAGCCGATCCCGTGACTGCCGTCGGAATGTTTCCGTTACCATATCCACCGGCTGGTACGGCTGTTGAAACTAAGATGAGGGACTTTGCATGACAGGTCGGGGACCTTGCCCTGTGGACGGCTCAGTACTTCCAATTCCTTGCCCTGGGTTAGCCGCTGTGATCGCCGGATATAAAGGAGGGTACGGAACAGAGTAATTCGGCTGCCCCCCAAAAGGCGGCATGTTTCCCCTAACTAGGTTTGGAACTACTTCATAAGTTGATGGTAACCCTGTTATTGGGATCGAACTTCTGCTTGGAAACATTTTTGCTGGCAACGTTTTTTGAGCCACCACTCCTAGCACTTGATGCCCCCCGGTAGCAGGGAAGCCCACTTCTCTTCGCAGGAGGTGCATTGAATGATGAGAGGATACACCATCAGCCGATGGCATGGGGTATGTAGGTGCCGTGTTTGCCCCTTGTGCATGGTAACTTAATGGCTGAGCAAAGGTTTGCGTATTTTGCCTCTGCGCAAATTGTTGAAGCTCATTCTGAAGCAGAGGTCAAAAAATAGTAGCGAATTGTGGAATAAGTCCCTGTAAGAGCTCGCCAGTACATTGTTTCATAGTATGTCGAATGGCAGTCAATGAGGTGGACATCGATTGAGACACCGGTGGTGGGGGCGAGGACTGACCTCTCTACTCCACAAAAGTACCCTGAGTACAACTGGTAGTCATAACCGAAGGATCAAAGACTCCCCGGAGAGCACGGACTGGAGGTCGCTCAGATGTCTCCGGTGCCTCTGACTGCTGTGAATTGTTTGCCATTGTTCGTCCTGATCGCAATAGTATGCGAACACTGACCTCTGGTCCTACCAGGCGTGCCAATCTGTGTTGTTGTCAAAATAGAGAGCCGATACGAACGGGGATCGGCTTCATATCCAATAAACACAAACAATCCGCTATGATGAAACAGAAAATGGTATCGAATCTTTTTTAAATCAGGGACCGGGTTCCTTAAACTTACTATAGAAAGGGTTCAAGAAAGTCAGCTCAGAATGCTCAACAGAAGGACCTTTCTGGGAGAACAGAATGATACTTGTATTAATTTGCTTAAAGGAAAGTATAGAAAAAGTCTGATATTGTAAAGAAGAACAGAAAGTTGTAAGGAAAAAACTAGAACTAAAGCTGTAAAGGAAAGCTATATCAAAGCAGTAAGAAAGCTATAAGGAATTGAGATTCTAGACTAAAAAGCTGTAAATGACGATGAAGTAGTGGAAATTGAAATTGAATGTTGTTGGTTGATGGTCTGATTCTCTTGGTTCTAGGCAATGCTCCCATTTTATACTTGCTGCAAACGAGCCACTAGCAGATCGTGGAGTTTCTTCCGGCCAAAGAATACTCCCAATGGTCGTGCAGAATTCTTGCGCCAAAAGATCAGGAACGGCTCCGTAGTGCCAATGTTGACCATGACTATCGGCTGCTTGAAATGTTGACTTTATCGGCTCGTCCCAATTTATCAAATCGACATCGGCTCAAAGTAACCGTTGTGTCGGCTCGGCAAAGTTGATGTTAACAGTTTGTTATTTCGTATTTTTAAAAGTTAAACCTACGCCTTAACGTAAATGACGTTCTTTGATTTTATCATCAGTTGTCCAAAGCAACCATTCAAGGGTTCCAGACTCTGAGGAAGAAAGCTCTGACTTGCTTCAATCGTGAAAGTGAGTTCTATTGGCTTCGATTATTAATTTAGTTAGGGGTTGAGGAGTAAATATTATGAGGTTCTTCTTGTTTCTAGAATTCTAGATAATAAGGTTAATTGATTCATTGGGTTTTAGTTCCTTAGATTGATATTGCTATTATGTGGTTTTAGTTCCTTGGATTGATATTGATATTGTTTCTAGAATTCTAAAATTTGTTTGTGTGACTGGAATTCCTCTCAATCAATAAGAAATATAAGTCTGGCCTACCTGACTGGATAAATAGTATCCTTCCCCTAATTTGAGATTCATGAGCCTTTGTTTGTTTTGTCTTCAGTTTTGACCATGATGTTAGAAGGAAGGAAAAAAAAAACAAAACAAAACAAGGTCTTCAATGTTGTTCACGTGATGCTGTGTTCACAGAATGTTTTGGTTGGTTGCTTAGTGTGGGGACGGCTGTGGCCCCCACACACTTAAAAAAAAAATCGAAATTTGTTTTGGTTGGACATGACCGCAGAGTATGTCTGTGGAATTGGTTTTTGCAATGAACACCATTGATTTCAAATGATGGATATTGTTTATAAAAAAAAAAAATCAAATTATTTTTATATTATTTTTTTGTATAATTGTGGCCCCACTTCTTGTTTTAAAGATTAGGCCAAACTAATTAAATTTATTTTACAACTAAATCATACTTTTATTCTATTGTATTATTTTTTTATTGAGGTAGAAGTTTTATTTTATTTAATAATAGACTAAGTCTTATATCATGTGTATGTGTATATATATATATATATATATATATATATATATATATATATATGGAAGAAAAAAAACTCAGTTCCATCTAATTATTGGATACTATTCGATGTGTTTTATTGACGGATACTATACGTAACATTTTCTTTCCCAATAAGATGTTTGGACTACTTAATTGGGCTAGTGTAGCTCACTCCATTTAATATTTTGCAAATTTTGATCAAGAATATGAAGAGAATTGTGGAGACGGATGGGATTAAACTACGCTTTTAGATTGATTGACTTTTTGAGAATTTTTACTTATTATGACTTTTACTTTGGCTTAGACAATGTGGTTCGCATAAATCTTTAGTTAAGATTAAGTAAAACATTTGTTGTATTGAAGGTTTTTTATTTTGTTCATGAAGTTATATTTCGATATGTATGTTTTTTTTCTTTTCCGTTAAAGGTGATTAGTTTAATTAAAGTGATTTCTTTGAGTTAGAGGTTTAGCGTCTCCCTGAAGATGCTACCGTGTAGCATTTCGGGTACGCACTCGAGTTCCATTTCGGGTTCCTGATTCGGGGCGTTACACTTTAATTAAATCCTATGGCAAGGAAGGCAATCTGAAGTAGGTGAAGTGGTGGTATAGAAAAATGATGGAGAATAAGTGTGATCCTGATAAGGTAGCGGTTTGGATTGTGCTTTCATTGTGATACCCCAATCCCATATGGGATTGGGGTGAGAAGTATGAATAGTATATAAGAATGGGCCTAAGTACCCATTATCAATTTGAGATATCTATTTTGGCCCAAGTAGTTGACCATGGGTGCTACTAGGCCTATAGTCGTGCTCCCGAGTCTGCAGGCACGGGGCGTGACATTTGGTATTAGAGTAGGTAAGCCACCTCTAGAATCCTATACCGCTTGGTTGGCCCTGGGTGGGATTGGGATGAGAAGTATGAATGGTATATAAAAATGGGCATAAGTACCCATTGTCAACTTGAAATATCCATTTTGGACAGTCAAATAGTTGACCGTGGGTGCTGCCAGTGCCACCGCTAGAATCCTATGCTGCTCGCTTGGTTGGTCTAGAATCCTATACCGCTTGGTTGGTCCTGGGTGTGATTGAGATGAGAAGTATGAATAGTATATAAAAATAGGCCTAAATACCCATTATCAACTTGAAATATCCATTTTGGACCGTCAAATAGTTGACCGTGGGTGGCCTAGAATCCTATGCCGCTCACTTGGTTGGTCTTGGGTGGGATTGGGATGAGAAGTATGAATGGTATATAAGAATAGGTCTAAGTACCCATTGTCAACTTGAGATATCCATTTTGGCCCAATGAGGACGACAGTCAAGTAGTTGACTGTGGGTGCTGTCAGGCCCATAGTCGCGTTCTCGGATCCGCAGTCACGGGGCGTGACATTCATCTTCTCGTGAGAGGGTGATTTGATTGGGTGTATGAGGTCTGCAAGGATATTTTTGAGTATAATTGCAATGCTGATGTGCAATTACTGCAGAAAGTAGTTGACGGGTTGGTGAAGGAGTCAAAGATCGAGGAGGCTAAGAAGGTTGTGCAGTGGAAACAGTCCCGGAGGTATGCTAATCTGAAATTGCCTTTGGAGCCTTGGAGGCGTAGTGAAGTTGCTGATGATGGTTCAAGGTTAAGGTGATTGATTTTTTCTCTTCTCCAACTTTTTTGATTTTTTATTTTTCTTGTTCCATTGTCCTGGTACTGCAAAGTCATTTTAATATGTTTTAGGATAGCTTTTGCACCATTGTAAATGTACATTTGTAACGTAGTTATCTAAGCATTTGTTATTGCTAGTATTTTGGATCTCTGAATTGACATTCAATATTCCAAGCTTGCAAGGCCTGAATTTTAATCTAAAAACGCAATTGTTTTATTTTGCCCCTGTTACTTAAACTAGTATTACAACAGTCAGCTTAGTTAGCCCTTTTGGGTTGCAGATCTTGTATTAGATGGCCGTCTGCCTCTCGATCAATGCTTCAGTGGTTAGCGCTGCAGCGCTTTTAGCTTTGTTGGCGTAATGAGATTGCTATTCTCCAACTTGAATCAGATCCTCGTTGTTGATAGTCGAATCGTGGAAATAACTTTGCTATAAGCAAGGTGTAAAATCCGTTCTTTTTAAATTTTTTTTATTTATTGAGATATTTTAAATTTTATTACAATTTTAAAATTGAATTTAACACAATAAGAATTAAAATTTTTGGTAAAAAATCTACGTGAATTGAAAGTAAATTTGAAATATATTAAGTATTTATGCTATAAAAGTTTAATAATTTATATGTTTCTTAGTGTATTATAAGAATATTTTAGAATTGAATATTCAATAATGATTATTACCTCTTTGTAAATGTGATTATTAATGTTGCATACATGAATATATACTATGTATATGCACAATAAATTTTATTCGAGTGAAGCGATTCATTTATACTTATTAAGCATGTAATTAGCTTACCTTTCAATATTTTTTTCTTTTATATTTTAATAATTAACCATTGTACGAAGGTCTTTTTTACTAAGAATATGATTGTCGTGTAGGGTAAAGTTGAAATGCATGATTTTATTCAGTAACTTGTATTATTTTATTTGTTTAAATTCTATCCATGTTCCTTATGCATTTGATGACAAGCGTAAAATTATATTTTTGTCTTTTTATATAATAAGTTAGATAGATTGTATTTGAGTTTTAATTAGATTTTTTTTAAAGAGATTTTATTTATAGTATTTTTAATTTATTATTTTTGAAACAGTATTTGATTGTTAAGTTTTCTGCCGGTGCAGGAGTGACACAAGGTGTCTGATTATCCTAATTCATTTTTCGTCTTCGGGGTTGGCTTTGATCCAGATTATGATCTTGTTGTTCTAAAGCTGTTCACCATTTTTGGGAGTATTACCCTCTCTATCTATTTAGCTCTGTATTATTTATGCACTGCACCCTCCACCCCCAACATTTCTAAAACATTCCATGCATCATCCCCTTAAGAGCTTTATTACATTCATTAAATGATTCCCTAGAAGCCTGAGTGCTTCCATTAGTAAATTGTATGCATTTAAGAATTGATAACTATTTTGCTTAAAGGTTCTCATATGTTTCCCTAAGTATGTCTCATTTGTTAAACCTAATATCGTTCTGCTCTTTATAGTAGTTTTCATTTAATGGAAAAATATTATTTTGTCTAATCAGAAATTAGACAATATTGAATTCTTTTTCTATTTTCTCTCTCAATATTTTGTTCTTATTTCCCCTTCATCGCATTCAACTTCTTTCCAATTACTCGATAGTGGAAGTGAGGAGTATTGAAGGGTAATTCTTTTATTAGACGGATAGAAATTTAGGTTGAAGGACCAAAAATATCGAATGAAAAATGATTTAAGACTTAAAAAGTTAAAAATAAAATTTAGAAACCAAATATGGTAGTAAAAAAATTAGGGACTAAATATGGATTAAGCCTAAATATAAATATGGATAATTAACTTTGAATGCAAATTGCTTTAAAAAAAAAGAAAAGAATTCGAATGCAAATTATACTATTCTAACAGTAAACTATGACGTCTCTATATGCTACAGTTGAAGTGGCTGCTTGTACGGTTGTGAAACTATTGAGGCACATTTTCAAGTTATCCTCCGATTCTATTGGTAACTTGCATTAAATTGATTGAAAAGGATGCAAATCTTGCTAGTATCTAGTTTTGGACAATGCATGCATGATTTGGTAACGTTTGGTACTGTTGGACTCCGACTTCATAAGTATCTGATTTAATCTCTCACACCCTTTACTAGGTTAGGTTAGACTAGTTTGGAGATCTTTGCCACAGATGGACCCAAGTGGATTCTCCAAAGCCTTCTCAACACGGCTTGTCTAAGGAATTTTGCTTCTGCCAACGAAGCAGAGAAAGAGGATAGAGAATTTTTGCTTCAAATTGGAATGCAGCAAGGCACAATAAAGAAGAGAAAAAAGATAGATAAATTTGCAGGAAGAAGATGAAGAAGATGATTCGATTGAGCGTTTGGAAAGATAGAAATTAATTCGAGTCCTAAATGAAGATTGAAAAAGGGAAGGAAATTTAGTATGCTCCTTGCGAAAGGGATAAAATTATTACTGAAGGGCAACTTGCTCTGGTGGGAGGAAAGTGGTTCGGATAATATGACGAACAAGTATTTATTGATCTTTCATTGATACAAAGAATTTGGAGTCCAAAAATTACGCATTATACAATCCTTGAATCCCGCTTATTTTGGATGCTAATTGAAACCATGTAGAATTAAGAATAATTTCCCTGTAATCATTAATTTTCTCAATCTAGTACCCAACTTATAATCTCGAAGCTAATATTTGTAGATTTTTTTGTTTTATCCTTAAGGAGTTTTTTTTTTTTCTTTTTAATGTTTAATTATTAAAAAACCATTTATTAAACTAATGATGTTAACTTAATCTTTTAGATTTTAACTTTTTTTCTCTTCTCTCTTTCTTCTTTCTCCTCGTGGTTAGAATCTATATTCAAAATAAACTATCTATTTTTATATTTTAAGAATTAATAAAATATTTTATTCATTAATATTTATTTATTTACATATATTTGAACATTAAGTTTTAAGTGTGTTAGCAAGTGAGTTACGTGATTGGGTTGTACTTTCACAGAAATATAAATCATGCGCTACTAACTAAAAATGTTTTTAATCAATTGATGAAGTTGAGTACTTCGTCAAGGTTTAAATCATTATACTATGGCTTCTAAATAGGGAATGATTTACCTTTGACCAATGAATATTCCACTTACGTCAATAGTGTAAGCGTATTTAGAATGTGTAGAATTGGACCACACGATAATAATCCTTATAAAAGTATTATAATAAATAAAGATTGGTTTATCACCGTTACTACATGGATGAGTACCATTAGATTTGAGTATAAATTGATAATATAGTAAAGTTAGACTTATGCACTTTGATGTACGATGGGTGAGGTCTTAACGCAAGACCAATAACTATTGGATTTTGATCATATAATAACAATTAATACATAGCGAAAATTAAAACGAAATTTACGCAATAAGATCACTCGTATGTAATTAAACAGGTTAAGAAAGGAAAGAAAAAAATCCATTACTTGAACTTTTAAAATTTTTTTTTTCGCGCATAACTCTTTCGTAATATTTGTCCAAGCACGAATCATTAAATTCTAAAAATATAAATTTCTCTAATATTAATTCACACGAGGATGTATTCAACAACTAGTAAAATTTTCTGTTAAAAAAATAATATAGTGATTAGAGTTTTAATTTAGAGAAGAAACAATTTCCAAAAGAAGACTATTGTTTTTCCTGCAAAGGAAAACGAAAAAACAAAAGAAAATGCTTCAACTTTCCAAAATACATATGTATATATGCATATTGGAATATCACCGCCTTGGAAGGAAAAAGAAACCCACATTTGTTTCCTAAACAGTTTAGGAAATATCAATAAAGCCTTTTTACATTATGGGCTTAGGTTTGACAATTGCAATTAAGTCTCTTAAATTATAATAAGTTTATAATTCAACCACAAATCTTTTAAATAATTAAAATTTTATCTAATTAATTATAACATTTTATAATTAGCTCATAATTCATGTTTCTTCTCACAAATCAACCCCATAATATTATCATATAATATTTTGAGTACCAATTCTTTTATTATGTGTGACCTATTAGCAAAATATAAATTAATTCTAATCGCTATATAATTAGTATTTCTTAATAATTAGAATTAACTTATTAATTCTAATTAGAATTAATTTTTTAATTTTTTAATTAATAAATCTATATTTTGTATATCAAAAGCGACATCTAACAATGTATTATGACCACCTAAAAGTTCAGAAAGTCAAATGATTTGATGTGAACCTTTCAATAGCAAAGTATAGTGCAATAAACTCATTTCACCATACTATATCTCATTCGGTTTTAGAATATGAAATTAGTGCAAACTTCTACTATAATATAATTAATTCTAACCCAAATTTATTAGTACTTGTTTCAAAATCCATTACTCAACATGTATCTCAATTGGAACTATTTCCAACATATAGTCACCTTGGCCAAAGACTTCTCGAGTAATGATTCCATACAAGTGGTTATGAGATATACACCCTATCATTAGAAGTGATAAATCCTTTATTGACCTTCTCAATATGTGTATCAATTGGAATTATTTCCAACACATAGTCGCCTTGGCCAAAAACTTCTCGAGTAATGATTCCATACAAGTGGTCATGAGATATATATGCCCATATCATTAGAAGTGATGAATCATTTATTAACCCTTTCAACTACTTTCGTTTACTTTTATTTATACTCAATATCCTTCCCATAGGCGGTCTTATAGGACCTCAAAAAATTAGAATCAAAGTACAACGCTTAATAAATAAAGTACCTTGGAGATCTCAAATCTAATGATACTTACATATTTGGTATATTGAGATCATTGTCACTAAATAGTTATCTATGTGATTATCTCATAGTTAAGTCATCCAATGAACTTATTCAAGTAACAAGCATTCACGTGTTAGCTTTAAGTATCACAATACTCACGGATGTGAGAACCACCACTTGATCAAATTAAGAAGTATAACACATGTTAGTTTTGGTGCATTAATAATATCCTATTTCATTAATACTATGATTAGGGATGGTTAAACACAAGTACTACATAGTGTAGTAGAAATATCACATTATAATCTCTATCATAATTTCCTTAACACTATACTATGTGCTTGAGACTTTATCTAATAATTTTATACACATATACATGGAATAATGGATTAAATTGAAAGATAAAAAATACATTTTATTAATAAATTTGACATATACAATATACAATTGATTGCCTCTAGGGCATAACACTAACAATAACCTTGTACATTGAATGTATGACTCTAGTTAATTAAGACAAATTTATACAAAAGAGTTTTTACACTTCACTTAGTGAAGATATCACCCTCTTGTGATTGTTCAGGATAATCTAAATAAACCAAGGATCTGAGAAATGTGACTAGGTATGTATGCTTTTGGGTAACTCCCGAAAATAAGTTGGTACATATTGAAAGTCATATATTATCGGACTAGATATCAAAGAATGGTAAATGTCATTGAGAAAGGTGTTTGTACAATTTTCCTATCTTAATGATGAGATTACGTAGAGGAGTATTTTCGTCATTACACATGTAAGTCGAAGACATTGTACTTGTAATATTATTTTTGGAGTCAATATTTTTATATGGTGATAAATAAAATATTTAAAATGATAAAATATAACTATTTGTTAGCAAGAGTATTTTGATCATTTTAGTAGTCAAGAATAATATGCCTTTTATCCCCAAAATGGCTCAAGTAACCTTAGTAAATTTATTTATTATATCGACTTATTAAGTGAATTAATAATGAAAGAATTATTCTAAAAGTCTAATTAACTATTTATTTGGGTTAGAATAATTTATGAGCGAATTTATTTTTATTTATTTATTAATTAATTATATTAAATAATTTTATATTGGGTCCAAATAAATAAATTAATTAATAAGAACATTATTTAATTAATTTTGAACTAATTTAATTTAATTTATTTATTAATTAATTATCTTATATAATTTTATATTGAGTCTAAGTGAATTAATTAATTAATAAATGAACTAGTTAATTAGTCTTAGGGTAATTAAGTAAAATTATAACCTGCTAGGATTGTAAGTGATGGCTTTTGTTACTTTAGAAACAAAGAATAGCCGTTACAAGTAAGAGGGAAAAAAAATAAAGAAAAACGGTGGAAAAAAAAAACGAAAACAAAGAAACAGCTTTTGGAAAGCAATATTTGTATATCTGATGGCACGTGAATTGGATTCACATTTTTGGTGAACAAGAACAATAAAAAAAAAATCAAAAACAAAAACAAAGAATAGCTTTTGGAAAGCTATATTTGTTGGTCTGATGGCACGTGAATGTTGGAATGTACGTCTACAATGAATGATGTATTTTTGTATTTTGTAAATTAATAAAATATTTTATTGATTAATATTTATTTGTTTATATATATATATATATATATATATATATCTAAATATGTTAGTAAATAATCTACGTAATTGAGTCGTGCTTTCATAATAAGGTACATTATAGATTATTAATACATAAGTATAAAAATTGTTCTTGATCAATTGATAAAGTTGATGCTTTGTCAAAGTTTAGATTATTATACTATGATTTCTAAATGGAGAATGATTTACCTTAGATCAGTTAGTAATCCATTCATGCCAATAGTGTAAGCGTATTTGAAATATATAGAATTGGATTACACGATAATAATGTTAGTTAATAGGATCGACATGCTTATGTGTCAACCTGATTAAATTTTGAGAATACGTGAAAATGGATCATACCTTTGTAGATATCGTCTTCACCAATACGATTCTTGAAGTCTTTGGCCTTCTGGTAATACTCCAGACCCCCAAGTCTTCTTCAATGTAATCTCCTTGGACCAGAAAATTGCTAATCGTATTTTTTGTTTTTCTCTACGTTGAGGGTGGACTCACACAAAAATTGAGAGAAAAACTCAGAGAGTAACAATGTATCTCACGTATCTCTCTGAAATAGAGTTATCTCCCAATATGTATATTGGACTCTATCTCATAATCCAAATCCTGATAGAATAAGAAAAGTATAGTTAAATACAACTATTTCCACTTATCATATTCTATCTATAATACGATATTTGGTTTCCTGCAATTTTCATTAATAAATTATAAACAAATTATAATTTATTATTTTTCCACAATTAGGAGCCACTGAAGGGACCTGATCGGATACAATTAGACTAAACTTCAATAAATTATTTTGTTAATAAAAATAATTTATTAATTACGTTCCACTCCACTAAAAGAACGTAACTGCACTCTTAGTCTAATCGCAATTATTGGAGTCAATAATTATATCCATTAATTAATCGATCCAACAAATTACCCCCGTCAATCAATATAATACTTTGAATGAGGCAGTATGCCCATAGTGCCCCTCATTCAAAACCTCAATTCTCATCTTCAATATGACAGTACCTTGTGACCACGTCACACTTACAAAATGAATTCAATAGACACTATTGAATTACTGAGCTCAGATTTAACTGTCCCTTAGAAGAACTCATAAGGAAATGATCTTGCCTATTAAAGGTGACGGATTCCATATTGCATAACAATTATTTCATAGTTATTTCACTTTAATTCCCAAGATGCCGAGATATTGATTATTAAGTTAATCTCACTATTTGGCAACTCAAGGAACTTCAAGTTAATAAATATAAATAATTATTTGCTCAGGATTAAGGTATTATGTACGACAATCTTTTAATATTTTATTTGTATGGTCTATTCCACAAATAAATATTGATGGTCCATCCAATATATCAAAATATATCCTTAATTTTATTACCAAAGTCAAAGACAGACTTCAATAAAATTAAGACGATCTTTCAAAATAAATTGCTCAAATTTATTTTAGATCGCGGATAATTTATTTCAAATTAAATTATAAATCAAGTCTTTCTATGTTTAACAAATAAACATTTGATTTATAATATCTAAATAATTCGTGGACAAAACAAGCTCATACATAATTCATACATATAAATATATAAAGACATATTTTATTTAATTTCAAAATACAAACATTGTATTTACTCGATGGACATATCTAACAAATTCTCCCACTTGTCCTAGAGTAAATGGGACATGTCAAAAATACCCATACTTTCTATATGACTTCCAAAAACATTTACAGGTAAACTTTTAGTAAAAGGATCAGCAAGATTTTCAGCAGAAGAAATCTTGCACACATCTACATCTCCACGTTGAACAATCTCCCTAAGTAGGTGATATTTATGTTCAATGTGTTTACCACGCTGATGGCTGCGTGGTTCTTTTGCATTTGCCACTGCACCACTGTTGTCACAGTATAAACTAATGGCTTGAGATGCAGAATGAACCACTTCAAGTTCTATCAAGAACTTCTTCAACCATACTGCCTCTTTAGCTGCTTCACAAGCTGCCACATATTCAGCTTCCATTGTAGAGTCAGTAATATAAGATTGTTTGATACTTCTCCACACAACTGCACCACCACCTAAGGTGAAAATAGAGCCTGAGGTGGATTTGCGAAGATCTCTATCAGCTTGAAAATCAGAATCAGTATAACCTATAGGTACCAATTCTGGAGTTGAGTAAACTAGTATATATCCTCGAGTTCTGCGAAGATACTTGAATATATGCTTGACTGCTGTCCAGTGTTCCGGTCCTGGGTTTGACTGATATCTACTGACCATCCTAACAGCATGACAAACGTTTGGACGAGTACAAAGCATAGCATACATGAGACTTCCTACAGCTGATGCATAAGGAACTCGTTTCATGTATTCAACTTCATTAGGAGTTTTAGGACTATACTTCTGAGATAATTGAATTCCATGTCTGAAATGTAATTGACCTTTCTTGGAATTTTGCATAGAAAATCTCGTCAGTATTTTGTCAATATATAAAGTTTGGGATAAAGCTATCTGTTTGTTCTTTCTATCCCGAATGATCTGAATGCCCAGAACATATCTTGCTTCTCCCAAGTCCTTCATATCAAACTGTTTACCCAACCAACTTTTCACCAATGTTAATGTTCTTACATCATTTCCAATGAGAAGGATGTCATCAACATACAATATGAGAAAAATCACATTACTATCTATAATTCTCTTATAGACACAAGGTTCATCAGGATGCTGATCAAAACCATAAGTTTTAATTACTTGATCAAACCTAATATTCCAAGATCTAGACGCTTGTTTAAGCCTATATATGGACCTATTTAGCTTACAAACTTTTTGTTCTTAACCTTCTTGGATAAAACCATCTGGTTGTACCATGTAGATACATTCGTCAAGATTGCCATTAAGGAAAGCTGTCTTAACGTCCATTTGCCATACTTCATAATCAAAGTGAGCTGCAATGGATAGGAGGATTCTTATAGACTTTAGCATGGCCACAGGCGAGAAGGTTTCCTCATAGTCAATACCTTCTCGTTGGGTATAACCCTTAGCAACCAATCTAGTTTTGAAAGTTTCCACTTTCCCGTCTACTCATCTCTTTCTTTTGTAGACCCATTTGCATCTAATAGGTTTTACCCCATTAGGCAGGTCCATAAGATCCCAGACGGAGTTAGTGTACATAAATTTCATTTCTGAATCCATTGCACTCTTCCAATGGTCTGCGTCTACGTCCTCTACAACTTTTTTATACGTAGCGGGATCCTCTTCTTTCTCAAAAGAGACTGCCTGAAAAGCTTCTCCATAGAGTAAGTATCTAGAGGGACGTCGAATGACTCTCCCACTACGTCTAAGCTGTAGAGGTTCCTGGACGATTGGACTTTCCTCCTTCTCGTTGTCTGGAATTAGATCTGCTGATTCCTCAACGACTAGATTTTGAACAGGGGCAGGAGATTCTTCCACTCTATGTCCCAAAGAGTCAGTGGGTATAGAAGGTGTAACATCTATTTCTCTCCCACTGGAATCTGGCATGTTAAGTGACATAGATACGAATCCTCCACGTGAATCTTGAGTATGGGTCTCAGTAACCATTTTGTTGGGATTATCTCCCTTAGTTTCTTCCAAAATAACCCTACTCTTAGATCCTCATTATTCTATGTACTTGTCCTCTAAGAAAATTGCATTTGTACTTACAAATATTTTCTTATCTTGAGGACTATAGAAGTAGTATCCCCTTGTTCCTTTTGGATACCCAACAAACAAACATAAATTTGATTGTGATTCCATTTTATCCATCTTTCCCTTTAGCACATATGCAGGACAACCCCAAATCTGGATGTGTGTCAAATTAGGCTTCCGCCCATTCCACAATTCTAATGGAGTCTTAGGGATAGACTTTGATGGAACTATATTCAATATATATGTCGCGGTTTGTATAGCATACCCCCAAAAGGATGTACTGAGTGTAGAGAAGCCTAGCATTGTTCTGACCATGTCTAACAAGGTCCTGTTTCTCCTTTCTGCCACTCTATTTTGTTGAGGAGTGCCAGGTGCACTTAGTCGAGATAAAATCCCATTTTCTGATAAGTAAGATCTAAAGTCATAGGACAGATATTCTCCACCTCGATCTGATCGAAGTGTCTTAATGTTCTTTCCTAACTGCTTCTCAATCTCAGCCTTAAATTCTTTGAATTTTTCTAAGGCATCAGACTTATGAGTCATTAGCTAAACATATCCATATCTTAAGTAATCATCCATAAAAGTAATGAAATACTCATACCCACCTCTAGCTTGGACACTAATTGGTCCATATACATCAAAGTGCACTAATTCTAAGACTTTCTTTACTCTATTTCCTTTGGAAGGAAATGATCTTTTGGTCATTTTACCTTCCAAACAAGATTCGCAAACTTGAAGAGGTTCTACTTTTAAGTCACTTAAAGGACCTTCTTTTAGAAGTCTTTGAATCCTATTTAGATTAATGTGACCAAGTCTAAGATGCCATAGGAGAGTCTCATTAGTAGGAGATAACTTAATACGTTTATTAGTTTCAGTATGATATAATGAACCGTTGGTAGGTTTTAAAACATACAGATCATTATTTAAATTTTCACGACATATCAAAGAGTTATTCAAAAATATCTCTACTGAAAATTTATAAAATTTAACAGAATATTTTTGTTTGAATAACAAAGAAACCGAAATCAAATTTCGATAAATGTCGGGAACATAATAGCAATCTTTCAAAACCAAATGTTTATTATCAAAATAAAGATAAACATCTCCAACAGCTCTTGCAGATATCACTGATCCTGTGCCAACCCTTAGGGTATGCTCTCCTTCATTGAGATGTCTGGTTACTTGGAACCTCTGCAATGAATTGCAAACATGGTTAGTGGCTCCAGAATCTACTATCCAAATATTTGTAGAATCAACCACTAAACAAGTTTCAATGTAGGATGACTCACCAGTACCTTGCTTGCGTTTAGCTAAGTAATCTGAGCACTCGTGACTTCCAATGTCCCTTACGCTTGCAGGTGGAAACATTTGCCTTTAGGCTTTTCATCAACTCTTGCTTTCTTAACCTGCTGCTTAGGCCCTTTATTATTATTCTGCTTCCTTTTATTTCCTCCTTTGCCCTTAGGCTTGGAAGAGGAAGATCCAGTATGAGATAGAACAAGAGCGTTGCCACTTCCCACTTTTAGGGTTGCCTCGGCGCTCTCAAGCTCCTTCATTAACTCTGTAAGAGACATCTTCATCTTGTTCATGTTATAATTAATTTTGAACTGTGAAAACATCTCTGGAAGAGTTTCTAGAGCCATGTTAATCTGAGTCTCAGGCTTAATTTCAGCCCCTAAGACCTCTGCCACGTTAAACTGAGCGATCAATTCTAACATATGATCTCTCACGGGCATTCCAGGTTTTATGCGCATATTCATTATGCGCCTCATTGCTGCTTGACGGGCCTGACGTCCTTTGTGCTCAAACATTTGCTGGAGGCTTCTCATGACGTCTGTAGCGGTTGTCATGTTCTTATGTTTCTACTGCAACACATTTGAGATAGATCCCAAAATGTAGCAGCGAGCCACCTCATCAGAACCAAACCACTTATCATAAGCCTCCTTTTGTTCGCGCGTGGACTGTTCAGTAGACTTAGCAGGACACGGTTCAGTTAGCACATATTTAAGCTTCTCAGCAGTGAGTACAATTATGAGGTTCCTTTTCCAATCAATAAAATTTTCTCCAACCAGTTGGTTCTTTGTTAAAATTTGAGATAAAGTGTTGGAAGTCATTTTTCTGAAATTAAATAAAATAAAACATATGAGCCATTTATCATATCATGATGCATGATCAATATAAAATGGTATGATGCATGATCAATATGATAATATTTTAAGTAGTAAAAGAAACTACTATCAAAATATGACAACCTAAAACTCTACAGTAACATGTACCTCTATAGGAGATAACAATGTAACTTATAATTAGGTCAAAATCCACAACCTAAAACCCCAAAGTAATATGCACCTCTATAGGAGATAACAATATAACTTATAGGTAGGCCTGGATCATCCCACTAAAATTAATATATCTTGCATCTAAACGCAATATTAATTTTAGTGTTATTAATATTTTGGCCATCATAGATATTATTTGGATATTCTATAGGAAGTCCTTATAATATCTTTGATTTAAGTGTAACCCCTATATTCAAAATTTATTATTATTATTTTTAATATAAAGTTTCCAATCCAACCACATCACCTATAGGGGAATTATGAATGAATTAAACTTAAAAATAATAATAATAATAATAATTAAAGTTTTGATGCCCAATCTAATAACCAATAAAACGTAGCCTTCCTATAGGGAGACCATTTAAAATGGCACGAAGCAAACGTCAATTTTACTAGTGGGCTTATAGGGGAGGCCAAAGGCTAATTAAAATTAACCATTTCACACTTAATTTTTTTTAATATAAATTAATAAAAATATTAATTTACTTTTGTATAACTAAATAGTACCTAGAGCGGTGTTAATGCAAACTATATGGCATGTTAACATGAATGATACATAATTCAATCAAAATTAAATAGTAAAAACTATAAAATAAAAATAATTTTATGGCCAACCTAGACTCAAAAATAAAATTGCAAAATTACAATTAAAAATTTAATTGGCTAACAAAATAGCCAACCTTCAATCTTCTGCAATATCAATTTTCTGAAGCAAAATAATAACACAAGCTCTCATGTGGGATGCTGGATAGAATGCTATGCTTTCATATTGGTGGTCTTGGGATCAAATCTCACCTCTACCTCTTCCTCCCTTTTTCTTTTGATTAAAGGGAGTATAAGGCTTGCAGTTGGGCCAGCCCAAGCATCCAAAAGGAACAGCATCCTAGCCCAGCCCACCAGCATTCAAGCCCACCAGCTTTGTTTCGTCCAATTCCTTCTGCTTTGCTTTGCCAGATTCTTCTTCGTCCAATTCCAATTCCAATTTCACCAATTGCTGTGCGATTACTTTTTTTTTTTAAACATAAAAATAAAATTAAAAAACTCAAAAGGGAAACATAGAGACGTAATCCACCCCTTTTGTTATAAGATTCAATAATACTTATACATATCACCGAATCAAAAACTATGGCCATAAAATTATTTTGAACAGAATTAATCAAATCATTCACCATGAATATAAATGCATTATTCTTACACCGCTCAACTATATATATACATAAAAGATTTAATCTTAACACATAAACACATATCAAAACCTGGCTCTGACTCCAATTGTTAGTTAATAGGATCGACATGCTTATGTGTCAATCTAATTAAACCTTGAGAATACGTGAAAACGGATCATACCTTTGTAGATATTGTCTTCACCAATACGATTCTTGAAGTCTTTGGCCTTCTGGTAATACTCCAGACCTCCAAGTCTTCTTCAATGTAGTCTCATTGGACTAGAAAATTGCTAATCGTATTTTTTGATTTTCTCTATGTTGAGGGTGGACTCACACAAAAATTGAGAGAAAAACTTAGAGAGTAACAATGTATCTCACGTTTGGACTCTATCTCATAAACCAAATCCTGATAGAATAAGAAAAGTATAGTTGAATACAACTATTTCCACTTATCATATTCTATCTAAAATACGATATTTGGTTTCCTGCAATTTTCATTAATAAATTATAAACAAATTATAATTTATTATTTTCTCATAATTAGGAGCTACTGAAAAGACCTGACCGGATACAATTAGACTAAACTTCAATAAATTATTTTGTCAATAAAAATAATTTATTAATTACGTTCCACTTCACTAAAAGAACATAACTGCACTCTTAGTCTAATCGCAATTACTGGAGTCAATAATTATATCCATTAATTGATCGATCCAACAAATAATACATTGGGTGTATGACTTTAATTAATTAAGACGAACTTATATAGTAGAGTTTACTTAGTGAAGATATTACTCCCTTGTGAATCTAACTAAACCAAGGTCCTGAAAAATGTAACTAAGTATGTATGCTTTTGGATAGCTCCCAAAAATAAGTTGGTACATACTAAAAGTCATAGATTATCATATTAGATATTAAAGAATATGACAATAAATGAAATATTTAAAATGATAAAATATGGCTATTTGTTAACAATGATATTTTGGTAATTTTAATAGTCAATAATAATATATCTTTTGGTTCTCAGAGTGGCTCGAGTAACCTTAGTAAATTATTTACTATATAGGCTTATTGGGTGAATTAATAATGAAAGAATTATTTTAGGAATCTAATTAATTATTTATTTGTGTTAAACAATTTATTAAACTAATTTAATTAAATTACTTTATTAATTAATTATCTTGAGTAATTTATATTGGATCTAAGTGAATTAATTAATTCGCAATAGAACTATTTAATTAGCCTTCTATTAATTAATTAATTAAAATAATTTTATATTAAGTCTAAATGAATGAATTAATTAATTAATTAAAAAGCTATTTAATTAGTTTTAAGCTAATTAAAAAAAATCTAACCCACTAGAGTTGTGAGTGATGGCTGTTATTTCTTTGGAAGCAAAGGATTAGCCGCCTCATAGGAACAAAAGGAAAGAAAGAAAAAAAAAAAAAAAGGAAACGGAAAAAAAGAAAAGAAAATTTCTGGCTGTCAAAAGAAAAAAAGAATACGTATTAAGTAGGAAAGGCTATGTAGTTTTGGTTGGTTTGAGACATACGTGAATTGATTTCATGTGTTTTGAAATTTGGGGTGACCAAGACAAAAAGGAAATATTTATAGCTTTTCGTTTTTTTTTCTTCGGGATATAGCCATCGATTTTTCTTGAATAATTGGTTGTTGTTATGAATTATTGGAATCTCCATTAATTAGTGGAGACTCCACTAATTATGGATTTATGTGAATTATTAGAAGATTTTTATGGATGTCTACCATTTAGTGGAGACACCACTAATTAAGATTAGTGGAAGATGATGTATGCCATGATGTAATCCACTAATTAAAACTCTATAAATAGAGCTATTCTCTAAGTTTGTAATACACCATCATTTTGTGAAAGAAAGATTAGTGAAAGAAATATTAGAGAAAAAATTGTGAGAGAAAGAAAGAGAGAAGTTTGAAGAGAAATTCTTGTGCAAAGAATAGTTAGAATTTTCTTAGTGTGTAGTGTGTAGATTTTATTCTAACACTACCCTAATTTTATAACACGTTATCAGCACGAGTCTCTGCCGTTATTAAAGCCAGAAGACAGGTACGCATTTATTGATCTCTATGGCTAACCTCGCTAAATTCGAATTTGTAGCCCTTGATATTTCGGAAAAAAAAAATTATATGTCATACAAAAATGCATCTAAATGCTAAAAAAAAAGGAGATCCATATGTCATGTGGATAAAAAGAAAGATTTGACCACCTGAAGATGGTCGTACTACCCACTATACGGTATGAATGGTTACACATGAAGTTGCAAGATTGTAAAACCGTGAACTCCGTGATGTATAAAACTACATCTTATTTAAAAATTTTGCGGAAAAAAAGTTATTGATGAAGTTATATTGGAGAAGACATTCTCCACTTTTCATACCTCGAATATTGTCCTGCAGTAACAATATCGAGAAAAATGGTATCCAAAATTGACAAATTTAACATGAGTTATTATTGAGAAATCATGAAGCCAGATGAACTGGCTCAACAACACTCCCAGAAGTGAATGTTGTTGGCTCCAGCAGAAGCCATCGTTATAGTCGTAGTTGTGGCAGTGGTCGTGGTTATGGTCATGGACACACTCGATATTTCCCTTATCACAGAGAAATACTGACCACCTGAAGTGGAACAGAAAAGATAATAAGAGAAAAAGATATTTCCATTAATAATAAGCATCACATCTTTTATTCATATCACTAGTGTTCATATGAACTTGAGGATACATGCTTATAGTTGCTCTTTTGTAATTGAGCTGACAAATTTAAGATGAAGGTTTGTAATTGTTCTTTTTCAATATTTACATTAGAGGAAGACAAACAATTAGTAATTATGGACTTCAGCTCCTCTTTTTCGACATCCTCCTCCTTTTCTTTCCCCTTTGAGCCAGCATCGAGACTAGCAGCAAAATTAGCCGTAAAATTACTGCGAAATGAGTCTTGAGATTTTATGATCTCCTTAAGTTTATTATAATTAAATTTCTTATTATATTTGGCCTTGAAGCATGCTTGTCTCAATTTCTGTGTTTGGTCCTCTAACTGCGTATTAGGATTTTCTTCCACCAACTGTTTTTCACATTCCAATATCGCAATAGCTTCTTTCAACTTCTTCTCAGCCATATGTCCTCCTTCTTCTTTATTTTGCATCTCCTGTAAATCGAAGTGATATCATCGATTATTTACTTATAAATCTTTCATAGTTTCATACTTGCAAATTATAATTATGTATGAGAGAGAACCTGAACATTCTTGATTATGGTCTCCAAGCTCACCAATTTCCTGTGAGGCCATTGACGAATTCCTAACTCCCTACATCTTTTCTTGAGATGGGTTATGCCAATATTCAATTCTTTGGCTGCGCTCTTGATTGGTAGGTAAAAGTAATGCGAAATTGTTTCTCTTGATAGTGTATGGGAGTTATTGTCCTTCTTCTCTCTCTGCCTCTTAATCATCTTCTTCTCCCCAAGAATTTTGTCTGCAATAATATCTTGAACTTCGATATTATGCATTTCATGATTACTTACTCCGACTTCGTTGCCAAGACCACTCATTATTTCTCCTAGAAAAAGAAAATAATATCAGTAAAGGTAATACCATTCAAAATCCATGTTTAAATGTATAATAACCTGGAAACATATTCTGACTTTATTCAAAATCCATTAGAGAGTAGAAAGGATCATGCACAAGCATATCCTCATTTAAATGAATAGCATCAAGAGGAACAGTATCAAAAGCAGTCTCTTGTAGGGGCAGATCAACTTGGTCCAAAGCAGTATGTTCAAAACTTCCACTGATTTACATAAAAAACAAACCAAAAGAGAGTTTAATTTCATTATCAAGCATACTAAAAATAAATGGAATCCCTCAAAGGTATCTCACCTGAAATTAGGAGGAAGCGGTTGGTTTGAAAAGGAAAACATATCAAAATCTTCTGCGTTCGAATTAGGCAGAAGCGGTTGGTTTGGAAAGGAAAACATATCAAAATCTTCTGTGTTCGAATTAGGCAGAAGCGGTTAGTTTGGAAAGGAAAATACATCAAAATCTGTTGCAGAAACCGAGTCAAAATTTGACCATGTCTCAAATGAATTACGAGTCTCCATATCTGCTTTGTGATTTTTGTTTTTGATATTTCCTAATGACTGATGACTGAGATATATATCGATACATACATATATATATATATATATATATATATCTGTATGAGGAAGAAGAAGAGGTAGATGGTAGGTAGAGGGTCGGAGGAGAAGAAAAGACAAGAGAGGAAGAGGAAAAGTCGGTACCGGGAAGAGTGAAAAAAAAAAGGAAATATTTTTCTTGGCATTTCCTGCTTGTCATCATTTTCTTATATTGCTTTTCTTATTCTCTTGTGAAATCATTATTCCCTAAATTAGGGGGAGAACAGAAACAGTACAAGAAAGATCGTGATTGGACAACATCATTAAATTATCTTGATCCGCATATAAGCGCGTGTGAACTTGAAGTTTAAAAGATAATTCATTTGTAAAGCATTGCAAATCAAATGCCAGATGCTTTTGTTGACTCTAGAAGAGTAACAAAATCGCATATGCCAGCTATAAATGCTCCTATTCTAATTGAAGTTCCAACAGAACAAAAGATTTTACATATAGCTGCTGAGCCAAAAGCATGCCAGAAGCATGGCCGACCTCTTGGTTCTAAAGATAAAAATCCTCGAAAGAAGTGAGGATTAATGGTCCAGATGATCATATTAAAGTAAAGAATGATAAAGACTAAGAGAAAACTTATGACAAAGAACCAGACATAAATGAAAGTAACACTGAAATTTCTATCCATTATACCACTTCCGGTAGAAGTTCGAATCGGATAGAAACAATTATTGATCATATGTTTGCATATAATATCTCTTGATGTTATACAGGATAGTGATGATCATGAACCAATATCAATTGATGAATGTCGGCATAGAAAAGATTGGCTGCAATGGAAAGATGCGATTCAATCGGAGTTAAATGCACTGACAAAACGTGAAGTCTTTGGACCTGCAGTCCGAACACCAGAAGGTGTAAAACCTGTTGGCTACAAATGGATATTTGTGCGAAAGCGCAATGAAAAGAGTGAAATCGTTCGATATAAAGCGCGATTAGTAGCCCAAGGTTTTTCACAAAGACCAGGTATTGATTATGATGAAACTTATTCTCCTGTTGTGGATGCTATTACACTCCGATATCTTATCAGTTTGGCAGTACATGAAAAGATAGATATGCACCTATTAGATATTGTCACTGCTTACTTGTATGGAAATTTAGAAAATGATGTTTACATGAAAATCCCCGAAGGATTTCATATGCCTGAAGCATATAAACATTATCCTCGTGAAAATTACTCCATCAAGTTGCAGAAATCATTATATGGCACTGAAGCAATCAGGCGCATGTGGTTCACACGTCTTAGTGAATATTTATTGAAAGCGGGATTTAAAAATGACCAGATATGTCCATGTGTTTTTATTTAGAAATCTGGTTCTAAATTTGTGATATTAGCTATATATGTTAATGATATTAATCTTATTGGAACTCCTGAAGAGCTCCAAGAAACAATTGATTATTTAAAAAGAGAATTCGAAATAAAGGATTTTGGTAAAACCAAATTTTGCCTTGGTTTACAAATTGAACATCTGGAGAGTGGAACATTTATTCATCAATCAACATATACAGCAAAAGTGCTAAAAAGATTTTACATGGACAAAGCACATCCATTGAGTTTTCCAATGATCGTCCGATCATTAAATGTGGATAAAGATCCTTTCCGATCTCAAGAAAATGATGAAGAACTCCTTGGTCATGAAGTACTATATCTCAGTGCAATTGGTGCATTGATGTATCTTGCTAATAATACACGACCTGATATTGCTTTTGCTGTCAATTTATTGGCAAGACCAACACGACGACATTGGAATAGAATTAAACAAGTCCTTCGATATCTCCAAGGTACAATTGATCTCGGATTATTTTATTCAAATAAAACCAGTCCAACATTGATAGGTTATGCAGATGCTGGTTATTTATCTGATCCACATAAAGCACATTCTCAAACGGTCTATCTATTTACATGTGGAAATACTGCTATATCATGGCGTTCTACGAAACAATCTATAGCAGCTACTTCTTCAAATCATGCTGAAATTATAGCCATTCATGAAGCAAGTCGAGAATGTGTATGGCTAAGATCCATGATTCATTATATCCGAGAAAGTTGTGGATTATCATCAATCAAAGATATTCCAACTCCTCTTTATGAAGACAATGCAGCTTGCATAGCTCAATTACGAGGAGGATATATTAAAGGAGATCGGACAAAACATATTTCACCAAAATTCTTCTTTACTCATGAACTCCAAAAGAAATGTGAAATTGATGTGCTACAAATTCGGTCATATGACAACCTCGCAGATATTTTCACGAAGACTTTGCCGACTGCAACATTTGAAAAGTTGAGATATAAAATCGGTATGCGTCGGTTTAAAGATTTAAAGGAATTATCTCATCAGGGGGAGTAATAAACAGACATATAGAATAGTGTACTCTTTTTCCTTCACTAGATTTTTTTCCCACTTGGGTTTTTATCTAGTAAGGTTTTAACGAGGCATATTCTTTATGTAATGGATGGACATCCAAGGGGGAGTGTTATGAATTATTGGAATCTCCATTAATTAGTGGAGGCTCCACTAATTATGGATTTATGTGAATTATTAGAAGATTTTTATGGATGTCCACCATTTAGTGGAGACACCACTAATTAAGATTAGTGGAAGATGATGTATGCCATGATGTAATCCACTAATTAAAGCTCTATAAATAGTGCTATTCTCTAAGTTTGTAATACACCATCATTTTGTGAAAGAAAGATTAGAGAAAGAATTGTGAGAGAAAGAAAGAGAGAAGTTTGAAGAGAAATTCTTGTGCAAAGAATAGTTAGAATTTTCTTAGTGTGTAGTGTGTAGATTTTATTCTAACACTACCCTAATTTTATAACAGTTGTTCTTTTCTTTCGTTTTTTTTTTCTCTTGGCATAGCTCTTCCAATATTTTTTTAAAAATTATTATTCTTTTACTTATTGTTCTACTTTTATCTATAAATAACCTATAAGAGCCTAAGAGGTTTAAAAATATTTTGAAAGCTTGAAAGTTAGTAATTTCAATGCATGTATTTGATACGATGGTATCGACATTTAATCGGTATTTTTATAGAACAAGTAGTCCTGACAAATCAAAACATTCCGTTAAATTCAAATCCTCTAATTATTCAATTCGAGTTGCCTAAAAATAAGTATTCTTAAATTGGAAAATTTTTTAATTTGTTATCTTCCGATGCGTTTTTATTTTTTTTCGATCTTTAAAGTGAATTGAATTTACGATTTTGATAACAAGGAACTATAAAAAAAATAAAGAAATAGCTTTGGGAAGCTATATATATTTTGGTCTGATGGTTACGTGATGGTGTATCACGTTTTGGACATAAAAGATTTAGTTCTTCTTATTTTTTTGGCTGAAGCCACCGGTTCTTTATTCCTTTGAAGATTTCTTCAAGTTTTTCCTTTGAAAAGCTTTCCCAATTAATTCTTCTAGTATTATTATTCTTTTACTTATTATCCTACTTTCATTGGTAAGTAGCCTACAAGAGATATAAGAATACTTTGAAAGATTAAAATTTAACACTTTTGGTGCGCGTATTTGATGCAAATGAGTTGACGCTTGACTGGAATTCCTGCAAAATAAGTAATTGTGACAAACCAAAGTGTTCCATCAAACCCAAATCCTTATATTATTCAATTTAAGCGGTTTAAAAATAAGTATTTTTAAAATATTGTTTGGAAAAAAAATTTAATTTGCTATCTTCTGCTACGTTTTTATTTTCCCGTTATCATTTCAAGCAGTATCAGAACAATAGTTATAATCCAAGAGCATGCTTAGGGTTAATAATCGGAAAGGTGCTTCCTTTACGAATTAAGAAATTCAATCTTTGTGATCGTATGGGTCCCTCATGATTTTTTATATATGTAGATGTTGTGTACGTCTCGTGTATGCAGACATAAGCACTTATATTTATTATTATTCGTTTTCTGTAGAATTCGGGTATGTCTCGTTTTGAAAGGTATAAGCGATTGATATTGTATTTAAATTCATCTACTGTAATTTTTGTAATAATATTAATGCCTGAGCAACATCGAAATTCCAAGAAGAAAAAAAAAATGGAGAAAATGGTTGATGATTTCGGAGCATGCAAGAAGTGGTTTTTCTTGGGCAATTCGATCACGGTTCGTACAGTTCAAGCTTTCAAGTTTTTCTATTTAATTTTTCCATGCAATTTTCTTTTTTCTTTTGGGGCCCATATCACACGAGATTATTTTTCTTGCAATGGTTTATTTATGGTAATAAATAATTTTGTATGAAAATGGTTAGAAAATGAAGAACCATCTTAGGATTAAATAAGATCATTTTAATTTCATTATTATGATCCTTAATCTATTATTTGATCACATAAGAATTAAATGATAGAAATAACATGCAAAAAGTTTATCCTGGAGGTATGGCTATTTTATTTAATTTTGTGATCAAATGTACAAAGATTTTTTTAGAAATTAATTTTTTCTCTAGATAAAACAATTAAAGAAAAACGTTTTAAAAATGGAATTAAGGAATTTAAAATAAAATTCATTGTTTATTCTTCTAAAGGTTTTTATCCTTGACATGAAGAATATTTTGAATTTAAATATTTTAAATTTAGTTCATAGAAAATGATATTAACTTAAGTAGTGAAAACAAGAATTCATATTTTATTCTCTTAAAAGGTTTTATTTTTAACATAGAGAATAATTGTTGAATTTTTTGAGATTTCACTAAAGTTAATAAAAATCAATTAATTTTAAGATTTTTTTTTTCAAAAACCTATTTTCCACAAAAGATTAAGTGGGAGAGGGGTTCTAACTACCCCACAACTTCCGTCATTCCTGTTAGAGATTGTGGTTATCCTCGTATCATTTTGAGTATGACTCCCTATATGATGGATTTTCACGAAAATCTAAAACTAACGGATAAATTATAATTAATACCTAGGATATGTGTTAGTATCGGGTAGCCTATCATTTGATACACTAATACTAGATTATCCATAAGTGGTAAGAGTAGTAGCCATCCTATCGATCAAACTATCTCTGGATCATTACATAGTAAGAAAGTTTAATTTGTGATGATTATATACTTAACTTAGAAAATTATTAACTTTCCTACAAAGTTCTATCAATGTTTCTAAGAGTCAAAAATTTTAATATTTTTTTAATAATTGTTTAATAGGTTAGCTATATCATAGAAATAATATGATATTTTAAATGTGCATTTCTTATATGATTTTCAAAACAAACATTTTTCTGAATGAGGTTTTTTTTTTTTCAATCAACAGAAATGTCTGGTTTTAGTCTTTTGCCCATTATTTTCAAGGAGAATAAGTTAGCCAAACCTAATTACTTTGACTGGAAAAGGAATTTGAATATAACACTCACTACGAAAGAGTACAAGTATGTTTTGACCGATCCCTATCCTGAAATTGGGAAAGATTCTATGGACCAAGATTGTGAGGCTGAGAAGGCATGAAAAAAAGCTGATTAGATAGCTAAATGATATATGTTGGCTTTCATATTGAATGTTCTTCAGTTTAAGCAAGAGAACATACCTACTGCGTATGATATCAATGTATCGTTGCACACCATATTCGTTGACAAGAGCCAACCTGTAAGCCATGAAATTCTTAGAGCAATCATGAATACTAGGATGGTTGAGGAGGCATCAGTTCGCAAGTATAGACTCAAGATAGTTGCTTATTTTGAGGGGGCCGAGGTCCTAGGGGCAACAATCGATTCTGAAAGCTAAATTGACATAATTCTTGAGACTTTGCCAAATTCATGTTTTCAATTTAAATTAAATTACAATATGAACAAATTGAGTATGTCTTTGACCGAGTTAATAAAAGAACTCCAGGCTACTGAGAAAATTATAAAGCATGCGTCAAAGGTTTTGGTTACTCGTTTTGGTTTATCTTCTAGAATTAGGGCTCAATCCAAAAAGTTCAAAAAGAAGAAAGTTCAAAACAATGCAGGTACTCCAGTCCGATGCCAAGCCCAAGAGCAAATATTTAAAGTGTGGCAAAAATAGACACTTCAAGAAAGATTGTTTAGACTTTTTTGCCAAATTTTCTTCAAGTACTACTCTTTACTTAGAGTCTATATTAATGGTTGGATCATCATCCACTTGGATTGTTGATTCCAGAGCCACTGACCATATCTGTAACTCCTTGTAGGGGTTTAGCAAGATAAAACGACTCAATAGAGGAGTGTATGGATTGAGAATGAGCAACGAAACCAAATTGTGGGTTGAAACAATAGGAGACTTGGAACTTTTATTTGATTGTAATAGGATTTTAGTTTTAAAAGATATTTTATATATTTATAGTTTTAAACAGAATTCGATTTCAATTTTAAAATTGATTAATTAAGGATATTCTATTTTTTTTATTCTGATATTTCAATCAGTAGAGATAGAAAAGTTATTTGTGCTGGAAACATGTATGACAATCTTTTCTATTTTAATCCTATTAGTCGTCAAATAAATAATACTCAAACGGAACTAAATATTAAGAAAAGAAAGGCCACATCAATAACTCATATTTATGGCACTCAAGATTGGGGCATATAGATACTACTCGGATTCAGATGTTAATTTAAAATAGATCTTTGAACTCATTAAAATTAGAAGAATGACCTCAGTGTGAATCTTGTCTTATAAGTAAAATAACCAAAATGTATTTTATTCAAAAGACGGAAAGGGCCAAGGAAATATTAGAGTTAGTATATACTGATATTTGTAGTTCTATGTATACACCTACTAGAGGAAGTTATAAATATTTTATCACATTTACGGATGATCACACGTATTTTGGTTACATTTATTTGATAAGGTGTAAGTCTGACTCATTTGATAAATTCAATGAGTTTAAGACTAAGGTGAAATGTCAAATAGGTAAACTAATAAAAAAACCTAAGATTGGATCGTGGTAAAGAATATCTCCTTGATGAATTCAAGAATTACTTAGCACATCATGGAATAGTATCTCAACTAACTGCACCTAAGATTTCCCAACAGAATGAAGTAGCTGAGAGAAGAAATAGAACATTGACGGAAATTGTCAGATGAGTCATGCAACTCTTCTTATTTCCTTTTGGAGATATGCTCTGAAAACAGCGGCATATATTCTAAACTTAGTGCCTTTCAAGTCAGTGTCTAGGACACCTTATGAGATATGGATTGAATGTAAGCTTGGTATGAATCATCTCAAGGTATGTAGTTATTCAACTTATGTACTGACTAAGGGAAGTATGTTAGACCTAAGATCGGAATTGTGCTACTTTGTGGGGTATCCAAAAGGAACAATGGGTGGATACTTTTATCATCCCTAAGAGTAAGAGGTACTTATTAGTACTCATGCTAGATACTTGAAGGATGAACACAGTGTATCCACTAAGGTTTTGAGTAAGGTGGAATTGGAAGAGAAGTTGAGTGATCAACTACTAATACCCCAGTTGAGGAACCAGAAGCGATACTACTAGATATTCTTATACAAAATGAACCACGTTGAAATGAGGGGATATCTAGGGTTCCAAAAAGATGTACTAGAGAAGCCTTTGAGGAAGTTTTCGACCATTAGGAATAAAATCTTACTAGATACGATGAGACCATTAATAATGTCGATGCAGATAAATAGCAAATAGCAATGGATGCCAAAATTGAGTCTATGCATCTCAATCAAATTCGGAATCTTGTCACTGTATCTGAATGGATTAAACCTATAAGGTACAAGTAGGTAATAAAAGAAATAGAGATGCAGATGGAAATATGGAAACCTATAAAGTAAGGTTGGTTGCAAAATGTTATATTCAAAATGTTATATTCAGAAAAAAAGGGATTGGTTATGAGGATACCTTTTCACCTGTTATTATGCTTAAGTCTATTCGTATTCTCTTGACCATTACATATCATTATGACTACGAGATATATCAAATAGATGTTAAGTGTTGAGAAATATGCCCTCTTAGACTAGGTTTCTGATGTAAATATCAAATGTTTTAATAAAAGAATTTATTTTCAGAAATTGTTTGTGAATTTACATTTTATTTATGCACAATTACGTTTGAAAAAGACCCATTGTGTTTAAGTAAGTGATCCATGTGAATGGAGTACTTAACACATAAACATTCGTTTTTAACCGATTGATGAGAATGAGAATCTCATCATGTCTAGGTTATTATATTGTGAATTCCAAATAGGGAATGACTTACCTTTAGGCAATGAGTAGTCCACCCACTTCATGACATAAGCGTATTTCGAATACGTAGAACATGACCTATAGTAGTGATTTTTTAAAGTACTATATGGTAGAAACCTAGACTACTGCCACTATAGCGTGGACTAGTACTCTACGACTTGAGTATGAGTTGGTGGTTTGACGAAGTTGGAAGCATATACTTTGATATGCTATAGTTGAGGTTCTATCGTAGGACCAATATACTTGCATATTGGGTATGCGTGACTAGTTAGTTAAGACAGACTTATACAAGATAATTTCTATACTATATCGCTCCTTGTGGTTTTCTAAATAATCTAAATATCTAGGGCCCTGAGAAACATGACTTCGATGTTTGCTTTAGGGTAACTCCCTTGGAGAGCGAAAACAATTCAGGAAGTCGTGGATAATTGGACTAGAAGCTTAAGGATGGTAGATGTCATTTAGAGAGGTGTTAGTACACTTCTTCCTCTCTAAACGTATGGCGATGTATGGAGGAGTATTTTAGTCTTACACTTGTAGGTCGGAGACTTTGCTAACGCAACATTATCCTTGGGGTCAATATTTTCTTATGGTGATATTAGAAAATATTTAAAATGTAAAATACAACTATTTATATGGCAAGGGTATTTTGGTAATTTTAGTAGTCAAGGCGGTGTGTCTTTTGGTCTCCGGTATAGACCGTGAGTCCTAATTAAATACAGGCTAAGAAGTTGATCTTAAATTAAATAGAATTTATTTTATTTAAGTAGCTTGATTTAATTATTGGGCTAGAATAACATAAAAGTCCATAGAGAGAGAATTAATTAAATTAGTTTGGTGGATTAATTAATTATTCAGGGCTTTGGCCCAGTTTGAATAATTAGATATTAACTTGGGATTAAACTAATATAAGCTTGTTAATTGGACTAGTTTATTTGGCCTGAAAAATTAATTATTTATTGGACCATTTATTTGGTTCTAATTAGAATAATTAATTTAGTCCAAAAAGGCTAAACTAAGAGTCCAATGGGCCAGTCCAGTTTAACCTAAGATTTTATTTAGGTTAAATAGGAGAATAGACAACGATGTTGTTTTTCACTGATTTTTCTCTGGCTAAAAAAGAGAGACGCCTCTCTCTCTCTCTCTCTCTCTCTCTCTCTCTCTCTCTCTCTCTCTCTCTCTCTCTCTCCAGAAAATATTCCTTAGCTCTGTAAGCTTTCACCAAACGGAATTAGGCAGGCCATATACTGGAAGATCGAGAGGTTGTCGTTCATATACATGCAAAGACGGAGTAGGAGGCTTGCAGGAATCGCACCAGAGGTTTCCACCAATGCACCTACCTAAGTTCCACATATTCCAATCCAGCCAATTCTTAGAACGAGAAAAAGAGGTAAGAAATTTTTTCCCTCGGAGTCCCGCTAGAGCATGATCGGCGTCAGCTAGGATAACGGAACCGGCGCCAACTATGCCCTGGGAGTTTCTTGTTCTTCGTTTTTCCAGTTTTCGCTTCTGCTGTGTGCCTTGTTTTCCCGTTTTTATACCTTCATCAAATCGGTCTTTCTTAATGACTATCTTAGTAAAGACATTTATATGACTTAGCCTAAAGATTTTATTGCGAATGGTCAAGAACATATGGTTTGTAAGCTTAAGAAATCCATTTATGGATTTAAGCAAGCATCACGTGCATAGAACATATGTTTTGATGAGACTATAAAGTTTTATGATTTCATACAAAACGTGGATGAACCATGTATGTATAGGAAGGCAGATGGGAACAACGTGTCTTTTATGGTATTTTATATAGATGACATTCTACTCATTAAAAATGATATAGGGACATTGTCGTCTATAAAGATTAGACTATCAAGTCAATTTAGCATAAATGATATGGGAGAAATTAGCTATATTCTTGGTATAAAGCCTCTTAGAGATAGAAAGCCAAAAATGTTAGGCTTATCCCAATCTACTTACATTGACAAAATATTGGCTAGATTTAGCATGAATCAGTATAAAGGGGCAATCATACCTTTTAGGCATGGATTGACTTTGTCTTCTAAATAGTGTCCTAAGATACAGGAAGAAAGGGAAAGGATGAGAAGAATTTCCTATGCCTCGGTAGTGGGAAGTCTTATGTATACCATGCTTTTTATAAGGCTAGATATCTATTTTGTAGTAGGCATAGTTAACAGGTATCAGTCAAATCCAGGGAAAGAACATTGACAAGTTGTAAAGCATTTACTCAAGTACTTGTAGGGAATGATGGATTATATGCTTATTTATAGAATTGATGATTTAATTCTTACTGGTTACACTGACTTAGACTTTTAGGCGGATAAAGATGAAATAAAATTCACTAGTGGATATGTTTTCACTTTGTTTGGAGGGGCTATTTCATGGAGGAGTGTTAAGCAATCTTGTATTGCTGGTTCCACCATGGAAGTTGAATATGTGGCAACTTCAAAAGCTTTAAAAGAAGCGATTTGGCTCTGAAAATTCTTTATAGAACTTAGAATTGTGCCACAAATAGATAGACCTATTATCATAAATTGTGACAATTCAGGAGTTGTGTCACAATGTAAGGAATCATATGAAGGGCAACCACATTGAGAGAAAGAATCATTTGATTCGAGAGTTCATTCAAAAACAGGAGATAGTAGTTGATTAGATTTCCTCTTCAAACAATTTAGCGGATCTCTTTACCAAGCCTTTGACGGAGAAGGTGTTCAGAAGACATCTAGACGTCATAGGGGTAGGTTCATATGGACTGTCATAATCCATTTAGTGCAAGTGGGAGATTATTGAAATATATGTCCAAAATGGACTATATATTTTTGTATTTTGAAAATTAATAAAATATTTCATTCATTAATATTTTATTTATTTGCATATATTTGCACATTAAAGTCTAAGTATGTTAGTAAGTGATCTACGTGATTGGGTTGTACTTTCACAGAAATGTGTAGATCATGGGTTACTAACATATAAGTAAAAATGTTCATAATCAATTGATGAAGTTGGGTATTGTCAACGTTTAAATCATTACACTATGACTTCTAAATAAGTAATGGTTTACCTTTGATTAGTGAGTAGTCCACTCACGACAATAGTGTAAGTGTATTTAGAATACGTAGAATTGGATCATACGATAATAATCTTTATAAAAGTATTATAATAAATAAAGATTGATTTATCGCCGCTATTGCGTGGATGAGTACCTTTAGATTTGAGTATAAGTTGGTGGTTTAGTGAAGTTGGACTTGTGCATTTTGATGTATAATTGATGAGGTTTTAACGCAAGGCAAATAATCTTATACGTTGGGAGCATGACTTTAATCTATTAAGACGGACTTATGCAATAGAGGTTCTACACTTCACTTAGTGAAGATATCACCCCCTCGTGATTGTCCAGCATAATTTAAATAAATCAGGGCCATGAGAAATGTGACTAAGTATGTATATTTTTGGGTAGCTCCCGAAAATAAGTTGGTACATATTGAAAGTTATGGATTATCGGACTAGATATTAAATGATGGTAGACGTCATTGAAAAAAGTGTTAGTACAATTTTTCTATCTCAATGATGAGTGTTACGTAGAAGGACATTTTCGTCATTACACATGTAAGTCGAAGACGTTATACTTGCAATATTATTCTTGTGATCAATATTTTCAAATGGTGATAAATAGAATATTTAAAATGATAAAATATGACTATTTGTTAGTAGGGGTATTTTGATCATTTTAGTAACAAAAAATAATATGACTTTTGGTCCCCAAAATAGTTCAAGTAACGTTAGTAAACTTATTTATTATATGGGCTTATTGGGTGAATTAATAATGGAAAAATTATTTTAGGAGTCTAATTAATTATTTATTTAGGTTAAATAATTTATTAGGCTAATTTAATTAAATTAGTTTATTGATTAATTATCTTGAATAATTTTATATTGGATCTAAATTAATTAATTAACTAATGAGGGAGTTATTTAATTAGTCTTGAACTAATTTAATTAAATTTATTTATTAATTAATTATCTTGAATAATTTTATATTTAGTTTAAGTGGATTAATTAATTAATAAGTGAGTTAATTATTTAGTCTTAGACTAATTAAGAAAAACTTTAACGCATTAAAATTGTGAGTGATGGCTTTTAGTATTATTTTGAAAACAAAGTATAGTTGTCATAAGAAAAAAAAGGAAATAAAGAAAAACTGTGGGGAAAAAAAATGAAAACAAAGAAATAGGTTTTGGAAAGCTATATTTGTTGATATGATGGCACGTGAATTGGATTCACATTTTTGGTGACCAAGAACAAAAAAAAAAAAAAGAAATAGCTTTTGGAAAGCTATATTTGTTGGTCTGATGGCACGTGCATTGGATTCAAGATTTTCGTGACTAAGAAAAATTAAAAATAAATAAATAAAGAAATAGCTTTTGGGAAGCTATATATATTTTGGCCTGATGGTAACGTGATGGTGTATCCCATTTTGGACATAAAAGATTTGGTTCTTGTTTTTTTTCTTCAAGTTTTTCCTTTGAAAAGCTCACTCAATTAATTCTTTCAATATTATTATTCTTTTACATATTATTCTACTTTCACTTATAAGTAATCTATAAAAGGTACAAGAATACTTTACAAGATTGAAAACTAACAATTTTGATGCGAAGAAGTTAACGTTTAATTGAAATTCTTACGAAACAAGTAGTCGTGACAAATCAAAGCATTCGTTAAATTCAAATTCTTCGATTATTCAATCTAAATGGCTTAAAAATAAGTATTCTTATACTTTGACTCGAGAAATTTTTAATTTATAATCTTCTGTTGCATTTTTATTTTCCCGCTATCCTTTCACTCGCGACCTTATCCGTTTAGGATTAATCCATATATGTTAGAAAATAAAGTTACATTCCTTCCCTTGCTCTACTCGACACCTCCATAAATTTAACGCATGCTCCAAATATTTGTTGATGGTCAATTTTATAACAATGTTTTTGAATCAATTTAATTAGAACCCTTAATAACTAAGCAAACAAATAAAAAAAACAAAAAACAATCGTCTGTTATGAATTATTGGAATCTCTATTAATTAGTGGATGCTCCACTAATTATGGATTTATGTGAATTATTAGAGAAGATTTTTATGGATGTCCACCATTTAGTGGAGACACCACTAATTGAGATTAGTAGAAGATTATGTATGCCATGATGTATTCCACTAATTAGAGCTCTATAAATAGAGCTATTCTCTAAGCTTGTAATACACCATTATTTTGTGAAAGAAAGATTAGTGAAAGAAAGATTAGAGAAAGAATTATGAGAGAAAGAAAGAGAGAAGTTTGAAGAGAAATTATTGTGCAAAGAATAGTTAGAATTTTATTAATGTGTAGTGTGTAGATTTTATTCTAACACTACCCTAATTTTATAACACGTTATCAGCACGAGTCTCTGTCGTTATTAAAGCCAGAAGACATGTACGCATTTATTGATCTCAATGGCTAACCTCGCTAAATTCGAATTTGTAGCCCTTG
The DNA here is from genome assembly GCA_026120185.1 of Voacanga thouarsii. Classification (NCBI taxonomy): domain Eukaryota; kingdom Viridiplantae; phylum Streptophyta; class Magnoliopsida; order Gentianales; family Apocynaceae; genus Voacanga; species Voacanga thouarsii. Next base: position 2,506,249 of record JANUWF010002172.1, read on the forward strand.
ATATTTCTGAAAAAAAAAATATATGTCATACAGAAATGCATCTAAATGCTAAAAAAAAAGGAGATCCATATGTCATGTAGATAAAAAGAAAGATTTGACCACCTGAAGATGGTCGTACTACCCACTGCACGGTATGAATGGTTGCACCTGAAGTTGCAAGATTGTAAAACTGTGAACTCCGTGATGTATAAAACTACATCTTAGTTAAAAATTTTGCGGAGAAAAAGTTACTGGTAAAGTTATATTGGAGAAGACATTCTCCACTTTTCATACATCGAATATTGTCCTGCAGTAACAATATCGAGAAAAATGGTATCCAAAATTGACAGATTTAACATGAGTTATTATTGAGAAATCATGAAGCCAGATGAACTGGCTCAATAGCACTCCCAGAAGTGAATGCTATTGACTCTAGCAGAAGCCATCGTTATAGTCGTAGTTGTGGCAGTGGCCGTGGTTATGGTCATAGACACACTCGATATTTCCCTTATCACAGAGAAATACTGACCACCTGAAGTGGAACAGAAAAGATAATAAGGGAAAAAGATATTTCCATTAATAATAAGCATCACATCTTTTATTCATATCACTAGTGTTCATATGAATTTGAGGATACATGCTTATAGTTGCTCTTTTGTAATTGAGCTGACAAATTTAAGATGAAGGTTTGTAATTGTTCTTTTTCAATATTTACATTAGAGGAAGACAAACAATTAGTAATTATGGACTTCAGCTCCTCTTTTTCGGCATCCTCCTCCTTTTCTTTCCCCTTTGAGCCAGCATCGAGACTAGCAGCAGAATTAGCCGTAAAATTACTGCGAATTAAGTCTTGGGATTTTATGATCCCCTTAAGTTTATTATAATTAAATTTCTTATTATATTTGGCCTTGAAGCATGCTTGTCTCAATTTCTGTGTTTGGTTCTCTAACTGCGTATTAGGACTTTCTTCCATCAACTGTTTTTCACATTCCAGTATCGCAATGGCTTCTTTCAACTTCTTCTCAGCCATATGTCCTCCTTCTTCTTTATTTTGCATCTTCTGTAAATCGAAATGATATCATCGGTTATTTACTTATAAATCTTTCATAGTTTCATACTTGCAAATTATAAGTATGTATGAGAGAGAACCTGAACATTCTTGATTATGGTCTCCAAGCTCACCAACTTCCTGTGAGGCCATCGACGAATTCCTAACTCCCTACATCTTTTCTTGAGACGGGTTATGCCAATATTCAGTTCTTTGACTGCGCTCTTGATTGGTAGGTAAAAGTAATGCGAAATTGTTTCTCTTGATAGTGTCTGGGAGTTATTGCCCTTCTTCTCTCTCTGCCTTTTAATCATCTTCTTCTCCCCAGGAATTTTGTCTGCAATAATATCTTGAACTTCGATATTATGCATTTCATGAGTACTTACTCCGACTTCGTTGCTAAGACCACTCATTATTTCTCCTAGAAAAAGAAAATAATATCAGTAAAGGTAATACCATTCAAAATCCATGTTTAAATGTATAATAACCTGGAAACATATTCTGGCTTTGTTCAAAATCCATTAGAGAGTAGAAAGGATCATGCACAAGCATATCCTCATTCAAAGGAATAGCATCAAGAGGAACAGTATCAAAAGCAGTCTCTTGTAGGGGCAGATCAATTTGGTCCAAAGCAGTATGTTCAAAACTTCCACTGATTTACATCAAAAACAAACCAAAAGAGAGTTTAATTTCATTATCAAGCATACTAAAAATAAATGGAATCCCTCAAAGGTATCTCACCTGAAATTAGGAGGAAGCGGTTGGTTTGGAAAGGAAAACATATCAAAATCTTCTACGTTCGAATTAGGCAGAAGCGGTTGGTTTGGAAAGGAAAATACATCAACATCTGCTGCAGAAACCGAATCAAAATTTGACCATGTCTCAAATGAATTACGAGTCTCCATATCTGCTTTGTGATTTTTGTTTTTGATGTTTACTAATGATCGATGATATAGATATATATATGTATATATATATATATATATATATATATATATATATATATATATATATATATGAGGAAGAATAAGAGGTAAATGGTAGGTAGAGGGTCGGAGGAGAAGAAAGGATAAGAGAGGAAGAGGAAAAGTCGGTACCGGGAAGAGTGAAAAAAAAAGAGAGATATTTTTCTTGGCATTTCCTGCTTGTCATCATTTTCTTATATTTCTTTTCTTATTCTCTTGTGAAATCATTATTCCCTAAATTAGGGGAAGAACAAAAACAGTACAAGAAAGATCGTGATTGGACAACATCATTAAATTATCTTGATCCGCATACAAGCGCGTGTGAACTTGAAGTTCAGAAGATAATTCATTTGTAAAGCATTGCAAATCAAATGCCAGACGCTTTTGTTGACTCTAGAAGAGTAACAAAATCGCATATGCCAGTTATAAATGCTCCTATTCTAATTGAAGTTCCAACAGAACAAAAGATTTTACATATAGCTGCTGAGCCAAAAGCACGCCAGAAGCATGGCTGACCTTTTGGTTCTAAAGATAAAAATCCTCGAAAGAAAAGAGGATTAAATGATCCAGAAGATCATATTGAAGAAAATAATGATAAAGACCAAGAGAGAACTGATGACAAAGAACCAGAAGTTGATGAAAGTAACACTGAAATTTTGTATCAATTATACCACTTCCGGTAGAAGTTCGAATCGGATAGAAACTGTTATTGATAATATATTTGCATACAATATATCTCTTGATGTTACACAGGATAATGATGATCCTGAACCAATATCAGTTGATGAATGTCGGCATAGAAAAGATTGGCTGCAATGGAAAGATGCGATTCAATCGGAGTTAAATGCACTGACAAAACGTGAAGTCTTTGGACTTGCAGTCCGAACACCAGAAGGTGTAAAACCTGTTGGCTACAAATGGATATTTGTGCGAAAGCGCAATGAAAAGAGTGAAATCGTTCGATATAAAACGCGATTAGTAGCCCAAAGTTTTTCACAAAGACTATGTATTGATTATAATGAAACTTATTCTCCTGTTGTTGATGCGATTACACTCCGATATCTTATCAGTTTGGCAGTACATGAAAAGATAGATATGCGCCTATTAGATGTTGTCACTACTTACTTGTATGAAAATTTAGAAAATGATGTTTACATGAAAATCCCCAAAGAATTTCATATGCCTGAAGCATATACACATTATCCTCGTGAAAATTACTCAATCAAATTGCAGAAATCATTATATGGCCTGAAGCCATCTGGGCGCATGTGGTTCAATCATCTTAGTGAATATTGATTGAAAGTGAGATTTAAAATGACCAGGTATATCCATGCGTTTTTATTAAGAAATTTGATTCTAAATTTGTGATATTAGCTATATATGTTGATGATTTTAATTTTATTGGAACTCTTGAAGAGCTCCAAGAAACAATTGATTATTCGACATCAAGGATGGTCGTAAAATTATACTTTGCCTTGGTTTACAAATTGAACATTTGGCAAGTAGAATATTTATTCAACATATACAGCAAAAGTTCTAAAAAGATTTGGCATGGACAAAACACATTCATTGAGTATTCCAATGATCGTCCGGTCCTTTCCGACCTCAAGAAGATGTTGAAGAACTTCTTGGTCCTGAAGTACCATATTTCAGTGCAATTGGTACATTGATGTATGTTACTAACAATACACGACTTGATATTGCCTTTGCTGTCAATTTATTAGTAAGATTTAGTTCTTCACCAACATGACGACATTGGAATGGAATTAAACAAGTCATTCGATATCTCCAAGCAGCCACTTCTTCAAATCATGCTGAAATTATAGCCATTCATGAAGCAAGTCGAGAATGTGTATGGCTAAGATCCATGATTCATTATATCCGAGAAAATTTTGGATTATCATCGATCAAAGATATTCCAACTCCTCTTTATGAAGACAATGCAACTTGCCTAGCTCAATTACGAGGAGGATATATTAAAGGAGATCGGACAAAACATATTTCACCAAAATTCTTCTTTACTCATGAACTCCAGAAGAAAGGTGAAATTGATGTGCTACAAATTTGGTCATATGACAACCTCGCAGATATTTTCACGAAGACTTTACCGACTGCAACATTTGAAAGGTTGAGATATAAAATCGGTATGCGTCGGTTTAAAGATTTAAAGGAATCATCTCATCAGGAGGAGTAATAAACAAACATATGGAATAGTGTACTTTTTTTCCTTCACTAGATTTTTTTTTCCACTGGGTTTTTATCTAGTAAGGTTTTAACGAGACATATTCTTTATGTAATGGATGGACATCCAATGGGGAGTGTTATGAATTATTGGAATCTCCATTAATTAGTGGAGGCTCCACTAATTATGGATTTATGTGAATTATTAGAGAAGATTTTTATGGATGTCCACCATTTAGTGGAGACACCACTAATTGAGATTAGTGGAAGATGATGTATACCATGATGTATTCCTCTAATTAGAGCTCTATAAATAGAGCTATTCTCTAAGCTTGTAATACACCATTATTTTGTGAAAGAAAGATTAGAGAAAGAATTGTGAGAGAAAGAAAGAGAGAAGTTTAAAGAGAAATTCTTGTGCAAAGAATAGTTAGAATTTTCTTAGTGTGTAGTGTGTAGATTTTATTCTAACACTACCCTAATTTTATAACATCGTCAATAATATTTCTGAATTAATCTAATTAAAGCTCTAAACAACTAAGCAAATGTTATATACTAGATGATGAATTTCAATTGTACGTATTTTTACAAAATATAGGCCAGTAGAAAAAGACGGCAGTTTTTCTAATACAGATTTCTTACCCAAATGCATTTGAGTAATAAAAAGATGCTCAATCCTATTTTCCTCATTTGTTTCAACATGATACCCATTTCTACGGATATCTTTAAAACTCAATAAATTTCTTCTGGATTTTGAGGAAAATAGTCCCTTATCAATAATAATTGTTGTTCCTTTAGGCAACAATATACTAGCTCTTCCGGAGCCCTCAATTACATTTTCACTACCGTTTATCGTATAAATATTTATTTCTCCCATTTTGAGATCAGAAAAATATTTCTCATTTTTTAGTATGGTGTGTGTAGTTCCACTATCAATAATACATACATCATCATTAACAACAGCCATCTGAACACAAATATATATATGCAAACGTAAATATTATTAGAATAGAATGAAAATGAAAATACAAAAATATCAGGGTGAGGCTTTAGTTCTTCTGGACACTGCCATCACCAATTAAATGGTCTATCATACCGTCTGGGTGTTCAAAAAAATCCGATACATCCATATGTGTAATATTGATATTAAGATCTTCAGGATCAATATCATCATCCTCAGCATTATTTATTGGATGTTGAGAAAATTTTGCTTCCACGTTTTTATTTTTCAATGAAGCTTGATACAATTCAACTAAATTCTTAGCCGTATGACAGTTTCGTGACCAATGACCTTTCATGCCACATCTATAACATATATCCTCATGATTTTCTTCAATTTCTTTTTCTTTTCTCTTATGATCTTTTCTGTTCCACTTCAGGTGGCCAGTATTTCTCACAGTTTGATTATAATTGTGATAAGGGAAATATCGAGCGTGTCTACGACCATAACCACGGCCATGGCCACGACCACGACTATAACGATGGCTTCTGCTAGAGCCAACAGCATTCACTTCTGGGAGTGCTGTTGAGCCAGTTGGTCTGGCTTCATGATTTCTCAATAATAACTCATTATTCTTCTCTGCAATGAGGAAGGCAGTAATTAAATCTGTAAATTTTGTATACCCCTTTTCTCGATATTGTTGTTGCAGGATAATATTTGAGGCATGAAATGTGGAGAATGTCTTCTCCAACATATCTTCATCAGTCACTTTTTCTCCTCATAATTTTAATTGAGATGTAATTTTATACATTGCGGAGCTATATTCATTCACGGTTTTAAAATCTTGCAACCTCAGGTGCAACCATTCATACCGTGCAGTGGGTAGTACGACCATCTTTAGGTGGTCAAATCTTTCTTTTAAATTTACCCACAGGACATATGGATCTTTTTCGGTAAGATATTCCATTTTCAAATTTTCATCGAGATGACGACGAATAAAAATCAAAGCTTTAGCCTTGTGTTGTGCATATGCACTATTATTTGCTTGAATAGTTTCACTAAGGCCTTCAGCATTTAGATGCATTTCTGCATCGAGAACCTATGACATATAATTTTTTCCAGAAATATTAAGGGTTACAAATTCGAGTTTAGCGAGATTAGCCATAGAGATCAATAAATGCGTACCTGTCTTCTGGTTTTATTAACGGCAGAAACTCGTGCTTAGTCTTCTTGCTTTTGTACCGGTAGAGACTTGTGCTGATAACGTGTTATAAAATTAGGGTAGTGTTAGAATAAAATCTACACACTACACACTAAGAAAATTCTAACTATTCTTTGAATAAGAATTTCTCTTCAAACTTCTCTCTTTCTTTCTCTTACAATTCTTTCTCTAATCTTTCTTTCACTAATCTTTCTTTCACAAAAATGATGGTGTATTACAAGTTTAGAGAATAGCTCTATTTATAGAGCTCTAATTAGTGGAATACATCATGGCATACATCATCTTCCACTAAATGGTGGACATCCATAAAAATCTTCTATAATAATTCACATAAATCCATAATTAGTGGAGTCTCCACTAATTAATAAAGATTCTAATAATTCATAACAGCAAACTAATAAAAAAACAAAGACATCAATAATTATAACCAACTCTTCATGGCAGCGGTTTTAACACGACATTGTTCTCCGTCTTCACGGCGACCGCAATTTGGCCACAAGATTTCAACCACCCAAGTCCATCAAGAAGAAGACTACACAATACTTCTATCCATATGAGCTCCTATCAACACTGTTACTCAAAAGGCTGGACCATCTCCTCTTCATGATCAAGACATTAGGCGCATTGGATGGCTTCACCAATCATATCAGATTCGTCATGGGTTTCGTGAAGGAAATCAACTTAATTCATTACTGGACAATCAACTACGAAAATCAGTCACGAAAATTAGTGTATGAGATTAGCAACGAATTAGTCACGGATGAGTCATAAAAATTTTTAAAAAATTGTGAATATATTGATAAAAAATTTTCGTGGTTGATTCGTAAGAGATCAACTACAAAAAATATCCGTAGCTGATTTGTAATTGATCACCTACGAATCAACAACGAAAATATCAATATATAATTAATTTTTTTAAAAAAAATTTCATGGCTGATTCGTAGGTGATCAGTCACGAAAATATCCGTGGCTGATTCGTGACTGATTTACTCACGAAAATCTTTTTTTAATATATAATCAATTTTTGATAAAAGATTTTCGTAACCGATTCGTAAGTGGATCAGCCACGAATATTTTCGTGGCTGATCACCTACGAATTAGTCACGAAAATCTTTTATTAATATATAATCATTTTTTTAATTTTTGTGGTTGATTCACCCACGAATCAGCCATGAAAATCTTTTATCAAATATTGATTATATATAGATTTTCGTGGTTGATTCCCCCAGAAATCAGCTATGAAACAGCCACGGATATTTTCATGGCTGTCCACCTATGAATCAGTTACAAAAAACTGATTATATATTGATCAAAATTGATAAAAGATTTTCGTAACTAATTCAAAGGTGATCAACCACAGATATTTTTCGTGGTTGATCTCTTACAAATTAGCCACTAAAATCTTTGATCAATATATATTTATAAATAGATTAATATTTATTTATATAGAACTATTTATATAAAAATATTTAAAAAATATTTTAAATATGAATATAAAAATAAAAATAAATATTTATATATAAATAAAAATACATATTTATTTTATATGTTTTTATAAATATTTATAACTATAGATATATAGATAAATATTTATAAATATATATAAATATTTATCTATATAAATAAATATATTATATATATATCAATACATACATATATATATATTATATGTATATATTTGTAAAAATCATTTAATAAAAACGGTAAAATAATTAACAATATATAAATTTTTAATTATATAAATATATAAAATAGTTTATTATATTGAATAATATGATTTCATAGTAAATTGAATATGATTGTTGTATTTTGTAATAGTATTAATATTTTAAAAAAAAATACAAAATGAGTTTTGGAAATGGTTTAAATGAAAAAAAAAAGTCCAAATAATTAAATTTAGCTCAGTTGGTTAAGTCTCAAACTCTAACACGGGAGGTCATGAGTTCATGAGTTCAACTCTCAAAGTCTAAACTAGCCTGCACATTATCAGCTCCTACTGTTTTTTATTTCTTATTCTTGTCTATCTACTAATGTTCAATCTCTTTGTATTTTACATAATAATTAGACTCCACATAGTAAACTATGACGTCTATATACACTACTGTTGAAGTGGTTGCTTGAGTCTAACAGACTATTAAGGCACATTTTAAAGCTATATATACTACTGTTGAAGTGGTTGCTTGTCCGGTTGTGAAACTATTAAGGCACATTTTAAAGCTATTTATACTACTGTTGAAGTGGTTGCTTGTCCGGTTGTGAAACTCTTAAGGCACATTTTAAAGTCATTCTCTGATTCCAAGAAAATTATAATATAAATTTAATTTACATAAATTATATATATTAAAATATTATACTTTATATGAAAAAAATTATATAGTACAACTTTTTAATACATATAGTTTAAAAAGCTAAAAATTCCTCTAATTCTATTGGTAACTTGCATTAAATTGATTGAAAAAGATGCAAGTCTTGATAGTACCTAATTTTGGACGGTACATTCATGATTTGGCAACGTTTGCTACTGTTGGACTCCGACTTCATAAGTAGGGACGGTAATATTGAACACGATACGTTAACGACACGGTTATAGCGGGTTAGGGTTGGAATTTTGCAGGTTCGAGTCAAAACAAGTTGACCCGTTTAACTTTAAACGTGTACAGGTCATAAACGGGTTCAACCCGTTTCAACCTGCGAACCCGTTTAATTTTTTTTAATATTTATATTTAATACTTTTTATAATACCCTATAAATTTCACTATAAAAAATTAGATACTTTAATTATTTACATGAATTAATTGAATTAAATTTTATTATATGAATTAATTGAATTGTTTGTGTGTCTATTTTGTTTAATTATGTGAGATTTCTTAAATGGTGTTAATGTGATTATTTGTTTGATATATAGTAAATGAATCATTCTTAATTAATTAGTATTTATAATAATAATATTATTACAATGACTTTTAGCTAGAGAAAATAATTTATTGAACAATCAAATTTTATTACAAAACTATATTTGTTTAGATTTTTAAGATTAAATCTTATAAATTTATTGAGATATCTAGATATTTAGAGGGATATTTTGTTGTTTTATTGGCTATTTATGACTTTATGAGCTGTTTTATTAGTTTTTTAATTTTATATGATTTGATTTGATTTGATTTTTTAAATTTTTTGTGTAATAGTGCACAGATTGGCGGGTTTAGTAGGTATTCGGATTGACGGATTTAGTAATTATCTATTTAATTTTTGTGTCTAATTGTCTCATGTCGTGTCAACCTATTTTATAACATGAACACGACACGAAAATAAATGGGTTGACATAACACGACACGTTTATTAATCAGATCGTGTTCGAATTGACCTGTCGAGTGTAATTATCTTAAATTTACACGACTCATCAACTCAAACATGACACGCCACTCCTATTCATAAGTATCTGATTTGATCTATCACACCTTTTACTAGGTTAGATTAGTTTGGAGATTTTCATCGTTTGCGACACCTGGACCCAAGTGGATTCTCCAAAGCCTTCCCACATCTACTTTTACGAATAAACTGACTTTAGTTATGATTTAAATAAATAAAAATTTATTTAAGATAAGATTGTCTGATTGTAATAAAAAATTATTAAATATGTAAGATTAGGTAAAATTGAAAATAAGATTAAATAAGGAATATGATGTGTTGTGAATATATAATAAGTCTCATCAAATAAAAATTATTTAAATTTATATTTTGATTTGAGAAGAAAAGAATCTTTCCCACTTACACCCTAATAGCTTATTTATTGTGGACTCAATGTATTATATATATATATATACACACACCAATAACGATGTCAAAATTGGATTACGTGTTTCAGCAACATGTTAAAAAAATTATGTGAGGTTAATTCTACTCACAAGACATAGACGTTTAGCAGAGAAGAATTGTCCAAAAGTTATAAAAACATTGTGACTCACAAACTAATAGATTTGAATAATTTAACAATCACCTTACCATCATGATTGTCTCCTATTTAATAATGGTATTTTTCTTTGAATTAGGAGGATTTTGGGGACACCTTAATACAACAAATTAATCCTTGAAACGGATGAATATTAAGGCTGTAAGTGGGAACTCATTCCCATTTCAAACCTAAATAATTTAAATAATTTCATTTTATAAAAACTATCATATACGCTTAGTCCATCATAATCTCTCTTCTTAATCCCACTTCAATTTCATATCTACATCACATATTTAATAATTTTTTATTATAATTACTTATTCTCATCTCAATCCAATTGCTATCCAAGTACACCATTGAGAGGTCTCTAAAGAATCAGGGAGGATTTGATTATTCATGATGGAAATTAATAGAAATTACTTAATCAAAATTTTCAAAACAAAATCTTACTCAAAAGATTATTTAGATATAGATGAGTTATGGTATCTTGATCCAAAATGATTCGTAATCATAAATTCGGGTTCGTTAGTTCTTCTGATTATTACGTACGCAACATGAAAACTATATGAGGTGGCTAAAGTTTTCAGTATGTGCAATCAAGGACCACAACTATAATATATATATTTATATTATTATGTGCCCATCATAATCTTTTTTAACTGTACCTTAATTAGTTTCTATACATAATAAATAATCTCACACTTTATTAATATGGCAAGCGCATATAATTAAATATAAACCATTATAATTGAGTCTTAAATTTTATAATAATAAGAATCACATAATTAATTTAACAATACATGTATGTCTACATATCTAAATGCTAAATAATAATATGCAAGTACTTATCACTTAAATCAAATTCTAACAATTCATACATGATTAAGGTGCTAAATGAGTCACATTTCATCCCAAGAGAGAGCAGGCGTCTCTCTGAATTTCTTTGTTCCTGCCTTAAATATTATCTAAAACATGGACTTGATGTGCTTCTCAAGAACTGGGAGGCAGTGGTTGTTGTCATAGTCGTACATGAGAGGAACCATCCTCGCAAGGTTTAGAGCACCCTTCTGGAATGATGCCGAAGAACGGTTTAGATGAAGACATTCTTTATTAAGTTGTTTCCATTCATCTGAAAGCAGTTTAAACACGTGTTCTCGAACAAACTCAACTGAGACGCCTTTGTGTTCTTCCATATAGCAATTTATATAAGAGCCATCATGGCCATCTTGATCCTCATCCTGTGGAAAATTTCTCGTAAGTTTATTTATGCTCCCAAATCAAGAAACAGATAAAAATGGATAAAATTGGTCATGTAATAATTTGCTTTACCTTGGCACTTCCCAGGTCATCCCAGAGACGAAGAATTTTAGCAACTGAAGAGATGATGCCCGAACCATCTTCCAATTTTATTGCTCTTTCCTCTGTCGCACCTAAACCCAAAAGAAAGAACATGTGTACTAAAACTACATGCACTCCTGAGCTTACTATCCCATTTTTCAGGTATTCTTCTGCCGTTGGCATTTCCTTGGAAGCAAACCATTTTGCTTCTGCAAGAAATGCATTGCACAAACTCGCCCACTGCAGGATCAAAGGATCTATAAATAACCATGAATACTGCTTAATCGATCGCATAAAATCATATGGAAGAATATCTGTTACCGCTTTTTGTAGAGATACAGCAGGATTGCCGCCATGCTTTTTCTGAATCTTCTGGCCAGTTTCATTTGTGATGTCGTAGAGAGCCCTGAAACTCATCTTCATGTAGTCTGGTAATTGCTCAACAGCGGCTAATTCCCATCTGCATGAGGTGATTTTGATTTGTATGAGTCAATTCCTTAGATTGCATCAAGACTAAGATAAAAACTGCTGCACAAAGACTGATCCAGCTCTTCAAATTTCTTCATACCTATTAACAGCTTCTGTAAACAGATTTAACTCATCTGGCTTCCCATAGAGATCGAAGATATCATCTATGACGTAAATTAAGGAGGTGGACTTTGTGAGCTCGATTCTTTCCTCTGACAGGCTTAAATCAGCAAGGACAACCATCGGCCAAGTGTACCATTTCAGCGGCTGGTCCCTGGCAAGCTTCAACTCCTTGGCCAAGCCAAGATCGTTCCACCATCTGCAAAGAATTTGCATCAGAAAACCCATCTCGCTTATAAAAACAAGAAATCTAAGTAGGTAATATAACTGTTTTCTTAATGGAACTAAATTGGTTTGACGACTTGATCACTTACTTGGAAATTTGAAGTAGCTCCCTTTGATGTATACTTCGTGCAATAAATGAATCCATACACGAAAGCTCTTGCAGGGAGTTTTCCCATTTGTTGTTGCCTTTAAACTGACTGATAAAGTTCTTGGCCTCAAACTTTGCTAAACTTTTGTGAGCAGGATGTTTGAGTGTATTATTAATCATGACAGCATTGTCATGGTCCACATTTGTGAGCCATTCGTTAAGGACTTGGTTACTAAAGTTTGCTGCTTCGTCCAGTATATCTTCTCCTTCCATACTTAGCTGTGTTGCTTCATACAATTCCCTCAGCGCCCTGATATCTTTTTTCAGCGTCACATCAAAATTTCCTTCTTTATCCTTGAAGTTGTTAAATACATCTGTTTCATATGTCATATATCGATCTTAGTTCTGATTTCGCACAACGGGGACAAGACATAAAGAGTAATGGGTCGATATGAATTTTGGGGGCGGAGGGAGAGGAGTTTTCCCACCTGCATGCACATAGTAACCTTCTTGTCTCAAAAGCCGGAAAAAAAGTGAAACTTCATCAAGAGCTTGAGATTCGTACATGCAATTTCCAGTTGTCACATGCAGTCTCCACAGCTCTGCTTTGATCTCCTCCTGAAAATGGTAGTCAATGCCAAGCCTTTGGATGGCATCAATCATGATCAAACATTTGAGAGGCTGTTTTCCTTCTGCTTGCAGCATGTGCCTTACATCCATTAGCTTTTTTGCATGTTTGATGGATAACTCATCCTGCATGAGAGAATGCGCTGCTTAAGATATTAAAATTCGAAAGTAGCATTTTTCAAGGTGAAACTTGGATTGAATGAAGTAAATACATTGTAATTTTCGAGATATTTCAAAGGATTAGAATCTCTAGTGACAGACTGCGTAACGTCCCATGTGTTGCCCGTTGATCTGCATGAAATTTGAGCTACTCGAAATGGTAGGGCGGTGCTTCTAGCTGTCCAACCAGGTGAAGGAGTTGATGAAACAAAAGACATTGCCATATGATGCTATAACCTGACAATATGAAGAGGTCAGAAATCCTGACAATATGAAGAGGTCAGAAATTATCCAATTCTGGAGAGAAAAGGTGATCACAGTATATTGATATTAGAAACAACGATATTTTTCATACTATGTTAAACCACCCGAAAGGGTCTTCTTATATTGTGGTGACTTTGGATTCCGGCCGCGGGTGAACGTTTTCCGCAACAAATGTTTTCCCATTGGAATGATGCTCTATTCAAGCGGCATCTGTCAATAGGCCCCAATCCCATGCTTGAGCCGAGTGCATGTAATACACCAATCTCCCATGTGATTAGTTTTAAATCCTCCTCAATGAGGAGATAGTTGAGTGAGATTTGATCTTACTACTATTTTAACAAAAATGACTTCCTTTGTTGGTCGTTGGAATAGTAGGAAAGTTGGTAAAATGTACAATTAATTAAATTTGTATAGTTATTTAATAATAAAAATAAAATTTAGTAAAAATCAAATTGTGATTAGATTTTTAAAATAATAATATTATTACTATAACAATTATATATAAAATTATAATTAATGTGAATAAATTACATTACGTGCCGCCTCATATCCGGAAGAGGGATATGATATGATCATGGAAATTAATCATGGTTGGTACTTCTTTTGTTGTTCATACTTGATGAATTGAGATACCTAATTCAAATATTTTGGCGCAACTTATAGTTACATGAGTGGACATTATGATCATTGGAGGAAAATGCATACCATCCAAGAAAAATTGACTGAGTTCCTACTTTTAATTTTGTCTTCCTTAAACCTTGCCCCTTTTAACATTATATGTACGAGTTTATGAAGACATAGGTCGAGATATTTTCAATTAAATTAAATTGAAGAAGTGATCATTGCTTAAGGAGACACCTAAATTTACTAACTTACTAACTCAAGGCTTCATCACAAACTCACTTGTTTGTTTCCTCGTTTTTCATTTCTGTCGGCACTGAGTAGTGACTCGATCATTTGAAGCCGAGAATAATCCGCAATGGAAGCGCAGTCGCTTCAGACACAAGGAGCCCCACCACCTTCAGGCAAGCCTTCCCACACGTCTTTCAAAGCTTAATATAGCATCCGCACATGGTTCCGTTGGGTTCCACCATATGAAAATCTTTCTCAGCAGCACAACATAGTCTTTGTCTCCATGTGTAGCACGTTTCAGATGGCGCTGTAAATTAAACTGCATTACACGGGACAACAAGAACTTAGGAAACCGAAGGAACCATTGGATGGATTCTAACCTTCATCAGTTATTACTCTTGAGTTGAAGATCATTCTCGCCTAATTCCTGCACATATCCTTTTGCTTCAGGTTTTCAAGTATTAAACACGTAACGTTGAAAGGTGTACATGATAGACATTATAGCGGTGTTATTGAAACAAAACCCTACCACCTTTTCCCTAGTAGGAGAGTCTTAAGTTAAAAGGAAAAGATTTCTATTTCATTGTCTTAAATATCTCAAAGATGTTTTCGCTTCTTGCAGCAGGAAACGAAACGAAAAGAATGGCTTACCGAAGCATGTATAACGGAGTAATTGCTGATATTATTGCATGATAGATAGGGAGAGACATTTGAAGCATGCAGTTCTTGATATGTGTGGTTTTCGTTGGTTCATGATCGGCAAGATGACGATTGTCACATTATTAATATCAATAATAGATGCCTTTCCCCGTCCCACTCCTGGCCATGATTGTCACGCTATTGGATCGATCAATCATTGGATATAATTATTAACTCTAGTAATTATAATTAGACTAAGAGCACAATTACATTCTTTTAGTGGGGTGAAACGTAATTAATAAATTATTTTTGTTGACAAAATAATTTATTAAAGTTTAATCTAATTGTATCAGCCAGGTCCCTCCTTCAGTGATTCCTAATTATGAGGCAATAATAAATTATAATTTATTAATAAAAATTACAAGAAATAAAAAATCGTATTTGGGATGAAATAGGATAAGTGAAAATAATTGTACCTAACTGTAAAAGTCAACTATATATATTAGTTTATGACTATATTTTCGCTGTACGTGAGAAATAACGTTCTTGTTCTCCCTATTTTTTGTGTAAATCCATCCTCAACAAAAAGAGAGAAAAAATACGATTAGCAATTTTCTAAATCGGAGAGATAATATTGAAGAAGACTTGAGGGTTTGGAGCATTACCAGAAGGCCAAAAACTTCAAGAATCGTTTGGTGAAGGCGATATTTACAAATGTATAATTCGTTTTCATGTATTTTTAAGATTTAATCTAATTAACACATAAACATATCCATCCTATAACTAACAAAAGTAACAATAATTTATAGAACAAAAATAATTAACAGAATATATAGAATTAGAACATGACAAAGAAAGACACACTTCAGCTTCAAAATAAAGTTTAATCTAATAACAAATATAAAGAAATCTTAATATTTTACTATTTAAAATAAGACAATCTATTACATAGTTTTGATCTATGTTGTCGGATTAACTAATATTCAAAATTATAACGTTTCACTGATAATTTATTTATTTAATCTTTTTGAAGACATAACATTATCCCTTCCGTCAAACTATTTTCTCCACATTTACAGGACAATCTCTTTGCTTGCAATTCCAATGGACTAATTTTTTTGAAGATTGGATTAATTGGTGTATTACCCGATGAGTTCGGAGCTTGGTTCCGGAAATGAGTGTAGGTTTCTGACCGCCTCCGTATATGTAATGTCTACTCACGAGAAGTAGGGTTGTCAATAGGTCGGGTATATCTGGACCCGGACTCATATCGGACCCATTTATAACGGGTCTGGTACACTTATTTTTTTATCCGACCTGGACCTGGACTCGTTTACCCGTTTATTTTATATAATTGGGTTCGGATATGAAACTATAGTACCCGTACCCGTACCTGTGTACCCGATTAATAAATTCTATTATATATAATATATTATATAAAATATAAATATATATATTATATTATATATAAAATATATTATGTTATGAATTTTTTGAGAGTCAAATAATCTATATTATTATCATGAACTATAATAAAAACTTATAAAGCTTATATTTAGAAAATATTGCTACTACTAGACAAATTTGTGAAATTGATCTATATTTTGTTGGAAAGCAATTGATTCTTATAACATGCTGTGCCTTTTTAAGGTTGTAATTTGGAAACATATATTTTGTATGGTTTTGTTTTCAAATCCCATATTGTATCTAAAAGATCTCTAGCCCCATCAACCATATTATACAACCCAAGTTGTTCCATATTCTCATTAATTGTCCATAAGTTTTCTATGCCACTGCCTACAAAATAAATGTTGTTGCCTCTGCAATTGGCAATTATTGGTTTTGGAATTTGCTACAGAGTTGGAATTATAGTTATTATTGATACTAAGGCTATTATTCACATTTTTAGTTTAAATGTGAATAAAATTTTTTAAATTTTAAATAAAGAAATATGTTTTATAATTTTCGGGCTGGTATACCCAACCCGATACCCGCATATGAGGGTATGGGTCTCTTCATTTTATACCCGGCGGGTAATCGGGCCGGGTCGGGTCCGGGCCGGGACAAGGCTTGTCCCGGACCCGATTGGACCCGTTTACAGCCCTAACGAGAAGGGTTGTCAATGGGTCACCCGGACCAAATTGATTCGAAATCCGTTTATAATGGGTCAGATATAGTTATTTTATTATTCAATTCAAATCGAATTCGTTTACTCTTTTAGTTTATATATTTGGTCCGGATACAGAGATTATCCGTTTACCTATTTACTTGTTTAATTTAAATATTATATAAAATAAATATTATATTATATATTATTATATATTATTGTATGGATATAATAAATATATTATATCATATATTATATTATATATTATTATATTTTCAAATCGGGTATACTCAATAGATATATAATCGGGTCAAGTATAGATATTTTTATATCACACTTAATGAATAATCGAGTCGAACTGGGTATACAATATTACTAATAGGGTCAGATCTGGAATAAGGTGATTCGAATCCGATCTGACCCATTTTTACCCCTACTCGCAAGAGATTTAAATGGATATATAGTCTTAGTCATATTTAATATTTTTTAATCCATAACAGCAATTTCTCTCTTTTCTTTTCTGATCCTCACTCTAATTTTCAAATTTCTTGGATACTTAAATTCGTATGGTAAGAGCTTGTTTATTAATGTTAAAATCTAAAATATTTAAATATTTAATTTTGAAATTTAAATTTTAAATGAATTATAATACATTTTTATATTATATTGAATAATAATTTTATTAGATTAAAAACAATTATAATTAAATGAACAACTTTCATTATATTTAAAATTTATAACATTATTTAGTACATTTTAATCAATTCAGTATTAATATGAATTAGTTATTAAATAGATAAGAGTAATTAAATAATTACCACTATTCGAACACACAAAGATCTCCTCCTTATTTCCCAGCAGAAAAGAGCAAAGAATAGCAGAAACATACATTAATTATTTTTTAAAAAGGGAAAAGAAAAAATGTCTGTAGCAACGCAAAATTTTGCCCAAGTTCCTGTGTTGTGTTGTGGGGGATGGAGGCCGGGCGGGTGTAGTGGTGTTCAATAAATATTGTTCTCGGAGATCAAGCACATAGTTATTATACGATATCTCTCCTAAATTGTCGTGTGTATTCTCCAAACCCTTATCAACACAGATTGCCTTTGTATCTACTTTAAAGAATAATCTATCTATATTTGATTTTTTATATATTGCGAAGATGTGGATTGGACTTAATATATTTTATAAATAAATATATTTTTATCAACATTTTATTAAAAAATATGTAAATCGTACGGACATTTTATTACTTATTTGGCAATGTTTGAACAAAACAAATTGGAATTAACTTAGGAAAGTAAATCTCAAAAAGTATTGAAAAATATACTCCTTACTAGACTGAGCAAAGGAATTAGAGTTGCCTTAGGAAATTAATTCTAGAAAATCTTAGAGAATATTGAGTAGTATTTATTTGGACTCTGAAGATCATACTGTGAAATTATGGAATATTGCTAGGATTGCGTATGAAGATATGGAGGATCTCCATGGGTGTCTTTTAAGTAATATCCTAATTCAACAAAGAAACAAAATGTGTCATTTGTCAAAGTTGGAGTCTGATAGGCATTTTTGACAAAAATGTTGCTGTTTTAAAAAATTGCAATATTGACAAAGTTTTGATACTGTAATAATTTAGTTGGAGTAGAAAAGGAATTCCATAGAATCTTGGATGAATTATAGTGAAGATCTAATGGAGATTTTATGAGTGAAAGATTATGAATCAATGAAGTTGTAAAGATTTAGGAAGCTGCTAGGCTAACACAAATTCCTAATTTGACAAGAAGACTACTACTTTGTTGCACTATATAATAGTGACCAAAGAATAAGAGAAAACACAAGGTAGAAACACGAAATTTGAAGAGAGAACCTCATAGTTTGGTCATGAAAAATAGGGAGGACATTCATGAAAATATTCTAAGTGGTTGAGAAGCATATGCTATTAACGAGGAGTGTTGAATCCTTCCATTAAAGTATACTTCCGATTCAAGTTATCAACAACAACAATATTCTATCAAAGTATGCTTCCGGTTCAAGTTATCAACAATAACAATATACAATCTTCTTGAGGGATTTGAATTAATCTATTTCATCTTCAAATCAAATACCTTTCTAGTGAGAATGTTTCTAGAGTCAAATGAAGTACCGGACTATTGCAGCAACAAAGATTGAAAGGTGTTCGATCATGGAATTAGGTCTAGAAGTCGTTTGACAGAAAGAACGCTGTATTGTGTTCTGTTAGAGTCTATTAGGGATTACTTGATAATTGAGATAAGTCTTATCTCCTTGTAACTTTGATTAAAGTTTTTAGTAGATTTTTTTAGGATTTATTGTAATTAGGGAATAGTGACCCTTTAGTATCATAAATTGTAAAAAGTGCGTTAAAGATCCATTGACTCGTTAATCAATGACGGTATTGATTAATAGAATTTACTTATTTTGCTTATACTAATTATAAGATATTCAGAGTAATCTTCTGACGGTATTGATTAATAAAATTTACTTTTGTAATAAAATATTTATTTTGCTTATACTAATTATAAGATATTGAGAGTAATCTTCTGAGTTTATTACAATTTACTTCTTGTGGATTGTGATGCATTAGTACTATAAGTTATAAAAAATGTACTAAAGATCAATTATTAGTCAATGACGATATTGATTAACAAAATTGCATACACATAGAAACCTTATTGTCTCAAAAGCCGGAAAAAAAGTGAAGCTTCATCAAGAGCTTGAGATTCGTAAATGCACCAGTTGTCACACGCAGTCTCCACAGCTCTGCTTTGATTTCCTCCTGAAAATGGTAGTCAATGCCAAGCATTTGGATGGAATCAATCATGACCAAACGTTTGAGAGGATGTTTTCCTTCTGCTTCCAGCATGTGCCTTACGGACATTAGCTTTTTTGCAAGTTTGATGGATAACTCATCCTGCATGAAAGAATGCTGCTTTAGATATTAAAATCCGAAAGTAGCATTTTTCAACGTTAAACTTGGATGTGAATGAAGTAAGTACATTGTAATTTTCAAGATATTTCAAAGGATTAGAATCTGTGGTGAGAATCTGAGCAACGTCCCATCTGTTGCCCGTTGCTCTAACTGAAATTTGAGCTACTCGAAATGGTACGGCGGGGCTTCTAGCTGTCCAACGTGGTGGAGGAGTTGATAATGCAAAAGACATTGCCATATGATGCTATGACCTGAAAATATGAAGAGAGAAATTATACAATTCTGGAGAGAAAAGGTAGCCACAGGATATGGATATTAAAAATAACAATATTTTTCATAGTATGTTAACCATTCAAAAGAGTCTTCTTACACTGTGGTGACTATGGATTCTGGCAGCAAGTGACACGTTTTCCACGACAAATGTGTTTGCCATTAACTTTAACAAATTAAAATAGCTTCCTTTGGCGGCTGTTAGAATGGTAGGGTATAGGCGGTATAGCTATTTGATAATAAAAATTAAATTTTATAGTAATTGATTGTCCGAAATAAGTTAATTAAAATTTTAATAAATTGAATAATATTATTTTAAAAGTGTATATAATACTATAATAATTATATATAAAATAATAATTAATATGAATAAATTACTTGATGAATTGAGATACCTTGAATCAAATATTTTGGCGCAACTTATCCTGCATGAGTGGACTTTATGATCAGTGGAGAAAATGCATACCTTTCAAGATAAATTAATAACTGAGTTCCTACTTTTAATTTTGTCTTCCTTAAACCTTGCCCCTTTTAACATTATATGCATGAGTTTATCATGAAGACATAGGTCGAGATATGTTTTCAATTAAAGCAAATTGAAGAAGTGATCATTGCTTAAGGGAGACACCTAAATTTACTAACTTACTAACTCAAGGCTTCATCATAAACTCACTTGTTTATCCTCGTTTTTCATTTCTGTCGGCACTGAGTAGTGACTCATTTGAAGCAGAGGATAATTTGCAATGGCGAGAGTAGTCGCTTCAGACACAAGGCGCCCCACCACCTTCAGGCAAGCCTTCCCACACGTCTTTCAAAGCTTAATATATTATCCACACATGGTTCCGATTGGTTCCACTATTTTAATATCTTTCTCAGCAGCACAGCATATTCTTTGTTCCATGTTTATCACGTTTCAGGTGGCGCTGTAAATTAAACTGCATTACACGGGACAACAAGAACTTACGAAACCGAAGGAACTATTGGAGGATTCTTACCTTCATCACTAATAAATTATTTATTTAATATTTTTGAAGACATAATATTATCCCTTTCTTCAAACTATTTTCTCCACATTTTCAGCACAATCTCTTTGCTTGTAATTCCAATAGACTAATTTTCTTGGACAGCTTCTGTAGATATAATATCTACTCACAAGAGATTTAAATATTTTCGCTATAAACTTAAACTTCTCCTTTTAACTCACTAATACTTTTTCAATTGCTCGGGACATATTATACCTCATGATTTCTGAACTTTTGAAACTTGTCGAAATACTCTTTCGACCCTTCCTTTCTATTTAATTTTATTGAATTGTTTCATTGATTCAATATCTATATGTACTTCAAACTACTTAGGAATAGTCTTAGCCATATTTAATATTTTTTAATATATAACGGTGACTTATCTCTTTTTTTTAAATCTTGTCTCTAGGTTTTAAATTAATCGGCACTTAAATTTGTATGGTAAGGGATTGTTTAATAATGTTAAAGTCTAAATATTTAAATATTTAATTTTAAAATATAATATTTAAATAAATTATAAAATATTTTTACAGTATATTTTATTATATTTCTATTAACTTAAAAATAATTTTAATTATATAAATAAATTTTATTTGATTTAAAATTTATAATATTTTTCAATACGTTTTAATCAATTCAATATTAACAAGAATTTGTTATCAAATATATGAAAATAATTATATATTTACCAATGTTCAAACTCTCCTCCCTATTTCCCTGAAGAACAGAAAAAAGAACCGCGGAAACATACATTAATTATGAAAAAATGGAAAAGAAAAAACGTCTTTAGCAACGCAAAAAAGTTTGCCCAAGTTTCCTGTCTTGTGTTGTGGGCGTGGGGGAGGGGGTAGTGGCGTTCAATAATTGTTCTGGGAGCTCAAGCACATATTGTTACAGTATGATGTCTCTTCAGGACAACTTTGAATTCAAGTTTATTAGCAACATAACAACAACCCACATGCGAAATTGGTAGAAGTACAATAAACAACGAAACAATGTAACCACATAAAGGGACAAGATCAGTGGTTCTGGTTGTCTTGATTTTTTTGATGTTCGGCTGATTAGCAATGTTGGCGAATACCGTATATTTAATCTACCATATTATTATATCAAAATGACAGTTAAAAAAAATACTATCTTTTTGATTCCACACTTTGTCAAGCTAGATCAGAGTTTGAGTCTGAAATGCAGCAATAACTTGCGCAATTAAAAAAGTTGAAAGCCTGCAAGAAAAGAAAAACGTCTTTATCAATGCAAAAAATTTTGTCCAAGTATCCTGGCTTGTGTTGTGGGCGTGGGGGAGGGGCTAATGGTGTTTAATAATTGTTCTGAGACCTCAAACACATTGTTATGATAAGATATCTCTTCTGGACTACTTTGAAGTCAAATTTATTCGCAACACAACCTATCTATGAAATTGGTACTTCAGAAATATAATAAACAACGAAACATTATAACCACACAATGGGACCAGATCTGTAGTCCTGGTTGTCTTGATTTTTTTTTTTTTTTTATGTTAGACTAATTAGCAATGTTGGTGATTACTCTATATTTAATCTATCATATTATATTATAGATAATATCTGAATTAGTCAAACCACTCATAATTTGATATATCAAAAAGACTATCTTTTTTATTCCATACCTTATCAAAGTAGATCAGAATTTGAGTTTGAAATGCAACAACAACTTGCGCAATTAAAGCAATTAAAAGTGTGCAAAAAAAAAAAAAAAAGGCAACCACAAAGATTAGTCGAAATTTCAAAACTACATGGTAATTTAATTGAATATGATATTTACGATTATAATGACAATAATTTTATTTCAATTCGTTCTTGAAAAAGAAAAAAGAGTATATGCACTCAATTGCATAGGTATACCATGGTTACTAGACGGTTAAACTCAGAATTTTTTAATATAATTATTTTTATTATTTTTTTAATTGTAATTGTTATTTATTTTATTTTAATAAAATTGTCACCTTTTGGTGATTATTTTAAAAAATAATACGATCTCTCTCCAAAATGGTCGTGTGTATTCTGTAGGAGAAACATATATCTATTTCTTCCGCACGTTTCTTTTAAGTGGAGGGAATTTCTTGTACGAGAAAAACTTCATAACGTTAGCAGGGGCGATGGCCACAGCGTACATCAAGGCTTTAGGTGAGAAAATTGCATTTGTTTCTCCTTTTCCGCCCATACAAACGGTCATGTTCGGTTTTTTAGCCTATATTTGGCTTATTTGACGATAGTAAGTAAATGGGGGAGATTCCATATTTAATTGAGGTAAATGTAAAGAGAAATAAATTCCAGCGAGTTCTATCAGTAAATTTTTCCCTTTAATCATATGGAAATTCTAGTATGAATTTGATAATTTTGATCCTCGTGAATATATATACTAAAATGTTATATTTCATACAGTAAAAATTATACGATATAATTTTTTAATACATATAATCTACAAGTTTAGCAAGAATTTCTCCAAATCTTAAGAGTTATATTTGTCGTCGAATGTTGTAATGTTGACCCTTGGCAGCTATGGATGAATGTGGTATTGTCACGTGGTAGCTGGACTTCCTCTACAAGTAGAATTTCAGAAGATCAATAAGCATGTCTTTATTATTATTTAAGAATTTAAAAATTAGGATGCATTTTTGTTAATTAATGAGAGTTTAATTCTTTTCAAATTTTTAATTTTTAGAATTATATTGAATAAAGCAATTTAATTTGTATATGATGAAGAATTTGGTACTTCAAAGTCCTACATCAAATTATAGAAAAGTTGTATATTTTAATTGACAGGGAACATATAAATAGCTACAATATAATTTAAATTAAAAAAATAAAAAATAATTTATCCCGAGTAACACTAGGGTTTTAGACCTAATGAGGTTAAAAGATAAATTTTTCCATTCATTTATTTTTTTAATAGTTAAAATAATAAATTTAATAAAATAAAAAATATTTTATTTATTTTATTTTCATCCTAGCCAAATAAGTTAATTTATTTTCTTAATAAAATTAAAAATGTTACTTTCACTCCTCCTTCCCTTCTCTTGTTGTGAGCCAAAAAAAATTAGCCTCATGCACCCTTTATTAGACAAGTTCTGGGATTTTCATCTTTTGCTACAAATGGACCCAACTGGATTCTCAAAACCCTTTTCAACACGGCTTGCCTTTATATATACTTTTAAGAATAAACTAGCTATATATTGAGAAGACGCCGATTGGACTTAATATTTTTTATAAATAATTATATTTTTATCAACAGCTTATTAAAAAATATGTAAGTCTAATTTCATCTCAAAATATATCTAGTAAGAAAAAATCTTTTAAGACCTATAAGAAATGTTAACTTCATCTCAAAATGTCTAGTAAAGAAAGATCCTTTAAGACTTATAAAAAATATTTTGATTTACTAACTAGTCAATAAATAACTGAAGCAAAAAATTCCACTCTAAATAGTCTATAATGATATGCCGGAATTGAAAGTTAAGTTTCTGCTCAAAGATGATTTCTTCTCCTTTTGAAATGGACTAGTGGATCACTCTATACTACGTAGAGATCTTACTCAATGATTAAATAAAATTTGTTAAATATCTACAAATATATAAATTTTGTAAATAAATTGTTAGTTAGAGAGTTTCAATAAGGGTTATTTTTAAAAAAATAATTTAAAATACTTTTTTAATTATAATATTATAAGAATTTTCTCTTATTATTGATAAAGTATATACATTTAAATATTAAAAAAAATAGCAACTGACCTTATATTTTTATAAATTTTGTTCTGTTTGTTGTCACTAATCTAAAAATATAATTAAAAAAAATGATAAAAAGTATAAGTTTCTTCAATTTAACAATCAATCTCAACAATAATAAAAAATAATAAATCAATTATCTTCTAAATGTGTCTATTTATGTATTTATACATGTGGTCTCTTGAGTTAGCCAAGATGGTTGGTGTTAGGATTTTCATAGTAATGTCTTGTAATATCTTTATTAATAAAAAAAAAATATTTATACATGGTAGAGAAAAGAGATTATACGAAATTCAAATTTGTGAGACAAACTCTTCCCAAATTATATTATTTCGATTCATGAGTAATCGATTAATCTTTTTTTCATTTGTATGGGGTTGCTAGTTTTTTACCAAATATCTCCTGCAATAATAAATATTGAACAAAAAATGAGAGATTAATATAATACGGTGTTGAAAAGTGGTAAATAAAATAATTATTGAAATTGTTCGTAAAATTGGATGAAAGTACTTAAAATTGCAAACTTACAGTTAAGATGAGAACTTCATTTATAACTTCAATGTATGTCTAAGAACTTAAAATATGTCTAAAAAACCTATTTAGCATCACTTTTTATAGTACTACACTACAAGAAAAATAAGCTATAGTGATAACTTTTTCATGACACTTTCTAGAAAGCATCATAATAGACTGCTTATGATGACGCATGATTTTTTGCGTCACTATAGTGAAATGAAAACGACATAGTTTTGGTTTGTTGGCTTAAATTGACAGCCTTTCATGACATGTGATTGTGCCACACAAGATTTTGTATCTTTTGTGACGCCATTGTCGTGTAAAGGGAAAAAAAGCGTGCGCGGTTGTAAAAAATTTCACTAAAAACCATGAGTTTGAGAAGGGCCATTTTTCTTTTTTTCGAGCTATTTGCCTCGTCTTTTCCTTTGTTCTTTAGCTTGGAGGTCCTCCTGTGTATTTCTTCCTCACCATCCGTCCACTCTATTATAGCTGAAATTCGTTCGGATTGGTTCCCTTCTTTGTGTTTCAATCTTAAGTTTTTAGTCATCTGAATGTTTTTGTTTTGTTTTTTCCTCTGTTCCATGTATTTCTTCTTCACTGTCTATCGACTCTATTGCGGCTTGAAATTTGATCAGTGAGTTCCTTCTATGTGTTTCAAACTTTAGTTTTTAGTCAACCCATTAATTCCTCTAAATGATTTTGGGGGGTTTTTTTTTTTATTTGTTCCGTCTCTTACTTCCTCTTGTCAATCTAGTTCGATTGGTAATGTGTTTGAGCAGTGAGCTTTTTGTGTTTTTTATGTAATAAATAGAGTTTAATTTCAGGTACTAGGATGAATTGTTGTCCTCTTTACATAGATGGTTTTGTCATTTTTGGGAAGGATTGCAACATAACAAAAGCTGGTTTCTATTAATGTGGTTTTCTTCTTTGTTGTAACCCCAATTCCTCAGCGATTTATTTGGGGTTTTGTTATTCCAACAAGGTTTTGAATATAGTCAATTGTTTTTTGGTTCTTGATAAGTTTTGCTGAGTTGAGATTGTTTGACGCAATTTTTGTAAGTGAAAACTTCTGACGAGTTGGAATTAATGTAGCTTGATTTGCATTCCTTTATGCAAATAAATTTATGGGCTTGTTGTTGATTGATTTCTAAACGGTAGATAGACCGATAAATTTAGGTTTGTGTAAATGTGTGATACATTGCTTTCTTTTTTTATTTTCATGTTAATTTTTCTTTGTAGTTAATGATATTAGGAACTAGTTCCTTGTCAAAAAAAAAAAAAATCATGTTAATTGTTCAATTTCTGCTGCAAGAATAAAATCATTATTTAATGGTTAATTAAGAGACTTAATGTATAATGATAACTACAACTTTGTCATATATTCTTCATAAATTGACATGAAAGTGTGATTGTTTATATTGTATTCACCAATGAAATATTGGGGCTGAAGCTTGTTTCTACATAGATTAGAAGTATGCCATTTTTTATCTTGATTATGTCATGGTGAAGAAAGCTGTTAATAATTTTGTTTTTTTCTCAGTTAGTGCCTTATATGAGCAGCAAGCTACTTGATAAGCAATTTTGTTGTTAATTTTGTTAATTTATATAGATGAATCACCAAGAATATTTTTTTATTCTTGATTCCAAAGAGAATAACTAGGAATGAGGATCTATTTTGGCTATTTGGGGTGTATAGCATGGAGGACCCTTTTTTATTCACTCTTTTTCCAATTTCACAAAGGAGCCAAAGGGCGTAAATGTCCAGCCCACAGTTGAAGCTAGAAAATATTCACAATATAAAAATTCTTAATTGACTATACAAGGCATATTTGTTTTAAACCAAACTGGAAAACACATGCACCTTCATAGTTAAGATGGGGATAAATTGTGTAAGTTGGCATCAGTCACTGTAAGCTGAGCCCCTACTACTATTAGATAATTAGAATCAAACCAAAATTCACTTATCCACCTAAGAGTAATTGCAAGTGCAAATTATTATAATATTGCAAGTATTGCTTGACATGTTGTTGTACCCTTCTTATGTATTCAATAGGTTCCTATAGATCCAAAAGATCTTGGATGCCCATTAGGTTTTTTAACAGAAATTGCCTTATATGATTGTTTAATATAAAAGGCAGCAATGTGTTATTGTGATTGCTTTAATCATTTTTTCTCTAAATATATTTTTTTATTCTGAATAAAGGGAAGTCTTTTGAATTTTTTTTTCCAATATG
The DNA here is from genome assembly GCA_026120185.1 of Voacanga thouarsii. NCBI lineage: Eukaryota > Viridiplantae > Streptophyta > Magnoliopsida > Gentianales > Apocynaceae > Voacanga > Voacanga thouarsii. Next base: position 2,534,169 of record JANUWF010002172.1, read on the forward strand.
AATTGGTTTTTTTATTTCTCTTTAATTGTCTATAGAGAGTAATAGCTGAACAACTAAAGGAAATCTAACTCCCCTTTGATAAAATGTGCCAGGTATGGTTTAAGTCTTCTTCTTAATTTATTATTATTATTATTATTATTATTATTATTATTATTATTATTATTATTATTATTATTATTATTATTTGTTTTTTCTTGTGGTTGGTACCTTTAGCTTTGGTGTGGAAGTGAAATTTGCTTTTTCTATATTTCTAACATTTGCATAAGTACCAACATCTCTCTTTCTCATTCACTAGTTCTTGGGTTAGTGTTGGCTAATCATGTTCAATTTTTTTAAGGTGACTTGGTAATTTAAGCATTCATTTTTGTTTTCTTTATCTTTTGGTGCTCTATTTTTCAATTTTTCTCATATACAAAAGCTTAATTTAAAGGGCACATTAATTTAATTTCACTAAAGGTCACATTAAGTAATGCAATTTTTGTTAAGGTGTTCTTGGATTGGGATTATATTCAATTTTTCTAAAAAAATGTGAGTATGATTTTGAATTTTATAAAGAATATCTAAACTCAAAAATTAACAATTTGATCTACTTGGACTAAATATAATTAATAATTTGATCTACTTGGACTAAATATAATTTAGCCCTTTTTTTTTCCTTCTCTAGTAATTCTTCTCCATTAATAAGTATCAAATATCAACTATGGTATTTTGAATTACATGTGAGATACTCTTCGGAGTTCTAGCATCTTAGAAATGTTGTATTTTTTTACATTTGTTTTTTTTTTAAATTTCTTTTCACTAGACTAATTAGGATTGCTCAAATTGATCTTCTGCCATTTGATTTGGATTTTTAGTTTCATAGGTATGAATAAAGGTTGGATGAAACTTCCAAGGAATACCACTAAATATCAAAACGGAGTTGAAAGATTTTTAAGCTTTGCAATGAACTATGCAAGTTTAAATGGAATGATATTGTGTCCATGTTTGAGATGTGAAAATGGAGTTATGAGAGAAAAAGTTGAGGCAAGGGAGCATTTGATTGTTACGGGATTTATTAAGGGGTATACATATTGGATAGCGTATGGAGAACTCTTTAGTTCTAGTTTATCTACATCGCATTCAACTCATACTGCGGATAATGTAGTTAATATGCCTAATGACATGGAAGCAATGTTGCATGATGCTTTTGGAGTCCCACCTAGTGGAAATATAGATGAAGAAAGTAATATGTCATCCCCCGTTGTTGAAAAATTTTACAAACTTATTAATGACTCTCAACAAGAATTATATCTAGGTTGTAAGAAATTCTCCAAATTTGCTTTCATCATTCGATTACTTCATCTTAAGTGTGCAGGGAAGTGGTCAAACAAGCATTTTGATATGCTACTTGATTTGTTGAGAGAAGCCTTTCCTGAGGGTGTAGAACTTTATAAATCTTTTTATGAAACTGAAAAATTAATGAAACAACTGAGCTTAGGCTATGAAAAAATAGATGATTGTCCTAATGATTATACATTGTACTGGGGGGATAAATAAGGGTGGAAGGAGTGTGAAACGTGTAAAGAGTCTAGGTGGGTTAATTTTGAAAATGATCCAACGGGTGAGAAGAGGAAGATTTCGAAGAAAGTTTTGTGGCACTTTCCCTTAAAGCCTCGATTGCAACATCTATTTATGTCAGCCAAGACTTCAAATTCTATGAGATGGCATGCAGAAGGTCGTACAAATGATGGTTGTATGAGGTATCCTGCTGATTCACCTGCTTGGAAAGCTTTTGACACTTTGAATTTAGATTTTTCAAAAGATACCCATAATGTAAGGTTGGGATAAGCATCTGATGGTTTTAATCCGTTTAAAAATATGAATGTTGCTCATAGTACTTGGCCTGTGATACTCATGCCTGACAACTTACCCCCTTGGATGTGTATGAAGCAACCATATTTCATATTGTTATTGTTGATACCTGGTCTATCTACTCCAGGTAACAATGTTGATTTTATTTACAACCTCTAATTGCGGAATTAAAAGAGTTTTGGGACATAGGAGTGCCAACATTTAATGCATCTTCTAAACATAATTTTCAACTACGTGTGGCATTATTGTGGACAATTAGTGATTTTTTGGGTTATGCAAATTTGTCTGGCTGGAGTACTAAAGGACAGCTAGCTAGCTTGTCCTGTTTGTCATAAGGAAACAAAATCATAGTGGTTGAAGAAAGATGGCAAACATTGCTATATGGGGCATCGTAGATTTTTGCCTTCTAGTCATCAGTTTCGAAAGGATGCATAATCATTTGATGGTCAACAAGAATATAGAAGGCCACCTCCTAAATTGAATGGGGAGATGATATTGAATGAGTTGGAGGGGAAACATATCAAATTTGGAAGGACAGTTAATGATAACAAACAATTGCCCTATAATTGGAAGAAACAAAGTATCTTCTTCGAGTTACTATATTAGAAAGACAATTTGATACGTCATAATCTTGATGTAATGCATATTGAGAAGAATGTTTCTGAATCTATATGTGGTATATTGTTGGAGATGGATAAGAAAATGGACCTTAAGTGATGTCTTGACTTGAGGGATATGGGTATTCGATCAAATCTTCATCCTATTGAGAGGGATAATGGTAAAGTTTTTTTACCACCACGGGCTTCAGTTGTTCTAAGTAAGAAAGAGAAAGTGATATTTTACAAGATTTTAAAAAGAGTTAAAGTGCTCGACGGATATGCTACGAACTTGTCTAGGTGTGTTTAACTTAATCCGCCTAAGCTTTCTGGACTAAAAAGCCATGATGATCATATTTTGATGCAACAATTGTTGCCAATAGCTCTAAGAAGAATTTTACCTAAGTCTATTCGGTATCCCTTGATAAAGCACAATAGATACTTTAGAAAGTTGTGCTCTAATGAAATTCATCCAAATGATGTGTTTCAATTAGAGAAAGATATTGCAGTTATCCTATGTGAATTAGAACAGGTCTTCCCTCCATCATCGTTCAGTATCATGATGCATCTAGCTGTCCATTTAGCTACTGAAGTTAGGATAGCTGGACCGGTTCATTATCGTTGGATGTATTTGTTGGAATATATGCCATCTAGAATAGTTTATCTGATATAATTAACGAATTTATTAATAAAATAATTTATTCTCAAAATTTATTTGTGAATTTATATTTTATTTGTGCACGATTTTCATTTAGAAATGACTCATTGTGTTTAAATAAGTGACCATGTGAATGGTGGTCTTTCACAGTAAGGTATGGATCATGGATTACTTAAGACATAAATGTTTATTTTTAACCAATTAATGAGAATGGAAATCTCATCATGTATAGGTTATTATATTATGAATTCTAAATGGATAATGTCTTATCTTTAGCCAGTGAATAATTCACTCACTTCATAGCATGAGCGTTTTTCGAATACATAGAATATAGCATGTAATAATGGTTTTTAAAAGTACTATTTAAAAGAAATTCAAACTATTACTGCTACAGTGTGGACTAATACTCTACTGCTTGAATATGAGTTGGTAGTTTGACGAAGCTAGAAGCATATATTTTGATATACTGTAGTTGATGTTCTTTCATAGAACTAATATACTCGTATGTTGGGTATATGTGACTAGTTAGTTAAGATAGACTTGTACAAGATAGCTTCTATGCTATATCGTCCCTTGTGACTGTTCAAATGATCTAATTATCCAGAGCCCTAGGAAACATGACTTGGATGTTTACTTTAAGGTAGCTCCCTTGAAAAGTAAAAATATTTCAAGAGTCGTGAATCATTGGACTAGAGGTCTAAGGATAGTAGATGTCTATTAGAGAGGTGTTAGTACACTCTTCCTCTCTAATTGCATGGCGATGCATAGAGGAGTATTTTTGTCATTACACTTGTAGGTCGAAGATTTTGCTAATGTAACATTGTCCTTATGGTCAATATTTTATTATGGTGATATTATGAAATATTTAAAATGTAAAATATAGTTACTTATATAGCAGGGGTATTTTGGTCATTTTAATAGCCAATGCGATGTGTCTTTTGATCCTCGAAATGACCCTTAAGTCATGAAGAATTTGAGTTAAGAAATTGGTCTTAAGATTTATAGATTTTATTTTATTAGTCTAATTTATTATTGGATTAGAATAAAATAAAAGGTTCGAGAGAGAGTATTTATTTTATCTAATTTAATTAGTTAATTAATTATTTAGGACTTAAGGCCCAAATTGAATAATTAAAAAATTAATCTGAATATAAATTAGATAAAATGTATGAAATTTTATATTGGTCTATTTGGGCTTATTAATTATTTATTAGACTGTTTAATAAAATCTAGAAAATAAATAATTGAGATTTATTATTTATGGGTGTTCAAGTCCAAGAATAAATAACTTTATCTGACTCAATGAATACGACCAAGGTAAAATAATTTTTTTTAAGAAATAATTAGAATAAAAAAAACAACACGGGTTGGAACCCATATTGTTTCGCATGCAAGATAACAAAAAACATGGATGCTTTCTATTTGTACACGGGTGGAGTCTCTCTCGGAGCATCTGCTGAAATGAATGAATATCAATCAGTATCCTATAGAAAGGTATATGTTTCTGTCATTTCTTATGATATTTAGACTATTCTTGATTGCAATTTTAAAAAAGTACATCAATAGTATTTAAACTAATTTGTGAAAGTTCAAGTTAAATAGGTATTTGAATACGTTAAAGTCCTATATTCGTAATAGGAGCCGCCCAGAAGGGTCTATTGCTGAAGGGTACCTGGCTGAGGAATGTTTGACGTTTTGCTCATTATATCTCGCTAATTATGTTGAAACAAAGTTCAACTGAGTAAGTATGAATGAGGATCATGAAACTAATTCCTACGCTGGGTTAGAGATTTTTTCAACCATTGGACGTCCAATTGGAAAAGGAGTACCTATAAAATTTGATGAGGAAACATTGAAGAAAGCCTATCAATATGTGTTGTTTAATTTTGGCTCTGTAAAACCTTACATAGAGTAAGTAGAAAATAAATGACTTATATTCTTCATTACATTAGTACCCATGAAACCAAGCCAAATTAATGCATAATATGTGTTTGTAGCCAACATCATCGACTAGTGGAGCAAAGTCATCCTCGTGCATGTTTGCAAGAAATTGAGCATATCCATAGTGAAGTCTTCGCAAACTGGTTTTGTAATTATGTAAGTTTCATCTGAATTGGCATGCTTCATTTATATTTTACTGATGTTTAAGCTTTCCTGACTCTTGTCAATTTCCTAGGTGAAGGCATTACAATTGAATGATGATGATGATATAGTTTCAAATGATTTGAAGCATCTGGCTAAAGGACCAAATCAGATTGGACTTCAATATGATAAGTTCATAGTGAATGGTTTTCGATTTCATACAAGAGAAGTTGAACGTAAAAGGAAAACTCAAAATACTAGTGTTTCTGTTAATGCAATAACAACTAGTTTTTCAAGTGTTAGGGACTAAAATTCGATTTCTAGTGATATGTCTTACAATGGGATTTTAACCAATGTGATTGAGCTAGATTATACAGATAGTCGTAGAGTTGTGTTGTTCAAATGTGATTAGGTATCAATGGGTAAAAGGTTGAAACAAGATGCTGAGGGCTTTACACTGGCCAATTTCACTAATGTAAGGCCCCATTTTGAGTCTTTCATTCCAGCTTCTCAAGCAACGCAAGTCTTTTACGTTGATGACCCGACTAAAAATAATTGGCAAATCGTTATAGGCACAACCCCTAGACCTATGTATAACATAGGGTCCATAGTCGATGTTGAGATGCATTTGCAAAATGAAACTTGCAATATTCAAGTGGATTTTGGTGGTGATGAAGTCAATTGGGTTCGTGAAGGGGTTGATAGAGTTGAAGTTGATCTGACGTCTACTTAAGAAGATCCTTATTTGTATAGTTGTTTTAGTTTTTCTCTGTTTTCTGTTCCAAATAGTTGTAATTTGGGAGCTCAACGCTTTAACATTTTGGATATTATTTATATTTTGGAAACTGGAATGAAATGGTTGACTACTACATATTCTGTACGAATGGCCGAATAATCCTTACAACTTGGTTTCCTATTGTTAAAATATTCTCCAATCAGAATTCTCCTATTAAATAATCTCAGCATCTAGGTGATTATGCTGTAACTTCTGAACATATTTCAGTGTCTTTGCACATTTTTTACAAATATTGTGAGCTTTGCACAAATATTGACGTAACTTCTGGATTGTTTATACTGTATATTCTTTTGTGAAAATTCTTTTTCACTACAATTGGTTTTTTTTAATACTCCTCAAATAGATGATACCCTTAGTTGTTCGGGCTATTTATTAAGAAATTTGAAAATTTGAGAACTTTATATCCCTTGTATAGTGTAGAGTCTGTAGACTATGTTACTTTGACTGCTCGTCATGAAGATTTTCTATTTCTATATTGTTCAGTCGATGGCAAGAACTAGGGGAAGAAGAAGAAGCAACAATCTAACAAACCATGAAGTTGCTGGCCAAACCAATGAGCATGTCGTACAAGAGGTTGAAATGAACATTGCAAATGAACAATGTAATTTCCCTTGTAATGAAGATCATCAAGTTGAACATTTAACTACCAATTATCAATGTAACATGCATCAAAATGAAGATCAAGGTATATCACATTATAGTGTCTTCTCATATGATTTGTAAATTTTATTACTTTGTAATATATTAAATGTATGCTTTTGTATAGGAGAAGCAAGTAATGGAAACAGTATGCCTGTTAGCAAGAGAAGTCCAACTTATATGACATCACTTTGGGGTCACCCTTAAAGTGCTAAGCTATTAGATATTGAATTCAACAACTTTAGACAGCTGATTGGAATAAATTGTGTTAAATTAACTGAATATCTGGGAATAATAGCAAGGAATGGAAGGTATGCTCCAATTGATATCAAAACATGGTGTTAGATTCCAAAAGAAAACAAGGATGAGATGTTTAATGTTGTGAAGGTATTTACATTGTTCTACATTATATATTTATAGCATCTAGTGTTATATTATAATATCTATTGAGTTTTGCATTTTTCTGTCCATATGCAGGAGAAATTTAATGTACAACCTGGTCTTAAGCTTGCTATTCTAAGATCAATTGGAATAAAGTGGAGGAATTGGAAACCATCACTGAAGCATGAATGGTATGATCCAAGAAAAGACATTCAAAACTAAATCCATGTACTGATGAACGTGTGATACAAACTCAATAGACTAATCTCATACAATTGTGGGCTTCATCAGAGGGGAAGGTATGACTATCTCCTTAGATTGTAGAAAAAGCAGCACTCTTCTAACTCTCTTATACTTTCAAATTTCTATTTTTATGTGGACTAATCTCATGTAAATCTTGGGATGTTAAAAAAAAAAAAATCAGGCACTGTCGGAAAAGAACAAAAGGAATAGAAACAAGAAGAACATGAATCATAGGACAGGAAAGAAGCCACATTGTCAAATTCGTGCAGATATTGTAACTTTATGATTTGCTCCGATTTCAAGTGTTACTTTCAATGAATGACATTAATTAATAAATTATATTGAATGATTCAGGCAGAGGAGTAAGACCATTCTCCAACTCGTGTACAAATGTTCAAGAAATATTACATGGATGCAACTGGAAGTTCTTCCGACTCTCATATTGCAAATGCAGTGGTAAGCATTGATTCTTAAAGCATAAGTATTTGTTAGATGCATATAATTATCATAGTTGGATATATGAATTTCTGTTCCTTTTTATCCACCCTCCGCGTCACCTAATGTATAGAGTAAATAAGTTAAATAATTTGGTTGAGGTAGACTCTTTTTTATTAATTTTGCCATTTATGTTGATGCATTAACAATTGATGATATTACATGACTTGCTGGTTTTGTTTTTGTTTTTTTTTTTGTTGGGAGCCTTGTTTCTGGTTTTGTTTCTGATTTTTGTTAATTTTGCCATTTGTATTGATGCCTTGGAGAAGATGCCATTTGCTACTGTCCCAGACATCACCTTTGGCTTCTTATGATGCACCATTTTTCTTTTTTTCTTTTTTTTTCTTTTTTGCTTTCCTTTACTGCATGGATACACAGCAGTAGTATCCCTTCCTTGGGTTAGCCTTATTAGTCAGTGCCTCTCTGAATATGTACTGTACATTCATATCTCTGTAAAGTTTCTTTCTTGTGGCCCTTTTAGAATGTTCTTATGATTTTCTCAAGTGGGTCTACTTGGGATTTCAAGAATTTTGTTAGACAATAACCAATTAGGATTCTCTTGGTTGCTATAGCAGGTACAAATACACCCTATGTATAAATCTGATTAAATTTTGTTGAGTTTATGGGATGGAATTTGATTCTTAATATTACTCGTTAAAGTTGCTGGGTTGTTCTATTTAATTGTATGTTCTGAATTGCTGGGCTTTTCTATTTAATTAGTTGAATTTCAATGTTCTTGTGCTCAATGTTATCAGTTGTTGAATCTTGATAGGCTTATGTAAGAAAGTATGATTCTTTTAATTGCTTATCAATGGCTTTGAGGTTGAATTAGATTTCAATTTAATGAAATTTTGGGGTATGAATTTCTCAAAACTTTTCTCTTTGTTGAATTGTTTTGTTAGTGAGGTAGTTATCTGTAATTCTCGTGTGATTTGCTTTGTGGATGCTTTCAATTGATGTCTATGTGGTGGTTTTCTCGCATCAAAGTTGTTCTTTAGGGCTACCCATATAGATTCAGTTGCCCTTTTTGCCTTCCCATCTAACTTTTGGTGCATAGATTTTCTATTTTTAGTAGATTCAATTTCAAAACAACCTTCTTTCATGTATCATCAGCTTCATTTCTACATTATGAAGTGATGTCACTAGTGACAATGTAGGTACGTTGTTTCTTTCTGTGTGTGATGAGTTTTCTGCCCTTTAATTGATATTGGAGTGTGACTTTTGATGGTTCTCTTTCCTTTTCTTGTATAATTTAGCCATGTTGTAGTTATTGGGATAGCATGCACCTTATTGAACCGTGAAATGAACCTCCTTTATTGACTAGCATAATACTTTTTGCCTTTCATCCTCTTTGCTTCTCCCATTCCTGTTTTCATTTTTCTTACTTCATGATATGCATTACGGGCACAAGTGAGGGAACATAAGAATTGTGTCATTATTGGCTGGATTGCATTAGATTACAGTTATGCATTTGATTTACCACCCATCAGTTTATCACTTATGAATAGCTGTTTTCATGGATAGTCAAATTTATTTGAGAAATGAAGTTGATTTTGTTGGTGGTGGTAATATAAGACTATTTCTTCTGAACTGTCCTTTACTTTTTATGGCAGAGTCTCATCACACTTGCATGAAGTTATGAATATTTAGCGTGGAATATTAACTCATCGGGCTAATAGTTATATCGAATTGCAAGAATTGTCAGATTGTAGTTGTAAGAATATTGTCTGCATATGCTTGGGGTCAAATTATATATGTGTCCTCCATGTGTTAGCATATTAACCACTAGAGGATAGAATTGAAATTGCTAGAGCATCATATTCCAATGGATAATCTGGCTGGTTCGGTGAATGCTCTATCAACTGTGCTGCGTGGATTTTTGTTTAGGCATGAAAGTTGTTGGACAGTGTTTGCTTGTAAATGTAACTGTTGGTGCCTTATAAGCCTGAATTCAGATATCTTATAAAGATTGAGGACTTAGCTTGAATAGGGGCTTACATCAAAGGATTTTTGTTAAAGGGCTATGCGATACTATGAAGTAAACTCTCTTGTATTGCCGTGCAATACTAGTAATACCACAAAGATATATGAGAGTTTATGTGGCTATTGATTGTGATTTCTTGTCCCCTTTTGAGATGTACCTTGACAGTTAATTGTTTGATTTTTTTTCTTCTCTTTTTGATGATTATAGTTATGTATTTGATTTACCATCCATAAGTTTTTCTTGAACAAAAGAATTTTTTATTTTTTTTATTTGATTGTCGAAGTCCTAAATTGACTTTCTGTTATTATTGTCCTTATGTTTTATGCTTATTATCTGGTTCATTTGTTCTCCTTTCAATAGAATGAAATGGATGAAAGAGCTACACAGCTCCTTCATGGCTCAGAAGATAGACCTGGGCCAAATGATATATTCTCTCAAGTTGTTGGCCCAGATAGATATGGCAGAATCCGCATGTTTGGCAGTAGTGTTCACTCTTCAGATCTATGGGATGAAATGTCAAGTAGCAGCACATCCTTTCGTATAATTGAAGAACAAAGAGATGAAATTACAAGTATAAAACATTAGTTAAGTGAACAAGCAAAAGAACTTGCAGAGATACATGCATTGTTAATGCCCCGAAGAAACAATTCGTCCCCACCTGATTCAGGAATTCCATCAATGGGTTCCAACAATAGTAGCAGTACATTAAGGGTATAGTAGATATTTAAATACTTGTTCGTTAATTTAATATTTTAGTACATTTTTAGTGAACACAAACAGTAGCATTTTCAGTTGTCTCAGTAGATTTTCATTACTATTTCAGTGCACTTTCAGTAAACATAAATAGTAGCATTTTCAGTAACATTTCAGCGCATTTTCAATGAACACAAACAATAGCATTTTCAGTGAATAATCTCAGTTGTCTCCGTGCATTTTGAGTAGCATTTGAGTGCATTTTCAGTGGATTTTCAAACGGGCTCATGTCTTGTATTTCAAATGTTCAGCCTCAGTTAGGCATTGGTTTCATTGACATAGTGAAGTAAAAAAATGTATGCTTCAGTTTACAGACTAAGAGGGATGGAGGTTGGTAATGGTAAAGAAAGTTCTGTTGGGGATATGCCCTAGAGTCAATTTGTACTTATACAATTGTCATTATGTTTTATATAATAATATGAGGCTTTCCTTTCCATGAATAGTGAGTTTTGTTTTGTTGGTCATCAAGTACGTGACTTGATAGTAAAACCCTACAATGAATACAATGACTATTCTAAAGTCTGTCCCTGATCGATTATTATTATTGGAATAATAATAAATTAAGATTAGTATGTTTGTGACTTGATGGTTATGTTTTACTGGCCATGGATATTTGTGATATTGAGTCAAGACATAAATAAATGTTAGAGAACATTGTATTGGACATGACCCACTCGTGAGAGTACTTCATGGAATATGTCATAAGTACTTTCTAGCCATAATAATATTGAAAGTCCTTCGACCTAAATTCATCATAGTTTCTTACTTGATAAATTCTATATTTTGACATTGTCTACAGTTGTCTTTAACCAGATAATAAATTAGACTACTCGTTGGATATAAAATAAATCAAGGAGAGGAATATGATTGATTGTGAAGGAATTTGTCCCTCTCAATTATGGGAGAGATATCCATGGGCTCCTTGATAAGTTAGACTCGTTAAAAATGCATGGCCGTGCTCAAATATATCAATCTAAGATATTGATATCATTTGTTTGAACAAGTCTACTATGAAATCAAGAAATAATTGATTAAGCTTAATAAGGATGACATGCTCCGTGCCTTATGCTTAATCTGGATATCGTGTGACAAAGGGACTAAATATAAAATTATGGTTTGGTTCAAAGAGATCACCGATCTTCATTTAACCTGGATAGTTATAATGTTTTGCTAGAAACCGCTTAAACTTGTGGGCCGTTTAAATACGATTTAGGCATCGCCGCGATGTTAAATGAACCTATAGGGTCACACAATAAGCGAACTTGTTAGGTTATTTTTCTCGGTGACCAAGTTCGATGAATCTGGATGATATCCAGATTATAAGAATCGACTCGGTAAAATAATTAGTTAAATTACCGAGATAATGGCAGTAATCTTATCATATCGCTTTAATTTAATTTGAATTTAAATTAGAATATGATAAGATATGATTAGGGTTGGACTCTAAGAGGTTCGAGGGTTTTTAAGAAAACCCTAGCCGTCTTTCGATAGTCCAATTTTTCCGGTTGAGAACATTCGTGCCATTCTCTACCAGAGAAAGAAAAAAAAAAACCTCTCAAACCCTAGGCGCTAGCACTCCCGGTATCGAGTGAGTTCGCGGTGTGTATCCGTAGAGGACGTTCGCATACCGCAACTGTCTCGGTGATTGTTCGGTCGAACGTACAACAATGCAAACTGTAATCCAAGGATTTCGATTACAAGCAACCAGAGGTAACTCTCAAAACTTAGATCTTCTTAATCGTTTACTTGGGTCCTCGGGAGGGATTCGTAGATGTTTTCCGCGTTTAGGAGTCCACGAATCCCAACAAGTTCGATAATCAATAAGTCAATATTTGCATCTACAGTTTAAGTAGTTTTTTTTTAAATCAATGGCTTTTTCATGAGCATGAGTTGTTTAGCTTGTTTGACTAGTTCTATTAAATATAGACGAAATAAAACATTCATTACAGGTTGATGCATATGTTTCAATTTTATGCATGTTGGATTCAAACAAAGTAGTTGCAACACGCTGCATTCAAAATTTGGATCTATCCTAACAAGTTGGAGGCCTAAGGCTAGGTGAGAGATGTTGTCAAGTTGTGGTTTTAGCACCTTTCTATTGTGATGAACAATTGATAAGGCCATTAGATCTCATTCAAACCATTGGAGATTTTATTGGATTATCTATTGCATGGCCATGCCATTTAGTAACTATCTAAACACTCACCTTATTAATTAGTTTAATATTTGTTATTTTTCATCTTGCTTTATAATATTGTTATTATTAAATTCATTCCATATAATAATACTGTAGGTGAGGATTTGCGAAGAAGATTGCATATGCATCTCAGTATCAAAGCAATTTGGGATTAGGACTGGATAAATGATGCTTGGTTTTGAAGAACTAATTTTTAGTTTTAAGTTGGCTTGGTTTCAAGAACTGATGTATATAAATATACTTAGTACTCACTTTTGTACTGCTTTTGTTCGATGAATATTAATGTTAAATTTGGATATTATAAAATTTACATTTGGATTTACTTTCTTTTCGGTATGACTTTTGATTGTTTTGATCTTACATAATACATTTAAATATTTTATTTTATTTATGGGAGAAATAGGTACACACACACACACACACACACACACACATATTAAGGCAGGTAAAAAAAAAAGAAGCCTAATGAGCTTTGATGCTTATTGGCATTACCACCTATGGTGACGCTTTTTTCTATCATATCAGAGTCGACACATTATATGACGCCATACTTGGTCACGCAATAGGTTCTATTGTGACGCTATTTCTATGTCATATTAGAGGTGCTTTCATGACCCGACGACACATTATAGCATCTATTGTGACTCTTATATGTGTCACAGTACAACTCCTATTGTGACACAATTATTTTGTCATAGTAGCCATGATTTTATGACACAGCTGCTGACATAGTTAGTGGTCACAATAAATACCCTATTATGACAGATAACCATTTCATAGTAGTGGTATTATTGTGACAGTAATTTTTGTCACAATATAATACCTATGGTGACGCTTGTTTGTGTCATATTAACATAGCGTTAATGACACTTTTACTGACGTAAAAAATCGTCACCTTAAACAACCTATGGTGACGGCTATAACATGGTAGAGAATGCTGAAAATCTGTTGATTTGTCAGAATATCATAGGAAAAGTAACTTTTAGAAACGGTATAGGTTATACCAAACATTAGATATAGAACCAGACTATGATAGTGTATCATTAGAAGGTGATGAGGCTAATAATGATAGTGATATCATGAGTTATTGTAGTATATCTGACATGTTAAATAAACTTAAGGATTTCGAAGACCTTAATTTATTAAACACGAATGAAGATTGAAATTTAGATAATAATCCTATATTTCTAAAAAACATATATAATTTAGAGCTCAATAAGTCTAAGCAATGTAATCATGCTTGGCACAATTTCACAAAATTTAGAGATAGATGTGAAATTTGCTTGAAATTTTTAATTGAGAAACATAGGACTTATTGCACGACATGCAACATAGCAGTATGCAGATTTTGTGCAAGTCAATACTTAAGCTATGATATGTCCCATAAGGAAATAGAAGTAAAGGGAGAAGAAATTCAAGATGTAAGTTACAAATCTCAAGTAAATTTACATCTTAAAACTATAGAAATAATGCAAAAGTACATAGATAATCTAGAAAAAAATCCTTCAAGATTGTATATGTAAAAATAAAAAGAAAGACAGTAAACAGAAGGAAATAGTTATCGAGGAACAAAATAGTTTTGAAACGATCCTTAAACCTTGCAATAATGAGCAAAATTTAGCATTAAGAAAGTATAAGACAAATAATTTGCTCAATACTGTCTGTGTTATAGAATTTCTTGATAAACATACCTTCACATTATCAGGAATAATTGATACTGATGCTACTATGTGTCACATCCACAAAGATTTAGTACCTGAAAAATATATGAGAAAATTAGAAATAGGTTCTACTGTCATAGATACAGTAGGAAATATTAGGAAAATAGATGAAAGGTTAGTGGATTGTACTATTAAATTTAATAGTGAAAAATATTATTTGCCAACAACATGGGTATCAACCATGAACTATCAATTAATAATAGGCATGAATTTCATAAAAAATCTCTATGATGGAATAATAGTAAAAGGTAATAGAGTAACCTTTTTTAAAAAAGCAGATACAATAGTAAGCTCTCCTTTAAGTAGGGAACTTAATTCGTTACCTAGCACTTAGTCATTAGAAATAACATAGGAAAAGGTAGAAATTCCTGAAGTAGAGACATTTGAAAAGCTTGATTTTTCAGAATTAGATTATTCAAATGAGATAAATTTTAATTTAGGAGAAATGGCTAATGAAAAACAAGATACAGAAGTCTTGTTTGAACAACTAGAAAAAATTAAGATTATAGGAGAAAATCCCTTAGAACATTGGCAGAAAAATAAAATACTCTGCAAATTAGAGATAATAAATCCTGAAATAGTCATAAAGGATAAGCCTGTGAACTATAATCCTAAGGATTTAGAAGAAACTAACATGCACACTAAGGAATTGTTGGGATTAAGAATAATTAGAAATAGTTACAGTCCACATAGAACTCCTACTTTTATAGTAAGGAAATATAGTGAAATTGTTAGGGGAAAAAGTAGAATGGTATATAATTATAAACGACTGAATGACAATACAATTGAAGATAGTTATATCATCCCTAATAAAGAACTTCTAATATTAAGAGTAAAAGATAATTTTATTTACTCAAAGTTTGATCTTAAGTCAGGATTCTGACAAGTAGCGATGCATGAAGATAGTATTCCATGGATAGCATTTATAGTACCAAATGGTCATTACGAATGGTTAGTAATGCCATTTGGATTGAAAAATGCACCATCTATTTTCCAAAGAAAAATGGATAACATCTTCAAAGAAATCCCATTTGTAGTATGCTATATCGATGACATATTAATATTTAGCAAAAGTAGAAAAGAACACATAAATCATTTAAAGAGATTTTTTTATTTATGTAGTCAACATGGTCTTATTCTCTCAAAGAAGAAAATGTTTTTGGGAAAATACCAAATAGAGTTTTTAGGATTCATAATTGGCAAAGGACAGATCAAGTTAATGGATCATATTGCCAAAATAATTTTAGAAAAGGAAGTGGATTTTACCAATTTAAAATCCCTTCAATCCTTTTTAGGTTTGTTAAATTACTATAGAACTTATATCCCTAATTTTGGCAAACTAGTAGGACCTCTTTATGCCAAAACAAGATCCCATGGTCAAAGAAAATTCAATGACCAGGATTTTAAGTTAGTCAATAGGATAAAAGAAGTAATTCAATCATTACCACACTTGGAACCACCACCCCCAAAAGGCTATATAATAGTAGAAGTAGATGCAAGCTTAGATGGATGGGGAGGAGTTTTAAAATGGAAGCCGTTTAAAGAAGATAAACGGAAGAATGAAAAGATAAGCAGTTACTGTAATGGGTTATATAAAAGTAAAGTAACCACTACAGATGATAAAATACTAGCCTACATATTTGTTCTAAAGAAATTCTTAGTTTATTTGCGAAATCCTACACGAGAATTCACTTTAAGAAGTGATTGCAAATCTATTGTTTCATTCTATAATAAAATGTCACATTCTAAGTTATCTGTTAATAGATGACTAATGTTTGTTGATTTCTTGTAGGCAATAGGTTCAAAGTCTTCATTGAATACATTAATGCTAACCAGAATTTCTAGGCTGATCATCTCAGTAGATTGGTTATAAGGCCCATTGTTTAATATAGATTGGGCTTAGCCTAATAATGATATATTTAGTCAGAGCATAACTTTGAAAATGTTTTTGTACAGTATTCAATAACTGTTCTAGGTACCATATTAAGTTATTGGAGTCCAAGTATAGATCATGGCTTAGCCTACCATAAATTAGAATAGATCTTTAAAGATCTAAATAGACAATTTAAACTATTGTTCAAATTTTGCAGATGGACACAGGATCATCATTATTGCCTAAACTTGAGGTTTTAGAAATTAGATTTGGACCTTATTCTTTGAAGGTCTTGCCTTAAAAATTTGCACTGGATTTTCCTGTTATCCTTGAACAACAAACCCTTCTAGATAATTTGTGAAAATTTCGTAACTACAAACAGTATGTTAGTATTCTTAAAGCTTTGTCCGGACATCTCCATTTCTTGAATAGTTCTTTGAGTCTGAAAGACCAAGAAATCCATCATCTCAGAACTCAACTTGCAAATCGCTCTGAGCCGTTTGAAGACATTCTTAAACCACAAACCCCCCCAACTGTCCTTGATCTTGAAAGACAACTAAAGATGTTGAAAGTGAGCTTGAAAGGAAAAGAAAAAATGAGTGAATAATTTTCTGAATTGATGAAAGAAATGAAAACCTACATGGAAGAAGACTTGAAACAAAAGGAAGAGAGATTGGAAAAATTCCCAAGTAAAATCCATGAGGTAAAACTGCAGATTTACAAGTGTGTCCTTGCAGAAAAAATTGCTGAACAAATAGGGATCCAAGAAATGTTTAGAAATATCTGTGGGAGACCACTTCAGCAGTATGAAGGGTTAAGTTTCAACATCATCAGTTACAATTGCAGAGATAAGGAAAAAAGTTTTACATTTGTCAGAGCAATAGTTAATCTTAAAAAATGGGTGGATAAGAATGTGTTAGGCCTAGAGTTATCTGTGAGCAAATTAATGGAACATGAAATGTTATTTAAACTCTATATCCCTGAGAAAAATTATTCAAAGTTATGGACCATGATTATGGATAGATAGTTATCTCATTGCTGCGATCATATGATGGAATCAGACCTATGTAGAGATGGTTATTTGAGGTTGGTTATACATGCTATTCCTCCTCTATATAGCCCAAATTATCCAGATGATTGCAGATCTAAATTCTTAATATCAAGGTTCCTAAGACACAAACCAAACCCTATTTATGAGCACATAAATTTAATCATTATTCCTGATGAGATGGTTTCTATTGTGGATCAAATATATAATTACAGAGCGACTAGTCTCACACATGTAGCTGAGTACTCTTTTGGGGTTTATCATCGACTTTTTGCTAAGTCCAGAAATATGAAGATCTTTGCTGATGATATTTTCCCTAGAAATCATTATATTCTTTATCAAAGTTCGTTCAATAATAATTCGAAACTCACAGAATTCTACAGGATAGTCAAAGTCAGAACATGCACCACTGTGCAAGGAGAGACCATGCATCATGAATATGACCCTCCATTTGACGGAGAAGAATAAATTGAAGAAGAAGATGGCAATCTTGATAATTTGATGGAGATTTAGTGTCTGGTATTTGTAAATCCCACTTTACTCACTACTTTCCAACTGGAAAGAAAAACTGATGGGATGCGCCTTCTAATAAAGTGAGTGGAATTGTGTCTCCACCACTTTAAATTAGCTTTTAGTTTTTCGAAAAGCCATTTAACATTTTGCTTTTCGAAGAGTCGTTTAGCTTTTAGTTTTTCGAAGAGCCATTTAACCCTTTTGCTTTTCAAAGAGTCATTTGGCTTTTAGTTTTTCGAAGGGCCATTTAACCTTTTGCTTTTTGAAGAGTCGTTTAGCTTTTAGCTTTCCAAAGAGTCATTTAGCTTTCAGAGTCAAGTTAAGATGGTTATAAATAGCCATACCTTCTCTCATTTAAGCACAACCCCTTCAGTCGAGAGATTCCGCAATACATATATGTGTGTAAAAATATTGGTATCAGAGCTAGTCTTAGGGTTGATGTAAATTACTGGCACGATGTGGATTGCTCCCTTGTATCAGTAGTACCTGAGTCTGTAAACATCTATATTGTAATCAGATTATATATTATGGAGTAGTGAGATCTTTGATCTCTTAAAACTCTCTAGTTTGATGTAATTGACTTCTTGTTTATCTGTAGTTCTAGTATTTTAACTTATACTTTCTTTCATATATGAGTATATCGGCTGGAAACAAACAGCACAGCTGGAAGAGATTACGCGCTTGGGGAACATAGTTCCTTGCTGTTGAAACAAAGCCACGTACTCATTGTCTTTGTTAGAATAACAAGCATGTTGAAAAAGATTATGTTACATGAATTATTAACTTAATTCTGCGATTATTACTTATGCTTGTGGTGTAAAGTTGAAAGTATTGGTGGAAGGGCAAAAGAATCTAGAGGCTTCGTATAAGACCCGAGAGGGGCAGCACATAGGTCTAATGGTGTGAACTCTTGAATGCCAAGAAAAGAAAACTAATAAGCCCAAGAGAAACTCAACTAGTAGTTTGTAGAAAAGGATAAATAATACTCATCTAGGATAGTTGATATAGGAAGCATGTTTCTTTCTCTAAAGACGGGATGAATTGATAAATGGAAAGAAAAAAGAAGTTAGAATACTTAGACCTTGCAGAAATGACTTTCGTCCGAAGAACAAGTTTAGATAAACATCAAATATAGTGTAGTTTTGAGGGACCAATTTCAAAATATAACTTTGAACACTTGTATCACGGATCAGAAAGTCAACTCAACCTAATAGTAGATTTGATAAACATAGTCTTGAATAATCAATTGAAATAAAACCGAGTTTTGAATGATTTATCAAGAAAACATTTGGAATTTAGAGACAAAATTGTTTTAGAAATAGAACAACTGAAGTCTAATTTAGATTTAGTAAAAAATAGTTTGTATGTTAAAAAACTTAGAAATCTTCTCACCAAAGAAGATTTAATTCAAATATTAGGAACATTAAGTCCCAAAATAGAAACAAACTCGAGAAACTACTAAGAATGAAATCTTAGAAATAAGTCAACTTTTAGAACAAGGAAGGGAGACATAGTCTTCAATAGATAAACATTGTAGAATGATTTTAGGAATCCATAATGAGTGATTTGATAAACAATCTAGGTTATCAAACTGCTTTAATAGAAAGCAAAAAGTATTTAGAAGGATCTGTAGGAATCCTTGATAAAGATGATGATTTTAACAAAAGTATCACAACCCTAGGTGATAAAGTAATTATTAGGCAAAATAATGTAATAATATTATTATTGCTTGAAATAATTGAAAAAATAGAAGCCCCAGACAGAGATATAGAAATCTCTAATAAATTAACTTCTATTAGTAAATCTTTAGAAGGTTTAAATTTAGAGATAGGAAAGAAACTTGTGAGAAAGCCAAAATCTCATATTTTTGCTACTTGGAAAAACTCCCTAGTACCACTTGAAGATAAAAATAATAAATCATGAGGTATAAAATTGAAATGACAGATATACTTGAAGGACAACTTGAGTTTACAATAGTCCATGAGGTCATAGATTTAGGAGAAGTAGAGGTTTTAGAATACTGAATTAAACATATATTCAGTATTTATGACCTAATAAGTAATGAATTAATTCATAAATGGAAACAAATAGAAAAGTTCTAGAATGGCAACTTCAAAGATAACAGAAAAAGAGAAGTTGAATATAGTTACTTATGGTAGAACAGAAAGGGTAATAGATAAAGCAAAAAATATTAAACCCTTTAAAATTGTAGAAACAGTTGTTGATCCAGAACAACAATTAGCAAACTTTAAGGACAATAAAATCCAGCCAATTGCCCCTAAATACAACTATAGTCCCAGTAAGAATCATAAACTGGTAAATTTGTACAGGGAACATTTAATATTAAGTCCTAATGATAAAAGTACAAAATTTTTACCAGTAATAACTAGGGAAAGTAGGGATGCATTGTTAAGAGAAAACAATGAATTATTCCATTTAGGATGCATTATGATCGGTATTAAAGGAATCCATAGGAAAGAATTAGGAACAAAAGTTTTCATTGGACTCCTAGATACAAGACATAATGACATAATAACAGCTATCATATGAAATATGGAACTTGACATGAGTCAAAATAATCAAATAGTTTATATAATGCCAGATTATTTGTTTCCTATTGACCAAATGCATGAACATCTTAAGATGGTAGTAAAAAATAAGGGCTATAACATGGTAGAGAATGCTGAAATCTGTTGATTTGTCAGAATATCATAGGAAAAGTAACTTTTGGAAACGGTACAAGTTATACTGTTAAGGAAATAGAAATAGTTAGATTCCTCGTGAGTAGAGGAATAAAAGTACTACCAAGAAAAAAAATAGAGAACCATGATCTTCTAGGAGATACCTGGAATATTAGTAAAATTTTAGATAAATCTATAGTGGTCTCAACTAGTGCTTAGTACTATACTGAAACTAATGGTAATATTAGTTGTAGATTCAATAATTACATAGGAATTGAATGAGAGGATGAAGAGCAAGAATAGCAATAACATCCAATAGGCCTTGTTCTATCTTAGCCAAGTAGACAGAAAATATTTAGAACCAATTTCTGAATTTAGGGCAAGAATAGTATACTATGTAGAAATAAGTAGTAATAAAGACTTGTTTAAATTGATAGATAATTGGTGTTTACAAAATGAACAAATAATATATGCAAAGGAACATAGAGAATGGAAAAACTCCTTAGCAAATTTAGAAAGATGAATACACCCGGAACATTAGGAAGTCCAGAAACACCAGGAACTTCATCTTTAAAAGATTTAGAATCCGATACATGGTTTAGTAGAGACCAAATAATGGAATACTGTACTATTACCCAAGCATTAGTTAGTTTAGGACATTTAGAACTGAATTCCTTATATACCCTTGGCAGGTTATATAAAGAAATCAAACTTAATTATTAAGATCATAAAAATAAAGAACTTTTCATTCTCTTAAAAGCTTAGATAAAGAAAAAGATTAGATAAAGGGAAGAAGAAGAACTAGATTGGTATTTAAAACATGTCTATTCAGATAAAGAAGACCCTTCAGATAACTAGAAAATTCAGCGTTAAAAATCCTGAAGCTAAACTTCCTAAAAGACAGACTATAAGAAGTGCATGATATGATTTTAACTTAATTCAATCAGTAGTCATAAACCCATTATCTAAATTAGTACTAGATACTGGAATAACTATATAAATGGAAGTAGATGAATGTTTAAATATAGTCCCAGATCATCACTCCATAAAAAAGTACTCTCATTAGCCAACACAGTCGGAATAATAGATTCTAATTATAAGGACCAAATAAAGTTTATTCTTAGGAATAATAGGTTTATACCTATAACATTAGAAAAAGGAGAAAGAATAGCCCAAGAAATTTTTGCCAAGTACTCAGTTACTGATGATGATAGTACTACTGAAATTAGAATAGGTAGAATAGGTAGCACATCATGAATAAGTACGACATTCCAATTTATAGGACATTCTCACCAGAAGAAACTTTAGAATCAGTACTCATAGATTATGATTGGCGGCAACATTTTGGAGAAAAATCAGAATTGGATGAAGCTGATTGGTATCTTAGAGTACAAGGTATTATAAATGATTATCCAAGAATTCATAAGAATGAAGAATTGGATTTTGTTCCTAAGCTAATAATAGATTTAACACCTAGTACCCATACTGATAATTCACAATTTGAAGCATGGATAAATAAGATAGAAGCTCCTTTAGTAGACCTAGAAAATAGCAAACATGTAGATAATACACAGTTTGAAACTTAGGTAAATATGAATCCTAACACTAGTCAAACCAGTCGCGTAAGTGAGGCATCACCAATGTATAATATTCCCCAGTCAACCACGTCACAATTACTAAAAAGAGAACTATCTATGATTATACCTACAGAAGAAGGAGGTAATGAACCATATTATAGTAAAAAGATAGGACTCCAACAACCCCCAGGAGTAATTTATAATTTACCACTTCAACATAAAGCAGGAAGTGAGTTAACAATGACATCTTTTCACCCTCAAAATTGGGAAGATGTAATAGATAGATGGGAAGTTGATGCACTTAATAGATTACAGAGATGTAATTATACCATGACAGCTGAAGAAGTAGTTAATTTCATAGAAAATCTGTTTGGCCCTATGAAAAATTATTTTATAGACTGGAGAACTAAGTATCCACAATCTTACCAAAGGATACTAGATTTAGCTGAGAACCCTCAGAATGTAACTAGTCAAATTAGACAAATAATTTTAGGATATGATCCTTATAGAAGACAAACAGAATTACAGGATCAAGCTATAAAAAATCTTGAACAGTTACAGATAGATAAAAATCTGTTAAACATAGACACATTTAGCAGAAAATATTTAGAATTAGCCATGAAAACTGGAAGAAGTTGAGATTTAGATTTAAGCACTAAGTATTTTTGCTAAACTCCCAAATCTTTTAGGAAAAGTAGTTGCAGAAAAATGGTTTGAATCTGTAGAAAGGCAATATGTAGTAGGAATTACTATCAGGATTCAATTCCTATTTAATTATTTGAAAGAACAATGTATGTAGCACCAAATAGACAAGCAGATAAAGAACTATAATTACTATAAAAGAATAATAACTCCTATGTCATTTGATTCAGGAAAACTAGAAAAGACAAGGAAGTTAAAAAGAAGTAGATATTACAAGAAAGGTAAGCCCCCAATGAGGAACCAACTTAGAAGGTTTAAAACCCATAAACCTCCTAAAAAATGTAAATGTTATGTATGTGGGAAAGTAGGACATTTTGCATACCAATGCAAAAATAAGAAAGTAAATAGGGAAAGGTTGAACACCTACCAAACATTAGATATAGAACCAAACATTACCATATTATAGTAAAAAGATAGGACTCCAACAACCCCCAGGAGTAATTTATAATTTACCACCTCAACATAAAGTAGGAAGTGAATTAACAATGACATCTTTTCACCCTCAAAATTGGGAAGATGTAATAGATAGATGGGAAGCTTATGCACTTAATGAATTTTTACACACATATATGTATCGTGGAATCTCTCGACTGAAGAGGTTGTGCTTAAGTGAGATAAGGTATGGCATGTTCTTTAGTGAAGCATTACCTGACGCTTTTGTGCACCAGAACACCTATTGTGACATGACTTTGGATGACGTCGCGACAAAGCGTCAGGAGGCCAAAAGCTTCATGAAAGCCTCCCTTTAATGACGGATTATAGCGTCACTATAGCCTATTTTTCTTGTAGTGCTACTCAAGGATAATAATTCCATACCTTCTCCCAACTAGCATTCTTATCATATTTCCATTGTTATTTGTGACAAAAACATCATTCTCTTCTCAAACAATAAAATCCAATATGGCCATACGAGAAGAATAGAATGAATAAGGTTCTAACTCTTTTTTTATAGCAATTGACTCTTTGGAATAAAAATTTGAAAAAAGAGTTTTGAAGGGTGCCAATGTCTCTCCTCCCTCACTAAATGAAACATAAATTTAAAATTTACTACCAAAATCTAATGCTCTGGATATAAAAATAATTTCTTTTGGACTTAGGAGCATCTTCCATACATTCATTCCGTTTCAGGATTTGTTTACATGTAATCATAGATAAGGTAGTTTTATAATACGCTACCAATGTCTAAAAAACTTAGACCAATATCTAGTTGAGAATATGAACTACATAGACCAATATCTAGTTGAGAATATGAACTTACATGCAAGTTTTTCCACCTTTTTGGTATTGTTCTTAGTTCTTTTCTTTTTTTTCTTGCCTCTACTAAAATTGAGGGATAATGATAAGTAAAACCTATTCAATAAATGATTATTATCTCTTGGTACCCAAACTCTCTCCAAAAATAAATAAACAAGTAAATAAAATCTACATAAATGTATCCCCACAAAAAGAAGAAAAAAAGCCAAAAAGGAAATAAAAGATTACCTTGGGATGCCTTGTATGAATATGAATATGAATAAGTTAAATATGAATAGACAAATCAAATGTTTATATATGATATCTTGATGTCTTGTATGTCCAGACAAAGAGAACAAGAAAGATTTAAATGTAACTGATATAATAAATACAAATTACGAAATAATAATGTGTCTCTTCGTATCCTTTCTTATCTGAATTTTTATTTACTTTTCATAAATTATCTTTATCTTAATATTGTTTCTCTTTTACCGATTGGCTGCCATTATTGGTAGTGTCCTTTATTTCAACATCACCTCTACAATCATCTAAGACTTCACATATAGAAGGATGAGGTGGCAATAAAGAACCTTGTTGCACATCTTCATCATTTCCAGATGATGGAGGAAGCAAAGATAACTCTTTTCGAAGATTAGATAACAACGCTAGGGTCAACGCAACCACAATAGCAGAGGAATCTCCTGACCCTATCTCAAAAGGCACTCATTTAATTGATCCAGCATGGGATTCTAGTATGCCAACCGAAGGCAGAACACCCGAAGTAGATGCATTCATTCTCATCATTAAGTGGTTGGAAATTCTAATAATATGTTAAGGGAAGGGAACTGTACTATTTTCAATAGATTAGTAATGTCTGCATAAATAAGCAATTTACTAAGACAAATTGAGAGCCGCAAGGAAGAAATTTACAACATAAAATCTAAAAGCTTTTCAAGTTTCATCTCTACCAAAGTTATAATAGCTAATGTAAAAGCACCAGTACAAAAATACCAGTAATTGTAGATCACTACATTATATTGAGATAAACTGAATGTAAAAAAAAATTGTCTTTTCTTTTTTTAATTTGAAATTATAGAAAAACATGAATAGCTAATGTTTCCGTTGGGCGCATTCTTTCATATAACTCTTGTAATTCAAAGTAATCAACAAAAGTAACAAAAGGGAAGTAAATACATGAAACTATTTCTTCTTCTTTTCTACACATGGCATATGAACACATGTAATGTAGGTCTCAATAGAAGGATACATAAGCATGTGCACCAGATGAGCTAAAACCCAACTCATTGCCTCCATTAATAGGCCCAATGGAACTCTTCAAGTAGATCTTGCCATTAACTTGAACTGAACCTTTTTTTCCTAGTAATCTCAAGTAATGTGATGGGACATTCTTTTTAAGGCATTATCATTTAGTCATCGTAACTAAGTAAATAATAATAATAAAATTGACTCTTTATTTATTTTTCATAAATTATCTTTCTCATTTTATTTTATAATAATAGTTATAATATATACATACATATATATATAATTTATCCATGATGACTTAATTAATTTCAATTATAAAAAGAGTTAGATAAAGTAGTAATAGATTTCTGGGGAATTGTATTCTATTTCATTGAATTGTCAATGTCTTTTAAATATACCAATTACAAGGAGAAGATGAGTTTGCTACAACAAAATAATAATAGAAAATATATGACAGCTATTTGAAGATTTTATTTACAAAAGATAATAACAGATTAACAAACATATAACTGGCTGTTAGTTGACTTGGTAGTTGTTGATTATCTGGTATTTCCTTAACACGCCCCCGCAAGATTGAGGCTCCATTGGAGACTCCGATCTTAAAGCGAAGAACAGTAAATTGGTGACAACTTAAGGCTTTGGCGAGGACATTTTGTGGAAATATGATGAACATGAAGGTTGTCAGTTGCTACACATTCCCGAACAAAATGATAATCAAGGGAAACATGCTTCATGCATGAATGAAAGACTGGATTGGCACAAAGATAGGTAGCACCTGTGTTGTCACAAAACAAGGAATGAGGTTTGGGCAGTTGGATTCCCAACTCTTGAAGGAGATTTTGAATCCATAATATATCAATAGTGGTGTTGGCTATTGCTTTATATTCCGCGTCTGAGGATGAGCATGAAACAGTCTTTTGATGGCTAGATTTCCAAGAGATAGCATTAGAGCCTAGGTAGATAAGATAAGCTGTAGTAAAGTGACCATCATCACGATTACCACCCTGTTTGAGTCACTAAAGGCTCATACTTGCAAAGGAGTTCCTTTATGCAAGAAGAGACCATGAAAAATAGTGTGTTTTAGATAACGAAGAACTCGTTTCAATGTTTTCCAATGTAGTTCAGTAGGTGAATGCATATACTAAGAAAGGCGATTGACAGCAAATGATACATCTAGATGAGTGAAAGACAGGTATTGTAGGCCACCAACCAGTATCCCGTAAGGAGTAGGATCAATGGAGGCCGAACCATCTTTAAGGAGCAAAGGTGCTGTGGTACACATGGGAGTGGTGACTTCTTTGGCACCAGCCATTGAGAATGATTCAAGAAGATTAGCAATATGCTGATGTTGAGACAGGAAAAGACTAGTAAGTGTGTGAATCACCTCCACACCCAAAAATTGATGAAGTATGCCAAGATCTTTTAGAGAGATTCTGCAACTAAGTTGTGAGACAAAAAATTCTAGAAATTTGTCATTGTTACTAGTCAGAACTATCTCATCAACATAGACTAAAAAATAGAGACAAATGCCATCCATATTATAAATGAACAATGAAGAGTCTGCTACTGAATTTTTGAAACCAAACTGAAGAAGAAAATGCTTGAGCTCTTGGTACCAGGCTCTAGGAGCTTGCTTGAGGCCGTACAAACCTTTCTTTAACTTACAGACATGATTGGGAAGAGAAGAATGAATGAAACCAAGTGGCTGAACCATATAAACATCATTAGTAAGAGTTCCTTGAAGAAAGGCATTATTAATATCCAACTGACAAAGTTTCCATCCATAAGCAAGAGTTAAGCTAAGAATCAAGCGTATTGTAGTTGGTTTGGACACAGGGCTGAATGTCTCAGAGTAATCTAAGCCTGGACGTTGATGATATCCCTTGGCGACAAGTCGTGCTTTATACTTAGCAACTGTTCCATCCATATTTCTTTTTATATGGAAAATCCAACAGCAGCCAACAAGATTCTGATTTTCTCGTGGTACAAGATCCCAAGTGCCATTGCGTAGAAGTGCATCAAACTCATTGGACACAACAACACGCCATTTCTTATCTTTCATTGCTTCGGATAAATTTTTAGGTTCAAGAGTGGGAGGAATTGGATGAGAAGTGATGTGATTCACAAATTTTGAATTGAAATATTTTAAGTTTTGTGTGCGAGAATGTGAAGGCTGAAGATTATAAGGACGTGGTGGAAGAGAAGAGTGAGAAGAGGAAGGGGAAGGTGGAGAAGAGTGTACTGTTGTGGGAGTCGATGGTAAGTTGGAAGAGGATGAAGTAACGTCAGTAGTTGGATTTGGAGTTGGATCATGTGTGGGAGTCATTGGGTGTGATGGAGTAGGGATGGGAATCATAGTAGTTGGATTAGGATGAGGAGAAGTAGATAGAGATGAAGAAGTATTACTTACAGGGATGTCTGCACACAGAGATTCCAATGCTAGCAAAGAGTCCTTTTGATGTCTATTACGATCTTGCATGGGAAAAATATGTTCAATAAATCTGACAAGAGATGTAAGTCTTTTTGCAAATGGGATCAAAACAGATGTAGGCAGATTGACTTGTGGAGTAACCAAGAAAAATACATGGTGTAGATCTGGGTTGAAGTTTGGAAGTATTGTAAGGCCGTAGCCAAGGGTAGCATAAACATCCGAAGATTTTGAGGCGAGAATAAGATGGATTGCGATGAAATAACTTTTGAAAGGGTGAATGAAACTGAAGGACTAAGGTTCGGAGGCGATTGATCAAGTAAACAGCCGTTTGAACAGCATATGACCAGTAGGAAATAGGAAGGGATGCAGTATGAAGAAGAGCTAGACCTGTTTCGACAATGTGACGATGACGTCTTTCTAATGTTCCATTATGTTCAGGTGTGTATGGAGGCATTTTGAAATGCGAGACACCATGAGAGTTTAAAATGGGTGCGAGAGAAAGATACTCTCTACCATTATCTGTGTAAATAGAGATAATTGAATGTTGAAAAAAAATTTCCACCAGTAACTTGAATTGAGGAAACAAAACAGCAACATCAGATTTCTGTTTCATTAGATAAAGCCAAATATATTTGCTATAGTGATCAACAAATATTAAATAATACCGAAAACTGTCAATGGATGTACTAGTAGTAGTAGGACCCTAAACATTAGAGTAAATTAATTCCAGAGGTTTAGAGCTGCGAAGAGAATTTTCAGAAAATGGTAATTTATGACTTTTATTTAAAGCACAAGAAGGATAATGAAACTTGGAGTCTGACAATGAATTGAACTTCAAATCACTAGAATGAAAAATTAAACGAATAATAGGAGCTGGATGGCCTAAGAGTTTATGCCACTCATCAAGTTGAGATTTCATGGTGTGATGAACTTGAGGATTTATTGAACTAGGGATGCAATAGACATCATTACTGTTCTCCCCGCAAAGCATTTTTGCCCTCGTGCTCATATCCTTGACATGAAAATGAAAGGGAAAAAAATCAAGTGAGACATTATTCGTTTGACAAAATTTAGAAATAGAGATTAAATTATTCTAAATAGATGATGCACAAAGGATATGATCCAAAGCAAATGTAGTGTTATTATGAGTAATTTTGGTGTTGCCAATGTGAGATATCCGCAAACCTGAACCATCACTAATATTAAGTTCATCTGGACCACTGTAATCTGAAAATTGTTGCAGATTATTCACATCTCCAGTAACATGTGGGATGCGCCAATGTCGAACATCCATTGTTGAGATGAAGGCCTATTGAGAGATGTCATGTTGATAGTAGGCTAAGATACTTGATCACGAGGTGTAAAGCCAATCTGCACATTGTTGTTTTGAAGAAATCGAGCTAGTTTACGGCACTCATGAGTTTGATAACTTGGTATCTCACAGTAATTGCAAAAGAACACAGATAAATTTGGAGACTTGTTTGAACGAGGTGAATTCCAATTAGATCAGTTGTTGGAGGTGGATGAGTTTTGGTTTCTATAGTTGGTGTTCCATGTGTGGTGATTGGAGTTTTGGTTGGAGCGAGAGTTCCATGGATGATTGTGATTTGAGTGACTAGTTACATGATTAGCTGTTGCCAGGGTGATGGATGGATATGTGACTGTGTTGGGTTTGTTTTCTCATTCAAAAGCCTCCAACTTATCAAACAATTCATCAAAGGTGATTGGATTATCACGCAAGCGGGCAGCAGCAGCAACGGGAGCAAAATCTAGTCCGACCCCAGCAAGAACATGTATGATTAAGTCTTCTTCATCAATGGGTTTGTCAGCTATGGCAAGGGCATTAGCAGTGGCTCGAAAATCCTGCATATACTCTGTGAGTGCCTCGTGGGTTGTTGTGAAGTTTTTCTTTGAGAGATACAATGCGAGTGCGGGATTTGTTGGCAAATAGAACACAAAGACGATCCCATGCTTCTTTGGAGAAGGTAACAGAAGAGATGTGAGATTGTATGTTTGCTGCACAGCTTTCTAAAATGGCATTGAGAATCAGTTGATCTTGTCTGTTTGAAGATTCTATTTACAAAAGATAATAACAGACTAACAAACATATGACTGGCTGTTAGTTGACTTGGTAGTTGTTGATGTATCTGGTATATCCTTAACATTAGATAGAAGTATTGATGAGATCAACACTATTCATAATAGAATACAAAAGATTCTAATAGATCTACACTATTAATTGCAGAAGATCAAAAAAATAAAATTTGCTTTGAAAATTTATTCGAACAATTCACTCTCATTTTCACTTTTAGTATATACATTTAGATAATTTTAGATTATTAATCTAAACATGACCTTCCCCTTTTTTCAAAGCTAAAATCAACTATGAAAAAGTAGTAAGTTCAAAACTATTTTCTTTGTTTGTGTGTCTGTGTGTGGGGGGTGGGGGAGGGGGGGGGGGGGTTGCAATGCTACAATATGCCGATATAGGAAGGAAAAGCTTTGACCGGCACTCGGCATTTTCAGCCGTGTATTAAGACACCTATTATCTTAGCTTAACACACTCCCCATAATTTTCCAACATGGCAAATGGGTCTATAGGGCGTTCCGTTATTGTGAGTCCTTCACTTTCATTACATCGATGTGGATTGCCTTGAGAAATAGCAATAGAGCTTTTCCAGACATTTGTAATTTATTGTCTAATTAGACAACATCTTGCTTCGGACGGCCCAATTGATTGATTTTTCATAAGAATGCTAATTTCTTCACTTAATTGGGATTCAATTCATCTCAACTCAATAGGATCGGGGATTCTCTGATTAAGTGGAGATGGTAATATAATTAGGCTTCACACCACAACCTGTCAGTCGGGGACGAACATTGCATGATTCTTGACATGTCCTGCATCATAATATATATGTACACATACTTGTATTAGAATATATATAATTAATATGTAAATTATAATAATGATTCATATAAGTTAGTTTTTTTAGTATTTATTTCAATATTTTTATTATCATATTGTGATTAAATTATGTTTAAAATGTGATTTTATTGAAATTTTAATGAGAAATGCATTTTGTTTATTTTTTAACTTTAAGTTCAATTAGAGATTTTAATTTCGATTGATCCGCTAAGCCCCTGCTTTTTTTTTACGTCGGAACTAAAAATTATTTTTTCCTTGCAGACTGAAGGCAGAAATAGCCACATTCTCTCGTTCAGGTACATGGAAGAATAACGAAATGTGAGGATTAGATCGAAATTTCTAATTCCCGTCCAGCCCGTACCACTTGCCATTAATCTCTCAGAACAAACGTCCCAATATGGGCCTGTTTTACCCTGCCGTCAATAACACAGAAAAGCAACAACGAGAATATTAGAGGAAGCAGCAGTCTTCCTGGATAGGAAGGAAACAAGAAACCAATGGAACAAAAGTTCCTGCAATCCCTTTTACATTCGCTGAAAATTGCATCTTCCTCACAGGGAAATGCAATTAGCAACGGATTATACAAGTTACACATAATATACATTGTTGCGAATAAAATAAGTGTACAGTGATAAATATATGTATACAATCACCCAACCCTGATCCAAAAAAGCAATCTTTCCTACATTGCTTGAATGTATACATAACGAGGAGAATTGACAACGGAAAGGCATTTATGCCTTTGAAGTCTTCCTAACTGGAGGTTTGAGTTTTGGATGGGGCTACACATAAGATGCGTACTATATGCTTTAATGAGTTGCCAAAGAATTCAATTTCTTTTCAAAAAGTTTGGCCCGTCGTAGAGAATCTAAAGCCTCTGCTTGCTTCCCAGAACGTTTGAAGTTAACTGCTTTTATTCTCTCAGCCTTAATCTGCTGTTCCAACTGCGCTCTCTCTTCAACAGGTTTGTCGATTTTAGCAGCAACATGTTGTTTTTCAGATATTTCAGGGCTTGAGACTCCGGAGATGGCATCTCCTATTCCAATTGCCCTCAAGGCGGACAAAAGCAGAGGATCAAGAAAGTCCTCAACTGTGACATCATCTGCAGGTTCAGCAGCAGAAGACCTACCAGAATCATGTGTTCCAGATTCCTCCAACTGTGCTTCAAGAGCTTTTGCCAATTCTAATTCAGCATCTGCTTCTACAGTCCGACCTTCCCTTCGCAACTTGAGTGCCTGACGCTTGTGACTAAGAGACTCCTGCTGTATCTTAAAGCGATCACGGCTGGATAATGTTTTTGAACCTGAGCTAGGGCTTGTCACTTTTTTCCCAGCTGGTGAGACATCAGAACCTAACAGGTCACCCGAACTAGTGCTAGGCTGAGAATGGCTCACCTCCACGCCTTTTTCTAGATGCTTTTGAGAGTGGTCACCTTCCATGCGTTTCTCTAAAAGCTTTGCTTGTCGAAGTTCTTCCTTGGCTTCTGCCAACTTTCCTTCTCTCTTCAGGGTAAGTGCCTTCCTCTTGTGAACCAGGATATCTTGTTGCAGGGAATTTCCATCATTTTGAGAAACACTGGCCTGAACAGATTTTGAAGCATATAAATTTCTTTGCTCATGTGCACCATCTGTATGATCTGATCTGCCAAGCGTCACCAAGCCAGAGCCACTTGAACCCTCGACAGTACTACTTTTTGAATCCAAATGAAACGACGAATTACTATTTTCAACAGAAGATTTATTAGAACTGTATTCCATAGGCTTTTCAGGTTCAGCTGCAACTTCCCTGTGAACTGGTGCTACAATTTCTGTCAACTGTGCAGGTTCTTTAGATTCAACTGGAACCTTTGCTTCAATTTCTGCCAACTGTGCCTCATGTACTTTGGCCATCTTAAGTACTTCCTCAGCCTCTTCAATCTCTCCTTGGCGTCTCAAGGCAAGAGACTTTCGTTTCAAACCTAAAAGCTCCCTCTGGATTTCACCTTTACTTCTTTTAGATGCAATGTCTTGAATGTTAGTATTGGCTTGTGTGGAAACAAAACTATTAACTTGTGCAGCAGTGGTTTCCTCTTCTTTAGAAGGCATAAGTTCCACATCTTTGTCATTATCATCTTTCCAACCCAAATTTTCCAAAATTGAAAGATAAGTTGGATCGCTCATGTCTTGATCTGTGACTTCCTCTTCGTCTCCAACATCAACCGTTACAGTGCTACCAACCTTCTTATTGCTAAAACTCATTTGTGTGATCACCGAAGAGCTATCCATCTCTTCCAGCTGCTTCTCAAGAACTTTCCCTTTCTTCAGTTCTTCTTCAGCCTCATCTATTTTTCCTTCCCTTCTCAAGGCAAGAGCCCTCTTTTTCAGGCCAAGAAGCTCTTTTTGAATCAATAATCTATTCTTTGATGCCCTCCTAGGGCTCTGGTCTTTCTTCTCATCCACATTTCTGACATCTAGATTACCAAAGTTTACTGTTTCTCCCCCAGATCGAAAGAGTGAACTCTCCTGAACCATCACAGAGCTGTGAGCAATTGAGTTACTCTCCTTGGATTCAGAGCTGGCAAGGTCCTTTTCAATTAATTTTGCCTTCTTCAGCAAAGCTAATGCCTCTCCAGTATTTCCTGCCCTTTTTTGAGAAAGAGCTTCCTTCTTTAAAGACTGAATCTCACTTAGTAATGCTTCTGAGTTAGTAGGCAGAAACTGACTCTCCAATTCCTCAGCATGAGGATCTTCCTCAGTCCAACCTAATGATTTCAAGGCAGCAGCCATTTCTGGATCATCCATATCCCCCTCTGTTACTTCAATATTACTATCCATACCAGTATCATCAGAAAGGCCCACAAGATTACCAAAACCAAAGCTATGATCCATATCATATCCACTTGATAAATCATCATGTTTATCAACATTCATACTACGCAACAAGGAGGAAAACTCTCCATCAGAATCCTCATCATCGCCCAACAATTCCTGCTCCTCAATCTGCTTTTCAAGAACCTTAGCCTTCTTTAGTTCTTCTTTGGCCTCTGCAAGTTTGCCTTCACGCTTCAATTCAAGAGCCCTTTTCTTATGAGCAATTACCTCGGTTTTGTCAATGCCATGGATTTTCTTTTCTGTATTAGTTTGTTGGGAGACTTCTCCAATAAGTGTAGACAGCTCACCTTCCAAACTCATTGTTGCAGGCTTTTTATCAGCATCATGAAGATCCATATCTGACCAACCCAATTCTCTCAGTTCAGAAGCAAGGTCATCCTTTCCTTTATTCTTTAATGGGGGGACCTTCTCTTCCCAAGTAGATTCCTTAGAATTGTCTTTCACGCTTGAAAGTTCATAAGTATGGCTGGATGACAAAGCCTTTCTACGAGTCTTTCTGAGAGATATCTCCAAAGCTCCAGCCTGCCTCTCAAGCTCTTTGCCCCTTTTAAAAGCTCTTAGGGCTTCTTCAGGCTTTCCTTCTGCTTTCAAAGTTCTGTACTTCTTCTTTTCCTCCAAAGCTAGCTGACGTAATTCTTCAGGAGTAACAGTCACCACTTTAGACACATCAACAACCCGATCGCAAGATAGGCTTCCAAATACATCTTCTTGGTCACTATGAGAAGACACTTCTTGAAAACTTGAAAATGATGCACTACTAGTTGCCTGTTGAGCACTAGAATGCATGTCTGAGGCAGATGCTGATCTTGATGAAAGCAATGCCCTCCCTTCGCTGCCAAGAATTTGGTTCAATACTTCATCCTCGTGCTTCACTGTAAGTTTTGAACCACCTGTGAGCACCACTAGAATTAAGCCCAAAGAAGTTGGTTACCATGTTTGGTATGCAAAAAAATCCACACGAACATGTGTGTGTGTGAGAGAGAGAGAGAGAGCTCAAAAATGTTACTCACCCCCTCAGTACTATGATAGAATGCCACTTTGAGCTATATTTTAAGGCAGTATGCAAGAACAATCCATCTTTGGAGAAAAACTCTTAAGGCTAAGACAAAATAGTTGAGAATAGTAAGTTCTTAATTTACAAAAAAGAGAGAGGGGGGGAGGTAGTGTACTAGATTTTTGCAATATTTATCCTATTTGGAGTGATAAAGACACTCTTTGACTTTGATAGGTTCATTCTATTTTCTTGAAAGGCAAGTGCTTTGCGTCTTCCAATTCCAAGGGATAGTTCATGGTTTTGGAGAAAGCTTCTCCAACTTAGGAATCTTGCCTGGTCTTTCAGTAAAATCTGCAATAGATTATGGGAGTCATTGCTTCTAGTATGATATATCAACATTCTAAAGTAGCTTTACAGAAACTTTCCACTGATTCTATGAGGCAATAGTTTGGGCTTATTTCACAAGCTAAAGACGCTGAAATCATTCACCACTGGTGCATGGTGCTAGCCAAATGGTAGGAAACTCCATTCACAGGCTTCAGAGATTACTAGAGATGCATCATTTTTCCTCATCCTTATGAAACTGCTGACTTAAGATGGCTAGATTAACATGCAGGATTTTAGAAGTGCATTTCAGATATTAAGATCTATATCCAGTCCAGTCACGTTGTTTGGTTAAAGAAGCAAATCCCCAGATTCTTTTTATCTGTGGTTGGTGTGCTTGTGAAAGAAAAAGGAGCAAAAAGCAAAGTCCCAGATGAGGCCAAACAAAATAGACACTAAAATCATAAGTCTTTCCATTATACACTTGCTTGAAGCAGCAGTAGTGAAGGTAAAACTGGAATGTAATAGAGCTTTTCCAATCAGCTCTGTGGTTACAAGCAAATTGATAACTTTAAGGTTATAAAAACTTCCAAGGACACATAAAACACAACTGTGAAACGGAAATGCAAGTGAACAAAAGAATACCACAATGTTGGGTTGGGAGAGCAGGAGATTGAAAATGTTAACACTTTTCCTAATCTTAAACCACAGACCACATTACCAAGTCTGGAAAACCTACCTTTTCCAGCTCTGCTTTTGTGTCCATATCGCATCTCAAAACGTGCTGCTTCTTCCAATTTTTTGCAGGGTTCACAAATGCGCACAGGAGAATCACCTTGTCCACGTAACACCATCCTTTGCTGAGTACAGCCATTGCAGAACAAGCCCCCACACCTACGGCAGTGATGCTGAAAATCCACACATACAATATAGCGATCCAATTAGGCAGAAGATAAAAAGGCATGTAGAAGTTGTGAATCAAGACTGTCACAGGGAGAATTATAAGCTCAATCTTGATCCAGATGCCAAAACATAGGTTTGTGTGGTGAAATAAAAATGGAATTGTTACCCTAAACGGAAAATACCTGCAAATTCAAAATCAAAGGAAAAAAGTACCTTGAACAAAAATCTGCATAAAATTCAAAGCACCTACTTTTAAGTTGACTAGACAAGTGTTTTTCAGAATGGCCCTTCTGGGGCTTTCAAACTGTATTATGTGTGAACCTTATGCATAAAAAGTGGATGGGTGGTGGCAAACTGTTGCATTACCAAGTAGCAGATTGACCATTTTTGCATATTTCTGATTTAAAAAAAAAAATCAACTTGTCGAAAGCTTTCTCATAATTCATCATTCACAAATCAAGCATATGTCTCAGCTATCAGATTCACACAATAAATTTGTATAGTTCACTTCACAAATTGCATATTGAAAATAGAATTAGGATTGGCATCATTACATCAAATTCTTCAAGAGTTAATGAAAATATCAAAAGTCCAGACTTTCACAATCATCAACGGTTTTGAACTTTGTCCAAAGCCAAATTTCATCCAATAGCCGCAGACTCCTTACAATTCCACAAGTAATCAAACATTATGCTCCAGATTACCAGTCAGAAGCTTATCAAAAATTCAATATACCCCCATCAAGTTTAAGTCTTTTATTGCAACAACAAGAAAAATAATCATGATCTTTCTGGTATAAAAGTACCCAATTGCAGCCGGTAAATTAGCCTCTTCTTTGAGTTTAAAATCCAACAGATAGTTGCAGTAACAGTAATCAGATATGATAGCAAAATTAAATCCTCCATCTAACAATTAAACAGACAAACTTATGTATGATTTGTTGATAGCATTGATCTCAGCATCAGAACCGAAAACACGTCCTGGAAATTCATTTTTTTGTAATAGTTCGTGAATTAGCATTGAAAACCTCAATGAGCGGAAATTAGCATCATCTTCCTCCAGGGTTTAAGGTAAGTAATTCAGCACTTATAATTCGCACCCCTCGAGAACCATAAAACCTCTGATACTAAGACTGAGGAGTATGACAGGCCATACAATGAATAAAAAATGAATTAACTCCAAAACCATCAACGAATTGACATGAAGATAAGCATTATTTCAAGCTGGGGTCTGAGGATCTAGTGACATAGTAAACAGAACAACACTCCAATCACAGGCAAGCACAGCTTGACACCTGAATTCCACCCCATAAAAAATAAGAAGTTCCAATCATATATCACCAAAAGAACCTATTTTGAACCACAGAGGAAGGCACGAATCATGTGACCCATTCGTAATCGAGAGTTTCAATAAGCAATGGTAACGATGAAACAGCAGATTAAACAAATTACCGGACACAAGTTAAAGAAAACTAGAAAATAATAATGAACCAAATAAAGCATTCGGATAAAGGTGACTAACCTTGCGATTGATAAACGTGAACTGCGAAGAACATCCTTGGCAATGGGAGGCGTCAACGACCCAATTGCTCCCTCTCATAGATGGCTTTGCAGGCAATCCAATCTTCTCCAACATCTTTCTCCTCAGTCCTCTGAATCTTTGTTTCGTGAAAGGAAAATCAAGACGTAGAAATCAACATAAACGATTTCCCAAGAAGGCAAACAATGACGACAGATTTGCACCGAATTCGCTTCTTTGAAGCTTCGTCTCTTTTTATTTATTTATTTATTTTAATTCTGGATGATCGTCTTTTTAATTTGGACAAGGCTTTTTTTTTTTTTCCTATTAGCAACCTACCGGTCAAAAATATCAAAACGTGTTTTTATTTTATTTATTTATTTATTATTTATATATTTATTTTTGCTAAATGGATTTCAAAACATGTTATGATGGTACTAGAATTTTACCCCTAGAATGAGAAGGTTGATTTCCAATCTAGCTTGTGTCAATTTGATCCTCAAAGAACCATTTTTTTTTTTAATTTTAGATGCTCCAATTTTAACTAAATAAATTTAGCTAAGATTAATTTGACACTTAAGTGTCTATAGAATATAAACAAACACAATATGATAGGGATTTTTTATTATTATAAATAAATTTTCTCTCTAGATGTTAAAATTAGTGTAATTACATAAATAAAATGTGATGGATTATAATGCTTAGTTTTATATTTTAAAGAAAATATTACTTCAAAAAGTTTTAAAAGAATATCCCCTACATGAAGTGTGGCATTGCTTTTGCTATTATACATTGTAAATTAACCAATTCAAAATCATCATATTTTGATAAATTTGAAAAGTTAAAAGAAAAAACATAACCATCATAATTATTCTTTAAAGAGTCAATTTGCACAACTTTATATCTTCAGGGCTAAATTAAATTTATGAGTTTATTTTGCAAGGTCAATATAGAAATCTTTTTTATAAATACCAATAAAAATTCATTCAATGATTCTCTCCGCCTAATATATATATGACGCGAACAAAAGAATTAGGCTTCTTAGGAATTGAGACCAATCGATGGAGGGAAATGGGCTGCCTATCCAAAAAATAAATATATGTAATGGGCTTACCGTTATATATGCTTAATAGAGGGCCCCCAGTTTTTAGAATCCAGTCGAGTTAATTCATGAAATGCCATTGTTGTTTTCATTTTCCCTCGTTTCTTCCAAAATCCCATATTGCCACGAAGACCAGGGAATAACTCTTTTGCAAACAAAGTTCAAGAATTCAAGCTTTTACTTTTACTCAAGAAGAAAAGATTCCAGAAATTCAAACCCTCTCTACTGTGGAAGTCTAGGAACCTTTGTTGACTAATTAATACACTCGGATTTCGATAAATAGAAGCCAAAAAAGGACAATTTCTGTTTTCTAAAATGTTTGTCGTCGTCGTCGTTGTTTTCTAAGAAAGATGCATTCTGTTTGGTGAAATCAAGGATGTTTGTGGACTGGGAACTGAAACTCCACTCTGCATTTATTTGCTTCAGAATTTCCAGACGACATGCCAAATAGTATATTGAATGACCCCAGCGAGTCTCATCTGTATCTTGGATGCCACTCCTATTCATCACTGAAGTCAACTTGCCATGTGAAAAGGCAAGGAAGAAATTCTCCGTGTGAAATGTCTTGTTATAGCTGTTTTCTACTGAGGCATCAAACCGGTTCCCTGCAAATCCATTTTCTCATCCATCTATTGCCTTGTTCATTGGTAATTTTGGGTCAAAGAGGGATATTTAGTTTGAGACAAAACCTCTGAATGAACGATTCCTTCTTCAGATGCTCTGCGCAGGCAGAGTTAGTTTTGAGTGTGGTGCAATGTTTGTGAAAGTGTCTCGTGAGAGTGCAAGTGGTCTTTGAACTTTCGATTCTCTGTGAGTTTCTGAAAACCAATGTTGCTGTCTTGGCGAGTTCTACAATGTGCATGCTATTTAGCCGCATTGGCCGCTCTCATACTCAAGTTTAAAATAGCTAAACTTGGCTCGATGCTTAGTACAGATATTCTTTAGAAACATCCATTGATTTTGTTTATGCACATTTAATTTTCTTGACAATGACGAAGACAAAGGATCATCATGTCCCATTTAATTAATTAGCTACTACTCTCTCCATTTTAAAACATTTGTTCATAAAATTTTTTTATTTTGTTTAAAAATATTTGTTCATATACATATTTTTAAAACTAATGATTAGTTTCTTCTCATTTTATCCTCATTTATTCTAAATTAACCACACAATTTTTTAAAACTCTTATTTCTCTTTACTTCTTAAGAATTTTATCAACTAATAACTATCATGTTTTTAATATGGATAGAATGAAAATTTTATTTAAATTATAGTATTATTTTTAATACTCTTAATCTGTGTGTAAAAGATTTTATAAATAAATATTTTAAAACGAGATGGAGTACTACGTATTTTCAGTGAAAGCTACTATTAAAATCTTATAACTACACAAATTTTCTGGAAAATACATAAATGAGAGATTAGTACATAGAACTAGTAGCTTGTTGACAAGGCAGAAGGGTTTTGGAAGGAAAAGTTGAACAAATAGAACTCGGTTTTCTGATGCTGTCTGCTCTTGTCTGCTTTTTCCAACCTGCCTTCTCTATTGACGTAAGCATTCTAAACCTGCCATCCGTTGCTTGATTATCAAGCTTGTTCATCCGGACCACTTGATCCTCAAGGTTATTGCTATCCTTAACTCCGTTTTCAAAGCGGTATGGTTTGAGGTCACTAAAGATCGCATGATGGCCTGTTTTCTTCGGGAGGACTCTGCAATTCGAATGTTGAGACACAGCAGCAGTGACTGTTGCAGAAGCTGGAAATTTTGAATTGTGAGCTAGGTGAATCAAGGATTTAACTGAGAGCTTATCATAACTCAGGGCACAACGAAGTTTAGTTTTTTCTTCCTCGCACAGATGGTTGTGAATCTGTAAAAAGGGGTACTCATTTCAGCAAAAGTTCTGCTTCATACAAAATTAACCATATTTACTTTCGTATATTTAGTGAATTTTGGCATGCAAGAAAGAAGCTACCAAAGAAGATTCAAGCCAGCAACTAAATATAAGACAAAAAGAAAATTCCTAGTAAAGCACTAAGAATAAGCACATTATAATACCTACCTTAAGATACACATCCATTGCTTCATAAATCAGGTCGTGAGAATCTCTCGCAAAATCGGGTAGGGTGGTTGCTAAAGCCAGAAACTTGGAAGGTGTAAGATGTGGATCTGGTGCTACTTCTGCAAGATACAAATCCATCAAGAAAGCAACTTTCTTCACTTGATGCATAAGAAAATGGTTACTGCAGTCTTGAATGAGAAACTGCCTTTGCAGCCTTAAGATCAAGTTCACATCATATGCATAGCTTTTCCCACGTGGAGAAGGACAAAGTAGATCATCTAATGTAGCTTGATCCAGCAAAGAAGCAATTAAACTTTCTAACCTTTCTACAAGGGATTTTTTCAGTTCCAATGACAAGGAACACTGAAGAATGTGAAATAGACCTCTAACAGAAATAAGGGACCTACTGAGCAGATACAGAAGATTGATAGAGGTTTCAATAATTTTACTCTTCTCAGCTGCCGGAGCGCCCCGAAACTTGAACTTTTGATAGTGAAATAGGAAGGAAGATATGACAAAGTTATCCAGCTTTTGTGCAACCACTGTCTCCACTACCTTCTCAAATAAGTCAATGTTCAAGAAGTCAAGGTCTCCAAACCACCACATTCTAGCAGTCTGAGAACTATCATCGCTTGTTCCTTCAGTGCTTATGTCGCCTGAAAATTGTATGCAAGAGCTGTCCGAAGAAGAAATATCAGGGATGGAAATGAAAGACCACGAAAGCCTTTTGACAAGACAATCCAAGAGTTCTTGAAGCATATCTGAAGGTTTAATGACAGGTAGCAACTCTTGGCATTGCTTCAAGCAATCAAGTAGCTCAGACCAAGCCCGATGGTGTATCCCCTTTATGTACTCCACCCTTGTTTGGCTAATCAGGTAGCATCCTTCATCGTTATTTTCATTCATTTCCATAAAAATAGCAGCAAAATTCAGTGATAATGAGTTAGAGGGTGTAATGTTAATTTTGCCTTTGTTGTAGCAATATCTGGAAATGAGTTCAAAGGCCCCAGCACCACCTGGAAAATCATGGAATATCACTTTGAGTCTACTAGTTCTACCTCTTAAATTGCCGAATAGTTTTCTCAATCTACCTGAGGAAGAGGCAAGAATTTTCTGCAGAAATTTGAGAACAAATAAACATGAGAATTTCACAAGTAGAAACGCTGACAAGTAACAAATATCAAGAGACAAAACTAGGAAAAAAGATCGAACACTTACTCAAGCACTGAAGGACAACATGAGGAGCAAAGATGCAAAGAGTGAAAGGAAAAATATAGCAGAACGTTACCTTGTCTACAAAGAACGTCTCTTGGCCATTGGCATCTATCTCAAGGTCACAGCACATCTGCACAAGAGATGTGCAAAGTATCAAATAGATAAATGACTGAAGGCACGAAGATCCTTGAGCATTATTTGATTTTAAAAAAACTATACTGACGCTGCAGATGGATGGCAAAACAACGGAAGAAAATGCAGAGATGATTAATGCTCTCAGTGAGGCTTCTCAAGGATTGGAATGCTGCTTAGCAATAGTGAGAAGACGTAAAATGTTGTTTCTGTGCGTGCACTGCGAAGAAAACAAGCATATAAAACTGTAAAAGATAGATGGGCCTTGAAATAGTGGGCAGATTGATTAAAAAAATGGGGCAGTTCAGAAAGGATATATAAACGCACAAACTATCTTCCCATGGAGAATAGTCATCCCATACAGTCCAAATCCATTTTTAATGCTGCCAGGTAGCGATAATTCTTTACTTTTCCCGCAAATTTTGGGGGTTTAAAATAATATGGGAGCTTCTTTAACCTTTACTGGTAGCTAGATCCCACCAATGGCCTTTTTTGACTTCTGTAAAGGTGTATTAGATTTGCTAAACTCCATTTTCACTTAAAGAAAAATGACGGACTGATGAAAAGAAGGAACAGTTGTTCTCAATGTACACTAGAAAGGCAACAATCACAGAGAAGTACCTGTTCAACCGTTAGAGACACTTGTTACCACAAGTTGTCAGTCCAAGTACATATCCTGCATATTATCATGTACTCGATTGCATACCTATGCGATTGTACCTTTCTTTTTCTTGACAAATTCAAATGACATTATGCTTTCCACTATAATGGAGACACTGAAGTAATGAAATTTGAGAGAAACATTCACATGTAAAGCATCTGCAGGCTTTAGTGAGAAACAGTACAAAGAATTCAAGTCAAGTGAAGAAGAAGATGATTTCAGTGCAGCAACAACTCTGGTTCGACCATGAACTTCATTTGTATCCATTCGTATAAACCGCACTCAATTACTTACGTGGGATGTTATGAATTGGTATGGATAGTGTAGATATCTGTCGATAGTACAACAAAGAATTAAACTTGACTCTTGAGAGCAACTTTGTTTGTGCATCAGTACGAAAAAAGTGTTTGTGATGGTCTTTAAGTAACTCTGGAAATGGCAATTTGTCGACAGCTGAAATATTTATTTGGAAAAGAAATGGGAACCGTTTTTGAAGCCGAACAAAAACCAGAAACCTTTAGTCCAATCCAGATTAACTGATAAACCTGCCTAGATTAGCACTGCAACTGTGATTATGACCTTACAATGTTTCATTTCACTAAGAATAATAGCTAAAGCAAAAAACTCCAACCGTGACAATATTAGTACGCCAAATGTGCAATATCAAGTACTTTGACCGGGTTACTCAAACGTCTTTATCACATTATCTAAAATGCAGCATCAACTTAAAATTTTTTTCATATACCGGAAGTCCATTGACAAAGCCCACAAGGGTTTTTTTTTTTATTTTTTAACTTTTCTTTGTTTTTCCTCACTCGTTTTTTCAAGAACCAAGTTCATGAAAGCATATGAAGGAGGTTAATACAAGTGGCATGGCCGCCAGACAGCGACAGAATGACATCGCCGTGCATTTCTAATTCGACTCAAGTCTTTCTGAATATTGTTACCAACAGGCCCTGAATGCTAAAAGAAATCTTGGGGGTCCATTCATTGTCGTCTTGTAGTAGTATAGTGTATATAACCAGCAGTTCCCAGTACATTATTAACTGCACAAAGCAATTGCAGTTCTTGCCTTTCTTCTGATTCATCCTTCGGTCTTCTAGGAGCCTAAATGAATGTATGGCTGGAACACACGACAGGAGAAATGGAGGACAATTTACGCAGGATATGTAGCATCAATTTTCTACTATTACCGAAAAATAGGATATGTCCTCTTAAGAACCATGAACCATCATAGCAAAGAATGTGAACCCCCAGCAGTTTTAATTTAGGACAGATAATTAACCCAGCATCTTGACATCTCTAAACGAATCCCTACAGCGTAGAGTATAAACCACATTAAAATACCAGCATCTTGGAAACTAAAGC
This sequence comes from Voacanga thouarsii, assembly GCA_026120185.1. Taxonomy (NCBI): domain Eukaryota; kingdom Viridiplantae; phylum Streptophyta; class Magnoliopsida; order Gentianales; family Apocynaceae; genus Voacanga; species Voacanga thouarsii. The sequence goes on from JANUWF010002172.1 coordinate 2,577,966, forward strand.
ATTCAACCACCTCAATCACAACAGACATTAAATTTAACAGGCTGACAGAACAATGCAAGTAAAGAAATGTACATCTCTCACAAATTCAAATATCAATGTAAGAATATGCATCACCCTCCCGCCCATAAGGAAAAGGAAGTTCGCATCCAGTAAACATTTGAAGCATATGCCTTAAAAGCACATGGCATAGCTTGGAAACATGGCCAAACTCCACCAAACAAATTTGTTCAGCTGCAATAACTTTGCATTTCCACTAGTGTTCATATCTTGAACATTATCCCTGAGGTGGTTTATTATTTGTCCTTTTTTTTTTAAATCCTGGTTAGCAGTTACTTTTTTCCCCTTGCCCTCAAAGGTCGATCAGAAGAGGGGAAGGGAGGGTAACAGGTCAAATTTTTGAAGGTTGGGCACTGGATCTCAGCACAAGAAAAGCACTTCATCCTTGAAATCTTCCAAACTGAGGGCAGATCTGAAGCATTGAATCCATGAATTATACATGGATGGCTTGCAGTCCAGAGTAATCTCTCTTGCTGGACCATACCTCTCAAAGAGGAGGGCTCCGTTTTCACAAAATCTCAATAACTGTAAAAGCTCAGTATCCATTGATCTGAGGCCTTGGCGTAGGTCCCATCAGTCGTGAAAAGGGTATTTGACCCCGGCTTGGGACCCCACGCTGCCCTGAAAAACGATCAGCAGTTGCGGGATCAGAGATTGACTTCGAGAATGCCTGGGCAAGCTCAACTGCAGAAGCTGCTTTTCCATAACGCAGTCCAGAAGCCTCAGGAGACACTGGTTTTGGATGCTCAACAGGCTTGCGCCAAGTCTCTGGCGAAGGTGGCCTCTCCTGCTGCTGATGCTGCTTATCAAACTCCCTTTTGTTCTTCCAATTCTCACTTCGCCAGTTCCTCCTCTGAGCATCTGTTCTCTCAACATCTGATCGGTGATCATGCCAATCTGAGTTCTTTCCCGTCCAATTTTCAATAGGAATATTTTCTGGCTTACCATTGTATCGAGCAGTTGTAGGATGCACAGATATTCTCTCAGTTTTAGCAGTATCTTGTTTGTTCCTATACACAATGATGATGGTCTATGACTCTACCAAATAAGGAAAATTTCCAAACAGTTCCCAGAAAACTAACTCCGTCCAACTCTAATGAAAGAAAACAGACATTCACAGGAATAACTAACCTACATGGAGGCTGAACCATGTCATCACTTTTCACAGCAACATTATCAATGCCACGCTCTTTGAGGACCTGAAAGCAGGATCAGCAAAAAGCCATAAATTTAAAAGGAAATATTCACAACAAGACTTTTTTTTTTTTTTTGAAAACCAAAAATAGAAAACTGCACAATGTACAACATATTTTTGCATTCGTGCAGAGGATCAGAATGACAGGAAAGAGAAAGTACCAATTCTCTTGGACGAGCACCACCAAATAATGTGTTCCTGTTCCAATCAAAAGTAGCAAAACAGTACGAAAATCAAATCATTGCCACCAAGGATGCAAAGAGTGAGAATGCAAGACCATATGGAATGAATAATCACAGCAACAAAAACTATCACATTGTGCTTCAGCATAGCAAAACACAAGGATGGACCAGAAATATTAAAAAAGGGACCATTCCTTGTGATGTCCCACCATGTACATGATAATCAGTATCAAAAAGGTAACAGGGGTGATTCCAAGAGATAGGATACATATGCAAAGTCCTGGAGGCACTTACTTTGTGGGAAATAAAATTAACTTCCTTTCATATTCTTTTAAAGGAAAGAAGTAGTGAGTCATTATCCAATCCATGTGAGCAGAAATTATTCAATTAATGTAAGAAGAAAAGCTTTTCTGTTGAATCCACAATTTCCGCACACTAAACAAAGCAGATGTGTATGGCAAACAAAAAAAAGTAACTAACTTCACTACATGCTTCTTTTCTTCCTCATTTTCATGTCTTAACATAAAAAACATACATACAAATCTAAATACATGAATCTTTTCTCATATGCATAGGTAAGAGGTCATAATCTTTTCTCATATACATACAAATTAGACGAAGAATCAGTCCTATAGAATATAAGATACGAAAGGGAAGCAGCAGAAACAATCATCATACAACTTAGGGGAAAAAATGTGCGCATGTTGGGGAGGGAGTTGCCAAGATAGCACTGTAAAACTCAGAACTAAGAATTGAGAGTCAGAGAGAGAGACACAATGCAATTGTTCCAATAAAAAATTTCCAGCATAAGTTTCCAGGCACGAATTTTGCCGAATATCCTATTCCACACCCATCAAGTTAGTTTTCACACACATTCTCCTCTTAAAAGGACCCAAAATAATCAGGCCAGAGAAGCCTTTGTCATGCATAAGCATGCAATCTTATTCATATTACAAAATGAGCCCTCTGCCAGCCAAAAGAATTGATCAAATGCAATTTCCTCTCCGGCTACACAATACCATTAAATTGAGGAACCGACAGTTATATGATAAAAACACCAGGAAAACAAGATCATCACAATAAATCCATTATCAAACTTTCCTAGATATTATTCCCCTATTATAGAGAGGAATTGGAAAGTCAAACAGTTTGAAATCTGCATGTCAAGTCCATGCTTCCCTAATTTTCTGCAATGACATATTCAAAATCAGGCTTGATAATTCATTATCTCCTTATTGCAGTAACTGATAGCACCAAGAAGGTTAACAATGGAACAGATTTTCTGAATCCAAACTCCACGGCACATAGCTTCATTCGTGACAATAATAAAAGTCCAAAACTTATGCAGCACAATTACAGTACAAAATACATAGCCTTTCAGACATATTTAGAATTTTATGCTTTTTCTTTTTATTAAAAAAGAATATATTTGGTTCTTAAAGAGGCAAAAATAGAAGTCTGGGTCAATGAAACAGGGATCAGGCCATGGTGCTAGGGGATAAGTTGCAAAACAATGACACAAAAAACAGGCATCAAATTTTTTAGAATTAGCTATGCAAGAAATACATGCACGTGAAATCAAACAACCACTAAAGCGCTAACCATTTACATCTAACATTTTCAATCGTTTCTCCTTCCCCTGGCAGAATTAGTTCACTAGTGTAATACAACTAGATGGATTTGAAGAATATGAGAGGAGAAAAGAAAAGCAAATAAAGGTCAAGTATCTTTCAAGAAAAAGAGAAGGGGGGGGGGGATCAGCAAACTACCTATTGCTTTCAGTGTCTCCATCAAATTGCTCAAGAAGCTCCTTTCGAGGCTTCAGATTTAACTTTGGGCGCTCTTCCATTAGATTCCCACCCTCAGATCCAACAAACCCTGCTTTTATGTGATTCTTAATTCCATGGGGCTCAGTGTGGTTTTCTGCATCAGCTAGGGCACTTGGTTGGTGACAAACCTATTCTCAGGAAAAAGAAAAAGCGAATGTAATTTAAATTTCATATTGTTTAGTAGTTTTAAATGCATTACCTACTAACTACCATCTTTACCTGCTTATAATCTGTTGGTGGGTCTAGGTTCTCTATTGGCTTGGATCTCGGAAGTAACTTCAACTTTGGCCTCTCTAATGATTCAGAAGAAGGTATTGCTGAATGCAACTCAGAGACTGTAGGCTTTCCAATGGGATGAGGTGGATGAATACCATTGACATTACATGATGGATTCCTTTCATCTGCTTCCACATATACTGGGGGCCGAGTCCTCTCATAGGTGGGTATTTCCTTGCTGGCCCTATGAATTACTTCATCAATATTCAAACCCTTTTCAGCCTTCTTTACTGATGCCGCATCATGATAATCCATTCCCCCTACCATATCGCGACAGTCGGAGGCATTCTTATTGTAAACATCATTATCCCTAAAAAGGAATTCGCTCTCAGTTTCTGGATGCCGAATGACTTCAACATCTGTTTGGGGGTTGATCTGTTGCTTGGAGTGCCATCTGCCAGATGAGACCTTCTCAAGTGCGCTGGCACAGGCAAACTTTGATGCAGCATCGGGACCTGACCATGCAGCAGGAGCAGGCTCCTTTACAACTGTTGCCTCCTTCCTCACTCCCCATGCATTTGGATATGGACCAGAAATCACCTGCCCACTAGGTCCGCTCACATTCTGTGAACTTAATCCTAATCCACTGCTCCCCCCAAAACCTTGAGTACTTGCTCCAACTTTATTTACCTCAGTAAACCTCCCTGCATAAGAACTACTTCCTGTACTACTTGAATACTGGGAGCCAGGGGTCGAAGCCGGTCGACTAGTGACTCGCCCTGCACCTGAATATTCCATTTTAGGTTCCACAACACGATTCGGGAGAGCACGAAGGCTCTCATCGCTGACTGTTCGGCGGGGACCTGATGTTCCATCCAACGGTTTCCGCTCATCTTCATCAAAATTCCTGCCTATGTGAGTGCTATGACTTAAGAACGGGGTCTTGTCATCAAAGTTCCTTGCAGTCCCAGCAGAACCAGGACGCAGTCGATGGTCGGACCTTCCCATTGGGTTTCCCCATGATGTCTGCCGGTCATAAACACCGCGATCAGATGGCCTCACCATTCTGCCAAATCGCAACTTTTCTATCAGAGGCATGACTACTTGAGACTAAAATCTAGAAATCATTCGTATAAGACATAAATTCATAAATACTGATAGATGCTAATTTGTTTAATAAGATAGATTAGATATAGGCTTTTTAGGACAAAAAAAAATTCTTTTAATTTGATAATTTGGTTCAGGTATAGTGCGAATTCCATCTATCACTTTGAAGCACAAGTATGCAACCAGAAATGATAGATCTAAGCTATTCACGTATTCCGATGGAAAAGGCTGTAATTCAATTGCTAAAAAGATTAACTAAATCCTGATCAATGAAATTTTATAATGGCAGGAAATTTGATATAAAATTGAACAATTATAGATCGATCCCCACAAACATATAAATCCATCAAATTCCAAACTTTCACGGCTATCCTAATATTTAAAAAAAAAAAAGGAAAATTTCCACTGAAATCTGGAAAGATAATATATTAAACAGTTAATAGAAAAACCAAAAAAAAAGAGAAAAGATTAACAAAAATCAAAGAGGAAAAAGGCAAAAGACGAAACACATACACGCCAGGAGCCGATGGGAGAGGGAGATCGGAAGGGATGGAACCGCCATGAAAATCCTTGAGGGTCATTGTCGCCTTCTTCTTGGACATTTTTACCACGTAATTAAAAAAACTATTACTCCTCCTCCCCCCTGTTTGTATCCCTCTTTCAGCGTCTGAATTTGAAGAAGATGCCCAAAGTACAGTAATCGCGGGCTCAAAGAAGAGAAGGAGACAGACCCAAGCAAGCAATACCACTGGGAGAGTAGCAGTGATTGCGAGAGGAGAAGAGGAAGAAAAATGAGGGTTTGGGAATTTGGATATAGGTTTGCGTTGATTCTACTCTGGGAAGGGATTGGGGCAGGTGGAAGGTGAGGCGGTTGTTTTGCTATTTCCACTCCCAATTTATTTTTCTTTTTCAGTAATAAGCCAAAAATCTAATTTAATCCAAGTTCAGCCCCTGATGATATTTGAATCCCTCCGTAATTTCCACCACTCTATCTAAGCTAGCGATATTGCCAGAGCAATTATCCTCATGTACATATTTCTAACTAATGATTAATTATTTTTTATTTTATTTTTATTTATTTTAAATTAATTATATAATTTTTTAATATTTTATTTTATTTTTTAAAAAAATTTTACAAATTAATAATTATTATGTTTTTAATATAAATAAAAAAATAATTTTATCGAAATTATTATAGTATTTTTTACCCTCTTAATCTGTATATAAAATATTTAATGAATAAATATTTTAAAACGGAAAGAATATCAATTATACCTTTTTAGTCAAAACCATACTTGCTTCTCTCCCCTACTTTTTTTTCTAGTTCTTTCCTGACAAAATCCCCTCATATATATATATTCTCCGATAACCTCCAACAGACTTTTATCGATGCTTTTATCATCTCCTTCCTCCTTCATCTCGTGCAACCTTCATCTATCCCTCTTTTTCTTACTACTATCCAGTTCACATAGCAACATGTTGGATGTCTTCTATTACGGAGGTTGATGGATTCGTTGTTTATCAGCCCAACGAATTGAAAATACTAAAAGTAAGTACTCCTTTAGAATTCTAACTTACTCATAAAATCAAATTCTACACATGTAAAGCGATTGGATGTTCAGCCAAGTTGAAATCGTGAAGCCTCCATCCAACTGATGGTGCTATGAATGGCCACCATTCGGTAGTTGAAAGTACAGTTTTCTAGGAAAATAAGGGGAAAATATAAAAGACACAGTAGAAGACAAAGCCAAGATGAGAAGATGGAGAAAGGCAAATATGGCAGTGGGAGCTTGTAGGTGAGGAAGGAGATGGGATGGGATTTTGTCGGTGAAGAATATACTGAAGCTTCTTGGGGAAGGGGATTTCATCTGTGTAATGGAGGTGATAGAGAAAATAGGAGAAAGGAAGGCACTATTGATTTGACCAAAAAGGGTATAGTTGGTATTTCGTTAATTTTGCTCTGGCAAGATGATAATTGCGCTGGCAATATACCCAGCCATCTATCTAACGTGCACTTAGACGACAATCCTTAGGTGAAAATTTAGTTTGAGTTAAATAGAAATTTAAATTTAAAAAAAAATAAGACAAAAATTAGAAGATGTGATGTTTTGTGATTAGATAATTATTGTTAAAAATTAAGAATCACTTCAATTGAATTTTTAAAATTAAGTTAATTTTTTTTTAAAAAAAATTACTATCCAAGTATAATCTCAATCTCGTTCAATTCAATTTTTTATTTTTTCATCTTTACTATGATTATTATATTATACTTATTTAAAAAAATATATGTATAATTTTATATTTTATAAAAATTATCAATTGATTAATATTAAAGCAAGTAATAAGATTATTAATATTTTACGAATAAAATTTATTTATATTAATTAATTTTTTTATTAAAAAACATTTAAAATAGTATTTTTGTGAAGATATTAGATTTATAAGTTTGTATTTTTTTTTAATAAGTTATATTATGTTGAAAAGAATTATATAGATACATGTACTCATTCGAATCACTTGGAGTATTTGTGATTTTTCAACTTTGACTAAAATATACTCATTGTGAGAAATAAAATTTAAAAAAGAAAAAAAATATCTTTCCCCTTTTTGGGAGCAATTAATGGTACGCTAAACTTTTGAAGGATTAATCAAATACTTGTCATTGAGCTAACATATTAACATTCAAGTTGTTTAATGTTCTATGATTGGATTTTATTATAAACAAAAAAAAAGAATATTAAAAACTAATAAAACACAATGGATGAATTTATGGTATTAATTAATTTTATTATTAATTGAATGGGTTTACATCCAAGCAAGCCTGTGGGCAAACCGAACACTTGCTGTTGGCTAATAATGGATAGTCACATTATCACATTGGCTCTTAAATCAGGAAATTTACTTATTTGAGGACAAAAGGTTCAATCAACGTAGAGAGAACTTGTTCCCGATTCTCTCCATCTTGCACACCGAATCCATCCCCATTCTGGTAGAAGAAACGGGCGACTCTGGCTGTGTTTGTCATATATTTCATGGGTTCTTGCGAAAATGTAGTACTAGTACCGATGCAAAGACTGTTGATTTTCCTCCATGCTTTCCTTGTCAAGCTTCCGATATGGTCCCTAGCAGCCTCTTCCGAAACGTTTGCTTCTCGCATGTAACTGTTGTTGTTAAAATAGGAAGTCGATGCAAACGGAGATTGGTTTCACATCCGATAAATACAAACGATCCGATATAATGAAATAGAAAATGGTATCAGATCTTTTTTGAATCAGGGACCGATTCTTTGAACTTATTATAAAAAGAGTTCAAGAAAATCAGTTGAAAATGCTCAACGGAAGGACCTTTCTGGGAGAATAGAATGATACTTGTATTAACTTACTTAAAGGAAAGTACAGAAAACGTCTGATATTGAAACAAGACGAACAGAAAGCTGTAAAGAAAAGTTGTAAACAAAACGGTAGAGAAAAAGTTAAAACAAAGCAGTAAGAAAGCTATAAGGAAACGAGATTCTAAATTAAAAAGCTGTAAACGACAATGAAGTAAAAGAAATTGAAGTTGAACGTTGTTGGATGATGGATTGTTGTCTTTTTTTTGTTCTGGGCACTGCTCCCATTTTATACTTGCTGCAAACGAGCCCTTAGCAGATCGTGGAGTTTCTTCCGGCCAAAGATGCTCCCAACGGTCGTGCAGAATACTTGCACTGAAAAATCAGGAATCTATTTTCCTTCTTATCGACTCCGTGGTGCCAATGTTGACCATGACCATCGGCTACTCGAAATGTTAACTTCATTAGCTCGTCCCAATTTATCAAATCGGCATCAACTTAAAGTAACCGTTGTGTCGGCTCGACAAAATTGACGTCAACACATGCCCCCCGAGTCCCGTTGTTTCAGCAGATGCGAGTCAGCAAAACGATGGAAATTGTACAACTCTTAATGGCAGCCATTCTTTTTCTGACAAAATCGAAACGTCCCGAACGTTGTAGAATTGTTGTGACGCCTCGGCCTTAGAACCCGCAAACGGCTCAATTTCAAACCTCCTTACAAATAGCAGTGGTCCCCAATCGGAACTCCTCACTTCCTACGACTTCTATCTCCTTCAGTATTCTACTGCTTGAGTAATTCATCGATCCTTTACCTTCTTGCCCTAATTCCCTGCGAACTGTAAATTTCCTTTTGGTAAAACAACATCGCAATGGCAACCCCTACCGATAAGAATATTCTGTCCCTGGTCCAAGCCAATACCAGACTGTTTGCCTTGGACCCACGTCTCTTGCCTGCAGAAGTTACCGCTGAACACCTGCGGTTTGTTTTGCCGGCTGATTTCACTTTCCCTTTGCAACAGGATACTTTTACAACCACCAATCTTCCCTATTCTTTTCGTCATTGGCCCCGCAAACTCAAGAATTACCGAGAATGGCGAGACCGCTGCTACGCCCGATTTGGGGCCATTTGGGCGCAATGGGAAATTTCAGACGCCATCATGATGACCGACTTCGAGATGGCGTTTGATCGCAATCTGTTTGTCGCCGTTCTTCCCTTTTGGTCCTCGACGATAAACGACTTCATTTTTCCGCATGGGATGTTCTCCCCTATCATTCTTGACATCTACACCATACTCGGCTTCCGATGTGAAGGCGATGAGATTCCGAGACTTCATGACGAAGAAAGCTTACCAGCCGTTGAGGCTCGTTTGGACAAGGCCACTTCTTCATATGGCAATTTCATCAACGCTCAACGAGGGGTGGAGGATACTCCTTCAAATTAAGAATAAGCGGCCTTCCTATGGCTTTGGCTGTGTAAGTATGTCATCTGCTCCCATTCTGCCGACGTCAGTAATGAGTACCGATACTATGTATCGACTCTCTTATGGAGCAAGAGGCGCTGTGACCTTGCCTCTCTGGTCCTCGCCTTGGTCCACCGCACCATTAACCAGCTGATGACTGCTCTTGCCGCTGGGGAAGACCCGACCAACCTTGGGGCCCGCTTTGGATTGCCCAACTCTGGCTGTATCAGTATTTGCCCAACTTTGGCGTCAGTCAACTTGCAGGCACCCAGGAGGACTCTTCCGAACGGGCGACTGGCTATCGGCTACTTCGGGTTCCCGTAAATACTGCTTCTACCGAAACTATCATCTCTTATCATTACCGATGTCAAGACTTCCATGGTGCTATTTTCTTTCCGTATGCTGCTCGCCAAGAGGGCCCCCTTTGGTTGAAAAGCCTGTCGAAAAGTCCCGAGACAACACAAGAAACTCTATGGGCTCAAATCCTGTGCCCTCGGGAAATTCTCCTAGGGGCCAAGCCTGGAACTCGGAGTGCTAAGACCTCTTGTGAGAGGTACAATCTCTATTGCTTCTCCTGCCAATTTGGGCTAATACAAGATATTCCCGCAAATCCGAGGCACGTTTCCTCCTTCTCTGTGAGACCAGTGCTATCGGCTGAAGACGTACAGACTTTAGTCGTGAGCACCCAAGCTATTCTGAGGTCTTTTGAATTTAAACCCTTCCAGGTGGTGTTGGAAACTTCTTCGAACTTCGATTTATGGTGGAGGCTACTGAGTGGAGCCCTGTTCTCTGCCCCCATAGGCGTCTGGCTTCTGCGAATTCCCAGGGCGGCCGCCTCTTTGCCTGAACCATCGTCTGCTAAGAAAGGAAAACAGGTAAAACACCCTGTAAGTCCTGTAATAATGTCGACCTTATATACTCCCTTGGTGCAGAAAACAACTGCTGCTGCTCGTGCTGCCCTAGAGGAGGAAGAAGAAGAGATCGAGGTCCCGTCTCTGCTCCGTTGATCAAAGAGGAAACATGAAACACTGACTCCTCATGTTTCCAATGTTTGCTTCTGGCAATTCTTGTTGTGCTTAGCTCCTCCAATGTTCAATTTTGTCTAATTACCAGCAAAATCCTTTCTGCAGAAACGCAAACAAGGGATAGGTCGTCCCGTTATCATCGACACTTCTTTTGACTCGGAGGAAGATATCCCGCTTCGTACTTTAGCCGAAAGGGCGGCTGAAAGGACTGCTCATCCGACAACAGATACCCTATCAGTGGAAGCTATGGCTCCTCCTCCTGCGACTGACGTGTCGGCCTCCCTACCGGCGGCAACCCTTCCGTCGACTGAGCTTCTGGCTCTAGAAAGTCCCTCCTTTGTTCCGCCAAGGCCTGAAAAACAACCAGTGGCCTGATGATGTCAAAACAATGGTACCTCCCCCGCCAGGGAACTGGAAAAACTACTGCTTCTCTGCCGATGTTGACGTTGGCTTCGCATTAATTATAAAAAATACCATTTTACTTGTTTTGAACCCGACTATGACTTCACAAGTGATAATGCCTTCGGCCGCAACTACCTCTCCAGTGAAATTAACCATCATTGACATGTGCTTTGATGTACAAGGGCCTGAGGTGGTTAACATTTTGGGCTGTTGGAATGGGAAAGAGCATCCCTTCTGGGGGAATTTGGATATTCACCAGCTCTACTGCGGTTCTTTCTTCCGCATGAAAATCCTCTTCCGTGGATTCTTGACGAGAGGTGGCTCAGAAACTTGATGGCAATATGCTAAGCATATTTTAGCCATTATCAGGGACTAGTTGTTCTTCCACCCAGGCATCGACCAGCTGCCTTTGTTGTGCCCGCTTCCGCTGCTCTCGTCTTTTTTGGGACTTTGATGGTCGGGAACAGAGGCCAGGCAGAAATGTCTCCTTTTGGGGTACCTGCACTGTTAGTTTCCCTTCTTTGCCATGAAAATGTGCTACAAAAGAAGGAGGAGATAAACGGGTAAAAATTGACGGTTTACCATCAAATCTTTGGAATGCTTGTTCTATCCCCCCAGGCTTGTTGTTTCCTGTATATTTTTCCTGTTTCCCACATATTTTTTGCAGCATGTGTGCGTCGGCTAACGGGAATGGATCCGTGTCTATCAAAGTCTCTTCCATTTTGTCTGCAAATTTCAATCTTCTATCCTGGATAACCTTCTGAATGATGTTTCTGAAAACAATACAACTATTAGTGTTATACGATAAAGAGTTATGCCATTTACAGTACCTTTTTCCTTTCAACTCTTCCTGGCTGGGGACCTTGTGTCCATAAGCCAGGCAAATCTGCTTATCTGCCACCAGTTGGTCAAAGATTTGTTCAGCTTTTGAGACGTCAAATGAATAGGAAGGTCTTGATGTGGCAATTTCCTCATTTCCTTTGCCGGGCTTCAAGTGAGAACACGTATAGGATGCGCCCTTCACCAATTCTGCTGCCATCACCTCTATAGCCTGCTCTCCGTCTTCCTCATTAGTGTCTTCTATAACGGATATCATTGTCTGGCCATGAGAAAACTTGACGGAACGCCTCTTCTCTTTCTCATTGATCATCTCTTCTATTTTGACAGTGTGAGACAACAGCTGGGATAAATCCGAGAAGTCTTGGAGAATGAGACGTTCTTTGAGCTGCGGGTGCATCTTCTAATAGCAATCCTTGCACATTCTGTTTCAGGCAATTAGGCTATACATTTGGACTTTGCTTGCCGGAAACGCTCAATAAAATCCACAACATCTTCTGATCCCTTTTGCTTTATTGCCAGAAGGTCCGCGATGGAAACTTCCGGTACTAGTTTAAAGAAACGTTGGTGAAACATTCTTTCCATGTCAGCCCAAGAGTATACAGAATTAGGAACTAGATTGGCATATCATATGAATGCTGCTCCTATCAAGGATAATGAAAACAGTTGTAACTTATGCCATTCATTGTTTCCCAACTCACCGCATTGTGCTATGAATCTTCCGATGTGTTCTATGGTGGACTTATTGTCTTCACCAGAAAATGTTGAAAACTCCGGCAGCTTGTAGCCTCGAGGGAGCACTGCCATGGAATCCACCCATTCAGGGTAAGGCTTTTGGTATACCAGCCAATCCCGTGACTGCCGTCGGAATGTTTTCGTTACCATATCTGCTGGCTGGTACGACTGTTGAAACTGAGGTGAAGGACTTCGCATGACAGGTCGGGGACCTTGCCCTATGGACGGCTCAGTACTTCCAATTCCCTACCCTGGGTTAGCTGCTGTAATTGCCGGATATAAAGGAGGGTAAGAAACAGAGTAACTCGTCTGCCCCCCAAAAGGCGGCATGTTTCCCCTAACAAGGTTTGGCCTAGCTTCATAAGTCGATAGTAACCCTGTTATTGGGACCGGACTTCTGCCTGGAAACATTTCTGCTGGCACCATGTTTTGAGCCACCACTCCTGGAACTTGATGCCCCCGGTAGCAGGGAAGCTCATTTCTTTTCGCAAGAAGTGCACTGAGCCATGAGATGGTGCACCATCACCCGACGGCATGGGGTATGCAGGGGCCGTGTTTGTCCCTTGAGCATGGTAACCTGATGGCTGAGTAAAGGTTTACGAATTTTGCCTCTGTGCAAATTGTTGGAGCTCATTCTGAAGCAGAGGTCGAAAAATAGTAGCGAACTGTGGACTAAGCCTACGTAAGAGCTCGCCAATACATTGTTCTATAGTATGTCGAATAGCAATCAATGAGGTGGACATCGACTGAGACACTGGTGGTGGGGGCGAGGACTGACCTCCCTGCTCCACAGAAGTACCCTGAGTACAGCTGGTAGTAGTGACCGAAAGATCAAAGACTCCCCAGAGAGCACGGACTGGAGGTCGCTCGGATGTCTCCGGTGCCTATGGTTGCTGTGAATTGTTTGCCATTGTTCGTCCTGACCGCAATAGCATGCAAATACTGACCTCTTGTCCCACTGGGCGTGCCAATTTGTATTGTTGTTAAAATAGGGAGCCGATGCAAATGGGGATCGGCTTCACATCCGATAAATACAAACGATCCGATATGGTGAAACATAAAATAGTATTAGATTTTTTTTGAATTAGGGACTGGGTTCCTTGAACTTACTATAGAAAGGGTTCAAGAAAGTCAGCTGAGAATGCTCAACGGAAGGACCTTTCTGGGAGAATAGAATAATACTTGTATTAACTTGCTTAAAGGAAAGTACAGAAAACGTCTGATATTGAAATAAGATGAACAGGAAGCTGTAAACAAAAGCTGTAAACAAAACGATAGAGAAAAAGCTAAAACAATGCAGTAAGAAAGCTATAAGGAAACGAGATTCTAAACTAAAAACCTATAAATGACGATAGATTGTTGTCTTTTTTTGGTTTTGGGCACTGCTCCTATTTTATACTTGCTGCAAATGAGCCCTTAGCAGATCATAGAGTTTCTTCCGGCCAAAGATGCTCCCAACGGTCGTGCAGAATACTTGCGCCGAAAGATCAGGAATCTGTTTTCCTTCTTATCGGCTCCGTGGTGCCGATGTTGACCATGACCATTGGCTACTCGAAACGTTGACTTCATCGGCTCGTTCCGATTTATCAAATCGGCATCGGCTCAAAGTAACCGTTGTGTTGGTTCGGCAAAGTTGACGTCAACAGTAACACAGGATCGAGGAAGGAGCATCTCCTCTAGCCAATTCCGCCTGGCATCCAATCAAGAATTGGAAGTTTTAAGCATTGCTGGTTTTGACGAAGAAGTTATCAAGAAGAAGAAAATGGAAACTCAATATCAATTAGTGGTTACCGCTGAAGTTCCCTGATCATTGCAAAGCCGGATTATGAGTGAAGCGTGGTAAATGATGTCCGCGTTATCTTTCACGATTTCTAAAACATCCTTACTTGTTTCATTCACCAATCCAAGTATAACTAGGAGAGAAAGCAGAGGACCTGATGAAGATATCCAGCCATTGTCTAGATACTCTCCAAGTGATGGCGTATAACCCTTGTTGTACTATTTAGCTTCTAAAAGCAAGGATTTGCATAAATCTGCCCACTGGGGTTGGGAAGTGCTTTCAATTTGAGAACTTAAATTCGATTGGGAGAAGGTTTATGCCTCGGAGATGAAGTTTGTACACTTACCATTTTCTGTAGATATGGTGACACTGATTTCCAGCCCTTTTCTTTTTGAATTTCAACAGCTATCTCCTCTGAAGTATTGAATAATGCCCAGAAACAAATCTTCATGCACTCGGGTAGCTCACTTGTTTCCTCAGGCTTCCATCTAAGAGAAGAACATGTAATATGGTTTAGGCTAAATCCTGCTACGAAGACAAAGGTTGGATGAAAAAACGAACTAACCTATCTATGGCATTGGTGAAGGATTCCAATTCACTGAGGGTACCATAAACATCATAAACATCATCTATCACTAGTATCAGCTTAATGACTTTGCTCAGCCATTTTCTTAGACTTCCATACTTTGGCTCATAAGCAACTCCCCCCGCATACATAAAACTTTCAACCATTCGATCCCTTGAGAAGCTCAACTTTTCAGTGATTCCAAGGTTCATCCACCACCTACAGAACGAAAATGAAAAAGGATGTTATATTTATTGAAATTTTCTTTTGTTTTTTAGTAATTTCTTAATATTTATGAGCTGCACCTTGATAGCTGCTTGAGATCTCCCGGGTGTGCTGCTTGCACTATATTGAAATTAAGCTTTGCCAGCTCAAACAATTCAGGATTTGTCTTGTAACCACTTTCATGTGCATAGATATGTTTCCTGATGTTAAAAACCATTCTACATTCTAGTGCGATGGAAGGCTCAAAGCGTCATAGTTTTGTTTGGTTATAAGTTTGCAATCCGAGTGTACGTCAAGCTTCCTAAGATGTTTCATCGAGCACAATCTGGCTTGCTTCAATATGTGTTCTCCTTCAGAGCCCAGATTTGAGGCCTGAAACAGCTCAAGCATCCCTCTGAGATTCGAGTATTTGCTCGTTTCGAATTTTCCAGTTTCATCCACAAAGTGTAAAAATATATCTGATTATCAAGGCAGAATGAAGTCAGAGGAAGACATGATTAAAGAAAAGAAGAGATTATCAAACTAGTTCAATCCTTGATTTTGGTCATAATCTCAATTGAACGGAAAAATCATAATCATTTGAATCATATTCCAAGTTCACACTAGAGATATCGCAAAAGGGAACAAAGCCAAGATAGAGAAATGGCAGTTCAATGATTAATGTACTATGAATCTGCATCTAATCTAAGTAGCATAGATTACCGTTTTAGTAATGTACCTTGGGAAGCATTGTAGCCGTACTGCCTAAGAAGCCTAAAGCATAATGAAGTAGCATAAAGGTCCTGTTCAGTCCTCCTCTGTGGAGAGGCAATGGTATCAAGAGCTGCTTTAATTTCCTCTTCAAAATAACCGGACAGGCCTAATTTCTGAATGCTGTCTATAAGTTCCAGCTTGTATACTGAATCAGTCGAGGAGACGAACATGCACGACACATCTTCCTGTAGCTTTTCAGCTTTTAACTTGTGTTTTCCTTCCTGCAAAGGAAACCAAGATTAATCCAAGGTGTCGAACCTACCTATCCCTACATTTATAACTTAAATTTCTTGCATAAGGTGCAAAAATAACTTTATAATCATCAAACTATTTGGTACACGCGCAATTAGCAATGCATCCGACTAAAATTAGTAGTGTACTTCTCAATTCTTGATAATGGATGATGCTGTTTCTTACTTCAAGAAAAGCAATATGCAGTAATATGGAAAGACAAAAATAGAGAATGAGACAAAGGGTAAATGCGAAGAATCTCACAGCATATTTGCCTGTAAGCGACTGAAGGAGATCATATTTCCAAATACTAGGCTTATAGTTGGCTGTTCTCCTTTGAATGCTCGCTGTTTCTGCCTTCACTAGGAAGCCGCCAGAGGTAAAATGCATTCCTCTAGTACTACTCGTAAGAATTCTGTTTATGCAATTCGTGATTGAAGTTGAAGAATACATGTTTTGTGAAGTAAAGGCACTGCAAAAGGTGTTGGGCTCAGTGCGAGGGTTGCGACATGCAGCTCTCTAACTCCCAATTTATGTACGTAGAATATCGGAAAATGACAATTACAAAACGCGTGATGAGGCCAAAATTTTTATAATTCCAATTCGTCTCTGTGATATGGCACGTGAATATTAAGACGTTTATTTTTTATTTTTGTAAAGCTTAGTATGTACCTTGTGAAAAAAGTAAAAAAAAAAAACTCCACGTACCTAAAGTATGTGGCAATGGATAATTTGATACGCTGCAACGACGAACCATAATCAGGCAGCTTACAGTCAGAAGAATCGGCTACCTAGGATTTGACCCTGTCTTTTGTGTGACAATTTTTGTATTTTTTTTTTCTTATGGATTACTATAGATTTAACACTTTAGTATTGATATAGGTATGTATTTTTGTGGGTAGGAGGAAGTTTACAATCGCTACACCGGATGAAACTCGCTTTGTAATTTTAGTTGGTAAAATATATCTCTCTCTCTCTTTCATAGGAGATGTGGAAGTCCATGGGAGAACCACCTGACATTGTCCTACGCAGCCACTTGACACTTAGAAATCTTTCAAACTTCTAATATTTTCAAACCTTTTCAAATTCACTTTCTACTAAATAATAAAAGTCTAATCTCTTAAATTAATCCATATTTCTAATCCCTTCAAACCTCTTCAAATTCACTCCCTATTAAATAATATAACTGATCAAACGAAGGTTCATTGTACATTGCATTATGTTCAGTACACTGAAGTTAATAATATAACTGACTAAATGAAGGTTCATTGTGCATTGCATTATGTTCAGCACATCTGAATAGACGAAGATTCATTGGACCGTTCATCTTCAAGTATATATTAATAGTCTCTTGCTAAGACTACTCACAACACAGCTTGCAGGAGTCGGATTGAGAATACGAACAGCTGGGATCCGAAGGCGACGGAGAACTTTCCCCGTTGTTCCATTGTAGAATGTTTGTACAATTGAACAACGCTGTAATGAAGATGACGACTAATATGTACTTCTCATAAACCCAACACGGTTTAGGGTTCTCCAATGAAAAATGAAAAATAATATTCTACAATGAAAAATCTCTCTTTCTCTCTGATTTGTTTTGGTCTTTTCCCTCTCTCTCTTTCTTTCTTTCTAGGAAGTGTATTCCTTCTTAGTTGTTTTTGTGTGACTTTGTTTATATCTCTAGACTAAGAAGAAGTGAATGAATATTTCTGAGTAATGGTCTCCTATGTGTATGTGGGTGGCTACGTCTCCAGAAAGGCCAAACCCCCTCCCATTCTCAACTATCGCTCCATGTTAACTCGCGCCATGCCCGATCCAAGGGCATCCACCTCCTCTGCTGCAAAACAGAAAACCCTCACTTTTTCCTTTGTAATCCTGAAGAAGAATTGGAGCTCCTTCCAGTAGAAACAAGAATTGATTTTGATACCTTGGATGCAGATAAAGACCCAATTTTTTTTATTAATTCACAAGAAGTTGAGGGCTTGGTATGTTTTCAGTGATCTTATTTGGAATCCTACTACACGAAAACATATTATTTGTCCTCCTCAAAATATTTCCCGTGATCCCTGTGCTGGATTTGAAGCCTTCTGCCACCACACTAAGAGTATTCTAAAGTTTGATGCTTCGTGTAAGAAGTACAAGTCTTAAGCATATATTTCATGATTACCTGGACGGAGATGGAGAGGATGGTGACGAGAAAAGTGGTGATTGAAGTTTTGACTCTGGGAACTAATCTATGGAGAAGAGTTGAAGGCATTCCCGAACTGCTTCATGAAGCCTTCAATATAAAAAGTTCACGATGCATTAGCAATGTTATATATTGCTTGATCTCATTCCCAAATGAAATCAATCATTATCCAAATGGCCACCTATTGGCTTTTGACTTATCTAATGAGAGATTTCGAATTCATTCTCTTCCATATTAGCCTTCCACACGGATGAGGTTCTTTTTCTTAGGAAATTCTTATATGCAGTGCATATAAGAATTTCCCCATTTTCTTATATGACATTGATATATTCTAAGTTGGAATATTTTGTACTTATTCTTTTTTTCCTTAAAAATATTATATATCATATTCTTTTATCAGTTTTATCCTTTTCATTTTAATATTTTTATAAATATTTATTAATGTATGCAATCATTACATAATTGATTTTCAATTATCTATACTAACTTAACCGTTTTAATCTTTTGAATGTTGAATTTTATATTGTTTTCAATATTTTGTATACGATTTTTTGTTTTTCAATGACAAAAAGAAGATAAATAAATAATTATTTAATATTTTAATTTTTATCAAATTAATATAAGTGCAAATTAATTTTTATTTTATAATTTTATAAAGTTTAATACTTTCTTAATAATCAGTTTAAAATTTTAAAGAATTGAGATACTATACTAAAATATAAAGAAAGTATTTAAAAAATTAATATTACATTTAGAAATGAAGTTTTTATTTTTACAATAGATATTTTGAATTTTAATGTGCACTCTCCCTCTTAAATGTATTTAAGGAAAAAAAAAAATGAATCGCAGTACATGATCAATCATCATTGTGACTTGAAGTAAAACGGTCAGAGATCTAAAAGAATATTTATATTTTTTAATCTTTCGACCATAAAAGTAAAAGAATACTTTTTTACTCGAACATACTTTTTTTCTTTTTTTTTTTATTTAAAGTTTGGAGGTATGCGAAGTCACGAGGGTTTCTGATAAGCCAAAATTACTACTATATCCTTTTTTTTTTTATTCTTTTCTTTTTTTAGTTTTGAAAATTCTAATTTTCTAAATGAAAATCTGAAAACTAGATACCCTTGATATTTTCTTTAAAAAAAAAACACATTCATTTAAATTGAATTCAGATAATCAATAAATCTAAAATACTCTTGACATTTTCTTAAAAAAAGATACATTCATTTGATTTATTTGAATTCATTAAACTAATCATTATGTTAGCTTTTTTGAACCTCGTAGAATTATATTCTTTTTAATTTCTCATTTTTATCTTTTTGGGAACTCCAAAAATATTATTCTATATTTATATATTTTATCCCTCCCAAATTTTGAAGGTTTTTTTTTTTTAATATCATTGTTATTTGAATTGGGATTTTTTTAAAAAAATCAGAGTTATATGAATTTTTATCCTTTTAAATATTAGAGTTATCTTATTATCTGAATGATTTTTTAATGTAAAAAATTTGAGAAAATTACTAAAATTATCTTGTGCAACGCACTGGCATCACCCTAGTTACAAGAATATAAACTAATTTAAATAAGTTTTAACTAACTGATAAACTCAAAAAGTCAATAGGTATTTTTGAAGAGATTCGATTTCAGAATTTAAAAGTCATCGCGATTTCAACTTATTAAATTTATATATACTTAACTTATATTTGTCTTTTAGCTAAAAATAGTGAAAAAATGACATGTGCCCCTCTCTGTATTTAGTACAACAGTAAACTTTTTATAAAGTGGTATTCTAATTAATTAAAATATATCTACATATTATTAAGTATTAATAATTTTGAATTGAATCTTCATATTATATTTATTAAGATTAAGATGTAGTTACTGTCGATCACAAACGGAAAGAAAAAACAAAAATGCTAACCAGCCAAGCAAGATTACTAATGAGTGACGTCAATTTGTACGCGGAATGTGAACTTTCGATGACAAAGTAGCAATTGCAAAGCAACAGCACAGACTAAGGCTTGTTTGGAATGAGGGGAAAGAAAAAGAGTAGAACAGATAGAAAAAGGAATAATAAGAGATAATGTTATTAATTATTTATGATATTTAATTAGATATAAAAGAAAAATAAAAAATTAAATATGATGTATAGAGGAAGAAAAGAAGGGAAAAGGAACATAAAGATATGATTGGATTTATATTTTGACAAACTATTTGATTAAACAAGGTTTTCATCCAATTCGTTTCTACTCATTTTAAAATATAAATTATGTTGAAACTTTTGTAATAAATTAATTCGATACTCGTGTGTTGTACAAAGAGAGACAAACAATAGAATGTAAATCATGTTAAAACTTTTATAATAAACTAATTTGATACTTGTGCATTGTACAAAGAGATACAAACAAAACGCATCAACTAAATAACTTTTATTTATAATTAAAAAAAAACTTATTAAATACTCATAAATCTCTCTAATATATATTTATTATTATTTTATTTAAATTCAAAGTTAATATATGATATTATCACGTATCACAATAAAATCATTCTACGACTCTTCATATATATATAATTCTTTTATTCACTTCTTTTCATTCCAAAAATAAATTAATTCAAATGGTTAAAACCTAAACTTTTCATTTTTTTGTACCCTCTTCTTCCTTTATCTCTCTCGATCCAAATAGGAGCTTTTGACAAAAATAATTAAGCTTGTACATACAAAAATTACCTTCTTACACTAAAAATTATTATTTGAAAAATAAAATATAAATTATTATTTTGTAATATGAATTGTGGTCCTCATCCACAATGACACATTTGTGACGTTAATTTGCAATTGTGAATTTACAAAGACTGGTGATGCCTGCGTTTTTAATGTTTCAACTGAAAAAATTAAAAAAAAAAAAAGAATGCCTCCCGACTGTCAATTGCGAGGCACATGTTTTAAAAAAAAAACAAACAAACAAAACCTCGCGACCATCAATGTTGGCGGGCAGCCTTGGGGTGCCCACGGATCATCACTGTTGGTAACAGCGAGGTCGCGATTAATCTCGCTGTTAGCCAACGCAAAAAATTCTGTTAGTCTGAATAACTACTTAGCGTATTCTTCTCACGGTGCGTATTTAGAAATTTGATCCGATTTGATCAGAAGCTCTCCAAATAGATTGTAAGAGAGACATGGATAAAAATTGAATAATATTTGCACTGTTACACGGAAATAACATTGACATGACAATATCGCTCTCTTAATATGTAAGTAAAAATATCTTTAGTTGGGGTCAAGAGGTTCAATCAAAATCGACAGGATCTGTTCGCGAACATCCAGATCTTGTACTCCAAATCCATCTCCATTTTGGTACATGAAATGCCCTGCTCTGGCGGTGTTTATTATTTGCTTGTTCACAGGTTCTTGTAGAGATGTTCCAGTAGAACTCATGCAATGACCGTTGATTTTCTCCCATGTTTCCATTATTATGCTTCTTACATGTTCTCTAGCAGCCTCTTCTGAGACATTTGCCTCTCGCATGTAACACAGAATCGAAGAAGGAGCGTCTCCTCTCTCTAATTCGGCCTTGAAAAACCAATCAAGAATTCAAAGTTTCAATCAAAATCTTCAAATAATTGGCTTTTTGGGTCCAAAAATAAATTATATGCTTGAACTGGAGATGTGATCTTGATGAAGAGTAAAGAAAAACGAAATGAAGAATCAGATTCAAGTAGTTACCGCAGAAGTTCCCTGATCATTGCAAAGCCGAATTATGAGCGATGTATAGTAAATTAAGTCGCGATTATCTTTCAGGAATTCTGAAATATCCCTGGTTTTTTGATTTGCTATGCCGATTATTACATGAATAGCAAGCAGAGGGCCAGATGAAGATACCCAGCCGTTGTCTAGATACTCTTCGAGCGATGGGGTGTAACCCTTGTTATACCACTTAGCTTCCAAGAGCAAGGAGTTACAAAAATCTGCCCACTGAGAAAGAAGAGAATAGTTGAGTAACTTCACTACTTCAAATGAGGAAAAGCTCTAAACTTTCAATTGAAGTTTGTGTACTCACTGATTTCTGCAGATATGGTAATACAGAGTTCAGGCCATTTTCTTTCTGAATTTCAACAGCCATCTCCTCTGTGGTATTATACAGTGCCCAGAAACAGATCTTCATGCACTCCGGCAACTCGTTTATTTCCTCGGGCTTCCATCTAAGATCAAGATATTGAAAATCAGGTGAAGCTTTCAACAAAGAAAATAAAATCCTGCTATCAAAACGGGGACGGACGGGTCCAGGTTTTAGAGTTTGTGAATGCAGGGCACGAACCTCTCTACAGCTTTAGAGAAGCATTCTAATTCTTCCAAGGAACCGTAAATGTCATAAACATCATCAATAACTAGTATCAAGTTGATGACTTTGCCCAGCCACTTTCTTAGACTTCCATATTGAGGCTCAAAGGCGACTCCCCCTGCAAACAGAAAACTTTCAACCATTCGATCCCTGGAGAAGCTCAACTTTTCAGTTATTCCAAGACTTGTCCACCACCTACACAGAGAAATTGAAAAAATGTCATTCTTATTGAATCTCACTTTCCATTTTCTGAGTGTGTGTGATGTATATATATGATCATTGCCTTGCATGCCATCACCTTGATAACTCTTTGAGATCTTCCTGGTGTGCGGCTTGAACGATGTTAAAATTAAGCATTGCCAGCTTAGCCAAGACGGGATTTGCTTTATTCTCAGTTTCAAGATCATAAATATATTTCCTGATATTATACCATTCCGCTTTCCAGTGCAATGGAAGACTTAAAGAATGAAAGATTTGTTTGGCCAGTTTATGATTTGAGTTCATGCCAACCCCCGTAAGATGTTTAACACAGAACAATCTGGCCTCCTTCAAAATGTTTTCTTGTTCTGAGCTTAGATTTGAGGCTTGAAAGAGCTCTAGTATCTCCTTCACATTTGAATTTGAGCTTGACATGAATTTACCATTTTCGTCCAGGAACTTCAGAAAGTTGTCTGATATTTAGCATGCCAGAATGAAGTCATCAGGAGAAGATAGAAAAGAGTGTGAAACAATTAAGTATAATGTTCAATAGAATGTGTCATGTTATCTTTCTGAGGTTGACAAATCAAATTCTCTGCTTTTTTTGCATTTTAACCAAGAACCGTTGAAATTCAAGTTGGAATCTTTCTCCTTGACACCTGATCAGGCCAGGATAAATGCCATGGAACAAAGAACTTCCCCTAATTTCATGATTTAATAATTTATTAATTAGCTCCCAAGTGTCATCATTTTAACTATTTACCTTGTGAAGGTTTATAACCATTTTGCCTGAGAAGCCTAAACCATAATGAAGTAGCATAAAGGTCCTTTTTGCCGGCGGAACAACTCTTCTCTGGAAAGCCTATGGTATCTAGTTCTTCTTTGATTTCCTCCTCAAAGTAACTGGACAGCCCTAGCCTTGAAATACTGTCTATAAGCTCCAGTTTGGGGATAAGATCAGTCGTGCGCGCAAACATTCGGGTCACATCCTCTTTTAGCATCTCAGCATTCCTTTTACACTTCTTTCCCTGAAAAATTGTGAAGATATATACATTACTATATCTAGAAAGATCAAGTTAACACATAAAGTACTTTCATATTACTTAAAATGATATTTATAGATGGAGAAAATGAGACTGCACAAGAATAATCTTTCAAATTATTAAATAATACAAAGATGAATATAATAAAATCTCACAGAAAATTTGTTAGTAAGAGATTGTAGAAGGTCATATTTCCAGATATTTGGCTTGTAATTTGCTGTTCGCCTTTGGACACTTTGATCTATAGCACTAAATGTTTCTGCCTTCAGTATTTGGCTGCTAGAGATGAGTTGCATTCCCCAGTAGGAACTTTCGTGTTTATGCAGTTTGTGATTGAAGGATACATGGAAGAAAAACCACGAGAGGGATGCAGTGCATTGCAGCAATGTTGTGCAACGTTACTCGGCCCTGGGAATCAGTGGCACTCTCTCAACTCAATTTATAGAGGTTAATGCACCGAGCTGATTACGTAAGAGTACCAAAACAGTTCAAAAGGAAAAAAAAATGTTTAAGTTTGTAACCTGGGAAAGGAAGGGTCCACTACTTTGGACCTAGTGTGCAATTGTCCCACCAAAATTACGTAAAGTCCTCTCCAATGACTCCTCTCCAATGACAATTTTAACCCCACTTAGAACTCATTCTACCTCAAAACAACTAAAGTAATTTTTAAATTTTATATCGAAAATATACAATAATCTCAATTAAATTTCTTTATATAAAAATGAAATTTATAAATATACATATATATATATATATATTAATTTTAAAAATTATAGGCTCCGGATGTCATCCCCTAATTGGGTCCTCATTCTTATCCCTGCTATCTTTTTTTTTCCTCTTTAAATCTCTATGCGTTCCAATTTTTTTTCTTTTTTTCTTTTCTCATCTCCCTTTTTATTTATTTATTTATTTTATTAAATAAAGAGTTAGACCTATATTTCAGAAGAAGTAGAAGAGGAAGCAACCGCCTCTCCACACAATACCGGACCCACAGGGGATCAAAAAAGTTCCTCCACGATTACATAAAATGGCAAGAGGAATGAGGAATGGGGATACATAACTAAAATAATTGTAAAATTTTGTCCATTTAGTAATTTCATGAGTATACACATTCCCAAACCGTAGGACATAAACATACTTCCAATAATTTCTTTTACTGAGTATAGACTTCACAATATTTATTGATCCTTTACCAAGCCATTCCTCCACTAAGTGAATACCAGCTATTATCCTTATGATATTGAGAGAGTCACCTTCAAAGATGACTTTAGAGATGTCGGCCATATCTACGATCAAAGCAGCATTATGAGCAGCAAAAGTATCACCAGCAAATTTTTTCTTTGTCCAAACCCAAAGGAGTCGACCCATATGGTCTCTAAAAACACAAGCAGAAATCGCAATCCCATCTTGAAAAAGAGTGTCAAAATTGACTTTGACGTAAGAGGATTGAGGAGTCTATCAAGACCAGGGAAGAAATAGGGTTCTCCTCCTTCAATGTCGACTAAGACCAACATTCCAATATATCTTAGCCGTCTTAGCGATATGAGTAGAGAGCACATCTCACTGTTGAGTATCTTCCCCTACACGCAATTGATTTCTATATTTCCACACTTATTCCATCAGTATCACAATATAATTTAGAAATTCTAACTTAATTTCACTTTGGAAAAGGAATGAATTATCCGAATTCAGCAGTTTTTTTACCCAGTCTTCCACCTTCCACCTTCCACCTTCCTTTACTTTGGTCTCAGCAAAATCTGTGTCGATCCTCTACCCATTGGGCTGTCGAGTAATGAGAGTAGGAACTAGTACCCACCAATTGAAATGCCAGACCACCGTGAAAATAAATAGCTGGAGAAAAAAAGTGAAAGAAAAAAAATTCATCCACAAAAAAAAAAAAGAGAAGCAAAATGAAAAACAATTCAATTCAAATAAATTTCATCCGCAAAGGCGGTAGGGGACTGCAATTTCGCCATGGCCTTTGATTATTTCTCGTAATAGTTGATATAATCAGGGCGGATGTAAGAAGAAAATTTTAGGTGGATCAAAATTTGAAACGGATGCAAAAGTTTAAAATAAGTTGATTAATAAATAAACTATTAGATTTTGATCACCTAATTTTCTTCTTACATCCGCCCTGATTAATAAATATTTATTAGTAAACTATTATCAAATAAGTTGATTAATAAATAAATTATTTATTAGTTGAAGAAAGAGAGTATTTTGGTAGATCAATAAATACTAAAAGTTTAAAATTTTATAAATATAAAATGAAAGATAATGATTATTAAATTTAGAAAGAATCTAATAATATATATATATATATATTTTTTTTTGTAATTCATAATTTAATATATTATAGTTAATAAGATTTTTTTTAAAAAAAATTGAAAAGAATCAAGGATATAAATATTTTGTAATTTATAATTAATATGAATTTAGAAAAAATTAGACCGGCCAAGAGTATGTGTGTGTCTGCCCTGGATATAATATATCGAAGCTTTTTTTTTGTACTTGTGGTAGGGACAGCAATATTCCTGCTTAAATCGGAGACCTAACCCAATTAGGTCAGAGATTCCCTGATTTAAGCGGGGACGGGAACAGGGGTGGGTTTTATTTCTTGGCCCACCAACTAGGGACAGGCCAGTGACGGAAATTGTATGATCTCTGCTCTCGACCCGTTCGATCTGTTCCACATATAATTTACATTATATGTTTTATATATATATATATATATATATATATATATATATATATAAATTATATTTACACATATATAAAAATAGATTATATATATTAATTATATACGTATACATACTATATAGATTACATATATATATGATTATATATGTATATAAAATTAAAAAAAGAAGAAAAGAAAATTTTAAATTTTAAATTTTACTTTTACTAATTTAATTATATGATTAATACATGAACCATTAGAAATCACTACAAAAGTTTTCGAAATAATTAAAAAGTTTTGAATAAAAATATATTAAAAGTAAAAATTTTCTTTAAAAAAATCTTTAAAAAATTTTCTAGGCCCAAGCGGGATGGGAAAACAAGAGATATGCAAGGGCAGGATCGAAATTTCTA
Source organism: Voacanga thouarsii (assembly GCA_026120185.1). Classification (NCBI taxonomy): domain Eukaryota; kingdom Viridiplantae; phylum Streptophyta; class Magnoliopsida; order Gentianales; family Apocynaceae; genus Voacanga; species Voacanga thouarsii. Next base: position 2,604,764 of record JANUWF010002172.1, read on the forward strand.
GTCTCCAGCGTGGCCAGCCTCGTCGCCATCCACTTGTGGGTTGTTTGTTCTCCGCGACAAAGACAATTGATGCACATTCGAATTGCAATGAATACCGACCTCAAAAAAAAATTTGAAGAGAGTGACTGAGTTGTATTTGAATATGAATGAATCGAATATCAAATTTTTAAATTCGACTTCGAATATAATTGAACACTGTTCGAGTTCGTTCGTTTATTATTCGAGTTCGAGTTCATATTCGAGTTCGTTCAATTATTGTTTGATAATATTCGAGTTCGAAGAGTTCGATTAACGTTCGAGTTAATTTATTTCATATTTTTATTTTAAAATTTATAAAAATAATAATTTAAAAATAATAAAAATAATTAAATATTATAATATAAAATAAATCAATATTATAATATAATTAATCTTATAAAAATAAATCTTAATATTATAAAATATAAATAAATATAATATAATTAATTTTAAAAAATAGATAATATGTTTATAAATATGTTCGAGATCATTCATTTATTAAACAAATTTAATATTTTGTTCGGAGTTAAGTGAACGAAATCTTATTCGAACACATAGGAGTTAGAATAAGCTTTCGATCGCCGAATCGTTCGGTTCGTTAGCTGCAGAAAGAAACCCTTTAGACCTGTATTTTTGTGAGAACCACGCGGAGGATAATTCTCTTGTGTCTCCAATGCTTACGTCTTCCAGACCTTGTTTCGCTTTGCACATAATCGAACATGTGTGGACGGCCAACGGCGGCAGTGAATGATCTTGCATGATTCACGACGCGTCACCGGACGACGAATAGGGTACCTAAATGATAGGTTCGAACAATCGAATGGCAAGTTTTTCAGCAGTGTTAACGTGGTTTCCCTTGCTTCCTTACAGCGAATGTACCCATGCATCTTGCTACTGGTCGGAGAAGGAAACAATTGATGGCCGGTAAATTGTGTTCTTTCCTTTCTTTAAAATTGTTCTCTTTGGGCTTGGAGGACCAGAGGTGTTAAAAATCCTCTTTTCCGCTACAATTCCTCTGTTAGCTTGTGTGCTTTCCTTTAAAGTTCACTTTTTATTTGGAACTCATCAAAATCTGAAAATGTTAGTACTAAGGAACGGTAGTTCTCATCAGACCGCGAAGATAGATTAACACATTGCTTTGGATCCCAATTAGTAAAGCTGTCTTTGCCCCCCTCATTATCAAGTTAATCAATTCACTGCGAACTTACTATACTTATAGCAATGGACTTGGACGAATTTAGAAGTTTACTTACCCTCAAATGTTAGTGAAGTTGTAGTAATTTAATTAGACTTAATCTTCATAAAATTATAAATGAATATAATATTTCATAATTATTGAATTTTTTATAATAAAATAATAATATCATATTTAATTCTATTTAACTTTTTATTCAATAAAAAAATTAAACAGAATTTCTGGTCACCCCATAGGTTTTCCAGTAGGACATGACAACCAACCGATATTGCAGATAATTTACTATATACTATCACAAAAAATTAAAATAAGGCCTTAGTAAAAAAAATTACTAGTAGTTTTTGTTTTCAGTCATTCCGTGACAAAACTGGTTCTTTGTTGTTATTTGTCTTTTCGGTGCATAGTATAACTGGGCCAACAAAAAGGACCACTGTACTGTGAATCCCTAAAAGTGTTTGCCCGGCAGTCGCTTTCTTTAGTACGTTGTGCCTAAGTCGTGGGGCGCTTAAATACTTTGAATTGGCCCGTGAGTGGTACTCCCACAGGCAGCATCCTTTTCGCTCGAGAATTGGAAAGCTACGTTGCCTGCAAAATTTATGATCAAAATTCAAAGACAATTACTTCAGATAGAGCTTATCTTCAATCCCGTAGAAAATGCCGAACGATTTTCAGCGGTTAACGTGGCTTCCCTTCTTTATGATTTTGGTGTTCATAGCCAGGTACGTATGGTTATAATTAAGTAACGAATGTCCATGCTTCGTGCATAATGCATGCTGTCTTCTAAAAGAAGTGTTCACCTTTCCCCCCCCCGAATTGGTATATGCCTAGGCCTAGTTGCAATGTAATTCAATGTTACTGTTAATGCAAAACTAATGGTGCAATTTCTTTTTAAGATTAAGATTTGAGACAGTACAATTTGATAAATTTAAAATTTTCACAAGTTATATATAAAAAGAAATATAAAATCCACACCCTATTTATACTTTTATAAAAGTGTCTTTCTCCCGTTATAAATTTTAATATATTTTTTTAATTTTTAACTTTTAAATAAAAATATATCTCTTGAATAAATATTAAACTTATCTAAGTACATAAAATTAGAGTTGTAGAATTGATTGAAAGTAAGAATAGATGAGAACATCTTTCTCTAATTTATAAATATTAATAGATAAGGGTATAAATTTAAGTTATAAATTTAGGTTGAAGAGGTATAGATATAGCTCATCCCTCTGTATAAAGATATAAAGTCATGCACAAGGATCATAATTTTTGTATGGAGGTCTTCTATAAGACCTTGTTGACCTGTCCAAAGCGGGAATCTTGTAACTTTCCACTTTCCAGTGCTAGTGGCGGTTCAAGTGAAAGTTCGTAGCAAGTCTCAAGTAGGGCTATCAAAATGGACCAAGCCCATGGCTCAGGCCTAGGAACAATATGGAGTGGGTTGGACTGTAGTTTTTATAATTTATATTTAAATCTAGCCTATTCAACCCTGCTTACATAGCCCATGGTCTTAACAGAACTGGGCCTGGCCCATAAGCCCATTTTCTTTTTAAATAAACCTACCAAAACTTTTGAATTGTAAATTTCGATACCTTTGGTTAATATCAACTTGACTGGGCCAGCCTCGCCTTTGTACCCTAAAAGCTTAACTTTCGCTTTATTTTTATTTTTCGCCAGTCAAATCCGATTGGTTATTAACAGTAAGTTAATCCTTGAGTTTTTTTCTCAAGTAAAAATTTATTTTGTCATCTAAAATATATTAAAAATTTATATTGCTATTTACATTTCATTTTAAATCTAATCAATGTTTTAATTTTTAATTTATTCTACTTTACTATCTCTTTCACATAATCATTAGTCAATTTATTAAAAAAATTAATAAGAATGTTAAAATTAATGAAAATTGGTTTATATTTCACGGGAATTATAGTTAACTTATTAAAAATTTAATAAAAGCTATCAAAATTAATGGAAATTAGAATGGAGATGGCAAAAGTAGGATAAAATGAAAATTAGGATACCAATTAGACGTAATTGAAAATTGACTAAAATTTTACATGATAAAATAAATATTTTTTTCTTTTTCTTATCGGAACGCCCACGAAATAGAAGTTGATATTGCTTTGATTTTCTAATATTTTGTGGTCTTTTTGCTACTAATGTTTCCTCCTATTCCTGGTCTCAGGGTCTCCTGTGAATTTTATGAATTGGTTTAGTTTACCGTGGCCAGGCAAACAAAACCACTTCGCAGTTGGCACCCATAGACTCCCCTTCCTTTTCTCTGTGTCTTCTTTTACCCTTCGTAAACCTCCGCCTTCTCAACACTTCATCCCTCATTCCTTTGCTTCTTCTTCCTTTTCCTCCCCCTATACACGTAGAGTGAGGATGAAGGCGTACACCTACAAAGAGCCCTCTTAATCACAACGAAAACATAATCAAAACATAGTTTCAGGGGTTGAGATTCAGGAACATCGTACTAGTAACATTCCATAATCTAGTAATTTGTTAAATATCATTATTTTCTTATTTCAAAATTGTATTGTATCTATCATTCTATCTATATTTGGGGATTTTCAATGTTGTTATATGTCTATTCGTCCTTCTTAGTTCCGTCTGCGGTGTTGTATCCACGTTTGTCGCCGAAGTTATCTTCTTCACTCATCGTCTTCTTTCAATTCATAGCTGGTGGCTTTCAAAAAATTTTTTGTAATTTTTTGGTGAGAATGGTCTTTTTCCAATTATTATTTGTTCCTTTCTTTTAGCTCTTTCTGTTAATTGTTTTGTTTGACTATTTAATTAATTTTTTAATTGTTGCTATATGTTGATTTGCTAAATTTTTCTTTGTATATTTGTTGAATTGTTGTGTAAAGGGAATATATACTTAACCACACACAAGTGGCGGTGATGGTGATGAATGCATGAATGTTGGTGAAAATATAAGATCTTTGAATGATGGTGAACCCTCTAAAATTGGTAGTGAAGGACAACCAGCAAAAAGAGTCAAAGAGACTTCTAATGTATGGATATATTTTACTAAATCTGGTAAAAAAGTTGATGGAATAGAAAGGGCTATTTTCAATGGTTGTAAAGTTGAATATTAAGTTGGAACAAAACCAAGATGTACAAATTATGACACCTCACATCTAAAACGTCACTTGAAAAGTTGCAAGATGATCTCGTTTTCTAATCTACAACAAAATGTTCATTAATTATGAGGGGAAAGTAAAGGCAAGAAAATATTATCCTAGAGTATCACGAGAAATGGTAGCTGAAGCCAGAATTCAACATGATTTGCCATTTTCTTTTGTTGAATATGAGAAGATCAAGGCTTGGGTTAATATCTTAATCCATAAACAAACATGTGGTTTAGGAATACTATGCCGGTAATGTTGAGAAAGTTCATTTGAGAGAGAAAGAGAAGCTTAAAGCAGTATTGACTAAAATACCAAATAGGATTTGCTTGACATTTGATGTATAGACAGCATGCACCACAGAGGGTTATATTTGCTTAACTGCTCACTTTGTTGATGAGAATTGGAAGTTGTGTAGTAAAATTCTTAATTTCCGTCGCATGCTTCCTCCACACGAGAGTTAACTAGCCTGCCATTGTGTTTGATTGCTTGAACGAATGGGTAATTGAAAGAAAAAATTTCTCTCTTTCTTTAGATAATGCTTCCGCTAATGATTACATGCAAGATACTTTGAGAGGTCATATTTCTTTGCAAAATAGCTTAGCTTGTGATGGTGATTACTTCCATGTGTGTTGTTGTACTCTTATATTGAATCTTGTTGTTCAAGAGGGTTAGAAGTAGCCCATGATGCATTATATAAAATAAGAGAGTGTGTGAAATATGTAAAAGGATCCAATGGGAGAATTCAAAAGTTTCAAGAGTGTGTGCAACAATTTGGCATTAATGTAGGGGTTGGTTTGAGGTTGGATGTGTCAACTAGATGGAATTCAATGTATTTGATGCTTGAAAGTGTTATAAAATATAAAAAAGTATTTGCTATCCTCCAACTTGTTGATAGAGCTTTTATAAATATTGTCCAACGGATGAACAATGGAGTAGGGGGTTCAAAATGTGTGAATTATTGGAACCATTTTATGACGTGACAAATTTGACATCCGGTACATCTTATCCCACTTCCAATTTGTATTTTATGCAAATTTTGAAAATTAAGTGCATCTTGAATGAAAATTTAAATAGTGAAGATGAGATTATTAAGGATATGACTCAAAGAATCAAGAAAAAGTTTGATAAGTATTGGAAGGATTACAGTGAGGTGTTTGCCTTTGGAGCAATTTTTGATCCACATATGAAGCTTGATTTCTTATTGTATTGTTACCCAACAATTGAAGCTTTCACTTCTCAAGGAAAAGTGAAAATATCAAGAGAAAATTATGTAAGCTCTATGATTACTATGGAGTTGCCTAGACAAAATGGAGTTGGCAAATCAAAGACATCAAAATTTCTCAATGTAAACTATCTTTGTAATACTTTATTTCCTTTATTAATTTATTTTTAATTATCTTTTGATGATGATACTAAAACCCTTTGTTTCTTTTTTGTTAATACATTGAAAATTTGTAAGATTACAAATAATATAAGAATGAGAATATTTCTACTTCAGTAAAACTGAATTAGATATGTATTTGGATGAGTCACAACTTGATCTTAAACTTTTTGATGAAATAGAAATACTTAATTGGTAGAAAAATAATTCTAAGCATTTGCCTTGTTTATCTATCATGACATGTTGTTGGGCTAAACATGTCCAGCCCATTTGATGGACAAAAATAAAACAAAATCAAAGCCCACAAACTAAATAGCAACCTAACAAAATCAAAAGCAGAGACACAACATTTTGGTGCAATTCGTTGAGAGAGGCGGAGACAGTAAGGAAACGTAAGAGTTTCTTCATGCTTTGATCCTCAATTTGGATGGTCATTCGGAGTTCGATTGAGACGAAATTTGGTTCTACGTGATCCTCTTAACAAGATCTACAAATCTAACGGTTTAGATTTCAATTTTGGTAACATCCTTTCAAACTCAATTCTTGTTTAATTGTAGCTTTGGGAGAAGATATTGATATATCATTGGTATGCCTCTAGTGTTATCTAAAGAAGACTTTGTATTACCTATTATTATTGATAGTGGAAGTTTTTACTGGACTAGATCCCGTGATTTTTCCCGTCTTGGGTTTTCCACGTTAAAAATCTTAGTGTCTCGTATTCTTTACTTTGGTACTTTCTTTTACCTACTGGCGTTACTTAATTTGAATCTTTGGTTTATTTCTCTTTTTTGATTGGCACATGGGAAATAGTTTTGATCTTGAATATAATTGTGACTTGGGTGAAGCCTGGTATTTTGCTTACTTTCAGTTTATTTCCCAACACAGTGGTATCAAAGACCAGGTTGATAAGTTGGCTAATTTGTGCTAATTAAAAATGGATGATTTAGACAGTGGGTGCATGATAAAATTGATACCTCAAACTATTCAGATTAGAAGCCAAGAATGGAAGATTATTTGTATTGTAGAGATTTGTTTGAGCCTATTCTAGGAGATAAAGGTAAACCATCTAATATGAGTGATGAAAAATTGGATAGCATGCACAGAAAAACAATGGGTAATATTAGAAAGTGGATTGGTCAAAGTATATTTCAACACTTTGCTCAAAAGACTAAAGCTGATGTGTTATGGGAAAAACTTGAATGAATGTTTGAACGGAAAAATAGAATGAATAAATCTTCTTGTTTGAGAAATATTACTCAGTTAAGATACAAAGACGGTGCTGATATGAGTGAGCATTTGAGTACCTTTCAGGAATTGATAAACCAGGCAGTATCATTGAAACTAAACTTGGATGATGAGGTACAAGCTTTGTTGTTTTTCAGTTCATTACCAGATAATTGGGAAACAATGGTGGTATCCGTTAGCAATTCAGCTCCAAATGGTGTCTAACCATGGCTATGCCTAAAGAGGCAGTGTTAGATGAGGAGATCAGGAGGAAAGAACAAGGAACTTTTAATGAGTCGCAAGCACTGATTATGCAAAAGAAAGAAGGAAGGGGGAGAAGCAAGAGTAGAGGTCCTTACAACAGGAATGACAAATCCAAGAGTAGACATGAGTCACTGAAAAATGTTGAGTGCTATCATTGTAAAAAGAAAGGGCACTACAAGAAGCACTGCAAAATCTTGAAACGAGAACTTGCTGAGAAAAAGGGTAATGGTAAGGTGATAGACGAAGAAGATACTACAGCAGTAGTGGCAGCCGATGATGATATGTTGGTATTTTGCGACGATGGTCATATCAATATTACCAGTCAAGACAGTGATTAGATAATTGATTCAGGTGCATCATATCATGTTACTCCGCATCGACATTTCTTCTCAACCTACATCGAAGGAGACTTTGGCTACGTTAGAATGGGAAACGAAGTTTCTTGCAAAGTTGTTGGCAAGGGTGATATTTGTTTAGATACAGATACCGAGTGTCAATTAGTCTTGAGGAATGCCAGACATGTTCCTAATATTCGTTTAATCTTGTTTCCATTGGAAAGCTTGATGATGAAGGCTACTATAATTCTCAAGGTGGAAGCAAATGAAAACTCAGCAAAGGGAACCTAATCATTGCACTAGTGAAATTTAAAAGTAACTGTTCCCTACTCCTCTTTCTTTGTTCACCAATCCAGTATATACTCTATATTTGTGTTATGAAACTTTCATATACCCAGAGTGGGTTTTAAAGGGAAATTCATAACTATTAAATTTTTTCTAGTTTAAAAATCTGATTATAAATAGGTCACGTAATTTGATGGTACAAAATTATATGACCCGAAAGTCAATATCAATTTGTTAGATTTTATACCGATTTGACTCATATTTAAAATAAAGTACTTGCCTATTGGCCAATCTAACATATGCACCTTTGCTATTTGTGATTTTATTTCCCCCCCTTCAAACTAGTAATATAATAACAAATATCAAATCGTCCTCGTTTGGAGTTCTTTCATAAGCTCTATGAGATTCATATCCAACTTATTCATGTTGTAGTTCAACTAAAATTGAGAATATGAATCAGACAGAGCAGCCTCTTCTGCAACATTTGCTTCCCGCATGTAACACAGGATTGAGGAAGGAGCATCGCCTCTCTCCAGCTCCACCTATTGCAAAGACAAGCCTTCAGGGTTTCAATTAACGACTTTTATAAAAAAGAAAGGGCAAAATTAATTTTGTTTTAAAACATTCTAATAGCACGTGCCGCTGATGTCCCCTGATCATTGCATAGTCGTATTATGAGTGAGGTATAGTGAATGGTTTCCTCACTATTTTTCAAGAATTCATGAACATGTTATGAATTATTGGAATCTACATTAATTAGTGGAGGCTCCACTAATTATGGATTTATGTGAATTATTAGAAGATTTTTATGGATGTCCACCATTTAGTGGAGACACCATTAATTGAGATTAGTTGAAGATGATGTATGCCATGATGTATTTCACTAATTAGAGCTCTATAAATAGAGCTATTCTCTAAGCTTGTAATACACCATCATTTTGTGAAAGAAAGATTAGTGAAAGAAAGATTGGAGAAAGAATTGTGAGAGAAAGAAAGAGAGAAGTTTGAAGAGAAATTCTTGTGCAAAGAATAGTTAGAATTTTCTTAGTGTGTAGTGTGTAGATTTTATTCTAACACTACCCTAATTTTATAACAGAACATTCTTTGTTGACGGATTTGCTGTGGCTAGAATTATATGAAGTGAAAGCAATGGTCCGCATGAAGATATCCACCCGCTGCCTAGATACTCTTGAAGTGATGGTGTGTATCCGTACCACTTAATTATTTTTTATTTTACATTTATTTATTTTAAATTAATTATATAATTTTTTAAAATTTTATTTTTTCTTCTTAAAAATTTTTACAAATTAATAACTATTATATTTTTAATATGAATAAAAAAATAATTTTATCAAAATTATTATATTATTTTTAACTCTCTTAATCTGTGTGTAAAATATTTAATGAACAAATATTTTAAAACGGAAAGAATATCAATTATACCCTTTTTAGTCAAAACCATACTTGCTTCTCTCCCCTACTTTTTTTTCTAGTTCTTTCTTGACAAAATCCCCTCATATATATATATTCTCCGATAACCTCCAACAGACTTTTATCGATGCTTTTCTCATCTCCTTCCTCCTTCATCTCGTGCAACCTTCATCTATCCCTCTTTTTCTTACTACTATCCAGTTCACATAGCAACATGTTGGATGTCTTCTATTACGGAGGTTGATGGATTCGTTGTTTATCAGCCCAACGAATTGAAAATACTAAAAGTAAGTACTCCTTTAGAATTCTAACTTACTCATAAAATCAAATTCTACACATGTAAAGCGATTGGATGTTCAGCCAAGTTGAAATCGTGAAGCCTCCATCCAACTGATGGTGCTATGAATGGCCACCATTCGGTAGTTGAAAGTACAGTGTTCTAGGAAAATAAGGGGAAAATATAAAAGACAAAGTAGAAGACAAAGCCAAGATGAGAAGATGGAGAAAGGCATATATGGCAGTGGGAGCTTGTAGGTGAGGAAGGAGATGGGATGGGATTTTGTCGGTGAAGAATATACTGAAGCTTCTTGGGGAAGGGGATTTCATCTGTGTAATGGAGGTGATAGAGAAAATAGGAGAAAGGAAGGCACTATTGATTTGACCAAAAAGGGTATAGTTGGTATTTCGTTAATTTTGCTCTGGCAAGATGATAATTGCGCTGGCAATATACCCAGCCATCTATCTAACGTGCACTTAGACGACAATCCTTAGGTGAAAATTTAGTTTGAGTTAAATAGAAATTTAAATTTAAAAAAAAAATAAGACAAAAATTAGAAGATGTGATGTTTTGTGATTAGATAATTATTGTTAAAAATTAAGAATCACTTCAATTGAATTTTTAAAATTAAGTTAAATTTTTTTTAAAAAAATTACTATCCAAGTATAATCTCAATCTCGTTCAATTCAATTTTTTATTTTTTCATATTTATTATGATTATTATATTATACTTATTTAAAAAAATATATGTATAATTTTATATTTTATAAAAATTATCAATTGATTAATATTAAAGCAAGTAATAAGATTATTAATATTTTACGAATAAAATTTATTTATATTAATTAATTTTTTATTAAAAAACATTTAAAATAGTATTTTTGTGAAGATATTAGATTTATAAGTTTGTATTTTTTTTTTAATAAGTTATATTATGTTGAAAAGAATTATATAGATACATGTACTCATTCGAATCACTTGGAGTATTTGTGATTTTTCAACTTTGACTAAAATATACTCATTGTGAGAAATAAAATTTAAAAAAGGAAAAAAATATCTTTCTATTATGAATTATTGGAATCTTTATTAATTAGTGGATGCTTCACTAATTATGGATTTATGTGAATTATTATAGAAGATTTTTATGGATGTCCACCATTTAGTGGAGACACCACTAATTGAGATTAGTGGAAGATGATGTATGCCATGATATAATCCACTAATTAGAACTCTATAAATAGAGCTATTCTCAAAGCTTGTATGACACCATTATTTTGTGAAAGAAAGATTAGTGAAAGAAAGATTAGAGAAAGAATTGTGAGAGAAAGAAAGAGAGAAGTTTGAAGAGAAATTCTTGTGCAAAGAATAGTTTGAATTCTCTTAGTGTGTAGTGTATAGATTTTATTCTAACACTACCCTAATTTTATAACACGTTATCAGCACGAGTCTCTACCGGTACAAAAACCAGAAGACTAAGCACGAGTTTCTGCCGTTACCAAAGCCAAAAGACAGGTACGCATTTATTGATCTCTATGGCTAACATCGCTAAACTCGAATTTGTAGCCCTTGATATTTCTGGAAAAAATTATATGTCATGGGTTCTCGATGCAGAAATGCATCTAAATGCTGAAGGCCTTAATGAAACTATTCAAGCAAATAATAGTGCATCTGCACAATACAAGGCTAAAGCTTTGATTTTTATTCGTCGTCATCTCGATGAAAATTTGAAAATGGAATATCTTACCGAAAAAGATCCATATGGCATGTGGGTAAATTTAAAAGAAAGATTTGACCACCTGAAGATGGTCGTACTACCCACTGCACGGTATGAATGGTTGCACCTGAGGTTGCAAGATTTTAAAATTGTGAATGAATATAGCTCCGCAATGTATAAAATTACATCTCAATTAAAATTATGCGGAGAAAAAGTGAGCGATGAAGATATGTTGGAGAAGACATTCTCCACCTTTCATGCCTCGAATATTGTCCTGCGACAACAATATCGAGAAAAGGGGTATACAAAATTTACTGATTTAATTACTGCCCTCCTCATTGCGAGAGAAAAATAATGAGTTATTATTGAGAAATCATGAAGCCGGACCAAGCGGCTCAACGGCACTCCCGAAGTGAATGCTTGTTGGCTCTAGCGAAAGCCATCGTTATAGTCGTGGTCGTGGCCATGGCCGTGGCCGTGGTCGTGGTTATGGTCGTAGACACGCTCGATATTTCCCTTATCACAATTATAATCAAGCTGTGAGAAATACGGCCACTTGAAGTGGAACAGAAAAGATCATAAGGGAAAAGAAAAAGAAATTGAAGAAAAGCATGAGGATATATGTTATAGATGTGGCATGAAAGGTCATTGGTCACGAAACTGTCGTACGGCTAAGCATTTAGTTGAATTATATCAAGTTTCATTGAAAAATAAAAATGTGGAAGCAAATTTTTCTCAACATCCAATAAATGATGCTGATGATGATGATATTGATCCTGAAGATCTTAATATCAATATTACCCATATGGATGTATCGGATTTTTGAACACCCGGACGGTAGGATAGACCATTTAATTGGTGATGGCAGTGTCCAGAAGAACTAAAGCCTCACCCTGATATTTTTGTATTTTCATTTTCATTCTATTTTAATAATATTTACGTTTGCATATATACATTTGTGTTCAGATGACTGTTGTTAATGATGATGTATACATTATTGATAGTGGAAGATAGTGGAACTACACACACTATACTAAAAAATGAGAAATATTTTTCTGATCTCAAAATGGGAGAAATAAATATTTATACGATAAACGGTAGTGCAAATGTAATTGAGGGCTCCGGAAGAGCTAGTATATTGTTGCCTAAAGGAACAACAATTATTATTGATAAGGCACTATTTTTTTCAAAATCCAGAAGAAATTTATTGAGTTTTAAAGATATCCGTAGAAATGGGTATCATGTTGAAACAAATGAGGAAAATGGGATTGAACATCTTTTATTACTCAAATGCATTTGAGTAAGAAATCGGTATTAGAAAAACTGCCGTCTTTTTCTACTGGTCTATATTTTGTAAAAATACGTACAATTGAAATTCATCATCTAGTAAATCGAAGTTTACTGATTCTATTACTTTTAGCATTTGGCATGACCAGGTTGGGTCATCCGGGATCTACCATGATGAGAAGAATCATTGAGAATACACATGGTCATCCTTTAAAAAATAAAAGGATATTAACATCGAGAAAAATTCGCATGTCTTGCATGTTCCCTAGGAAAATTAATTGTTAAACCATCACCGGTAAAAGTAGGAGCTGAAAGTCCTACATTTCTCGAAGCAGTTCACGGAGATATTTGTGGACCTATTGATCCACCATGTGGACCGTTCAAATATTTTATGGTCTTAATTGATGCATCATCCCGATGGTCACATGTATGTTTATTATCTACTCGCAACCTGGCGTTTGCGAGATTACTTGCTCAAATAATTAAATTACGAGCACAATTTCCGGACCATCACATTAAAAATATCCGTTTGGATAATGTTGGTGAATTTTCATCACATGCTTTTGATGCATATTGCATGTCAATTGGGATTAATGTTGAACATCCTGTAGCTCATGTTCACACACAAAATGGTCTTCTTGAATCTTTGATTAAACGATTACAATTAATTGCTAGACCATTATTAATGAAAACAAATCTCCCAACATCTGCACTGGGGACATGCTATTCTACATGCTTGCAACACTTGTACGTATAAGACCGGCTAGTTATCATAAATTCTCTCCTTTGCAATTGGCTTTTGGGTCGGAACCAAATATTGCTCATTTAAGAATTTTTGGATGTCTTGTATATATTCCAATTGCACCAAACCAACGTACAAAGATGGGTCCTCAAAGAAGAAAGGGGATATACGTTGGATATGATTCTCCCTCTATTATCGGGTATGTTGAACCCACGACGGGAGATGTATTCACGACAAGATTTGTTGATTGTCATTTTGATGAATCATTATTCCCTAAATTAGGGGAGAACCAAAACGAGCATAAAAAGGATCTTGCTTGGACAACATCATTAAATTATCTTGATCCGCGCACAAGCGCATGTGAACTTGAAGTTCAAAAGATAATTCATTTGCAAAGCATTGCAAATCAAATGCCGAGACAGCTTTTGTTGACTCCGAGAAGAGTTACAAAATCGCATATTCCGACTATAAATGCTCCTATTCGAATTGAAGTTCCAGCGAGAACAAAATATTATACCTATAGCTGCTTGAGTCAAAAACACGCCGGAAGCGTGGCCGACCTCTTGGTTCTAAAGATAAAAATCCTCGAAAGAAAAGAGGATTAAATGATCCAGAAGATCATATTGAAGAAAAGAATGATAAAGACCAAGAGAGAGCCGATGACAAAGAACCGGAAGTTGATGAAAGTAACACTGAAATTTCTATCAATTATACCACTTCCGGTAGAAGTTGGAATCGGATAGAAAGCTGTTATTGATAATATATTTGCATACAATATATCTCTTGATGTTACACGGGATAATGATGATCCTGAACCAATATCGATTGATGAATGTCGGCATAGAAAAGATTGGTTGCAATGGAAAGATGCGATTCAATCGGAGTTAAATGCAACGACAAAACGTGAAGTCTTCGGACTGCAATCCGAACACCGAGAAGGTGTAAAACCTGTTGGCTACAAATGGATATTTGTGCGAAAGCGCAATGAAAAGAGTGAAATCGTTCGATATAAAGCGCGATTAGTAGCCCAAGGTTTTTCACAAAGACCGGGTATTGATTATGATGAAACTTATTCTCCTGTTGTTGATGCTATTACACTCCGATATCTTATCGGTTTGGCGGTACATGAAAAGATAGATATGCGCCTATTAGATGTTGTCACTTGCTTACTTGTATGGAAATTTAGAAAATGATGTTTACATGAAAATCCCGAAGGATTTCATATGCACGAAGCATATAAACATTATCCTCGTGAAAATTACTCCATCAAGTTGCGAGAAATCATTATATGGCCTAAAGCAATGCGGGCGCATGTGGTTCACACGTCTTAGTGAATATTTATTGAAAGCGGGATTTAAAAATGATCGGGTATGTCCATGTGTTTTTATTAAGAAATCTGGTTCTAAATTTGTGATATTAGCTATATATGTTGATGATATTAATCTTATTGGAACTCCTGAAGAGCTCCAAGAAACAATTGATTATTTAAAAGAGAATTCGAAATCAAGGATTTTGGTAAAACCAAATTTTGCCTTGGTTTACAAATTGAACATTTGGAGAGTGGAACATTTATTCATCAATCAACATATATAGCAAAAGTGCTAAAAGATTTTACATGGACAAAGCACATCCATTGAGTATTCCAATGATCGTCCAGATCATTAAATGTGGATAAAGATCCTTTCAGACCTCAAGAAAATGATGAAGAACTCATTGGTCTGAAGTACCATATCTCGAGTGCAATTGGTGCATTGATGTATCTTGCTAATAATACACGACACGATATTGCTTTTGCTTTGTCAATTTATTAGCAAGATTTAGTTCTTCACCAACACGACGACATTGGAATGGAATTAAACAAGTCCTTCGATATCTCCAAGGTACAATTGATCTCGGATTATTTTATTCAAATAAAACCAGTCCAACATTGATAGGTTATGCGAGATCTTTGGTTATTTATCGATCCACATAAAGCACGTTCTCAAACGGGCTATCTATTTACATGTGAAAATACTTGCTATATCATGGCGTTCTACGAAACAATCTATAGCGACTACTTCTTCAAATCATGCTGAAATTATAGCCATTCATGAAGCAAGTCGAGAATGTGTATGGCTAAAATCCATGATTCATTATATCCGAGAAAGTTGTGGATTATCATCAATCAAAAATATTCCAACTCCTCTTTATGAAGACAATGCAGCTTGCATAGCTCAATTACGAAGAGGATATATTAAAAGAGATCGGACAAAACATATTTCACCAAAATTCTTATTTACTCATGAACTCCAGAAGAAATGTGAAATTGATGTGCTACAAATTCGGTCATGTGATAACCTCGCAGATATTTTCACGAAGACTTTACCGACTACAACATTTGAGAAGTTGAGATATAAAATCGGTATGCGTCGGTTTAAAGATTTAAAGGAATCATCTCATCAGGGGGAGTAATAAACAGACATATAGAATAATGTACTCTTTTTCCTTCACAAGATTTTTTTCCCACTGGGTTTTTATCTAGTAAGGTTTAAACGAGGCATATTCTTTATGTAATGGATGGACATCCAAGAGGGAGTATTATGAACTATTGGAATCTTTATTAATTAGTGGAGGCTCCACTAATTATGGATTTATGTGAATTATTATAGAAGATTTTTATGGATGTCCACCATTTAGTGGAGACACCACTAATTGAGATTAGTGGAAGATGATGTATGCCATGATATAATCCACTAATTAGAGCTCTATAAATAGAGCTATTCTCTAAGCTTGTAAGACACCATTATTTTGTGAAAGAAAGATTGGTGAAAGAAAGATTAGAGAAAGAATTGTGAGAGAAAGAAAGAGAGAAGTTTGAAGAGAAATTCTTGTGCAAAGAATAGTTAGAATTCTCTTAATGTATAGTGTATAGATTTTATTCTAACACTACCCTAATTTTATAACACTTTCCCCTTTTTGGGAGCAATTAATGGTACGCTAAACTTTTGAAGGATTAATCAAATACTTGTCATTGAGCTAACATATTAACATTCAAGTTGTTTAATGTTCTATGATTGGATTTTATTATAAACAAAAAAAAAGAATATTAAAAACTAATAAAACAAAATGGATGAATTTATGGTATTAATTAATTTTATTATTAATTAAATGGGTTTACATCCAAGCAAGCCTGTGGGCAAACCGAACACTTGCTGTTGGCTAATAATGGATAGTCACATTATCACATTGGCTCTTAAATCAGGAAATTTATTTATTTGAGGACAAAAGGTTCAATCAACGTAGAGAGAACTTGTTCCCGATTCTCTCCATCTTGCACACCGAATCCATCCCCATTCTGGTAGAAGAAACGGGTGACTCTGGCTGTGTTTGTCATATATTTCATGGGTTCTTGCGAAAATGTAGTACTAGTACCGATGCAAAGACTGTTGATTTTCCTCCATGCTTTCCTTGTCAAGCTTCCGATATGGTCCCTAGCAGCCTCTTCCGAAACGTTTGCTTCTCGCATGTAACTGTTGTTGTTAAAATAGGAAGCCGATGCAAACGGAGATTGGTTTCACATCCGATAAATACAAACGATCCGATATAATGAAATAGAAAATGGTATCAGATCTTTTTTGAATCAGGGACCGGTTCTTTGAACTTATTATAAAAAGGGTTCAAGAAAATCAGTTGAAAATGCTCAACGGAAGGACCTTTCTGGGAGAATAGAATGATACTTGTATTAACTTGCTTAAAGGAAAGTACAGAAAACGTCTGATATTGAAACAAGACGAACAGAAAGCTGTAAAGAAAAGCTGTAAACAAAACGGTAGAGAAAAAGCTAAAACAAAGCAGTAAGAAAGCTATAAGGAAACGAGATTCTAAATTAAAAAGCTGTAAACGACAATGAAGTAAAAGAAATTGAAGTTGAACGTTGTTGGATGATGGATTGTTGTCTTTTTTTTGTTCTGGGCACTGCTCCCATTTTATACTTGCTGCAAACGAGCCCTTAGCAGATCGTGGAGTTTCTTCCGGCCAAAGATGCTCCCAACGGTCGTGCAGAATACTTGCACTGAAAAATCAGGAATCTATTTTCCTTCTTATCGACTCCGTGGTGCCAATGTTGACCATGACCATCGGCTACTCGAAATGTTAACTTCATTAACTTGACCCAATTTATCAAATCGGCATCAACTTAAAGTAACCGTTGTGTCGGCTCGGCAAAATTGACGTCAACACATGCCCCCCGAGTCCCGTTGTTTCAGCAGATGCGAGTCAGCGAAACGATGGAAATTGTACAACTCTTAATGGCAGCCATTCTTTTTCTGACAAAATCGAAACGTCCCGAACGTTGTGGAATTGTTGTGACGCCTCGGCCTTAGAACCCGCAAACGGCTCAATTTCAAACCTCCTTACAAATAGCAGTGGTCCCCAATCGGAACTCCTCACTTCCTACGACTTCTATCTCCTTCAGTATTCTACTGCTTGAGTAATTCATCGATCCTTTACTTCTTCCCCTAATTCCCTGCGAACTGTAAATTTCCTTTTGGTAAAACAACATCGCAATGGCAACCCCTACCGATAAGAATATTCTGTCCCTGGTCCAAGCCGATACCAAACTGTTTACCTTGGGCCCACGTCTCTTGCCTGCAGAAGTTACTGCTGAACACCTGCGGTTTGTTTTGCCGGCTGATTTCACTTTCCCTTTGCAACAGGATACTTTTACAACCACCAATCTTCCCTATTCTTTTCGTCATTGGCCCCGCAAACTCAAGAATTACCGAGAATGGCGAGATCGCTGCTACGCCCGATTTGGGGCCATTTGGGCGCAATGGGAAATTTCAGACGCCATCATGATGACCGACTTCGAGATGGCGTTTGATCGCAATCTGTTTGCCGCCATTCTTCCCTTTTGGTCCTCGACGATAAACGACTTCATTTTTCCGCATGGGATGTTCTCCTCTATCATTCTTGACATCTACACCATACTCGGCTTCCGATGTGAAGGCGATGAGATTCCGAGGCTTCATGACGAAGAAAGCTTACCAGCCGTTGAGGCTCGTTTGGACAAGGCCTCTTCTTCATATGACAATTTCATCAACGCTCAATGAGGGGTGGAGGATACTCCTTCAAATTAAGAATAAGCGGCCTTCCTATGGCTTTGGCTGTGTAAGTATGTCATCTGCTCCCATTCTGCCGGCGTCAATAATGAGTACCGATACTATGTATCGACTCTCTTATGGAGCAAGAGGCGCTGTGACCTTGCCTCTCTGGTCCTCGCCTTGGTCCACCGCACCATTAACCAGCTGATGACTGCTCTTGCCGCTGGGGAAGACCCGACCAACCTTGGGGCCCGCTTTGGATTGCCCAACTCTGGCTGTATCAGTATTTGCCCAACTTTGGCGTCAGTCAACTTGCAGGCACCCAGGAGGACTCTTCCGAACGGGCGACTGGCTATCGGCTACTTCGGGTTCCCGTAAATACTGCTTCTACCGAAACTATCATCTCTTATCATTACCGATGTCAAGACTTCCATGGTGCTATTTTCTTTCCGTATGCTGCTCGCCAAGAGGGCCCCCTTTGGTTGAAAAGCCTATCGAAAAGTCCCGAGACAACACAAGAAACTCTATGGGCTCAAATCATGTGCCCTCGGGAAATTCTCCTGGGGGCCAAGCCTGGAACTCGGAGTGCTAAGACCTCTTGTGAGAGGTACAATCCCTATTGCTTCTCCTGCCAATTTGGGCTAATAAAAGATATTCCCGCAAATCCGAGGCACGTTTCCTCCTTCTCTGTGAGACCAGTGCTATCGGCTAAAGACGTACAGACTTTAGTCGTGAGCACCCAAGCTATTCTGAGGTCTTTTGAATTTAAACCCTTCCAGGTGGTGTTGGAAACTTCTTCGAACTTCGATTTATGGTGGAGGCTACTGAGTGGAGCCCTGTTCTCTGCCCTCATAGGCGTCTGGCTTCTGCGAAT
The DNA here is from genome assembly GCA_026120185.1 of Voacanga thouarsii. Classification (NCBI taxonomy): domain Eukaryota; kingdom Viridiplantae; phylum Streptophyta; class Magnoliopsida; order Gentianales; family Apocynaceae; genus Voacanga; species Voacanga thouarsii. The sequence goes on from JANUWF010002172.1 coordinate 2,624,006, forward strand.
TCCCAGGGCGGCCGCCTCTTTGCCTGAACCATCGTCTGCTAAGAAAGGAAAACAGGTAAAACACCCTGTAAGTCTTGTAATAATGTCGACCTTACATACTCCCTTGGTGCAGAAAACTACTGCTGCTGCTCGTGCTGCCCTAGAGGAGGAAGAAGAAGAGATCGAGGTCCCGTCTCTGCTCCGTCGATCAAAGAGGAAACATGAAACACTGACTCCTCATGTTTCCAATGTTTGCTTCTGGCAATTCTTGTTGTGCTTAGCTCCTCCAATGTTCAATTTTGTCTAATTACCAGCAAAATCCTTTCTGCAGAAACGCAAACAAGGGATAGGTCGTCCCGTTATCATCGACACTTCTTTTGACTCGGAGGAAGATATCCCGCTTCGTACTTTAGCCGAAAGGGCGGCTGAAAGGACTGCTCATCCGACAACAGATACCCTATCAGTGGAAGCTATGGCTCCTCCTCCTGCGACTGACGTGTCGGCTTCCCTACCGGCGGCAACCCTTCCGTCGACTGAGCTTCTGGCTCCAGAAAGTCCCTCATTTGTTCCGCCAAGGCCTGAAAAACAACCAGTGGCCGATGATGTCAAAACAATGGTACCTCCCCCCCGCCAGGGAACTGGAAAAACTACTGCTTCTCTGCCGATGTTGACGTTGGCTTCGCATCAATTATAAAAAATACCATTTTACTGGTTTTGGACCCGACTATGACTTCACAAGTGAAAATGCCTTCGGCCACAACTACCTCTCCAGTGAAATTAACCATCATTGACATGTGCTTTGATGTACAAGGGCCTGAGGTGGTTAACATTTTGGGCTGGTGGAATGGGAAAGAGTATCCCCTCTGGGGGAATTTGGATATTCACCAGCTCTACTGCGGTTCTTTCTTCCGCATGAAAATCCTCTTCCGTGGATTCTTGACGAGAGGTGGCTCAGAAACTTGATGGCAATATGCTGAGCATATTTTGGCCATTATCAGGGACTAGTTGTTCTTCCACCCAGGCATCGACCAGCTGCCTTTGTTGTGCCCGCTTCCGCTGCTCTCGTCTTTTTTGGGACTTTGATGGTCGGGAACAGAGGCCAGGCAGAAATGTCTCCTTTTGGGGTACCTGCACTGTTAGTTTCCCTTCTTTGCCATGAAAATGTGCTACAAAAGAAGGAGGAGATAAACGGGTAAAAACTGACGGTTTACCATCAAATCTTTGGAATGCTTGTTCTATCCCCCCAAGCTTGTTGTTTCCTGTATATTTTTCCTGTTTCCCACATATTTTTTGCAGCATGTGTGCGTCGGCTAACGGGAATGGATCCGTGTCTACCAAAGTCTCTTCCATTTTGTCTACAAATTTCAATCTTCTATCTTGGATAACCTTCTGAATGATGTTTCTGAAAACAATACAACTATTAGTGCTATACGATAAAGAGTTATGCCATTTACAGTACCTTTTTCCTTTCAACTCTTCCTGGCTGGGGACCTTGTGTCCATAAGCCAGGCAAATCTGCTTATCTGCCACCAGTTGGTCAAAGATTTGTTCAGCTTTTAAGACGTCAAACAAATAGGAAGGTCTTGATGTGGCAATTTCCTCATTTCCTTTGCCGGGCTTCAAGTGAGAACACGTATAGGATGCGCCCTTCACCAAAGATGCTCCCAACGGTCGTGCAGAATACTTGCGCCGAAAGATCAGGAATCTGTTTTTCTTCTTATCGGCTCCGTGGTGCCGATGTTGACCATTACCATTGGTTACTCGAAACGTTGACTTCATCGGCTCGTTCCGATTTATCAAATCGGCATCGGCTCAAAGTAACCGTTGTGTTGGCTCGGTAAAGTTGACGTCAACAGTAACACAGGATCGAGGAAGGAGCATCTCCTCCAGCCAATTCCGCCTGGCATCCAATCAAGAATTGGAAGTTTTAAGCATTGCTGGTTTTGACGAAGAAGTTATCAAGAAGAAGAAAATGGAAACTCAATATCAATTAGTGGTTACCGCTGAAGTTCCCTGATCATTGCAAAGCCGGATTATGAGTGAAGCGTGGTAAATGATGTCCGCGTTATCTTTCACGATTTCTAAAACATCCTTACTTGTTTCATTCACCAATCCAAGTATAACTAGGAGAGAAAGCAGAGGACCTGATGAAGATATCCAGCCATTGTCTAGATACTCTCCAAGTGATGGCGTATAACCCTTGTTGTACCATTTAGCTTCTAAAAGCAAGGATTTGCAGAAATCTGCCCACTGGGGTTGGGAAGTGCTTTCAATTTGAGAACTTAAATTCGATTGGGAGAAGGTTTATGCCTCGGAGATGAAGTTTGTACACTTACCATTTTCTGTAGATATGGTGACACTGATTTCCAGCCCTTTTCTTTTTGAATTTCAACAGCTATCTCCTCTGAAGTATTGAATAATGCCCAGAAACAAATCTTCATGCACTCGGGTAGCTCACTTGTTTCCTCAGGCTTCCATCTAAGAGAAGAACATGTAATATGGTTTAGGCTAAATCCTGCTACGAAGACAAAGGTTGGATGAAAAAACGAACTAACCTATCTATGGCATTGGTGAAGGATTCCAATTCACTGAGGGTACCATAAACATCATAAACATCATCTATCACTAGTATCAGCTTAATGACTTTGCTCAGCCATTTTCTTAGACTTCCATACTTGGGCTCATAAGCAACTCCCCCCGCATACATAAAACTTTCAACCATTCGATCCCTTGAGAAGCTCAACTTTTCAGTGATTCCAAGGTTCATCCACCACCTACAGAACGAAAATGAAAAAGGATGTTATATTTATTGAAATTTTCTTTTGTTTTTTAGTAATTTCTTAATATTTATGAGCTGCACCTTGATAGCTGCTTGAGATCTCCTGGGTGTGCTGCTTGCACTATATTGAAATTAAGCATTGCCAGCTCAAACAATTCAGGATTTGTCTTGTAACCACTTTCATGTGCATAGATATGTTTCCTGATGTTAAAAACCATTCTACATTCTAGTGCGATGGAAGGCTCAAAGCGTCATAGTTTTGTTTGGTTATAAGTTTGCAATCCGAGTGTACGTCAAGCTTCCTAAGATGTTTCATCGAGCACAATCCGGCTTGCTTCAATATGTGTTCTCCTTCATTGCCCAGATTTGAGGCCTGAAACAGCTCAAGCATCCCTCTGAGATTCGAGTCTTTGCTCGTTTCGAATTTTCCAGTTTCATCCACAAAGTGTAAAAACATATCTGATTATCAAGGCAGAATGAAGTCAGAGGAAGACATGATTAAAGAAAAGAAGAGATTATCAAACTAGTTCAATCCTTGATTTTGGTCATAATCTCAATTGAACGGAAAAATCATAATCATTTGAATCATATTCCAAGTTCACACTAGAGATATCGCAAAAGGGAACAAAGCCAAGATAGAGAAATGGCAGTTCAATGATTAATGTACTATGAATCTGCATCTAATCTAAGTAGCATAGATTACCGTTTTAGTAATGTACCTTGGGAAGCATTGTAGCCGTACTGCCTAAGAAGCCTAAAGCATAATGAAGTAGCATAAAGGTCCTGTTCAGTCCTCCTCTGTGGAGAGGCAATGGTATCAAGAGCTGCTTTAATTTCCTCTTCAAAATAACCGGACAGGCCTAATTTCTGAATGCTATCTATAAGTTCCAGCTTGTATACTGAATCAGTCGAGGAGACGAACATGCACGACACATCTTCCTGTAGCTTTTCAGCTTTTAACTTGTGTTTTCCTTCCTGCAAAGGAAACCAAGATTAATCCAAGCGACTGAAGGAGATCATATTTCCAAATACTAGGCTTATAGTTGGCTGTTCTCCTTTGAATGCTCGCTGTTTCTGCCTTCACTAGGAAGCCGCCAGAGGTAAAATGCATTCCTCTAGTACTACTCGTAAGAATTCTGTTTATGCAATTCGTGATTGAAGTTGAAGAATACATGTTTTGTGAAGTAAAGGCACTGCAAAAGGTGTTGGGCTCAGTACGAGGATTGCGACATGCAGCTCTCTAACTCCCAATTTATGTACGTAGAATATAGGAAAATGACAATTACAAAACGCGTGATGAGGCCAAAATTTTTATAATTCCAATTCGTCTCTGTGATATGGCACGTGAATATTAAGACGTTTATTTTTTATTTTTGTAAAGCTTAGTATGTACCTTGTGAAAAAAGTAAAAAAAAAAACTCCACGTACCTAAAGTATGTGGCAATGGATAATTTGATACGCTGCAATGGCGAACCATAATCAGGCAGCTTACAGTCAGAAGAATCGGCTACCTAGGATTTGACCCTGTCTTTTGTGTGACAATTTTTGTATTTTTTTTCTTATGGATTACTATAGATTTAACACTTTAGTATTGATATAGGTATGTATTTTTGTGGGTAGGAGGAAGTCTACAATCGCTACACCGGATGAAACTCGCTTTGTAATTTTAGTTGGTATATATATCTCTCTCTCTCTAATAGGAGATGCGGAAGTCCATGGGAGAACCACCTGACATTGTCCTACGCAGCCACTTGACACTTAGAAACCTTTCAAACTTCTAATCTTTTCAAACCTTTTCAAATTCACTTTCTACTAAATAATAAAAGTCTAATCTCTTAAATTAATCCATATTTCTAATCCCTTCAAACCTCTTCAAATTCACTCCTTATTAAATAATATAACTGACCAAACGAAGGTTCATTGTACATTGCATTATGTTCAGTACATCTGAAGTTAATAATATAACTGACTAAATGAAGGTTCATTGTGCATTGCATTATGTTCAGCACATCTGAATAGACGAAGATTCATTGGACCGTTCATCTTCAAGTATATATTAATAGTCTCCTGCTAAGACTACTCACAACACAGCTTGCAGGAGTTGGATTGAGAATACGAACAACAACACAATTTGCAGGAGTTGGATTGAGAATACGAACAGCTGGGATCCGAAGGCGACGGAGAACTTTCCCCGTTGTTCCATTGTAGAATGTTTGTACAATTGAACAACGCTGTAATGAAGATGACGACTAATATGTACTTCTCATAAACCCAACACGGTTTAGGGTTCTCCAATGAAAAATGAAGAATAATATTCTACAATGAAAAATCTCTCTTTCTCTCTGATTTGTTTTGGTCTTTTCCCTCTCTCTCTTTCTTTCTTTCTAGGAAGTGTATTCCTTCTTAGCTGTTTTGTGTGACTTTGTTCATATCTCTAGACTAAGAAGAAGTGAATGAATATTTCTGAGTAATGGTCTCCTATGTGTATGTGGGTGGCTATGTCTCCAGAAAGGCCAAACCCCCTCCCATTCTCAACTATCGCTCCATGTTCAACTCGCGCCATGCCCGATCCAAGGGCATCCACCTCCTCTGCTGCAAAACAGAAAACCCTCACTTTTTCCTTTGTAATCCTGAAGAAGAATTGGAGCTCCTTCTAGTAGAAACAAGAATTGATTTTGATACCTTGGATGCAGATAAAGACCCAAATTTTTTTATTAATTCACAAGAAGTTGAGGGCTTGGTATGTTTCAGTGATCTTATTTGGAATCCTACTACACGAAAACATATTATTTGTCCTCCTCAAAATATTTCCCGTGATCCCTGTGCTGGATTCGAAGCCTTCTGCCACCACACTAAGAGTATTCTAAAGTTTGATGCTTCGTGTAAGAAGTACAAGTCTTAAGCATATGTTTCATGATTACCTGGACGGAGATGGAGAGGATGGTGACGAGAAAAGTGGTGATTGAAGTTTTGACTCTGGGAACTAATCTATGGAGAAGAGTTGAAGGCATTCCCGAATTGCTTCATGAAGCCTTCAATATAAAAAGTTCACGATGCATTAACAATGTTATATATTGCTTGATCTCATTCCCAAATGAAATCAATCATTATCCAAATGGCCACCTATTGACTTTTGACTTATCTAATGAGAGATTTCGAATTCATTCTCTTCCATATTAGCCTTCCACACGGATGAGGTTCTTTTTATTAGGAAATTCTTTTATGCACCCCGGGTGCATATAAGAATTTCCCCATTTTCTTAAATGACATTGATATATTCTAAGTTGGAATATTTTGTACTTATTCTTTTTGTTCTTTAAAAATATTATATATCATATTCTTTTGTCAGTTTTATCCTTTTCATTTTAATATTTTTATAAATATTTATTAATGTATGCAATCATTACATAATTGATTTTCAATTATCTATACTAACTTAACCGTTTTAATCTTTTGAATGTTGAATTTTATATTGTTTTCAATATTTTGTGTACGATTTTTTGTTTTTCAATGACAAAAATAAGATAAATAAATAATTATTTAATATTTTAATTTTTATCAAATTAATATAAGTGCAAATTAATTTTTATTTTATAATTTTATAAAGTTTAATACTTTCTTAATATTCAGTTTAAAATTTTAAAGAATTGAGATACTATACTAAAATATAAAGAAAGTATTTAAAAAATTAATATTACATTTAGAAATGAAGTTTTTATTTTTACAATAGATATTTTGAATTTTAATGTGCACTCTCCCTCTTAAATGTATTTAAGGAAAAAAAAAAATGAATCGCAGTACATGATCAATCATCATTGTGACTTGAAGTAAAACGGTCAGAGATCTAAAAGAATATTTATATTTTTTAATCTTTTGACCAGAAAAGTAAAAGAATACTTTTTTACTGGAACATACTTTTTTTCTTTTTTTTTTATTTAAAGTTTGGAGGTATGCGAAGTCACGAGGGTTTCTAATAAGCCAAAATTACTACTATATCCTTTTTTTTTTTATTCTTTTCTTTTTTTAGTTTTGAAAATCCTAATTTTCTAAATGAAAATCTGAAAACTAGATACCCTTGATATTTTCTTAAAAAAAAAAAAAACACATTCATTTAAATTGAATTCAGATAAGCAATAAATCTAAAATACTCTTGACATTTTCTTAAAAAAAGATACATTCATTTGATTTATTTAAATTCATTAAACTAATCATTATGTTAGCTTTTTTGAACCTCATAGAATTATATTCTTTTTAATTTCTCATTTTTATCTTTTTGGGAACTCCAAAAATATTATTCTATATTTATATATTTTATCCCTCCCAAATTTTGAAGGTTTTTTTTTTTAATATCATTGTTATTTGAATTGGCATTTTTTTTAAAAAATCAGAGTTATCTGAATTTTTATCCTTTTAAATATTAGAGTTATCTTATTATCTGAATGATTTTTTAATACAAAAAAATTGAGAAAATTACTAAAATTATCTTGTGCAACGCACTGGCATCACCCTAGTTACAAGAATATAAACTAATTTAAATAAGTTTTAACTAACTGATAAACTCAAAAAGTCAATAGGTATTTTCGAAGAGATTCGATTTCAGAATTTAAAAGTAATCGCGACTTCAACTTATTAAATTTGTATATACTTAACTTATATTTGTCTTTTAGCTAAAAACAGCGAAAAAATGACATGTGCCCCTCTCTGTATTTAGTACAACAGTAAACTTTTTATAAAGTGGTATTCTAATTAATTAAAATATATCTACATATTATTAAATATCAATAATTTTGAATTGAATCTGCATATTATATTTATTAAGATTAAGATGTAGTTACTGTCGATCACAAACGGAAAGAAAAAACAAAAATGCTAACCAGCCAAGCAAGATTACTAATGAGTGACGTCAATTTGTACGCGGAATGTGAACTTTCGATGACAAAGTAGCAATTGCAAAGCAACAGCACAGACTAAGGCTTGTTTGGAATGAGGGGAAAGAAAAAGAGTAGAACAGATAGAAAAAGGAATAATAAGAGATAATGTTATTAATTATTTATGATATTTAATTAGATATAAAAGAAAAACAAAAAATTAAATATGATGTATAGAGGAAGAAAAAAAGGGAAAAGAAACATAAAGATATAATTGGATTTATATTTTGACAAACTATTTGATTAAACAAGGTTTTCTTCCGGTTCGTTTTTACTCATTTTAAAATATAAATCATGTTGAAACTTTTGTAATAAATTAATTCGATACTCGTGTGTTGTGTGTTGTACAAAGAGAGACAAACAATAGAATGTAAATCATGTTAAAACTTTTATAATAAACTAATTTGATACTCGTGCATTGTACAAAGAAATACAAACAAAACGCATCAACTAAATAATTTTTATTTATAATTTAAAAAAAAAACTTATTAAATACTCATAAATCTCTCTAATATATATTTATTATTATTATTTTATTTAAATTCAAAGTTAATATGTCATATTATCACGTATCACAATAAGATCATTCTACGACTCTTTATATATATATAATTCTTTTATTCACTTCTTTTCATTCCAAAAATAAATTAATTCAAATGGTTAAAACCCAAACTTTTCATTTTTTGTACCCTCTTCTTCCTTTATCTCTCTCTCTATCCAAATAGGAGCTTTTGATCAAATCGGGTCAAATTTTTAAATACGCACCGCGAGAGGGATACGCAGAGTAGTTATCCAAGTTAACAAGGTTCCTCGCGTTGACTAACAGCAAGGTTAACCGCGACCTCATTGTTGCCAATAATGATGATCCGTGAGCGTCCCAAGGCTGCCCGCCAACATTGATAGTCGCGAGGTTTTGTTTGTTTATTTTTTTTTTTGAAACATGTGCCTCGCGACTGGCAATCGCAAGGTGTTCTTTTTTTTTTTCAGTTGAAACATTAAAAACGCAGGCATCACTAGTGTTTGTAAATTCATAATTGCAATTTAACGTCAAAAATGTATCATTTTGGATGAGGACCACAATTCATATTACAAAAATAATAATTTATATTTTATTTTTCAAATAATAATTTTTAGTGTAAGAAGGTAATTTTTGTATATACAAGCTTAATTATTTTTGTAATATAATAATTTATATTTTATTTTTCTGAGTGTGTGTGATGTATATATATGATCATTGCCTTGCATGCCATCACCTTGATAACTCTTTGAGATCTTCCTGGTGTGCGGCTTGAACGATGTTAAAATTAAGCATTGCCAGCTTAGCCAAGACGGGATTTGCTTTATTCTGAGTTTCAAGATCATAAATATATTTCCTGATATTATACCATTCCGCTTTCCAGTGCAATGGAAGACTTAAAGAATGAAAGATTTGTTTGGCCAGTTTATGATTTGAGTTCATGCCAACCCCCGTAAGATGTTTAACACAGAACAATCTGGCCTCCTTCAAAATGTTTTCTTGTTCTGAGCTTAGATTTGAGGCTTGAAAGAGCTCTAGTATCTCCTTCACATTTGAATTTGAGCTTGACATGAATTTACCATTTTCGTCCAGGAACTTCAGAAAGTTGTCTGATATTTAGCATGCCAGAATGAAGTCATCAGGAGAAGATAGAAAAGAGTGTGAAACAATTAAGTATAATGTTCAATAGAATGTGTCATGTTATCTTTCTGAGGTTGACAAATCAAATTCTCTGCTTTTTTTGCATTTTAACCAAGAACCGTTGAAATTCAAGTTGGAATCTTTCTCCTTGACACCTGATCAGGCCAGGATAAATGCCATGGAACAAAGAACTTCCCCTAATTTCATGATTTAATAATTTATTAATTAGCTCCCAAGTGTCATCATTTTAACTATTTACCTTGTGAAGGTTTATAACCATTTTGCCTGAGAAGCCTAAACCATAATGAAGTAGCATAAAGGTCCTTTTTGCCGGCGGAACAACTCTTCTCTGGAAAGCCTATGGTATCTAGTTCTTCTTTGATTTCCTCCTCAAAGTAACTGGACAGCCCTAGCCTTGAAATACTGTCTATAAGCTCCAGTTTGGGGATAAGATCAGTCGTGCGCGCAAACATTCGGGTCACATCCTCTTTTAGCATCTCAGCATTCCTTTTACACTTCTTTCCCTGAAAAATTGTGAAGATATATACATTACTATATCTAGAAAGATCAAGTTAACACATAAAGTACTTTCATATTACTTAAAATGATATTTATAGATGGAGAAAATGAGACTGCACAAGAATAATCTTTCAAATTATTAAATAATACAAAGATGAATATAATAAAATCTCACAGAAAATTTGTTAGTAAGAGATTGTAGAAGGTCATATTTCCAGATATTTGGCTTGTAATTTGCTGTTCGCCTTTGGACACTTTGATCTATAGCACTAAATGTTTCTGCCTTCAGTATTTGGCTGCTAGAGATGAGTTGCATTCCCCCAGTAGGAACTTTCGTGTTTATGCAGTTTGTGATTGAAGGATACATGGAAGAAAAACCACGAGAGGGATGCAGTGCATTGCAGCAATGTTGTGCAACGTTACTCGGCCCTGGGAATCAGTGGCGCACTCTCAACTCAATTTATAGAGGTTAATGCACCGAGCTGATTACGTAAGAGTACCAAAACAGTTCAAAAGGAAAAAAAAATGTTTAAGTTTGTAACCTGGGAAAGGAAGGGTCCACTACTTTGGACCTAGTGTGCAATTGTCCCACCAAAATTACGTAAAGTCCTCTCCAATGACTCCTCTCCAATGACAATTTTAACCCCACTTAGAACTCATTCTACCTCAAAACAACTAAAGTAATTTTTAAATTTTATATCGAAAATATACAATAATCTCAATTAAATTTCTTTATATAAAAATGAAATTTATAAATATACATATATATATATATATTAATTTTAAAAATTATAGGCTCCGGATGTCATCCCCTAATTGGGTCCTCATTCTTATCCCTGCTATCTTTTTTTTTTCCTCTTTAAATCTCTGTACGTTCCATTTTTTTTCTTTTTTTCTTTTCTCATCTCCCTTTTTATTTATTTATTTTTTTTACTAGATAAAGAGTTAGCCCTATATTTCAGAAGAAGTAGAAGAGGAAGCAACCGCCTCTCCACACAATACATGACCCGAACGGGGGACCAAAAAAGTTCCTCCACGATTACATAAAATGGCAAGAGGAATGAGGAATAGGGATATATAACTAAAATAATTGTGAAATTTTGTCCATTTAGTAATTTCATGAGTATACACATTCCCAGACCGTAGGACATAAACATACTTCCAATAATTTCTTTTACTGAGTATAGACTTCACAATATTTGTTGATCATTTACCAAGCAATTCCTCCACTGAGTGAATACCAGCTATTATCCTTATGATATTGAGAGAGTCACCTTCAAAGATGACTTTAGAGATGTCGGCCATATCTACGATCAAAGCAGCATTATGAGCAGCAAAAGCATCACCAGCAAATTCTTTCTCAATCCAAACCCAAAGGAGTCGACCCATATGGTCTCTAAAAACACAAGCAGAAATCGCAATCTCATCTTGAAAAACAGTGTCAAAATTGACTTTGACGTAAGAGGATTGAAGAGCCTGCTAAGACCGGGGAAGAAATAGGGTTCTCCTCCTTCAATGTCGACTAAGACCAACATTCCAATATATCTTAGTCGTCTTAGCGATATGAGTAGAGAGCACATATCACTGTTGAGTATCCTCCCCTACACGCAATTGATTTCTATATTTCCACACATGTTCTATCAGTATCACAACATAATTTAGAAATTCTAACTTAATTTCACTTTGGAAAAGGAATGAATTATCCGAATTCAGCAGTTTTTTTACCCAGTCTTCCACCTTCCACCTTCCTTTACTTTGGTTTCAGCAAAATCTGTGTCGATCCTCTACCCATTGGGCTGTCGAATAATGAGAGTAGGAACTACTGCCCACCAATTGAAATGCCAGACCACCTTGAAAATAAATAGCTGGAGAAAAAAGTGAAAGAAAAAAATTCATCTACAAAAAAAAAAAAAAAAAAGAAAAGCAAAATGAAAAACAATTCAATTCAAATAAATTTCATCCGCAAAGGCTGTAGGGGACAGCAATTTCGCCATGGCCTTTTATTATTTCTCGTAATGGTTGATATAATCAGGGCGGATGTAGGAAGAAAATTTTAGATGGATTGAAATTTGAAACGAAAATAAAAGACTTATTTATTATTTAGTTGATGAAAAAAAGTATTTTGGTGAATTAATAAATATTAAAAGATTCCTTAAGAAATATTAATTCAGAAAAAATATAAAAAGAAAGTCTTTTTAAAGAAGGCCAAGTTGCCCCAAGTGTCCTTTTAATATATATAAATATAATTATAAAATGAACTAACTAAAGAGTCAAGTCCATGCCTATTGAGAGCACTTTAGACACTATTTCTTGTGCACAATTACTAATAAAGAGTTTCAAGACCTTTCTTTTTCCAATGTGGGATATGATTGAACAAACTATCTATCATGAATTATGAAAAAATGAGAGCGGCCTAGAGAGAGCGTGTGTGTCTTCCCAGGATACAATAAATCAAAGCTTTTTTTGCACTTGTGGGTTGTGAGTGATGCATATTTGAATTGCAATGAATACAAACCTCAAAAGAAATATTGAAAAAAGAGGTAACGTTATATTTGAATATAAACAAATCAAGGATCACATCTTTGAACTCTCGAATTTGAATATAATCAAACATTCTTTGAGTTCATTCGTTTATTATTCGAATTCGAGTTCATGTTCGAATTCGTTCACTTATTGTTTAATAATATTCGAATTCGAAAAGTTTAATTAAAGTTCGAGTTGAGTTAATTTATTTCATATTTTTATTTTAAAATTTATAAAATAATAATTCAAAAATAATTAAATATTATAATATTAAATAAATAAATACTATAATATAATTAATCTTAATATTAATCTTATAAGATCTATTAAAAATAAATTTAAATATTATAAAATAAAAAATATAATTTAATTAATATAATTAATTTTTTAAAATATTTATTAATTTATTTTAATTTATTTTTTATTAATTAAATTTAATATTTTATTCAAATTAAATAAACAAAACCTTATTCGAATACGACGTTGATTTCCTTAGTTGTAGAGAAAGACCATTTAGACTTGTATTTTGGTGAGAATGAGGATATTTATATCTTGTGTCTCTCTTGCTTACGTCTTCTAGACCTTGTTTCGCTTCGTACGTAATCGAACATGTGTGGACGGCCGACGGCCAACGGCGGCGGTGAATGATCTTGCATGATTCACGACGCGTACCCGAATGGCCAAGGAAGGAAGAAACGAAATAGTACCGGTATGCTCGTGCCATGCATGTTGACCAGCATCTGTGCCGTAGGATTATTGCTGCTTTATGCAACGTACGGCTAGATTTTTCCTGAAGGCGCATTCTAGCATTAATTACACTCCTGCTTTTAGCTTTCAAATCATGAAAGGTACTTGGGCACAGCGTCAGCCAGAAATAACATGCCAAAGTAATGGAGAATGATTTTTTTACGAATTGACAGATAAGGTAAAAAAAATTATACTCTCCCTATCTCACTAAAATTAATAATTATTAGTTTGATACGTTATTTAATAAAAAATAAAAAATATATAATAATATATTATATTATAATAAAAATAAAAAAAATATAATTTTATAATACTTTATATCAAATCTAAATATATAAAAATAATATATGTAAAATATATTAATTATTTTATAATAAATTATATAATAAAAAAATTTAAAAAAATATCAAAATTTTTAAAATAATAAATAGATTAATTTTATTAAGATACAAAGAATAATAAAAAAGTCTCAAATAATTTAAAATTAATTCGATCCTAAATTAGTGGACGCCACCAATCGTAACGCTGTACTCAGGGAATCCTCCTCTCCTCAATCAATCACCCTTACGCCCGTGGATGACCGTAACTTTGTTTTTCACTTCTCTCTCTTAAAAAAAATTAAAATTTAGAATGATCTTTTAAAAATAAATACATAAATTTTAGTAGTTGAATGCTACCTCTACTCTCTTAGTTCCGTGTGTAGCCACGTGCTCCACTTTTTTTTTAACCTCCTTTCCATAAATTTTAGTAGAATGCTTTCTTTCATTTCTAATTTCACAACTTCCAGAATAATGTCCAATGTAATGAGAACAAAAACCGCTAAAAATTGCACCATCAGTCCTTGTTTTGAAAAATATTTGGTAGAGTCCCAATTCAATTTGGATAGTTCCACTTCCACTCATAAATTGTGAAGTGATTGGTTACATATGTTTGTGATGTTGCTCTCCCTTGTTGAACTTTGGCCCAACAAAACTTTCCCAAGTCACATATGATAAGGAGACCGAAAGGGACAAAACCCATAATATGAAGCCTACAACATTTTAGGTTGAATTTTTTTCAGGAAAAACAGAATGTGGAAATAAGTCACATTCTATATAAGAATTTTTTTTTTTCAAAAGAAATTCCATATAAGATTGTATAAGTTATAAAGTTTTTAGTCTTTCCGTCTACCCCTCCTTTCACCAGGAACAAAATCCCGTTTGAAGAGTAAATTAGACTCTTTTTTTTTCCCTCGCCTTAAAATCTTATAAACTTTAGTGACACTTTAATTAGTGTAAATTCTTTAACACAAGTAATAGAAAACGAAGAGAGTATTATTAACTAATCCCCACTTATTCCCCACCCGACCTTTTTATCTCCCTGAGATGCAGAGGTATTTCAAGAAACTTAGGCACAAAGATACATTAATTCTTATTTCTTGTACACTGAGTCTTGGCAGAAATGTCATTCAGCTAGGACATTTCTTTGCAGGTAAAATAGCATAGATCAAGCTGAAATATAGCTCAATGAGCAAATAAAGTTCCTCTTGAAGGTAAGAAGAAGAAAATGTCTTTCAATTCTGTAGTATTCCCTTAGCCTTCAAGTAATCGACGGTTTGATCATATATGTCTTCAATACCATATTTGAAACTGAATCCCTCTTTGACTAGTTTCTCAGATGAGATGATCAGCTTGGCGTCGGAAGCGAAACCTTCGAAACTGTATCATCCAAAACGGCCAAAAAAAAAAGGAATAACTCCCATCTATTAGCTCAATAGAATCACTTGGCATTTAATCTTAGGACGTTGTAATTCCCATCTAATAATCAATCCAGTAGTAGTATTATATTCCTTCCAAAATAATTGTCGTATTTGAATTTTTTCCCCAAAATATGTTGCATTAGGAAACCAAGAAGCATTAATGTTATTATTTCTGGTCTTTTCATTATTTAATAGGAGGAGAAAGATCATTTTATGAGGCAATAAAGTAGTCTTTTAGTTTCAAAATAAATATTATCCAATGATTTTTAAATATGTAATTCAAATGCAACAATTATTTCGAATAGAGGTAATGGTAAAGGCTGATGATATTGCAAGAGTAATTCTCCTCCTGCTAGAGCAAAAATTTTCAAGACGACAATTTTATCCTTGGGATTAAAGGAAATAATCTTTTATTAACTTTCTTTCAAATTTTAAGTGCCTAATTATTTGCTCTCTCACTCTCAATTCTTCTCTAACAAATATCTCTGTCGTCGCACTAACGTGTGCATCTTCCTTGTGCTAGTTTTATGGCAAGTTTAAAAGCAAAATGAGATTTGTAAGGGTGATGAACAACCCTTGAATCCCATATATCTAAATTTTATTTTCTCATTATTTGATTTTATAACTTTGAAATGTCTTTTCTTTATAAAAGATCTTAAATTTTAAACCATACCCAATTAGAACACACTTTTTTCAATTGATATTTTGTACTCACATTCAATGCATAAGCATATAATAAAACGAAAAGATAATGGAATCATAAATTCCTTAATTTGTAATTTGAAGATATATTGGACTCAAGAAGTAGAAGAAAGAACACTAAAGAGAGAACTAAATGAAGGAGATTGGAGAGGGTAACTTTTATAGGAGAGAAAGTTAGAGGATTGGGAATGATGCCGCAATGGTTCTCGAAAAGGAGACGAACAAGAGCTGTTGAGTCATTGACCATGGAGAGAGAAGTGCTTAAATTGGATATCACACACAGTGTGTGGAGCGCACACAAAAAATATCATTTGATCAGAAGAAATTTTTTAGTTTCAATTGTCAGGATAGAGGCTCCAGACTGCTCTCCAATCGTTTTCAGTTTTAATCAAAAGCATTCCATCACAACCAATTTTCCATCTTGATTAAATTGAAATAGAAGCAAGGTAGTGGTAGAGAGTTGAGGAAAAGTTGGATGAAAAAAGGGCAGCGAATGGGGGTGGCAGAGGGAGGAGGAAAAGTTGGGAACAATGGAGAGAGGCAAAGACAAATGAGAAGGGGGGTGAACAGTGGCAGCAGAGGGGAAAAAATGCTGCAAACTATAGAGAGATGCGAAAACTCACAAGTAAGAGATAATGTCTTTAGGTAAGGAAAATTCTTATATGAATGGTAGATTCGTAGATCATATATATTGAAAAATTGTAATCTTTCAATGTATATGGTCCACACAGATCGAGTTCCTAGAATATCCAGTCAAGAAGAGAAAGCACAAGATTAGGGAAAGAAAATTTATTGAATTTAGGTTTTCAATAGATTAAGAAGTTATTATCAATTTATATTTATTTCCTTTTGTATGAAAAGGATAATAATGTCATTTATGAAAAGATTGTTCTAGCAGAAGAAAAATTGTTGATTGTCATTTTGATGAATCATTATTCCCTAAATTAGGGGAAGAATATAAATAGCATAAGAAAGATCTTGTTTGGACAACATTATTAAATTATATTAATCCGCGCACAAGCGCGTGTGAACTTAAAGTTCAAAAGATAATTCATTTGCAAAGCATTACAAATCAAATGCCAAACGCTTTTGTTGACTTTAGAATGGTAACAAAATCGCATATTTCAGTTATAAATACTCTTATTCGAATTGAAGTTCTAGCAGAACAAAAGATTATACCTATAGCTGTTGAGTCAAAAGTACGCCAGAAACGTGGCCGACCTCTTAGTTCTAAAGATAAAAATCCTCGAAAGAAAAGAGAATTAAATAATCCAAATGATTATATTGAAGAAAAGAATGATAAAGGCCAAAAGAGAACTGATGACAAAGAACCAGAAGTTGATAAAAGTAACATTGAAATTTCTATCAATTATACCACTTCTGGTAGAAGTTGGAATCGGATAGAAACAATTATTGATAATATATTTGCATACAATATATCTCTTGGTGTTACACAGTATAATAATGATCTTGAACCAATATCAGTTGATGAATGTCGGCAAAGAAAAGACTGGCTACAATAGAAATATGCGATTCAATCGGAATTAAATGCACTGACAAAACGTGAAGTCTTCAAACCTGCAATTTGAACACCGGAAGGTGTAAATTCTATTGACTACAAATGGATATTTGTGCGAAAGCGCAATGAAAATAATGAAATCATACGATATAAAGCACGGTTAGTAACCCAAGATTTTTTCACAAAGACCAAGTATTAATTATGATGAAACTTATTCTCCTATTATTGATGCTATTACACTCTAATATCTTATCAGTTTGGCAGTGCATGAAAAAATAAATATGTGTCTATCAGATGTTGTCACTATTTGTATGGAAATTTTAAAAATAATGTTTACATAATAATCCCTGAAGGATTTCGCATGCCTGAAGCATATAAACATTATCCTCGTGAAAATTACTCCATCAAGTTGTAGAAATTATTATATGGCCTAAAGCAATCTAGGAGCATGTGGTTTAATCATTTTAGTGAATATTTATTGTAAGTGAGATTTAAAAATGATTAGGTATGTCCATGTGTTTTTATTAAAAAAAATTCTAAATTTGTGATATTAGCTATATATGTTGATGATATTAATCTTATTGGAACTTCAGAAGAGTTACAAGAAATAATTAATTATTTAAAAAGAGAATTTGAAATCAATGATTTTGGTAAAATTAAATTTGTCTTAGTTTAAAAATTGAACATCTAGAAAGTGGAACATTTATTCATCAATCAATATACACAACAAAAATTCTAAAAAAGATTTTACATGGACAAAGCACATCCATTGAATATTCCAATGATCATCCAATCATTAAATGTGCATAAAGATCCTTTCTGACTTTAAGAAGATGATGAAGAACTCCTTGATCCTGAAGTACCATATCTCAGTGCAATTGGTGCATTAATGTATCTTGTTAATAATACACGACCTGATATTGCATTTGTTGTCAAATTATTAGCAAGATTTAGTTATTCACCAACACGACGATATTAGAATGGAATTAAACAAATCCTTTGATATCTCTAAGGTACAATTGATCTCGAATTATTTTATTTAAATAAAACTAATTCAACATTGATAGGTTATGCAGATGCTGGTTATTTATCTTATCCACATTAAGCACGTTCTCAAACAGACTATCTATTTACATGCAAAAATACTACTATATCATGGCATTCTATCAAGCAATCTATAGTAGCTACTTCTTCAAATCATGGTGAAATTATAGCCATTCATGAAGTAAGTCGAGAATGTGTATGGTTCAGATTATATCTGAGAAAAGTTGTGGATTATTATCTATCAGAGATATTCCAACTCCTTTTTATGAAGATAATGCAACGTGCATAACTCAATTACGCGAAGGATATATTAAAGGAGATCGGATAAAACATATTTTACCAAAATTCTTCTTTACTCATGAACTCCAAAAGAAATGTGAAATTAATGTGTTATAAATTCGGTCATGTAATAACCTCGTAAATATTTTCACGAAGACTTTACCGACTGCAACATTTGAGAAGTTGATATATAAAATCGGTATGCATCGGTTCAAAGATTTAAAGAAATCATCTAATCAGGGAAGTAATGAACAAACATATAGAATAGTGTACTCTTTTTCTTTCACTAGATTTTTTTTTCATTGGATTTTTATTTAGTAAGATTTTAACGAGGCATTTTCTTTATGTAATGGACATCCAAGAGAGAGTGTTGTGAATATGTTAGAATTAATAGAAGCTCTACTAATTGTAGATATGGATATCCACTATTAAAAGTTAGTGGAGATACCACTAATATATATTAGTGAAAGATGATGAATTTCACTAATAAGAATTCTATAAATAGAGTACTTTTTAAACTTGAAATAGATATTATTTTGTGAGAGAATTGTTTAAAAAAATTTCTGAGAAAAAAGAAAGAAAGAAGTTTACAGAAATTATTGTGCAAATAATAGTTAGAGATTTATTATGTGAATTTTATTATAATACTATCAAAATTTCATAATATTAGTATAAAAAATTACTAAAAGTTTTTGTTTTTAGTCATTCCGTGACAAAACTGGTTCTTTGTTGTTTGCTCGGCAGTCGCTTTCTGTATGCACGCTGTGGCAAATTAGAAGAGGGCTTAAATGGTTTGAATTGGCCAGTGGGGTTTTTGACCAACATGGTAACGTTTCCAAAAACAGCTCCGGATGGGGTAGGGAATACGGAGGACCCCCCGGGAGAGGGAACTTCGTGTCTGCCAGACACAAGGAATGGTCAGCATTTCTCGGCCAGCACGCATGCAGAGATTCAGCAAAGAAGCGTAGAAATTTATGGGTTTCTAACGAAAACCAGACAACCTCGTGTCTACCTCGCGTCTCCCAGACACGAGGTTGTCGGCTTTTTTTAGTTCTCACCACCCGGCGTGGCTTTTTTCAGTGGAATCTCTTATTCCATAGAGATTCCACTGAAATGGAATCTCTGATTTCACGTGGTGCATGCAAAGCAATTCACGGGAACAGTGCAATTCTGTCAATAAAATGCGCGCAACCGACTTCATTTTCATTCATCTCCAAAAGCCGCAGCCTCGTCCGATTCTTTCTCTTCACATTTTAATATATTGTTGACGATTCTCTCTTCACATTTCACGGCATTTGCCGATTCTCTCTCAAACAGAAAGCCGTCGGTAACAACAAAATACCAATAGCTTAATTTTTCTCTATTTTTAAATTTATTAAGCTATTTTTTTCTCCCACACATCCGGAATTATATATCATATTTATTTCTTTTCATCACTATTAATTTATCGTCGGAGATTTGTGCTGGAATTACAAGTCAGAAAAAGTGTAGCTGTCTGTACACTCGAGCCATACACGCGACTTCTATATTACAGATTTTTTTTAAATAGATATTGTATCAATTAATTTATTTATTTGTTCAAATAGATGTATTGACTGATTTATAATCGTTATATTTTAATTTGCGTCCATGATAAAAAAAATCGCTATATTTTTTTATATTTAGTTTTGATTATTTGTAACAATTAATTGATTTATATTGATATTGTATAGCACAATATATTGTATAACACAGAATATTTGACTAAATGACTTACTGTTGGGTTAAATGAAAAATGATCGACTAATTATTTCTAATAATTTGATTAGAAAAATATTAATATAAATTAGACGAAAAATATCTAATTTGCACAAAATTTCAAATTAAATGAAAAAATTTAACGTAGTATATATTAAAAATTTAGGTTGAACCTTATCTTTAGTTTTTATGGTGAACTTAATAATTTAATTTATTTGTAATATTTAGTAAGTTGTTTTTTTATACTTAATTTAATTTAATTACGATTTACGTCCATATTAAAAAATCGTTATATTTTGTTTGATATTTGGTTTTTGATTATTTGTGTTGGTTAATTGATTTTTATTTATATTGTATAGCACAATATATTATTTTGGGTTAAGATGTGATGAATAATGAGACTAATTATTTCTAACAATTTGATTAGGAAAATATTAATATAAATTAGATGAAAAATATCTAAATATGCACAAATTTTCAAATAAAATGAAAATTTTAATATAGTATATATTAAAAATTAAGGGTGAACCTTAGCTTTTATGATGAACTTAATAATTTAATTTATTTGTAATTTTTAGTTAGTTATTTTTTATATTTAAATTAATTTAATTTAGTTTAATTGTAATTTGCTTCCATGTTAAAATTTGTTATATTTTGTTTGATAATTGATATTTGATTATTTGTGACGATTACTTGATTTATATTGATATTCTATTACGTAGCACAATATATAATTTAATTTATTTGTAATTTTTAGTTTGTTATTTTTTTTATACTTAAGTTAATTTAATTTAGTTTAATTGTAATTTACGTTCATGTTAAAAAATTGTTATATTTTGTTTGATATTTGATATTTGATTATTTGTGATGATTAATTGATTTATATTGATATTCTATTACATAGCACAATATATAATTTAATTTATTTGTAATTTGTAATTTTTTGTTTTTTTATACTTAAGTTAATTTAATTGTAATTTACATCCATGTTAAAAAATTGTTGTATTTTGTTTGATATTTGATTATTTATGACGATTAATTTATTTATATTGATATTCTATTATATAGCACAATATATAATTTAATTTATTTGTAATTTTTAGTTTGTTGTTTTTTATACTTAAGTTAATTTAATTGTAATTTACGTCCATGTTAAAAAATCATTATATATTTTTTTATATCTAGTTTTTGAGTATTTGTGACGATTAATTGATTTATATTGATATTCTATTGTATATCACAATATATAATTTAATTTATTTGTAATTTTTAGTTTATTGTTTTTTTTATACTTAAGTTAATTTAATTGTAATTTACGTCCATGTTAAAAAATTGTTAAAAAATCGTTGTATATTTTTTATATCTAGTTTTTGATTATTTGTGAAGATTAATTGATTTCTATTGATATTCTATTGTATATCACAATATAAAATTTAATTTATTTGTAATTTTTAGTTTGTTGTTTTTTTTATACTTAAGTTAATTTAATTGTAATTTACGTCCATGTTAAAAAATCGTTATATTTTTTTTTTATATTTAGTTTTTCATTATTTGTGATGATTAATTGATTTATATTGATATTCTATTGTATATCACAATATATTGTTTTAGAACCACCTGTGCTGAATAATAATGATATTGGTTTCATATAGTAATTCAATGTTGCGACATTCTTTATTTATTTATTTTTTAATAGAAAAATTCTTTTACATTGTTTATTTAGGCACAATGTCACTAGAACAACCTGTTAGATTACGGTTGTATTGGATTGCGAGATTATATGTACCCCAAATGACGATTTTTTTAATGGTCCACGTCGCATGGCATTGATTGTTAAAAATCAAGTTAGTTACATCGGTTTAGTCAACAAAATATGTACACTTCGTGGATGGGACATGTCTAGTGTTCAATTACAAATAACAATGAGAGAAGATACTATTTTTGACGCTGCACTAAGGTTTACAACAACTTCTATTTGTAACGATGAAGATATGGATGGATTGTGGGACTATGCATCCACCATGAAGGGACAACCAATCGATTTGCACGTTCATCATGAGATGGTACAGATTCAAAATGTAACAGATACAAACGTTGCAAAACAACACAACCCCATGCCTATTACGGAATCCTTCACTGAATTAGTGAATTCAGCCACTCTAGTGCACAGGGCTAATATTGATTTAAATGCACCTATACTTGCTTACGCCAGTAATCCTGGACATCTCCTAAGTGACAATTTTCAATCCCTTTATACTTCGATAGTTCCGAATGTCTCAGTCGTCGGACCAATTTTGATGGGGTTTGTCACGCCACCATTTCATGTTGATGTTCAACCTATACAAACACAGCCCAACCCCACGCCGGTGTTTTCTATTGCGAAAATAGATATTCCATTGGATATTACCCCAATCGATGAGTGGATTGCTCGAGAACCCAATTGGGTAGGTGCTCTAGAGGCGACCGTGGATGGTTTAGAAGCAACATCCGACCTTGATGGACCGAATGTGGAAGATACCCCCGATGAGGACGAGGGAGATGGTGATGCTGGTGAACATGATGTCGGTCCTTCTGTAATGTCACAACCTGGTAATATACCTGATGAACCAGACCAGTTGTATAATCTATCGTATTCAATGTATCTTGACAGGTTGACTGCTACTATAGAACGGCAACGAGAAGCAGTCGGATGGATTTATGGTCAGAATCTAATAATGACTTGAGGATTGGAATGTGGTTTAGAAATAAGGAAGAGTTACTTTGGGCAGTTCGATCGTGGTCTGTCAGATTGGGTCGTGATTTCATAGTACAAGAAAGCAAAAGTGCGTCTTGGGTTGCCGAGTGCAAAAATTCTACTTCCCAACATCCCTGTTATTAGCGAATTCGTGCACGAAAGAAAAAAGGTTGCGAACTGTGGCAAATTACTCAATGGCATGGAGAGTACATTTGTCTAGTTCGAACAATAGACGGCAACCATCGCAACATGAGCGCCAAATTTATGGCAAAGTATATTATGCCAATGATTCACAATAATCCAGAAATAATGGTCAGCGAGATAAACAATCATATACATGACACTTTATATTTCACTCTGTCTTACAAGAAAGGATGGAACACACGCAGGCATGCTATTGAGATGATTTATGGTGACGGCCTTTTTCATTTGCACAACTGCCACGGTATATGCAAGCCTTGCAAGATGCCAATCCAGGTACTGTAGTGGCATGGCATTTCCTACCCATGGACAGCAATGGCGTAAAGACATTTGGATATGTTTTTTGGACATTCAAGCCATGCATTGATGCATTTGTTTACATGAAATTGGTAGTCAGCGTCGACGGGACATTCCTTAGGGGTATATACAAGGGAAAATTATTAACGGCTGTGGGTCAAAATACCAACAATCATATATTACCTCTTACTTTTGCAGTCGTTGACGAGGAAACAAATGACAGTTGGAGTTGGTTTTTGTCGTTACTCAGGACGCATGTACTAAAGAATCGAAGAATTTGTTTAATATCCAATCAACACGTTGGGATAGTGAATGCCCTTCATCGACTACCCGGTTGGCAGGAGCCAATGACAGTGCACAGATTTTGTCTCAGACATATCCGAAGCAACTTCAATACAAACTTAAAAAATCATCAGTTGAAGAAGTTGATGTATGCAGCTGGGGATCAAAGTAAGAAGCGAATTTTTTTGCAGATTATAGATGAAATTAGTATGCTGAACCCCCAAGTCAAGGCATGGTTGGATTTGATTCTGAAGGAGTAATGGACGCTTGCTTATGATGGTGGCCATAGGTGGGGTAATATGACAACTAATTTGGTTGAATCATTCAACAATGTCGTCAAAAGCATACGTGCCCTACCTATCAAGGTTATTGTTAAATCTTCTTTCAAAAAAATAGTCAAATATTTCAACGATCATCGACAGGAAGCTAATCACGGCAGGTATTGCTTCAATTTGACTATATGGGTAAAGTTTGTGAAGAATGAGACGAAAGGAAGAAGGCATCGTGTGTTGGCTTTTAATCAAGACAGGGGTATTTTTAGTGTGGTGTCGGCACATCGAGAGCATGAAAAGGGAAATAATTCTTACGAAGTTAATGTTGGTACCAGATCATGCAATTGTTGCACATGGGAAATATATGAAATTCCTTGTTTGCACGTATTTGCAGCATGTCAGCAATTGGGGTTGAACCCTGAGAATCTCGTGTCATCGGAGAACACAACAACGTCCTACAGGTTAACGTATATGCCACAATTCAGACTCATCACGCACGAGTATTACAGTTGCATAAATGATGATATTTTCACTTTATTTTGTTTAATAATATATTTTAATCATTTTTTTTTTTACGTTTTAGGATATCATTGATAGAACTTGCACAAGACGGAGTTGATCCCGACCCTATTATTCCGGACTTATTGACCCTGCAGCGTCGACATAGATCGACACATATATGGGCAGGACAGTTGGAAGATACTATCCTTACTGCAAAGCGCAATGACAGCGCTTTTTGGATTGCTCAACCATTCGATCTACGAGTCGAGCAACTTATGGACATAGCTGGATTCGGCGGGATTATTCGTTTGCCGTATATGAAGATTGATCATCCATTGATTACAGCGTTAGTGGAAAGATGGCGCCAAGAGAGACACACGTTCCATCTTACAGTAGGAGAGGCCACAATTACACTACAGGATGTCGAGATTCTTTTTGGATTACGCGTGGAGGGTGATCCAATTATTGGCTGTGGGTTCAACTGCCCATAGGCAGAGTTACTAGATTTATGTGACGCGCTCTTTGATTTTCGGCCCACAGGTACAGACCTGGATGGATCTCGATTGAAGTTAAGCTCACTCGAGAAAGCACTGGCTCAACCTCTCCTAGTGCACGCGACTTTTGATATGGTTGCACAACATGTAAGGTGTCGTATTATGCGGCTTATTGGTGGATTTTTGTTCTCCGATAAATTTGAAAACCGAGTTCATCTGCGCTTCCTTAGGTATATACGCAATCTCGAGTTGGCTAGTACACTGAGTTGGGGTAGTGCAGTATTAACTCATTTGTATCGTTGTATGTGCAACGCTACTGTTTATACGGCGCATCAGATCAGTAATCCACTTCTATTGATTCAGGTACGAATTTAAATCCAAAATGCGAATTTAACTATGTTAAATCAATCATATTTTTCTAATATTATTATTTCATTGGAAGTACAATTATGGGCTTGGGAACACATTCCCACTATTAGATCCGATAGAGTATGCCCGGTGGAGGACATTGGTCCGAATGTGCCTAGGGGAGCAGTATGACAGAGTTCACTGGAATTGTCCCGCACGCCAACACATGTGCTGATTGCGTACAGAGATCAGTTGGATCGGATGTGACACAATCACGTATGTATTACTACGATATTATTAGCTTGGAATTGAATTTTAAATAATATTTATTGTTTGAAACTAAATTTATTTATTTTACAGTTTATTTGGTAACCTTATGATGCAAACATGTTAGCATCTCTACCTCCGTACTGTACGCATGGCCAACAAATTTGGATGTCTGTCACATCTCTACTGTGTTGGGAGACGATTGAGCTACATTGTCCCGATCGAGTTATGCGACAATTTGGATTGTTGTAAATAATTCTGAATACTATTGACACGGGGTCAAATCTGCATCATCAGCAGGACCTACGTACTACTGGTGCTGGATGGAATGATATGGATGCGCTACACCGTACTAATTGGATCAACAGATATGCTTCTACCATCACCAGACATCCCACTTTCGGGCAAGCTGTTGTTACGCCTAATTATTTTGCGTGGTATTGGACTCACACACGGCGATTAATTAACAATCCTACCATACAACAACCAAATTCCGTGAGCTATCAGTCTAGTAGTTCAGCAGTTGAAGTACTCGTAAGTCTATTTTTCCCCGTTGATGTAAGTATATATAGAATTCTGACTTATTTAAAATTTTAATGATATTCTTGAAAATGCATATGCAGATTGACACACTGTACCGGATTTGGCACATAGATAATGAAGCGTCTCAGCATGATGCATCATACACGCAACAAGCAGTTGGAAGAATGTCCGATATTGCCATGCGTACTTTAGCTGCCAGTGGCAAATCCGATCGTCTAAATTGAATGCCGTATGAGCCATCCAGACGATCGTATGCTGCTGATCCGATATCGCCGATTCCACAACAAGTGCCTTGACAAGAACCATTAATAAGGCGGGGCGGTAGACGGGCACGTCAGCGCGCTGCAGTTGAGGAAGTTCCCCCGCAGCAATACTACTCACCAGTGCATGGAGATGAATATATTTATGTGCCAGGCGTTCTTGCAGCGGTCGGTGATGACTACGTTCCAGTTTTACCAGTTGTAGATGACTTCGTCCCTGGTGCAGCGATTTCAGGTGATTACGATGATTTTTTAACTCCGCAACACCTAATTTTTTATCCTATGTATGTTTCTTCGGGGGGCGAGTTTACTGCTAGTACATCCACTGGATCGTCTCGGAGACAGTATAGACAGTCTGGGGACGATGTAGGTTTGTCATACGCTACAAATGAACAAGAAGAGGGACAACCTGAAGCATATCATCAGCAACAACCTCCGAGACGAGTTCAACCTCAGTGGCATCGTCGAGAATTTCATTGTGGGATTAGTTTTCATACTTGGTTTTGACGATTTTATGTGTACGTTATTGACATTTAAAATTAATTATAATTAATTTTTATATATAATTGTAATTAAATTTTAACATTCAAAATAATAAATTAAACTCTAACAATTAAAATTCAATTTAAAAGAATTAGAAAAATAATTAATTATTATTTCAAAAATACTATGTTTAATGGATTAAAGATAAATAATAAAATAAATTATATGCCTACATATAATAATATTTACACTAACGAATTAATGTGAAATTCAAAAAAAATTACTACATGTTTTTAACGTACATATTTAAAATTAATTATAGATAATTGTAATTATATTTTAGCATCGAAAAATTAGAATTAAATTTAAATTTAAAGAAATTAGAAAAATAATAAATTATTATTTCAAAACTATTATGTTTAACGAATTAACGATAAACAATAAAATAAATTAAAAAGATTAAAAATTATTGCAATTTTTTTACGATAAAAATAAATTAGGATTCAATTTTAGTATTAATTGAGATTTAAAATTATTTAAAATTTTAATAAAAATAACTGAGATTTTATATTGTGAACGGAACTAAATCAAAAAATTATTGAATATAATTGTTTATTTAAATAAAAAATTAAATTAAATAGAGCCAAAATTACATGTCTATATATAATAATATTTTTACTAAAGAATTAATGTTAAATTAAAAAAAATTGCTAAATGTTTTTGCTAAACAATTTTTGCCATGCGGAGAAGTCATGTTTTTTTTTTTTTTTTAAGGATTTCTCTGTAGAGAAATCATGCAGAGAAATCAAATTGTCAAACCTCGTGAAGATTTTAGGTGTACGTTATTGACATTTAAAATTAATTATAATTAATTTTTATACATAATTGTAATTAAATTTTAGCATCTAAAATTTTAAATTAAACTCTAAAAATTAAACTTAAATTTAAAGAAATTAAAAAAATAAAAAAATATTATTTCAAAAATATTATGTTTAATGGATTTAAAGATAATAAAATAAATTAAAAAGATTAAAAATTTATTGTCATTTTTTTACGGTAAAAATAAATTAAAATTTAATTTTAGTATTAATTAAGAATTAAAATAATTTAAAATTTAAATAAAGATAACTGTCATATTGTATTGTGAACGGAATTAAATAAAAAAATTTATTAAATATAATTGTTTATTAAGAATTAATGTGAAATTCAAAAAAAAATGTATAAATTAAAAATTAGAATGCACGAGGTTGTTAAAAATTGAATTGTTGTTGTTGTTTGGATTGTTAAAATTTGGGTGCATAGCAGACACGAGGTACACAAATTTCATGGCCAGACACGAGGTCCACACTTTCATGACTGGCATCTAACCCTTGCATTTAATGCGTGAGAAATTTGAGGAGGAATTTTTGAGAAGTAGACCTCACGTATGACAGATGCGAGGTGCACTCACACCTCGTGTCTCGAAGTTCCTCCTGCAGGGGTGTCCAAAAAATATGCCCCCATTCGGTGTTGCTTTTTAAAATCCCCTATTTTGATAAAAAACCTTGGCCCGTGAGTGGTACTCCCGCAGTCAACATTCTTTTCGCACGAATTGGAAAGCTACTTTGCCTGCAAAATTTATGATCAAAATTCAAAGACGATCACTTAAGAAAGAACTTGTCTTCAATCTCGTAGAAAATGCTGCACGATTTTCAGCGGTTTAACGTGGTTTCCCTTCTTTATGATTTTGGTGTTCATAGCCAAGGTAAGTATGTACATTGTGGGTTATAATCAAGTACTACTTCTATTTTAACATACTTATTTATAATTTTTTTTGTAAACAGATAAAAAGTATTAAAAATAATATTATAATTTTTTTAAAAAAATTTATTCTACCCATATTAAAAATATAATAACTATTAGTTAACGAAAATTTTTCAAGAAACAAAAAGAAAAAAAAGTTTTAAAAAGTTGTATAATTAATTTAGAATACATAAGAATAAAATGAGAATAAATTAATTATTAATTATAAAAATATATACATGAATATGTATTTTGAAACAAAATTAAAAAATTTCATAAATATGTATTTTGAAACAAAATATGTAATTAATTTCCAATCATGCTTGCTGTCTTCTTCATCTGCCGTCCATAGCGGCAATGACCGATTTAAAAGAAGTGTTATCTTTCTTTTCCCCCTGAATTGGTATATGCCGTGTTGCTATGGAATTCAATGTTACTATTAATGCAAAACTATCGATGCAGTTCCTTTCTAAGATATGAGACAGGTACAATTTGACAAATCTAAATTTTTCACAAGTTATATATAAAAAGAAAGGCTAAATTCACACCATATTTATACTTTTACAAAAGTGTCTTTCTCCTCTTCTAATTTTAAAAAATATATATATTTTAAAATTTTTAACTTTTAAATAAAAGTATATCTCTTGAGTAAATATTAAACTTATCTAAGTACATAAAATTATAGACGAATTAAATTGTAAAAAATAATAACTTGTCCACAAATTGAAATTCATATATTTATTATATATTGAAAGTTTTATTTCTCTAATTTCTCTTTTATACTTTGCGAAACTTGTGAAACTATATAGTAAGCATAATATAGGGTTCCATTTGATTAAAAAATATTTATTTATTTTTTCTTACAACTATTTATTTTATTGATAGATTAAAATATTAATAAAATAGAAGACTTATAAAAGATTAAAAAATAGAAACTATTCTGGAAACATATCAAGAAAAAAAAATATAATTAATAACTATTCAATTTCTATTAATTATTTGTTATTAAAACAATTAATCTATATACATAACAAAAAATAGTGGCATAGTTGATTGGAAGTAAGAATAGAGAAGAACATCTTTCTCTTATTTATAAATATTAATAGATAGTGGTATAAATTTAAGTTATAAATTTAGGTTAAAGAGATGTAGATTTAGCTCTTCCCTCGGTATAAAGACACAAAGTCATGCACAAGGATCAAAATTTTATTTACAAAAATGTTAAAAAACAGGAAAAACAACATCCTTATTGCATAAGTTTAGTTCTTCCACTCATCCCGCTACTAGTGCCAGTTCAAGTGAAAGTTCTATAGCAAGTCTCAAGTAGAACTGTCAAAATGGGTTAAGTCCATTGTCTAGGCCGAGTCCACAAATAATATAGGATGGATTGGGTTGTAATTTTTATAGTTCATATTTAAATCGGGCTTGTTCAACTCCATCACATAGCCCTTGGGCTGAACAGGGCTAGGCCTGGCAATGCTGTATGTTTGTTTGGTACAATTAGAATATATACAACACATACAAAAATTCTTAAATGAGCAATATTTGGTTTTGAACCAAAAGTTAATTACAAAGGAGAATTTATGATAACTAGTTGGCCTTATATGTACAAGTGCTGCAACATGTAAAATAGCATGTCCCCAGACAGATGTTGGAAAATTTGTTTTCATTAATAATGGTCTAATAATTAATTGTAATATTTTAATAAAAGATTCGGTAAGACCATTTTTTGTATGAACATGAGCTATAGGATGTTCAACATTAATCCCAATTGATATGCAATATGCATCAAAAGAATGTGATGAAAATTCACCAGCATTATTCAAACGGATATTTTTAATTTGATGGTAATTTAATTATTTGAGCAAGTAATCTCGCAAATGCCAGATTGCGAGTAGATAACAAATACACATATGACTATTGGGATGATTCATCAATTAAAACTATAAAATATCTGAACGGTTCACATGGTGGATGAATAGGTCCACAAATGTCTCCTTGAATCCGTTTTAAGAAATGTAGGACTTTCAACTCCTACTTTTACTGGTAATGGTCTAATAATTAATTTTTCTAGGAAACATGCAGCACATGAGAATTTTTCTAATGTCAATATCTTTTTATTTTTTAATAGATGACCATGTGTATTTTCAATTATTCTTCTGGTTTATTAGATGATGAATTTCAATTGTACATATTTTTGCAAAATATAGGCCTAGAAAAAGACGGTAATTTTTCTAATACAAATTTCTTACTCAAATTAATTTGAGTAATATAAAGATGATGAATACCATTTTCCTCATTTGTTTCAACATGTGCCTATTTTTGTGGATATTTTTAAAGCTCAGTAAATTTCTTTTAGATTTTGAGAAAAATAGTGCCTTATCAATATTAATTATTGTTCCTTCAGGCAACAATATACTAACTCTTCCGGAGCCTTCAATCACATTTGTACTAATTTTTATAATATAAATATTTATTTCTCCCATTTTAAGATAAGAAAAATATTTCTCATTTTTTAGTATGGTGTGTGTAGTTCCACTATCAATAATATATACATCATCATTAACAACAGCCATTTGAATAAAAATATGTATATGCAAACGTAAATATTATTAGAATATAATGAAAATTCAAAAATATCTGGATGAGACATTAGTTTTTCTGGATACTATCATCACCAGTTAAATGGTTTATCCTACCGTCTGAGTGTTCAAAAAAATTAGATACATCCATATGAGTAATATTGATATTAAGATCTTTTGGATCAATATCATCGTCGTCAGTATAATTCATTAGATGTTGAGAAAAATTTATTTCAACATTTTTATTTTTCTTTTTCAGTGAAGCTTGATATAATTCCACTAAATGCTTGGCCGTACGACAATTACGTGATCAATAACCTTTCATGCCACATTTATAACACTTATTGATATGATCTTGAGTGGGTTTTTTCTTGGTGTTGTGGGTGATTTAGTTGGTTTTGAGTTCAGCTCAACCAATGGGACAAAAAATAGAGATTTTTCTTAAGACAAAAATGAGAAAATGAAACTAACAACTTACCCTCTATCAAACCCTTGAAGAATTAGGCTTCAAAGACCTTCAAGAATAGTAGTTAGTTCTATTGTTATCTCACCCCAATATCCTTGAAGCAACAAAGGCAAACCAGAACAAAAGAATAGAGAAAATAGGTAGCCAAATAATGGAATTCAAATAAACCTTAAAAAAGCAAAGCAACTAAGACCCATTCAAAGAAATCACATTGGATTATCCAAAAGATTTATAGATTCATTCATAAGGAGGATTAAGCCTTAAGCATGGTCTTGAACAAGATAAACAAGAAGTCTAGGGCCTCTCAAGATTCTCTCTTCAAATTTGAATTAAAGTGTGTGAATTATCTTGTCAAATCACTAAAAGTTGTATTTATACTACCCTAACCCTAGCTAAGTAATTCCTGAGGTTCTAATACAATTTAGGGTCTTAATAAGTCTTTACAAACATTTAAAATAGAAGTAAACCGGAGAAAATATAAAAAACGCGGGGCAGCAATCGACTACCCAGGCCCTAGCCGGCGCCGGCTAGGGATTCTATAGCCGGTGCTAGTTGCACGCTGCTTCCCGGGCCGTCGCGTGCAGGTTGAAGTCGGTGCCAGTTATCCGCTGGAAGGCCTCCCTTTGGTCAAATTTCGTCCGTCTCTGTTACCAACTTGAGTTCTTGTTGGGGTCCTTCCTGGATAGTCATCAAAATAAGCTCTTGGCTAGCTTCCTCAACCTTCCAACCCTCTTCCATCCTCAAACAAGATTTTATGAGCAATTGAAGATCATCTTGAAGCTTCTTGGTCCTAGACTTTGTCATCGGTCCTTGTCCTTGCACGGTCACGCCTCTCCCTTCTTGATCTTGACCTCCATGATGAAGTGGAGTCTCATCATCTCCCTCTCCTTGAAAATGATTTGTCTCCGAATCATTGCCATCAACTACATCAAAGGGAGAAAGGTCGCTAATATTAAAAGTGGCTCTAACATGATACTCATCGAGTAAATCTATCTTATAAGCATTTTCTCCAACTTTGGTGAGAATTTGAAATGGACCATCCCCCCTTAGATCTAGTTTGCTCCGTCGTTGAATGGGAAATCTCTCATTGCGAAGGTGTACCCATATCTAATTGCCCGGCTCAAATGACACATTTTTCCTCCATTGATTACGCTTAAGGGTGATTTCTTCATTTCGTTTTGTAATGGTTGCTTTCACCTTCTCATGGAGTGCCTTCACCATTTCCACCTTCTTAACTCCATCGAGGTTCATCCGTTCACCTATAGACAAGGGAACCAAATCTAAAAGAGTTAGAGGATTAAAACCATACACAATTTCAAAAGGAGAATAAGAAATGGTAGAGTGAATAGCCCTATTGTTAGTAAACTCAATGTGTGGTAAGCAGTCCTCCCAATTTTTCAAGTTCTTCTTAATTATTGTCCGCAAGAGTTGAGTGAGTGTTCGGTTGACCACCTCCATTTGTCCGTCCGTTTGAGGATGACAAGCAGTGGAAAATAAGAGATCAGTGCCAAATTTGTTCCATAATACTTTCCAAAAGTGGCTAAGGAATTTAGTATCCCTATCCGAGACAATAGTCCTTAACATCCCATGCATTCTTACCACTTCCTTAAAGAATAAATCTGCAATATAGGACGCATCATTAGTCTTGGAATAAACCTACAAAATGAGCCATTTTAGAAAATCGATCAACAATCACAAATATGGAATCCTTACCCCCTTTGGACCTAGAAAATCCTAAGACGAAGTCCATCAAAATATCAACTCAAGGTACATTAGGTGTGGGCAAAGGAGTATAAAGACCATGTGAAAGAGATCTAGACTTAGCTCGCCTACAAATAATACATTGAGAACAATGTCTCTCCACATCCTTTCTGATTTTTTGCCAAAAGAAATATTCCTTAAGAATGCCTAAGGTCTTTGCAATACCAAAATCCCCCATTAATTGTGAAACCCCACCTAAAGCCAACCCTAGAGTAAGAAGGTCGGGATGCATATCATATTATTTTGCATGAATATATATGTTTTTGAATGATTTTATGTGCTTTAGAATTGTGGATTATAGGTTAAAATGCTTAGTTATGCTTATTGAGTAGGAGGGGTAAAATGGTAATTTTGCTTGAGGTCAAAATAGGAAGAAAGCTTGGGGATTTCATAAGAAGAATATGTGGTTGAGAAAATAGGAACAAGAGTTGTTGTAGTTTACTGGTTAGAGCTTTGGAATTAATTTCTAAGGTCATGAGTTCAAATCCCATCATTTAAGCTTTTGTCATGATTATCTTAACTGAGTTTGAATTTTTGTTTTCTTGCATTCCATGAAAATAGGAATGTTGTCTTAAGGGAGACATGAAGAGAATGTCCTAATCTTGTCCTCATGTCCTAAAAAGAATTCTAGAGGAATTCTTATCCTTTTTATTACCTCTAGCTTGTCCTAATATCTTTATAATTTAAATTCATTAAATCTCTTCTTTTGAACTCCAAAATTCTGTGATATTTCTTCACATTGAATTTCGAAAATCAGCTGTGGAGGATGGGGAGTTGGTCAAAAATAGGAGGGGAAATAGGAAGGGGTTCCAAGAGAAATCAAACACCATGGAAGAACCTTCAAAAATTCACCTTCATGTTGTTCATGTTTTAGTGAAGGGAAATCTGAAAAATTTTCCAGAATTTTTGCAGACCATCTCTTCGAAAATTCAGCCAGTAAACCTCTTCATTTGTTGCCAAGAAAATGGTCATTTCATGTGGCTTGAAGGCTGGAAAATCTATGCAATATTCGGACTGCACAAACTGTGCAAAATCAGAAAAAAATTCTGGACATTTTCGCAGCTTTCAACCAAGGAAATGAAGCTATTTTAGTTCATCTTCAAGCCAGCAAAACTCCTCTGTATTTCTCCAAGAAGAAGGCTGGAAAACCATCTTAGAAAGACCTTCAAACCCCCTCAAGAATCAGCTGCAAATCGGGTTGAAGGAGTGCAGAAATTCTGCACAAACCTTCGAAACATGGGACAGCTAGAAACCAGAATTTCCTAACTTTGCTTCCTTCAAGCCTAGGCCGAAAACCACCCTTCAACTTCGCAACATTGATCCTTGATCAGCCATGGACTGAACACCATTAACCCCACACTTACCTTGAACTCTTGGACTCCATAACCACACCTCAAAACACTCCTAAGATCACTCCATTCAAACTCTTTTTGAACTTCAAAAAAATTTCAGCATTTTACTCCATTAAACCACTCTTGCATTAGGCTAACTAACCAGAATTTCCTCTGCCTTCATAGACTGAATTTCAGTCAGCTCTATAGCCTGCACAAGCTCCATTCATTCCATCGAAATCACCTTGTTCAGCCGGCACCATTGAAGAGTGAAGAAACCTTCCTTGATCAAACACCATAGCTAACCATCTACCTTAACCAACTTCACAACTTTCTCCATTTGAATTTCAAATAAAATCGGATCAACCTCGCTCCTTCTTGCTGAAAACCGAAACTCCCATTCACCCTAGACCATTCGGCCAGCTCTCTACCAGATTTCGTGCAGCTTTCTCCCACACTCTCTCCATTTTTACCAAAAACACCAAGAACACACACTAAGCTTCTTCAAGCCTAACCCTACTCTAAACACCTCCAATCACTCTCAAATACTCTAGATCACTTCTATTTAATCCCTAAACTTCATTTCTGGGATTTATAACACAAAACCTCGCAAGCAAGAATTTTCAAACGGATCGAAATTAGCCTTTTCCCTTGAAGGTCTCAAGAACATCAACAAGGTAAATCAAGAACAACCTTTTTGTTCATCTTTTTTCCATTCAATTCTTAATATACCCTTCTAATGCCCTCTCTCTCTCTCTCTCTCTCTCTCTCTCTCTCTCACCGAAATGGTTGATCAACCATCAACCATGGCTGTTTTTTCCGGTGGATCACTCAAGGCTCTCTATCGCACGTGGACCTTCTTTTGTCTTCATCAAAGCAATCAACAATCAAGTATCTATTCTTAAATCCTTTCTTTTTAAATTCTGAAATCGTGTCTCCTAGGTGTTGATAGGAAGATAGAGTATGAATGGAGGTTGAGTATATGCATGTGGATTAAGGGGATGGAGTTAAGACATGATGATTGTTGTATATGGCTAAGTTGTATGTGTTTTCTTTTTGAATCATTATATGTTCTTCGTGCTTAATGAATTTTATGGATGTTTGAAGCATGTTAGAGATCATGACACCAAAGGTGATTAGGTTCTCATGTTTCTATTTTCCATTGAAGCCATTAATGATGATTATGCCTAGAAGGAAGTTAGCATTGTGATAGTATGTGTGAAGTCAAGCATGTGTTTATGAATGGATTGGTTTATTATTTGATGTTGGAGAATGTGTTTATGAATCTTTTCTAGCAATAGGAAAATCATGGTGAAATAGTATTTCCTTGTTAAGTCTAGGTTAGTTTTATTAACAAAATTTTATTACTTTAAATGGAATTACTACTATATTTTTCTCTATAAAATTCGAAACTCTAGGAAGATTTGGAATGGTTTATTAATTAAAATATTAATATTTTCTTTATCAAATAAATGAGATCTTTTGTTAAAAATAATATATACATAGTAATAAATCATTTATAATAAATAAAATATTAGAATTAATTGATGACCTTGTAGACCTTAGTTCAAACTTTTACCTATATTCCTATATATTATTTATATTAAAATCTATTTGTTATTTATTAATTTAAAATAATTCATTTATTATTAATTTTATTTATTACTAATTAATTATTATCTAAAAAAATAATAAATAAATAAATAAATATATATATATATTTTGTGATTTATTATTTACTAATAATAAAGCTATTTTTAAATTACCATTTGTTAATATTGTTAGACTTGATATCATTTAAAATTCAAATCTTCTTTTATTTATTAATAGCACACAATAATTGTTAAATGAGTCTATAATTTACTAGCAACTATTTTAGAACCCCAAGTTATTTTAACTTATTAAACTAGACTTATTTTATAAAGTTTTTTTTTTTATAGCTAGCCTTAAAGCTTAGAGCAATAGGGTCGTGATGGTAATGGATTGAACTAGGATTATTTGGTGTAAGTGAGTTTAGCTTGAATGTAACCTTATGTTTTGTGTTTACCCCAGGCGGGGTTAGGTCAGCATTGGAAGACTTTTGATGGGCCTAGGTAGTGGGGTGTTACATTAATCCCCCACTATGGGCTTCCTTAACTAGCAACTCCCTAATAGAACCATTTGGCACACAAAGCCTTACCTCCCTAAATAAGAAACCATCATGCCTATAATATTTAGCAAATGTACATTTCTCACAAGTATGGAAAATATCTCCAAACTCCTTATCATCAGCATATAATTCATTTACAAGTTTAAAACCAAGAAGTTTAGTAGTGCATACCTTCGAGATAGTGCATCCGCTACCACATTTTCCTTACCCTTATTGTATTGAATGATATAAGGAAATGTCCCGATAAACTCCATCCACTTAGCATGCCTCTTGTCCAAATTTTGTTGGCTTTTTTTATGTTTAAGGGTTTTATGATCGGTATTAATGACAAACTCTCTTGGTAAAAGTAGTGTTGCCAACATTCTAGGGTCATCACCAAGGCAAAAAGCTCTTTGTCATAGGTAGAGTAATTGAGGGCCGCCCGGACAATTTCTCACTAAAGTATGCAATGGATTTTCTATCTTGGGTTAAAATCGCACCTATTCCCACCCCACTTGCATCACACTCTATCTCAAATGCCTTCTCAAAATTAGGAAGAATAAGAATTGGAGTTTGACTCAATTTGTCTTTGAGGGTTTGAAAGGCTTGTTGTTGGGCTTCCTCCCACCTAAATCCCACATTTTTCTTTACCACTTCGGTTAGAGGGGCCGCTATGGTGCTCAAATTTTGGATGAACCTCCTATAGAAGCTAGCTAGCCCTTGGAAACTACGGACTTGGGTAATGGTGGTAGGGGTGGGCTAGTCTTGGATGGCCTTTACTTTTCCTTCATCAATCTCAATCCTTTTGGCACTCACAACATACCCAAAGAATGTAATTCTCTCCAAACAAAAAGAGCACTTCTCAAGGTTAGTGTATAATCTCTTTCTTTGAAGGGCAACAAGCACACTTTGAACATGATTCAAATGATCCACATATGATTTGCTATAGATTAATATATCATCAAAGTACACAATAACAAAATTTTCAATAAATTCCCTTAAAATATGGTGCATTAATCGCATAAAAGTACTAGGAGCATTAGACAACCCAAATGGCATGACAAGTCACTCATACAACCCTTATTTGGTTTTAAAAGCCATTTTTCATTTATCCCCTTCTCTTATTCTAATTTGGAGATAACTGGATTTCAAATCAATTTTACAAAAAATGCATATACCAAATAACTCATCAAGCAAATCATCTAGTCTAGGAATGGGATAGCGGTACTTTACCGTGATGTTGTTGATAGCACGACAATTCATACACATACGTCATGTCCCATCCTTTTTGGGCACAAAGAGAATTGGAACCACACATGGGCTTAGGCTCTCTCTCACATATCCCTTCCTAAGTAACGCCTCTACTTGCTTTTGCAATTCCTTGGACTCCTTCAGATTGCTTCTATATGCCGGTCGGTTGGGGATGACGGCTTCGGATACAAAGTCGATTTGATACTCAATTCCTCTTATAGGTAGTAGTCCTCCGAGCACCTCATTTGGAAAAACGTTTTCAAATTCTTGAAGAATAGCTGCAATTTCATTAGGCAAAGACAATGTAGACTCATTAATAGAAACATAAGAACCTTTGCATAAAAGAAGAATAATCGATTCCCTAGCTTCTATAGTCTCTATGACCTCACTTTCTTTTGTAAAGAAATTCACTCTTCTTTTACCTCCCATCTCTTGTCCTTACTCACTTCTATCCTTGATCGTCAAAGGTACTTGTTTGTCCATCCTCTCTCTTAACTCTTTTTCTTTCCTCTCTTGTTCTTTCCTCTCAATTTCTTGCTTTTGTTTGACATCTTATGCCCCCTTCTTCTTTTTTTTCTCCTTCATGATTCTTTGATCTTTTTTCATCTCACTAGGGGCCATAGGGGTGAGGGTAAACTTAGATCTCTCCTTGAATAAGGAATAAGTATTCTTCATCATCATACTTTACATGCCTATCGTATTGCCAAGGCCTCCCTAGGAGCAAGTGACCTACTTGCATAGGTACCACATCACATAACACATCATCCTTGTACTTTCCCATATAAAAAAACACCAAAACTTGTTTGTTTACTCTCAATTCCCTGCTATCGTTCAACCATTTCAATTTGTGGGGCTTAGGGTGTTTAATCCATTTTATGTCCAATTCTTCAACTAAGTTTGCACTAATCACGTTAGTGCAACTCTCACTATCCACAATGACACTACAAGGGGTCTTGTTGATTAGACACCTAGTATAGAAGATATTCTCTATTTATTAGTGATCTTGGTCTTCAATGGCTTGTGAATTCAATGACCTTCTTGTGTCTCCCACCAAAGAGTATTCTTGACCAACAACTTCCCCTTCATCACTTTCCTCTTCTCCATTTCCCTCTTGGTCTCCTTGGTACCTTTCTCCCTCTTATTCTTCATCGGTAAAAACCTCACCATAGGGATTAGTATACATCATTCTCTTACTTGGACACTCATGGGAAGTATGTCCATATCCAAGGCACTTAAAACACTTGATATCCCTATTCCTTTATAGCCTCTCCATGGCTTTTCCCTTATCCTTGTTCCAACTTTCCTTAAGTTTCCAATCCTCTCTAGGTTTCCAAGCCTCTCTTGGTTTGTTGAAGTCCCTTTGGAATAGCTTAGGGCTATCATCCTTCTTAATTGGCATCTTGCTAGTAGTGTTGGGGTTTGGAAGTGGTGGTCTAGTAAATGCTCTCCTCTTTAATTGCCTCTCAATTTTCATAGTGGTATGTACCATATTCTTCAACCGTTCATAGGAGTGTAATTCTACCAAATTGGCAACTTCCCTATTTAATCCTCCCAAGAACTTTGCTCTTGTTGTCCTAGGATCCTCATTGATTTGAGCTCTCATTAACATTACTTCCATCTCTTTATGGTAATCTTCCACACTCTTGTTCCCTTGCTTGAGTGATTGGAGCCTTTGGTAAAGATCATTGTAGTAATGGTGTGGTATAAACCTAGCCATCATCATATCTTTCAACAAATTCCAACTAGCCACGGTTTTCACTCCCATTTGTCTCATTTGTGCATTAACTTGCTCCCACTAAACCAAAGCATACTCCGAAAATCTCAAGATAGCCAATCTCACATTTGACCTCTCATTATAAGTATGACTTTCTAGGAAGATCTCCATCTTGCTTTCCCACTCGAAATATGCTTCGGGGTCACTCTTGCCATATAATGTGAGCACTTTTAATTTAATGTGGTTCAACTCTCTCTCCTCATTATTTCCTTTTCTCCTACCTCCTCTATTACCTCATCCTCTATTTTGTTCCCCCAAGGCTTCAACTTGTTCCTCCTCATACTATTCATCAACTTCCTCAAACTCTCTTTCTAGCCCCCGTAGGTTGTTCCCACCATTCCTTCCTTGACCTTGAGGGGAGACAAAACAGGAGAGCATGCACGGTTTAAAAAAACGGAGAGAAAAATAAACCACAAGCCTTAAAGGCCATACGGAAGCATGAAGATCATACATTTGCGCTCCTTAACCCTTCTAGGTTGAGTAGGAGCGGATTGAACGACTGGAATCGCCTCGCTTCGCCCACTTGAAGAAGCTTCCGATTCAACACCCGCTAGTCTTCTACTTCGCCTTGTTTGCATCAACGCCAAGCTTTCCAGCTCTCGGAATAACCCTCTGCCTATACTCTAGTCGGTGAACACTATGGTAAAGAGGAACAGTCTCAATTCTCCTTGGTTCACTTGCTATTGGTTAGCAAAGTCTAAGAAGAACAACAAGAAAAGGGAGACGTCAGAGAGAGCAGAGAGAGAGACGTGAGTTCTCTGTGTGTTGTGTTGGGAATTAGGGTTTTCCTTTACCAGAGACTAGTTTATTGGTTAGCCAAAACTAGGTCTCTCATTATCTGATAAACATATCCCCGGAATTTCAAAACACCCGGATGTTATCTTGAGAATCAGTTTTGCCTAACCCTAAACTCTTTGTAACCGTATCTGAAAAAAACCCTAAGGTCCAAGCTATTGGGCCAAAATAATAATATTTATTATTTCTCTTGGACCCAAAAGGCCTAAAATAATAAACATTAATTATTTATTTCCTGGGCTTGTATAAACAACCCAATAAATAATTAATGAGCTCAAATGAACCATAATAATTAATAATTAATTATTTATTTCTTGGGCCTATATAAATAACCCAATAAATAATTAAACATTAATTATTTCCCCTAATTTAAGCCCAGGTTAATTTTCTAATTATTCATACTGGACTTAGGCCCTGAATAATTAATTAACCAATTAAACTAGATAATTAATTTCTCTCAACTCCTATTTTAATTAATTAATTTATTTTATTCCAGTCCAATAATAAATTAGACTTCCTAAATAAAATAAAATAAAATAAAATCCTCTTCAACTGAGACCAATTCCTCAATCCAAAATTAGTTATGACTTACGGGCTATTCCGAGGACCAAAAAGACACATCGCCTTGGTTGCTAAAATGACCAAAATACCCCTACTATATAAATAATTGTATTTTGCATTGTAAATATTTCTTAATATCACCATAAGAAAATATTGATCCCAAGGACAATACTGCATTAACAAAGTCTCCGACCTACAGGTGAAATAACTAAAATACCCCTCTACACATCGCCGTGCATTTAGAGAGGAAGAGGTGTACTAACACCCCTCTAAATGACATCTACCATCCTTAGGCTTCTAGTCCAATGATCCACGACTTCCTGGAGTGTTTCCGCTTTCCAAGGGAGCTACTCTAAAGCAAACATCCAAGTCATGTTTCTCAGGGCCCTGGACATTTTAGACCATTCGGACAACCACAAGGGGCGATATAGTGCAGAAACTATCTTGTACAAGTCTGTCTTAACTAACTAGTCACACATACCCAACATGCAAGTATATTGGCCCTACGATAGAACCTCAACTATAGCAAATCAAAGTATATGCTTCCAGTTTCGCCAGACCACCAACTCATACTCAAGTCGTAGAGTACTAGTTAACGCTGTAGCGGTAGTAGTATAGTTTTTTATCATATAATACTTTTAGAAACCACTACTACAGGTTCTGTCCTACATATTCGAAATACGTTTATGTCATGGAGTGAGTGGACTACTCACTGGCTAAAGGTATGCCATTCTCCATTTGGAATTCATAACATAATAAGCTAAACATGATGAGGTTCCCAATCTCATCAATAGGTTAAGAACAAATGTTTATGTGTTAAATAACCCGTGATCCATACCTTACTGTGAAAGACTACCATTCACATAGACCACTTATTTAAACACAATGGGTCTGTTCCAAACGAAAATCGTGCACAAATAAATAGTAAATTCACAAACAATTTCTGAAAATAAATTCTTTTATTAAAATATTCGATTTTACATCAGAAACCTAGTTTAAGAGGGCATACAATCCAACAGACCCCTACCTCGTCCTTCTCTAATACCATGTCTTCCCCCTCTCATAGGAGTTTGTTGGAATCCCTCGATAGAGTGCTCATCCCACTCTTCCCCTTGTTGGGTATTTAACAGATGAGTATGGACATCACTATCCCTCATCCTAGGGCTAGGTACTTCAAATCGCTCTTGGCCTCTCCTTTGTGCGTGGTAGAAGATTATCTAAAATGATTTATCAATTCCCTTGTTATGTTTTGAAATTCACTTTGCATAGTCCTCATCATAGCTTGCAAGTCTTCGCGCAAAACCCTAGCATCAATTTGTTCTTCTTGAGATCTACTAGGTCCACTTGGGTTAGGCCTAGAGATCTCTTGATCATGGGCCATGGTGGTAGAAAATTTACTTATTTTTACCTGCAAAACAAAAAAGATTAGAAAGGAAAAAAAAAAAAATAGGTCCTCACTTCGCTTCCTTTTGTGTTGGCTCTCAAAGGTTAGTCACTCTACGCTCGTATTTGCTCTCTTAGGCTCTTTTAGTAATAGTCTCACTCTCTTACCTTTTTTTCAATACTCAAGCCTTCTTGTTCAATCACAATTCTCTCCCATAGCTAAAGATTTAGTCCAACTTAGTGAATCACACAAATCAATGAATTTTTTCAATTAGGGAGTCTTAGGAGAATTTCAACAAATACTTGTTGGGAACCTCAAGCAAACAAGTTTTAATCAAGAATTTCAAGAAATGTGGACTCAGTTAACACAAGAACAAACAATAGATGTACAAAGAAACACTTCTAAACAAGAAATAAACAAGAGTTAGCAAGAACAAAGAAACAAGAATACTAAAACTAATTTTATAAAGAATAAGACGATCACAAGTATACACTAGTAAAGTTATGTTCAATGGGTATGGAATTCAACAATAGAGTGATATATTAAGTCACAATATCCCAAAGAATGAAAATTAAGAATCAAAGTTCCCAACTATAACAAAAAACATTCTCATGGAACTTTTATCAAACACCTTGGAAGAAATCTCGTCACTTAAGAACAATCAACATTTTCACCCATATTCAAGCCAATTTTTACCACAAACACAAGAAAAATTTATTCCCAAGGATTATATTAACATTAAGGAGCAATTTTTCAAAAGAAAAATCAAGATATAACAAAAATTTCATGGACTTTTTGGAGCATGTTTTTGAGTTACAGGATTTCTTTGTTTTCTTTTTCTTCAACTTTGTATGGCTCATTTTCTTGCTTCCAAGCTTTGATTGGAATCAAAGCTTTCCTTGCTCTGATAGCAAACTCTTTGATATGATCTTGAGTGAGTTTTTTCTTGGTGTTGTGGGTGGTTTAGTTGGTTATGAGTTCAGCTCAACCAATGGGACCAAAAGTAGAGATTTTTCTTGAGATAAAAAGGAGAAAATGAAACTAACAACCCACCCTCTATCAAACCCTTGAAGAACTAGGCTTCAAAGACCCTCAAGAATAGTAGTAAGTTCTTCTATTATCTCACTCCAATATCCTTGAAGCAACAAAGGCAAACAAGAATAAAAGAATAGAGAAAATAGGCACCCAAATAATAAAATTCAAGCAAACCTTAGAAGAGCAAAGCAACTAAGACCCATTCAAAGAAACCACATTGAATTATCCAAAAGATTTATAGACTCATTCATAAGGAGGACTAAGCCTTAAACATGGTCTTGAACAAGATGAACAAGGAGGCTAGGACCTCTCAAGATTCTCTTTTCAAATTTGAATTAAAGTGTGTGAATTGTCTTGTCAAATTACTAAAAGTTGTATTTATACTATCCTAACCCCAGCTAAGTAATCCCTGAGGTTCTAATACAATTTAGGGTCTTAATAAGTCTTTACAAATATTTAAAACGGAAGTAAATCGGAGAAAATACAAAAAATGCGGGGCCGCGTTCTGCTTCCCGAGTCGTTGCGTGCAGGTTGAAGCCGGCGCCGGTTAGGCTACTTGGGCTGGCACCGGTTGTCCGCTAGAAAGCCTCCCTTTGGTCAAATTTTGTCCGTCTTTGTTGCTGGCTTGAGTTCTTGTTGGGGACCTACCTGGATAGTCATCAAAATGAGCTCTTGGCTAGCTTCCTCAACCTTCCAAACCTCTTCTATCCTCAAGTAAGATTTTATGAACAATTGAAGATCATCTTGAAGCTTCTTGGTCCTAAATCTTGTCATCGGTCCTTATCCTTGCACGGTTACGCGCCCCCTCCTTGATTTTAACCTCCATGATGAAGCGGAGTCTCATCACTTATCCTTATAATTTCTTACATTTCTTTTTATTTTCCCTTATTATCTTTTCTTTTCCACTTTAGGTGACCAGTATTTCTCACAACTTGATTATTACTCTAATAAGGGAGTTGTCGAGCGTGTCCACAACCACGACTACAACTACGACTATGGCTTCTGCTGAA
This sequence comes from Voacanga thouarsii, assembly GCA_026120185.1. Classification (NCBI taxonomy): domain Eukaryota; kingdom Viridiplantae; phylum Streptophyta; class Magnoliopsida; order Gentianales; family Apocynaceae; genus Voacanga; species Voacanga thouarsii. Next base: position 2,668,699 of record JANUWF010002172.1, read on the forward strand.
ACTAACAACATTCATTTTTGGGAGTACTGTTGAGCTAATTGGTCTGGCTTCATGATTTTTCAATAATAACTCATTATTTTTCTCTACGATGAGGAAGACAATAATTAAATCTGTAAATTTTGTATACCATTTTTCTCGATATTGTTGTTGCAGGGCAATATTCGAGGCATGAAAGGTGGAGAATTCTCCAGCTTATCTTCATCAGTAACTTTTTCTTCGTATAATTTTAATTGAGATGTAATTTTATACATGGCGGAGCTATATTCATTCACGATTTTAAAATCTTACAACTTCAAGTGCAACTATTCATACCGTATAGCTGGTAATACGACCATCTTCAGGTAGTCAAATCTTCCTTTTAAATTTACCCACAGGATATATGGATATTTTTTGGTAAGATATTCTATTTTTTAAATTTTCGTCAAGATGATGACGGATAAAAATCAAAACTTTAGCATTTTGTTGTGCAGATGCACTATTGTTTTCTTTATAAGTTTTACTAAGACCTTCAGCATTTAGACGCATTTCTGCATCGAGAACCCATGATATATAATTTTTTTTAGAAATATCAAGGATTACAAATTCGAGTTTAGTAAGGTTAGTCATAGGGATTAATAAATGCGTACCATTAGTCTTCTAACTTTTGGAACGGCAAAGACTCGTGCTGATAACGTGTTATAAAATTTTGACAGCGTCAGAATAAAATCTACACACAATAAATCTATAACTATTATTTGTGTGAAAAAATATGGCTAAAGTGTGTATTTTAAGAAAATAAAGCTGTAAATATTGTAATACTAGAATTAGGGAAATTTGACCCTTAAATTAGGAAATTTTGTAATCAGTGATTAGGAGATTTTGTGGACAGTAATTAGGAGATTGATTAGAAGATTTTGTGAATCAATTTATTAGGATAGTTGTCATATTTGTGCCTTAGGCAGCTTGTATATAATTAGCTTATTGTAATCTTTGAGAAATATATGAAAATAGATTATTCTCTTTCAATTTCTTACATGGTATCAGAGCTGTTCATCCTGGTATGCTTCTGATTTTTCTACTTGCGCCTATTCTTTGCTTCTTCTTCTTTTGTCGGCCGGTTTTAATTGCTGGTGGTATTTTGTTCATTCTAATTCCTACAACCAGCCAGCCTTAATTGCTAGTATTTCTCCGCTATTTTTCTTCCTCGTAAGTGTTGTATAGTCGGCCTTTATTGCTGGTGTTGTTTCCAATTGTTTTGATACTGATTTGTACTGAGCAGCCTTCATTGCTGTTATTTTCTCTTTGCTTTCAAGCAGTCTTCTTTTTCGAGCAGCCTTCATTGCTGTCATTTTCTCTTTATTTTTCTCATTTAGGCAGCCTTAATTGCTGCAAATATTTTTTTTTTACCATCTCAACCTCCCAAACACGAGTTGTAAGCGTAAAATGCTGAACGCTTCATGGAAAATCACCCAGCTGAGAATGGGAACAAAACGGGTGACAATCGAAAAGTGGACAAGCCAATATAGTAGTTGGCCAAATTGCTGAGCCACCAAAGTTAGAATTTGCTAGTCTCAACCAAGATGAATTGAACAGGGTGAGAGAACTCATCAGCAGTTTAGAAAAGTCCCCAGGTACTTGTTCTGTAGCATATTCAGGTAAGTTTTCACTTTTCATTGGATTAAATATTTTGGATACAACATTTTCCACCTCTTGGATCATGGATTCATGAGCTACCGGCCATATGACCCCTTCACCAAATATCTTCACCACCTATTTTTCGTGCCCGAGCAGTAGGAAAATAGCCATTGTAGATGGTTCTTTAACCACTGTAGCAGGAATTAGAAGTGTCCAAATTAACCCATTGTTAACCTTGAAAAATGTTCTCCATGTCCCTAAGCTAGTTATCAATCTGATATCCATCCAAAAACTTGCCCATGACTTACAATGTATGGTGGTTTTTCATCATAATAGTTGTGTATTTCAGGATAAGAGTTCGGGGACGATGGTTGGACATGCTAGAGAACGGGGTGGCCTCTACTTTCTTGAAGCAAGTCAACCAACCATCCCCAAGGGTAAACGGTTAGTGTCATTTGTTTTCGAGTCTTTGTCATCCAATAAGGAGAAAATTTAGCTCCATCATCGTCGACTTGGACATCCATCATTTCGAGTTATAAAACTCTTATTTTCATCTTTGTTTTAACATTTAGATATTGAGTCTTTTTATTGTAAAAAATGTGAACTTGTCAAATACAAATGTGTACCCTTTCCAGTGAGCAATAATAGAAGTTTTATTCCCTTTCATTTAATCTATAGTGATGTTTGGGGTCCATCTACTATTGCTAATATTTCTAAGGTGCGATAGTTTGTTTCCTTTATTGATGACTGCGTTCGTGTTTGCTGAGTCTTTCTTCTTAAACAAAAATCTGATGTCAATATTGTTTTTTCAAATTTCTGCTCCATGATTAAAAATCAGTTTGGAGTGACCATCAAGAGAGTTAGGTCTAACAATGCACGAGACTATTTCAATCAAACTCTAAGTCCATATTTTCAAAAGAAATGGATAATCCATGAGTCATCTTGTGTGAATACCGTACAGTAAAATAGAGTTACAGAGAGGAAAAATGGTGATCTTCTTGAAAAAATTCAAGCATTGTTATTTAAACATCATGTGCCTAAAACCTTTTGGGGGAGGCTGTTCTTACAGCAACACATCACATAAACCGATTGCCATATAGAGTTTTAGGATTTTAAAGTCCAATAGATGTATTGTCCACTTTCTATCATAACTTTCACACCATAAATAATCTTATTCCTAGAGTGTTTTGATGTACATCATTTGTACATGTTCACAGTCACAATTGAGAAAAATTGGATCCAATGGCTCTAAAATGTGTATTTGTGGGATATTTGTCAACCCAAAAAGGATACAAATGCTATCATCCACTCTCCCGAAAATTCTTTGTTTCTATGGATGTTACTTTCAATGAACGTAAATCTTACTTTTCAAACTCTTATCTTTAGGGGGAGAAGTTTGTGAGAGAATATGAGAGTTTGGGTTTTGACTTGTTATTGAATCTTTCAACTTTAAATCATCCTACTTCCTCATCCACTAGTGATCCTGTCCTAGTTCACTCTGAGCTACCTGAGTTTGTCATAGTCTTCTCTGAACCTATATTTACTCAATTTGACACTGAGTTTGTTCCCAAGGATGTTAGATATGGCAAAGGAAAGATGTATACAAGGAAGAAGACAGCTACCCCCAACCCTACGCAAGTCCAAGAGTCTGATTAGGTAATAACTTCTAAACCCATATTACAGATTGAAACAGAACCAGAGGTAGAGAGTGAGATCTATAGGGGTAGTAGTGACATAAACATGCCTATTGCATTGAGAAAAAGTGCGAGAAAGTGCACTAAAAGACCTTTATACCCTTTTGCACACTTCCTATCCTTTTATCATTTTTCTCCGTCACATAGGACCTTCCTCAGTAACCTAGAAACCATTGTTGTTCCTTCCAATCTATCTGAAGCTTTGTCTAATGAAAAATAGAAACAAGCTATGAATGTAGAAATGGAGGCACTAGAAAAGAACAAAACATGGGAACTTGTGGAGTTACCAGCAGGGAAAAAACCAGTGGGGTGTAAATGGATGTACACAGTGAAATATAGAGCTGACGGTTCAGTAGAAAGATACAAGGCAAGGCTAATTGCTAAGAGTTATACTCAGACGTATGGAGTGGACTATTTAGAGACTTTTGCCCCAATTGCAAAATTGAATACTGTTAGAGTCCTATTATCTTTAGCAGCCAACTTTAGATGGGATTTAAAATAGTTTGATGTAAAAAATGCTTTCTTGCATGGAGATCTCCAGGAGGAGATATATATAGAGATACCTCCAGGTTATGGGAAAAAAGTTGTTGATCATACAGTCTGTAGGATAAGGAAGGCATTGTATGGGCTTAAACAATCTCCTCGAGCATGGTTCGGCAGGTTTGCTAAGGTTATGGTGATGTTCGGATATAAGCAAAGTTAAGGAGATCATACTTTGTTCATCAAGCATTCGTCTTCACGAGGAGTCACGATCCTCTTAGTTTATGTGGATGACATAATTGTTATAGGAAGTGATGATGAGGAGAGACGTTCTTTGAGTGAGTGCTTGGCAAAAGAATTCGAGATTAAGACACTTGGGAAGCTAAAATATTTTCTCGGAATTGAAGTGGCAAATTCAGAGAAGGGTATTTTTCTCTCTCAACAGAAGTATGTAATTGATCTACTCAAGGAGACAAGAAAATAGCATGCAAACCAGTGAGTACTCCGATAGATCTAAATATAAAGCTTAGACTAGCAGAGGAAGATGCTGTAGTGGACAAAGGGGCATATCAACGTTTGGTGAGAAAGCTTATTTATTTGTCCCACTCACGACCGGATATAGCTTATACTGTGAGTGTGATTAGTCAATTTATATACAGTCCAAAAGAGGTTCATCTTCGAGCAGCACACAGGGTGTTGCAGTATTTTAAAGGTACACCAGGAAGAGGATTTTTTTTTTTAGGAAGAGTGGGGGCCTAATGCTTGAAGCTTATACAGATGCTGATTATGCTGGATCATTGATTGATAGAAGATTGACCACTAGATATTGTACGTTCCTTGGTGGAAATCTTGTGACATGGAGGAGTAAAAAATAAAATGTAGTAGCACGATTTAATGCGGAGATTGAGTTTTGAGCGATAGCTCAAGGAGTATGTGAGTTACTTTGGTTAAAAATCATTCTACAAGACAAAAGGATCAAGTGGGAAGGCCCAATGAGAATTTACTACGATAATAAGTTTGCAATTAGTATAGCTCACAATCTTGTGCAGTTATGATCGGACAAAGCATATTGAAATTGACATACATTTTATCAAGGAGAAATTGGAGAGTGTGTTAATCTACACACCTTATGTGTCTACAAATGATCAGCTTGCTGATGTGTTAACCAAATGGTTAAGTGGTCCAGTGTTTGAAAATATTGTATTCAAGTTGGGAATGGAGAATATCTATTCACCAACTTGATGGGGAGTGTGGGAAAATATGGCTAAATAGTGTATTTTAAGAAAATAAAACTGTAAATATTGTAACACTAGAATTATGGAAGTTTGACCCTTAAATTAGGAAATTTTGTAATCAGTGATTATGAGATTTTGTGAATCAATTTATTAGGGTAGTTGCCATATTTGTACCTTAGGCAGCTTGTATATAATCAACTCATTGTAATCTTTGAGAAATATATGAAAAGAGATTATTCGCTCTCAATTTCTTACAATTTGCACAAGAATTTCTTCCAATTTCTCTCTTTTTTTTTTCTCTCACAATTCTCTCACACTTGGTATATATTTTTCAAGTTTGGGAAGAACTCTATTTATAAAGCTTTATTAGTGGGTTAATCATCTATTTCTACTAATGTATTAGTGGTGTCTCCACTAACTCCCCTAATAATTATTAGTGATGTTAATGGTGGACATCTATATCCACTAATGGAATTAGTGGAGCTTCTACTAATTTTCACAATAAAGAGAAAATTATGTAAGCTTTATGATCACTACACAAGTGAGTCTTCACTAAGCATTCCTCCTTCATCAAGTTTGCCTAGACAAAATGGAGTTGGCAAATCAAAGACATCAAAATTTCTCAAAGTAAACTATCTTTGTAATACTTTATTTCCTTTATCAATTTACTTTTAATTATCTTTTGATGATGATAATAATACCTTCTGTTTCTTTTTTGTTAATACATTGAAAATTTGTAGAATTTCAAACAATATAAGAATGAGAATATTTCTAATTTAGTAAGACAGAATTAGATATATATTTGGAGGAGCCACAACTTGATCTTGAACTTTTTGATGAAATAGAAGTACTTAATTGGTAGAAAGATAATTCTAAGTGATTGCCTTGTTTATCTATCATGACACATGATGTTTTAAATATTCCAATTATAACAATGACATTAGAATTGGCTTTTAGCATTAGTGGTCATGTCATCACCAAATATAGAAATTCTCTCTGCCACAATCGAGTTCAAATAGCTATTTGCACAAAGACTTGGTTCCATGTATTTATTATAGATGATGATGGTAATATATAGTAATTTTTAATTTCTTTAACTAGTTAATAATTAGTAAATATAATACTAATTATATTTTTCTTTCTTATTGTGATTTGTTATTATTAGATGAACCATCCGATCTTGAAACAACAATGTCAAGGATATCTTCGTCAACTGTAGATTCAAATAAAATCATTGAAAATATCTTAGATGATTAAAGAATGTACATCTTTTTGACAGAGTAGCAGTATAGGCAATACCTTTTGCCTTTCATGACATTTTTATGAAATCGTGAAATAAATATTGATTTTTAATTTTGATGTTTCTAAATTTGAACTTTTAAATTGGGTGGCAGTATTTATATATTTGGGAGTTATGGATTTGTAATATGTGATTTGTGATGTTTAATTTGCGCACTTGTTAAAATTGTAAATTTAGGTAGAATTATGTGTGTAAAGTGAAATAGATTAAATATGCTTAACTTATTATTTGATATTTATATTTTATTTTAAATTATAATTTGATTTATTATATTTGTACCAGAGTATAAGATTAAAAAATATAAATATGTTATGAAACTTCTTTTTTTTTAATCGAAACTAAAGGCCAATCCATAGGCTAAGAAGGGTTGGGTTAGGCTAAAGATTTGACAATCCATAAAATAAATAGATTGGCCCGTCTCAATCCATATTTCTGCCAACCCACTGAGCCGGATTGGCCCATTTTGACAACCCTAAGTATTAAGTGTCTTCCTATTCCAGTCCCTTCAATACTTTAACATTGCTCAATCTACTCGGTCTGACTTGACTTGACTTTGCCTTTCCATTCTTTATGAGCTTTTTTCAGTTTCAGACCACGGGTAAGGCCCCTTCCAATTTTAACGGTATTGGAGATTTTCAAATATATATATATATACTACCTTAAAAGTAATAGCATTTAATGATTGAGATGAAAACAAGACTTTGAGTAGAGGAGGTAGTTATTAAAGTGGCATTTCCATGGTGAGAAAAAATAAGGAATTGTGAATAAATTATAACTGTATAGATTATTATTAATTGATGTATTTTAATAATATATTAAAATACTAAAAGATCCCAAAATTTTATGAATCTGGAGAAGAGCCATTCTTCCGGAGCACTAGTGGAACTTAAAATTAATTGTTCCCTACTCTTTCTTTGTTTACCAATCCAATATATACTCTATATTTGTGCTATGAAACTTTCATATACCCAAAGTGGGTCTTAAAGGAAAATTTATAACTATTAAATTTTTTCTAGTTTAAAAATCTAACTATAAATAGGCCACGTAATTTGATGGTACAAAATTATATAACCCGAACGCCAATACCAATTTGTCAGATTTTATACCGATTTGACTCATATTTGAAAGAAAGCACTTGCCTATTGGCCAATCTAACAAATGCACATTTGCTATTTAACCTTGGTGTTTTTGTGTGCTTTTATTTTTCCCCCTTCAAACTAGTACTTCTTCCGTCCAATAATATATATCGTTTGATTTAATTTCACACATATTAAGATTTCTAAAAATAAGGTGACTTTATGTTTTTCCTTCTTAAAACACTCATATTTAAATGTCTTGGAAACAATAGAAGAAATGCGAGAGAAAGAAATGGAAAGAGAATAATAAATAAGGATAAAAATATAAAAATAATTTTAAAATCTTCTTGAAAAGTCCCACTTATAATTTGAGATAGTAAAAATAATCTCTAACGACTTATATTACGAAAATGAGGAAGTAATATAATAACAAATATCAAATCGTCCTCCTTTGGAGTGTCGAGAGTTGGAACAAATTTTCTTTAGTTGAGGGCAAGTGGTTCAATCAAATTGGAGAGGACTCCTTCTCGAGTCTCTCGGTCTTGTACTCCGAATCCATCCCCATGTTGATAAATGAAATGAGCTACCCTGGCCGTATTTATTATATATTTCACAGGTTCTTGCAGAGATGGGGTACTCTTGATGCAATGAATGTTTATTTTTCTCCATGTTCTCATTATAATGCTTCTGATATGGTCCCTGGCAGCCTCTTCTGCAACATTTGCTTCCCGCATGTAACACAGGATTGAGGAAGGAGCATCGCCTCTCTCCAGCTCCGCCTATTGCAAAGACAAGCCTTCAGGGTTTCAATTAACGATTTTTATAAAAAAGAAAGGGCAACATTAATTTTGTTTTAAAACATTCTAATAGCACGTACCGCTGATGTCCCCTGATCATTGCATAGTCGTATTATGAGTGAGGTATAGTGAATGATTTTCTCACTATCTTTTAAGAATTCATGAACATCCTTTGTTGACGGATATGCTGTGGCTAGAATTATATGAAGTGAAAGCAATGGTCCGCATGAAGATATCCACCCATTGTCTAGATACTCTTGAAGTGATGGTGTGTATCCCTTGTTGTACCACTTAGCCTCCAACAGCAAAGATTTACAAAAATCTGCCCACTGGCAAAGAAAAGATTAGCAGAGTTGAGAAATAAACGACTTCAAGAATTAATTACAAGTCAATATAATTCCTTCTAATGAAACATCAGGACTTACAGCTTTCTTTAGATGAGGTAACACTGAGTTCCAACCTTTTTCCTTAAGAATTTCAGCTGCTGTTTCCTCCGCGGTATCGAACAGCGTCCACAAACAGATTTTCATACATTCTGGTAGCTCTAGAGCTTCCTCAGGCGTCCAGCTAAAATAAAGATATTTGTGATTTATATGAGAGTGTGTTTTACAGACAGACAATGGTACGTTCTAGTTTTCGTGCGCTATTATATATTATCCAAATGGTTTTTTAAGTGGCAAGTGCAAACCTTTCCACGGCATTGGAGAAGCATTCTAATTCATCCAATGAACCATAAACATCATAAACGTCATCAATTATAAGTACCAACTTGATGACTTTGCTCAGCCACTTACGTAGACTTCCATATTGGGGCTCAAAAGCCACCCCTCCAGCATACATAAAACTTTCAACCATTCTATCCCTAGAAAAGTTCAGTTTTCCAGTAAGTCCGAGATTCATCCACCACCTGCACAGCAGAAATTGGACGTTATAAGTCCAGTTGAATTTCATATTTCTTTCTATTGCGGTAATTTGTTTCTTCGATCGATTACTTTTTAATCCACCAAAGATAATCTTGCATGCAGTCACCTGGCTATCTCCTTCAGATCTTGCTGTTGTGCCGCTTGAAGCATATTGAAATTAAGTTTTGCCAACTCAATTATGGTCGGGTGGACTTTGCACTCTTTTTTATGTGCATTAATATGTCTCCTGATGTTATACCAGTCGCCTGTCCAGTGCAATGGAAGTCTTAAAGCATCAATCGCTTGTTTGCTAAGACTGTGATCTGAGTTTGCACCAACAGTCGCCCTAAGGCATTCCGTGGAGAACAGTCTAGCCTCATCCATTATGTATTCTCCTTCTGAACCCAGATTCGAGGCCTCAAAAAGCTCGAGCATTGCTTTAAAGGTTTTGTTTGTGCTTGTCAAGAATTTACCCGATTCATCGACAAAGGCCAGGAACATATCTGAAGCCAGATTAAGTCTGAATAAGATGTATATAGTCGCAACAATGAAATTATTAAGCTAAACTTATAATCGCAACAACATACTACGAGAAACTTTTCGCTCTTAATTAATTGTTATCGCATGCAGCTGAATTCAGGCTGGAGAGATCACCCACTGTTCAACAAGTAATTTTGTACCTCAATTATTGGCATGAATAAAGCAGTTTAATTACCTTGGGATGCATTGTATCCGAATTGCCTGAGAATCCTGAAGCATAACGATGCAGCATAAAGGTCTTCTTTGATGCTGCAGTAGTTCTCTGCTGAGCATATGTTTGCCAAAGCTTCCCTGATTTCTTTGTCGAAGCAATTAGACAGACCTAATTTCAAAAGGCTGTCTATAAGCTCCAGCATAGACAGTGGGTTCTGTTCACCGGCAATCAGGCATGTCACTTCCTCTTTTAGCTTCTGCGCTCTCTCTTTAAAGTTGTCTTTCTGTGTGGAACAGAAATCAAAATCTGAAATTGTTAGTATAAAGATCAGGAAAGGGAAGATAGACTAACGGAATTTTTTTGGAAAAAGCTGTCTTTGGCCCTACTCATCACCGTGTTATCTGTTATTAGTATAATACTATTATTTAAACGAATTTCTAGTCACACTCCAAGCACTTCGAGTTCCATAGGACACGACCATTGATCGGTAACCGATATGGCAGACATTTTCTCATATATAATCACGTCCAGATGGTATGTACTTTAATTCTATGCGTGATTAATTTAATTGATAAATATGTACATAAATTATAATAAGTATAAAGTCTCATTCTCTATATTTGGATTAAAAAAGTCAGAATAAAAAAAATTAAATATCAATTAAGTCTTAAGAATTAAATTGGCAATACAAATTTTATCGAATATAATAAAAAAATAAAATAAAAATAATTACGAATCTCACTAAATATTCACTGTTTAGAGATTGAAGCAAGTCGTATTTCCAGATATTAGGCTTGTAGTTGGTTGTTCGCCTCTGCACAATTTGATCTGTCTGACAAGACAACTCTGTGGTCTGGTTCGGCCTGGTGACACATTGCGTTTGGGTAGACATATTGTGCAATTGGATTCTTTAAAAAATAAGGAAGAAGAAGGATGGGAACTAAGAATAGAGGAATGGAAATGGCAACGAACAAGGTCTCTTAATTTATAGAAGTGACGATCTGAAGCTATCTGACCTTTTCTATTTGGCCGACGGACAAACCGAAGCTATCAATGATTCTCAATTTCTCACCAAATTACATACCTATCGACTAGGAAAATTCTTGTTCACATGGATATTCCAATAGACGCCAGTGGTTAAAACTTCGCTATTACCATGGTCCATTTACGCAGTACAATATAGCAGGGGACCGCTGAGATTTTATTTCAGTTTTTTCCTCCTTCGCTAAGTTCAGATTTTCTTTTTGTTTGTACCATTGGTCTATTACCCAGAACATCATTTCTCTCGGTGATTGTTAATATGTTCCTGAAAAGAGACGGGCAGTGATGCACCAATCGTCTTATTCATCGCACTGAATCCTAACCTTAAAAAAATGCTTCAAATTGCTTCAAGAATAGAACTATCAATTTGAAATGAATAGTGAGATAAATTATATAAAAAATATATTACAAGATAATTTTATAATTTTATATTTTTATATAAAAATAAAACTCATAAATTTTTTTGCATATATATATATATATATATATATATATATGTATATATTAATTTTAAAAATTTTAGGCTTCGGATGCCATCCCTAATTGGGTACTCATTCTCATCCCTGCTATCTTTTTTTTTTTTTCCTCTTTAAATCTCTGTAGGTTCTTTTTTTCTTTTTTCTTTTTTTCTTTTCTCATCTTGCTTTTTACTTTAGTTTCAGCAAAATCTGTGTCGATCCTCTACCCATTGGGCTGTCGAGTAATGAGAGTAGGAACTACTGCCCACCAATTGAAATGCCAGACCACCTTGAAAATAAATAGCTGGAGAAAAAAGTGAAAGAAAAAAATTCATCTACAAAAAAAAAAAGAAAAGCAAAATGAAAAACAATTCAATTCAAATAAATTTCATCCGCAAAGGCTGTAGGGGACAGCAATTTCGCCATGGCCTTTTATTATTTCTCGTAATGGTTGATATAATCAGGGCGGATGTAGGAAGAAAATTTTAGATGGATTGAAATTTGAAACGAAAATAAAAGACTTATTTATTATTTAGTTGATGAAAAAAAGTATTTTGGTGAATTAATAAATATTAAAAGATTCCTTAAGAAATATTAATTCAGAAAAAATATAAAAAGAAAGTCTTTTTAAAGAAGGCCAAGTTGCCCCAAGTGTCCTTTTAATATATATAAATATAATTATAAAATGAACTAACTAAAGAGTCAAATCCATGCCTATTGAGAGCACTTTAGACACTATTTCTTGTGCACAATTACTAATAAAGAGTTTCAAGACCTTTCTTTTTCCAATGTGGGATATGATTGAACAAACTATCTATCATGAATTATGAAAAAATGAGAGCGGCCTAGAGAGAGCGTGTGTGTCTTCCCAGGATACAATAAATCAAAGCTTTTTTGCACTTGTGGGTTGTGAGTGATGCATATTTGAATTGCAATGAATACAAACCTCAAAAGAAATATTGAAAAAAGAGGTAACGTTATATTTGAATATAAACAAATCAAGGATCACATCTTTGAACTCTCGAATTTGAATATAATCAAACATTCTTTGAGTTCATTCGTTTATTATTCGAATTCGAGTTCATGTTCGAATTCGTTCACTTATTGTTTAATAATATTCGAATTCGAAAAGTTTAATTAAAGTTCGAGTTGAGTTAATTTATTTCATATTTTTATTTTAAAATTTATAAAATAATAATTCAAAAATAATTAAATATTATAATATTAAATAAATAAATACTATAATATAATTAATCTTAATATTAATCTTATAAGATCTATTAAAAATAAATTTAAATATTATAAAATAAAAAATATAATTTAATTAATATAATTAATTTTTTAAAATATTTATTAATTTATTTTAATTTATTTTTTATTAATTAAATTTAATATTTTATTCAAATTAAATAAACAAAACCTTATTCGAATACGACGTTGATTTCCTTAGTTGTAGAGAAAGACCATTTAGACTTGTATTTTGGTGAGAATGAGGATATTTATATCTTGTGTCTCTCTTGCTTACGTTTTCTAGACCTTGTTTCGCTTCGTACGTAATCGAACATGTGTGGACGGCCGACGGCCAACGGCGGCGGTGAATGATCTTGCATGATTCACGACGCGTACCGAATGGCCAAGGAAGGAAGAAACGAAATAGTACCGGTATGCTCGTGCCATGCATGTTGACCAGCATCTGTGCCGTAGGATTATTGCTGCTTTATGCAACGTACGGCTAGATTTTTCCTGAAGGCGCATTCTAGCATTAATTACACTCCTGCTTTTAGCTTTCAAATCATGCAAGGTACTTGGGCACAGCGTAAGCCAGAAATAACATGCCAAAGTAATGGAGCATGATTTTTTTACGAATTGACAGATAAGGTAAAAAAAATTATACTCCCTTATCCCACTAAAATTAATAATTATTAACTTGATATGATATTTAATAAAAAATAAAAATAAAAATATAATAATATATTATATTATATTATAATAAAAACAAAAAATATATAAATCTCATAATATTTTATATCAAATTTAAATATATAAAAATAATATATGTGGAGTATATTAATTATTTTATAATAAATTATATAATAAAATTTTTTAAAAAAAATATTAAATTTTTTAAAATAATAAAATAATAAATAAGTCAATTTTATTATGATAAAAGAAATAATAAAAAAGTCTCAAATAATTTAAAATTAATTCGATCCTAAATTAGTAGACGCCACCAATCGTGACGCTGTACTCGGGAATCCTCCTCTCCACAATCAATCACCCTTACGCCCTTTGATGTCCATAACTTTGTTTATCACTTCTCTCACTTAAAAAAAAAATTAGAATGATCTTTTAAAAATAAATACATAAATTTTAGTAGTTGAATGCTACCTCTACTCTCTTAGTTCCGTGTGTAGCCACGTGCTCCACTTTTTTTAACCTCGTATTAAACCTTCCACATGCTTTTTTAAATTTTAGTAGAATGCTTTCATTTCTAATTTCACAATTTCCAGAATAATGTCCAATGTCATTGCTCCCCAACCCCCTACTCAAAAAGAAAAAACGAAGTATAAAAGATACATTAATTCTTATTTCTTGTACACTGAGTCTTGGCAGAAATGTCATTCAGCTAGGACATTTCTTTGCAGGTAAAATAGCATAGATCAAGCTGAAATATAGCTCAATGAGCAAATAAAGTTCCTCTTGAAGGTAAGAAGAAGAAAATGTCTTTCAATTCTGTAGTATTCCCTTAGCCTTCAAGTAATCGACGGTTTGATCATATATGTCTTCAATACCATATTTGAAACTGAATCCCTCTTTGACTAGTTTCTCAGATGAGATGATCAGCTTGGCGTCGGAAGCGAAACCTTCGAAACTGTATCATCCAAAACGGCCAAAAAAAAAAGGAATAACTCCCATCTATTAGCTCAATAGAATCACTTGGCATTTAATCTTAGGACGTTGTAATTCCCATCTAATAATCAATCCAGTCCTTCCAAAATAATTGTCTTATTTGAATTTTTTCCCCAAAATATGTTGCATTAGGAAACCAAGAAGCATTAATGTTATTATTTCTGGTCTTTTCATTATTTAATAGGAGGAGAAAGATCATTTTATGAGGCAATAAAGTAGTCTTTTAGTTTCAAAATAAATATTATCCAATGATTTTTAAATATGTAATTCAAATGCAACAATTATTTCGAATAGAGGTAATGGTAAAGGCTGATGATATTGCAAGAGTAATTCTCCTCCTGCTAGAGCAAAAATTTTCAAGACGACAATTTTATCCTTGGGATTAAAGGAAATAATCTTTTATTAACTTTCTTTCAAATTTTAAGTGCCTAATTATTTGCTCTCTCACTCTCAATTCTTCTCTAACAAATATCTCTGTCGTCGCACTAACGTGTGCATCTTCCTTGTGCTAGTTTTATGGCAAGTTTAAAAGCAAAATGAGATTTGTAAGGGTGATGAACAACCCTTGAATCCCATATATCTAAATTTTATTTTCTCATTATTTGATTTTATAACTTTGAAATGTCTTTTCTTTATAAAAGATCTTAAATTTTAAACCATACCCAATTAGAACACACTTTTTTCAATTGATATTTTGTACTCACATTCAATGCATAAGCATATAATAAAACGAAAAGATAATGGAATCATAAATTCCTTAATTTGTAATTTGAAGATATATTGGACTCAAGAAGTAGAAGAAAGAACACTAAAGAGAGAACTAAATGAAGGAGATTGGAGAGGGTAACTTTTATAGGAGAGAAAGTTAGAGGATTGGGAATGATGCCGCAATGGTTCTCGAAAAGGAGACGAACAAGAGCTGTTGAGTCATTGACCATGGAGAGAGAAGTGCTTAAATTGGATATCACACACAGTGTGTGGAGCGCACACAAAAAATATCATTTGATCAGAAGAAATTTTTTAGTTTCAATTGTCAGGATAGAGGCTCCAGACTGCTCTCCAATCGTTTTCAGTTTTAATCAAAAGCATTCCATCACAACCAATTTTCCATCTTGATTAAATTGAAATAGAAGCAAGGTAGTGGTAGAGAGTTGAGGAAAAGTTGGATGAAAAAAGGGCAGCGAATGGGGGTGGCAGAGGGAGGAGGAAAAGTTGGGAACAATGGAGAGAGGCAAAGACAAATGAGAAGGGGGGTGAACAGTGGCAGCAGAGGGGAAAAAATGCTGCAAACTATAGAGAGATGCGAAAACTCACAAGTAAGAGATAATGCCGTTAGGTAGGGGAAATTCTTATATGAATAGTAAACTCGTGAATCATATGTATTGAAAAATTGAATCATATAATTTTTACTACATAAAATATAATTTTTTAATGTTTGTAATCCACATAAATCGAATTCTTAGAATTTTCTGTCAAGAAGAAAAAGCATAAGATTAGGGAAAGAAAATTTATTGAATTTAGGTTTTCAATAGATTAAGAAGTTATTATCAACTTATATTTATTTCCTTTTGTATGAAAAAGATAATAATGTCATATATGAAAAGATTGTTCTAGCAGAAGAAAAATTGTTGTGACAATAGTTGCCGGCCAATAGTAAATATAGGGGCAACTTACTGTTTTCATTTTCTTGTCTTTGGTACTTGGATATATGATATTGTATTCGAAGAGTACTTACTCTGTGGGAACCTTGTAGTGCGGATATCTATTGTTTAACAACTTTGCAAGCTCAGGAACACTGGTATTAACTGCACAGCAATTGTATCGCCCTGAAGCTGATTCCTTTTCTGCCAAAAATATGTGAGCACGGCAGACGTCTTCCACATGTGAAATGGAGATTGAACCGGAGAGCATTTGCATTCCTTTCATGCCATTAATGAGGAAATCATTCCCTGTAAAATGTTGAAAGATGCGAATCAGAAACCAGTAAATGTCGTTTAACAATCAATGTGTTTGCGGAGCCTAGCATAGCCTGCAACTATTTTACCTGTGATCAAGGACATGGCCAGCTGAATACTAGATGGGACGTCATGGGTTAGAGATGGACCAGCCATTAGGGTTGGAATTACAGTAATGAGGTCTATGCCATTCTCTTCAGCAAATTTCCAAGCAGTCCTTTCAGCAAGTGTCTTAGAAACGAGATATCCCTGCAATGTGGGGAAAATTATTCCTGATCATTCTTTCATGAATCTGTTTTACGCCAGTTCTGCATTGTGACATCACTACGTATATGTTCTTCGAGAACAACTAGATCAACCAACTATGTTGGTAAATGCATTTTGTGGTTCTAAAGCGTAGAGCTATATATATATATATAACATCTGTAATTTCTTCCATTGCTCCAGTCTCTAGTGTCTAACTTATGGATAAACATAGAAGTAGAGCAGAGGATTACCCAAGTTGGAGGCTTCTCAGATGTCAGGAACGCAACATCGGTCCAGTTTGTCTCATCCATAACCAGGCTTGTACCCATAAGCTTATTGACGGATACAGCTGCAGCTGAGGATGTCAAAACTACCCGTTTAACAGTTCTAGCTCTTGCACAGGCTTTTAGAACATTAACCACTCCTTGAATTGCTGGTTTTATCATGTCATTCTGCATTAGGAACAGATGGACACCCTTTATCAGAAAAGTTCATAACTGGTTTAGTGTTTGTGATATGATGTGGGACAATATACCTCTGGATCCTCCGAAGCAAAGTTGACTGGTGTTGCAACATGGAAGACAAGGTCAGAGCCTGCTATAGGGGCATCAAAGCTTGTTTCTTCTGTAAGATCTGCTTTGAAGATTTTTAAGTTGCCCAACTTCTGTAATACTAAGAGGTGAGAAGTCTTCTTTTGATTGTCTGCAGACGCACCAGAAAAAGAATATGAAAAACATTGGCGTTCTTTTCTACCAAAAGATTAAATCCTTCTCCTTTCTTCCTTCCCCAAGAGAATCGTTGGGAGCTTTTCTTACCAGTCTGCCTTTGTAGCTACCTATTCTTATTAATTGTTTATAAAGTATTGCCATGGTTAAATTATTCTGAAGTCCATGAGCACCGCATGCAATGCAGTCAGGGATAAGAGTGCAATGCTCATACATATTCTAGTTTTTTTTTTTTTAAGAGGTGTCATATCATCTATTAAAAAAGATAAATAGATCATATAATAAATTCGACTCTTGATTTTTATTTAATAAATTCTTCTTTAATCGATTAGCTCAATAAAGATAAATTTGTTAGTCTTCAAGTTGACTACTTGTTAAACCTAAAACAGTTAAATAATATTCTTTGCGTACATTTCAAGTCAACTCAAAAGCTCCAACACTATTTTCTTTGCTGTTGCCTAAATACATCGAGCCAGAACCCGCTAGCTTCATATTGTTCTATGATAATTGCAGACATAGCGTTCCATGCATGATCGAGCAAAACGCATAGCCAAAAGACACAATATATGATCAACTCAACTGAGTGTGAATTCAGGAAAACGACTGAAATCAGGTTATGAAATGAGCTTGGGAGATCCCTCAATATGTTATAGGTTTTTCATGTGAAGTTTAACATCTTGGGAGTAAAAGAGGTTTAAAAAAAAAATGAAGAAGAAACTGACCAGGGTCCCGAACTGTCGTATTAACAGAATACCCTTTTTCGAGCAATAGCTTAATAAGAAGAGATGCTAAGTAACCAGTCCCGCCAATGACACAGGCGGTCTTTGATTGAATTGATTGAGCTTCCATGGATAAATCAGTTGCTGTCGATTCTAGAAGAGACAGTAATGCAAAAACTTGACTCCTTTTTAATCTTTTTTTCTAGTAAATTCAAGATAAAATCAGAATGCATTGAAGTTAATTCCATTAGGGAGGTAAATATATATATAGAGTCTCTGTATGTGATCGCATGCATCAGAGTGAACTTAAGAAGTAGAAGGTAAGCACGTGCCCTCCTACTCCTATCTCACCAACAACTCAACCAGAGATCAATGAAGAGTACATTATTGTTACGAGGAAGTCAGGACCTTACATCATCGGAGATATGTTTTGGTCAATTTGGTATTTCTATCTCAAATTAAACCGTTTCTAATTCAGCACAACATTTTATGTGAGAGTGAGAAAAAAATTTAAAAAAAAAAATGAGGAAGGAATACTAGGATTTCATCACTCATGTAGAATCTAATTCAAGATTTTTATTTGAAGGTATAGACGTCTTTTTAAGAGGAAGCTACCACTGAATCATTAGTTCCTAATTTGGAGTTTTTTTTTTTAAAAAAGGAATAGAAGAAATAGACTTGGGACTCAACATCATTTTAAGTTGGTTTATTTAAAGAGAATTTTCAAATTTTGATATTAATTATTCCGTGCATAATTATAATTGTTTGTTAAGTCAGTTCTTATATCTCTACTAGAATGTTAGATGCTTTAAAAAGCCTTCAAAACAAGTGTTTAGTTCATAAACTCTTATTACAAATTATTACAATCTATGAATGATAATTACTTTTTGAAATCTAAATCTCTATCTAGTTTGAATAATAATGTATATTAAAATTTTAGTTTTAATTTACTTTAAAATTTATGTTATTTAGTATTAATATAGAATATTATTTGATTATTTTTTACATTTATTAATCGTATCTACTTTGTGTAGTTTTGATATAAAATTGAAATTTTTTATAAACATTTAGTGAAAGTGTAAAACTCTTAATACAATTTATTCATCTAGAAGCATCACATCTGCAAGAAATAACATCAAAAATAATAATTTAATTATTTAAGAGCAAACATCATGAATTCTTCCATGGACATCAGTTGGGTCCCCGGGGGGGGGGAGGGGCGGCGGGCGTAAGTTTTTCCCTCAGAATCCAAGAACATTCACCTCTTGGACGGTGCAGAACCGGTGGGCCAAAGAGTCACGTGATGTAACAGATGAGACGGATTTGGTTTGGTGAGCTGGACAAAGATGTTTACCTACCAATGGTGATATGAAAAGGTAATAAGAATGAGCAGTATTAAGTTTTTTTCATCCTAGCGTCGGGTTATTTTTTTCGTAAGACTGCATCTACCGTATCATTGTCTTTTTCGTAAGACTTCCCTTACAATATCATCATCGTAGTAGAGTTTAAATATCATATGCACCAGTGGTAAGATTGGAATTGAGACCGCAGCAATCTCCGATGGAATCGATCCGCGATCGACTAGTCCATCACGGCATGTCGCCTAGACTGCCATCGACCTATGCTCGATGCTTCGGATGGAGAGGTTCGCCTTCGGGATCCCCTCATAAATCCAAGAGTTTAAATATCAAATACAGGATAAATTGATGTCATTTCTCTACGCCTAAGCCATCAGAATATAGAACCATGAACTAACAACGACATGAGAGAAAAGCATGCTGGGCAGTGATTATGAGCCCCCATTTCAAAACTTTTAAAGTAACCGAGCTTGAAATGTATAAATATTTATATTGAATTGTATTTGAATTTTAGAATACTTTTATTAATCAAATTTGAATCTTAATTTAAGACTTAAATCAGATTTAAATTTAAAAATATTAAATTCGATCTAATTTTCTAAAAACTCAATTTAATCTAATAACAAGCTTCGCTCCTTACTGAAGTAAGCCAAACACTAGCACGTGCCTATCTAACAAAATTTGGCAGTTGACCTTGTAGCTATAGCTTTAAGAATTATTTGTTACAAAATTTTGAATAGTGTTAGAATAAAATCTACACATTATACATTAAGAAAATTCTAACTATTTTTTACACAAGAATTTCTTCAAAATTCTCTTTTTCTTTTCTCTCACAATTCTTTCACAAAAAATGATGGTACATTCCAAACTTAGAGAATAACTCTATTTATAAAACTCTTAATTAGTGGAATACATCATTTTCTATTAATATGTATTAGTAGTATCTCCACTAAATAGTGGACTTCTATAAAAATTCATAATTAGTGGAACTTCTACTAATTCAACAAATTCACAACACTCCCCCTTGGATGTCCATCCATTATATAAAGAATGTGCCTCATTAAAACCTTACTAGATAAAAATCCAATAAAAAAAATCTAGTGAAGGAAAAAAAGTACAATATTCTATATGTCTGTTTATTATTCCCCCTAATAAGATGATTCATTTAAATATTTAAACCGACGCACACCAATTTTATATCTCAATTTCTCAAATATTGCAGTTGGTAAAGTCTTCATGAAAATATCTGTAAGGTTGTCACATGATCGAATTTGTAACACATCAATTTCACATTTCTTCTAGAGTTCATGAGTAAAGAAGAATTTTGATGAAATATGTTTTGTCTCATCTCCTTTAATATATCTTCCTCGTAATTAAGCTATGCAAGCTGCATTGTCTTCATAAAGAGGAGTTGAAATATCTCTGATAGATGATAATCCACAACTTTCTCGGATATAATGAATAAATGATTTTAACCATATACATTCTCAACTTACTTCATGAATGGCTATAATTTTAGAATGATTTGAAGAAGTAGCTGCTATAGATTGTTTTGTAGAACGCCATAATATAGCAGAATTTTCACATGTAAATAGATAGCCCGTTTGAGAATGTACTTTATGTGGATCAGATAAATAACCAACGTCTGCATAGCCTATCAATGTTGGGCTGATTTTATTTGAATAAAATAATTCGAGATCAATTGTACCTTGGAGATATCAAATGACTTGTTTAATTTCATTCCAATGTCATCGTGTTGGTGAAAAACTAAATTTTGCTAATAAATTGACAACAAAGGCAATATCAGATCGTATATTATTAGCAAGATACATCAATGCACTAATTGCACTGAGATATGGTACTTCAAGATTAAGGAGTTCTTCATCATCTTCTTGAGATCGGAAAATGATCTTTATTCACATCTAATGATCGGACAATCATTGGAATACTCAATGGATGTGCTTTATCCATGTAAAATCTTTTTAGAACTTTTGTTGTATATGTTGATTAATGAATAAATGTTCCACTTTCCAGATGTTCAATTTGTAAATCAAGGCAAAATTTAGTTTTACCAAAATCTTTAATTTCAAATTCTCTTTTTAAATAATTAATTGTTTCTTGGAGCTCTTCAGGAGTTCCAATAAGATTAATATCATCAACATATATAGCTAATATTACACATTTAGAATCAGATTTCCTAATAAAAACACATGAACATACCTGGTCATTGTTAAATTCCGCTTTCAATAAATATTCACTAAGACAATTGAACCACATGCACCTAGATTGCTTCAGACCATATAATGATTTCTGCAACTTGATGGAGTAATTTTCACGAGGATAATGTTTATATGCTTCAAGCATACGAAATCCTTTAAGGATTTTCATGTAAATATCATTTTCTAAATTTCCATACAAGTAAGTAGTGACAATATCTAATAGACGCATATTTATCTTTTCATGTACTGCCAAATTGAGAAGATATCGGAGTGTAATAGTATCAACAATAGGAGAATAAGTTTCATCATAATCAATACCTAGTCTTTATGAAAAACCTTGGGCTACTAACCGTGCTTTATATCGTACGATTTCATTATTTTTATTGCGTTTTCGCACAAATATCCATTTGTAACCAACAAGTTTTACACCTTCCGGTGTTCGGACTACAGGTCCGAAAACTTCATGTTTTGTCAGTGCATTTAATTCCGATTGAATCGCATCTTTCCATTGTAGCCAATCTTTTTTATGCTGACATTCATCAATTGATATTGGTTCAGGATCATCACTATCATGTATAACATCAAGAGATATATTGTATGCAAACATATTATCAATAATTGTTTCTATCCAATTCTAACTTCTACCGGAAGTGGTATAATTGATAGAAATTTCAGTGTTACTTTCATCAACTTCTGGTTCTTTGTCATCAGTTTTCTCTTGGTCTTTATCATTTTTTTCTTCAATATGATTTTCTGGATCATTTAATCATCTTTTCTTTCAAGGATTTTTATCTTTAGAACCAAGAAGTCGGCCACGCTTCTGGCGTGCTTTTGACTCAGCAACTATAGGTATAATCTTTTGTTCTGCTGGAACTTCAAGTTAAATATGAGCATCTATAGCTGGAATATGCGATTTTGTTACTCTTCTGGAGTCAACAAAAGCGTCTAGCGTTTGATTTGCAATACTTTGCGAATGAATTATCTTTTGAACTTCAAGTTCACATGCACTTGTACACGGATTAAGATAATTTAATGATGTTGTCCAAGTAAGATCTTTCTTATGCTGTTTCTGTTCTTCCCCTAATTTAGGGAATAACGATTGCACAAGAGAATAATGAAAAGAAAAGAAATATAAGAACATTATGAGTAAATGCCAAGAAATATATTAAAAACAATCTATATATTATTGTTTTTCTCCCACTCTTTCCGGTACCATCTTTTCCCTTTCCTCCTTGTCTTTTCTTCTTCTCAGTCCCTCCATCTATCATCTACCTCTTCTTCTTCCTATATGTATATATATCTATATTTATCTCAATCATCAGTCATTAGTAAACTTCAAAAAAACACAAAGCAGATATGGAGACTCGTAATTCATTTGAGATATGGTCAAATTTTGAATTGGTTTCTCACGAAGAAGATTTTGATGTGTTTTCCTTTCCAAACCAACCGCTTTATCCTAATTTTAGGTGAGATACTTTTGAGGGCTTCTTCTTTTTCTTTTTTTTTCTAGTGTGCTTGATAATGAAATTAAATTCTCTTTTGGTTTGTTGTGATGTAAATCAATAGAAGTTTTGAATATGCTACTTTGGATTTTCAATTTAATCTGCCCATTCAACAGACTGCTTTTGATGCTGTTCCTATGAATGAGGATATGCTTGTGCATGATCCTTTCTACTCTCTAATAGATTTTGAACAAAGCCAGAATCTTATTCAAGGTTATCATACATTCAAACATGGATTTTGAATGGTATTACCTTTACTGATATTGTTTTTCTTTTTCTAGGAGGCAACGAATTCGGTGTGAATAATCATGAAATGCATCTTGAATTTCAAGATATTATTTTAGACAAAATTCCTGTGGAGAAGAAGATGATTAGGAGGCAGAGAAAGGAAAAGGGAAATAGCACCAAGACATTATCAAGAGCAACCATTTCAAAGTACTTTTACATGCCAATCCGAGAGCGGCCAATGAATTGAATATTAGCTTAACCCTTCTCAAGAAAAGATGTAGGGAGTTAAGAATTCGTCGATGGCCTCACAGGAAGTTAATGACTTTGGAGACCCTAATAAAAAATGTTCAAATTTTCTCTCACACACTTATAAACTTACGTCAAAGATTTGTAAGCTATGAAAAGTAAATATGACCAGAATGAATGTATCTCCACTGATGATATGTAGAAATCCCTCCGATTTACAGGAGATGCGAAATGAAGTAGAAGGATGACATATGGTTGAGAAGAAGTTGAGAGAAGCCATTGAGATATTGGAACGTGAGAAGAAGTTGATGGAAGAAATTCTTGATACGTAGTTGGAGGACCAAACACAGAGATTGAGACAAGTATGCTTCAAGGCCAACTATAAGAAGAGAAAACTCAAAGGGAT
Source organism: Voacanga thouarsii (assembly GCA_026120185.1). Lineage (NCBI taxonomy): Eukaryota > Viridiplantae > Streptophyta > Magnoliopsida > Gentianales > Apocynaceae > Voacanga > Voacanga thouarsii. Next base: position 2,692,504 of record JANUWF010002172.1, read on the forward strand.
GATCAAATCCTAAGACTCCACGGCTAATTCTACTGCTAGTCTAGATTCTGGCCTAAGGGAGAAGAAAGAGGAAGAGGATGCCGAAGAAGAGGATCTGAAGTCCATAATTACTAACTTTTTGTCTTCCTCTAATGCAAACATTGAAATAGAACAATTACAAACATTCATCCTAAATTTGTCAACTCTATTGAAAAAGCACAACTACAAGCATTCATCCCAAACTCACGTGAACACCAGTGAAATGAATGAAGGAAATACAAGTCAACACCAGACTTATGATCACGAGATAGATTTTTTTTTGAACTGTTAGTAGTAATGTAGTATAATGTGTTATATTGACATCTAAATGTAACATCTCAAAGATGTGATGCTTATTATTATTGGAAATATCATTTTCCCTTATTCTATTTCAGGTGGCCAGTATGTCTCACAACTTAATTATTACTGTGATAAGAAAAATATCGAGTGTGTCCATGACCATAGCCACGGCCATTGCCACAACTACGATTATAATAATGCCTTCTGTTGGAGCCAACAGCATTCACTTCTGGGAGTGCTGTTGAGCCAGTTGGTTTGGCTTCATAATTTTTTAATAATAACTCATTATTTTTCTCAGGAGGGTAATAATTAAATCAGTAAATTTTATATATCATTTTTCTCGATATTGTTGCTACAGGACAATATTCGAGGCATGAAAGGTAGAGAATGTTTTTTCCAGTATATCTTCATCAGTAACTTTTTCTTCGCATAATTTTAACTGAGATGTAATTTAATACATCGCGAAGCTATGTTCATTCATGGTTTTACATCTTGCAACTTCAAGTACAATCATTTATATCGTACAGTTGGTAGTACGATCATCTTCAAGTAGTCAAATTGACCCACATGACATATGGTTCTTTTTGGGTAAGATATTCCATTTGTAAATTTTCGTCGGTATGACGATGGATAAAAATCAAAGTTTTGATCTTTTGTTATGCAGATGCATTATTCACTAAGGCCTTCAGCATTTAGATGCATTTTTGCATCAAGAACCCATGACATATAATTTTTTTTTAGCAATATCAATGGTTACAAATTAGAGTTTAATAAAGTTAGCCATAGGGATCAATAAATGCGTACCTGACTTTCGATTTTTGTAACGACAGAGACTCGTACTGATAACGTGTTATAAAATTTTGGGTAGTGTTAGAATAAAATCTACACACTACATACTAAGAAAACTCTAACTATTTTTTACACAAGAATTTCTTCAAATTTCTCTCTTTCTTTTCTCTCACAATTCTTTCACAAAAAATGATGGTACATTTCAAACTTAGAAAATAGCTCTATTTATAAAACTCTTAATTAGTGGAATACATCATCTTCCACTAATATGCATTAGTGATATCTCCACTAAATGATAGACATCCATAAAAATTCATAATTAGTGGAGCTTCTACTAATTTAACAAATTCACAACATCATTTTCCTTTTTCTCTTTTTATAAATAAATTTTTAAATAGTCATTTTCTTTCGTGTAAGAAATTTATAAATATTTATTTTTTTCTTTTTTTTCATGAAACAAAAAGAATACGAGGCTAGACTAATTGAAGATAATATGATTGAAGCTCCAGTTATTATTATAATTAAGGTTTTTTGAAAAACATTAATGATGAGATTCTTAAATCCTATTAAGGTTAACTTAATTAAGTATTTAAAATTAATTAATTAATTATTTTTATTAAATATATTTGATAATAAATAATTTTAAATATTTAATTAATTAAGTGTGTTTGATAACAATTTTTATTATCGTTTAATTAATTAAGACGTCTTGAAATCTTATTATAAATTTTAAGTTATTTGAAAGTTATTTAAGTTTTAAGTTTGAATATATTAAATACTCATCTAATTATTAATATTTTTTATATTTAATCTAATTTATAACAAAATAAAGTATAAAAATAAATTATAATTAATTTAAATTTCAAAATCAAATTTTAAATTTTAATATTCAAATTTTTAAAAATTTTTAATTTTTAATTTTTAATTTTATCAAACAAACCTTTACTTTATACGACAAACCAAAAGCCCAAAGTTCTAGAAAGGCCCATCCTTCTTTAGTGGGAGCGGGAATTTAAGCCCAGTACTAGAACCAACTGGAGCGATCATATGGCAAATTGAAGAAAACCACAGCCCAAAACGTAAGAGGCTTGAGGCCTCGCTTTTTCTATTTACATTTTTAATGAAAATAGCTGGACTTTTTTTATTTTTTTTTAATTTTATTTTTTATAAGAGGACAATAGCTGGAGTTACAGGTAATTCACTTATTTATAAAAGGGAAAACAAAGAAGAAAATCTACAAATTCTGGGAAAAGCCTAAATTCAATGGAATGAATTCAATGAGAGAGAGAGAGAAAGAGAAAGAGAGAGGCTTTCTTTTGACTAATAGTAGTTGAACAATTTAGGAATTTGAAGTGGGCAAAATGTGAGAAAAAAGTAAGAAATGTAAGCATCCAATTAAAGGGATGAAGTTTTTTTTTTTTAAATAAAATTTTGAGCCAAGATATGAAGATTTTGTGAAAAAGAAAAAAGACATATTTCTTGGATGCACCTAAGAATTTCCGTATAATTATGTCAAGGACCAAAGCGGACAGGCATTCCTTCCACAAGAGGGCGACTCCATTTCTTACAAGTCAACTTCAAATTCATTTGTCTTTGCTTGAAGCCAATCCAAAGAGAGTAAATGCACACTGTCTCAATAGTAACTCTTATTGGATCCTCACCTGATTTTCTTTGGTTTATTAGAACACCCACATTGTCCAGTCACATATTTCAATCCGATTTGGAACTTCAACAGCAGTTTTCCCTTGATGCTTTTTACAGTGTTTGTCTCATCTTCCGCAACCGGACAATCTTCCTCAGTTCTTTCTTTCTTAATTTTCCCAGAAAACAATAAATTTCTGCCTCGTTATCTTAAATATGATTGAATTCGAGCAGCTTTGCATTCTTAAGTTTAGAAGATCACTTATGTATTCTGTCTTTTGTATATATTTTAAGATCAAGAACAGCTGAAAATTAGTTTAAGGCAAATATCGTGAGCTAGAAAAAGAAAAGAGACAAGCAAGATGATTATACATGGAAGAAGATAGCTATAGTATTATACAAATTTCAGTTTTAGTCTTGACACCGACATCCGATCACAATTCTCAAACTAGAGGATGGCAACAAAAAATTTCCACTAAGAAAACTGCTTATATGCAACCAATCTTGTTGGGAATTTGATTACTATAGGAGATGGAAAGATAAATTATTGAAAAATGCAATCCATTTTCTACGCTCTGCAAATTACCACAAAACAGGGAAGAAGAGCTTTGGCATTGAGCAAATAGAGTTCTTCAATGTTTGAGTAGATACCAACTTTGCCAGCCAAGGAATCAAATCCTGATTGACCGGCTAATTCTTGAACATTTTCCAAAGGTCTATGAACTCTGCCCGCAATAACTCTGCATACTATAAGAGCCTTCCTTATAGAAGAACTATCGTCACCGGGAAGATCAATCGATTCGAGTGCTCTACTACTCGTGGAAGCTGTGAAAACACCAATGCCATTGTTGAGTTCCTTGTTGCTGTTGGTGGAAAACCCATGTCTTAAAACTCGACAAACACTGCATTTATCAGATGTACACAGGCTGGAGGAATCATTGATGCCGAGAGGGCATTCGACTGTTGTGCCATAGAACCTCAGCAGTTCATTCCCATCTGCCAAGCACCGCGGATGTTTCTTGGCTAATTTGCTTGCTTTGATCTTCACCATTTCCCTATACTCCTCAAATTGTGCTAGTGTCTTTTGCATGTTGTGGACCTTCAAAATCCTCTCTATGCCTCCATTGCTGCTGTCAGTCTTTGACCAGCTAGTGCGGTATATTATTTCTACTATTTTCCTGGAGGAGTCTCCTTCAACAAGTTCAGTAACTGCACAGGAGAAAAAAAAATTATATGCATCGTAGCGAAACAAGAGAACAATGATTTTACAGGAAAATATATCAAAAGAACAGCAAAATTGTTAAGAAAAACTTTTAGCAATGAAATGAAGAATTGATCTAATAATTTCTAAAGGTCTAATCTTTACCACATGAGAAACTGCTCTATTTAATATTCAATGCTGCTGAAGCAGCGGAATTTAAGGCAGATTTACTCTGGCAGAACGAAAAATTGATAACCCTTTGTTTGGTGAAAGAGTGTAGGGGAAAAAAAAAAGAAAATGTCATAAGATCAGAATATGCATAAAACAAGGAGAGAAGGTGGCAGGTGACTTTTCTTTCTCACCTGCATGCCTGGAGAGATGATGCGTTTCAAGAGCTTCCCACTTTGTGAATTGCTCACTACATTTATGGCAAGTTAAAGTTGTAAAACCATAGGAATCTGCTCCAAAGGAAGACCTAGACCTAGAGGAAATTCCAAATCCCGAGCCCCTTCTCTTGGAAAGGCTAGTGGAAGTCCTCCTTATCGGGCTGCCTAGACCTTTAGGCTTGTAATGGTGACCTCCAGGGCCTGGAGTCCCTGGCGTAAGGGTGCCCACAAAGCTTGAACCACCACCACCGCCACTACCACTGCCGCCTCCGCCGCTAACATTGCTATCCGGAAAACCACAACCAGTAATTTTCAGTTCACAGGTATAATTGCTCAGGACCACTTCGTGGGTTATTGGATTGAGTAGTTCACTGCTTCCAATGGATCTTGGACTGCAAATTGTGGGCTTCTCCATATGTCTCTTGCTTCCATGAAGGACATCTCTGAGATTCGCAATGGACCTGGAACAGCCAGACCTGCCCGTTTTCTTCGTCAATATGCTGCTGAGATTTCCATTGGCCTTTGGGTCGTGAACTTCTCTTGGTTCTGATTTGCAGTGTAGAGACCTCTTTAGAGCAAACCAAACTGCAGGCATCTTTCTCCAAACTCTCTTCTTCAGCCTTCTGATTCACCTCATATCTGCCGCGAAATTATCATTCCATAAAACAGCTAGAATTGCAGAGCAAACCACGGAAAGAAACCTTTTCTCCTCGTGTAGTTTCCACTTCTCCAAAATCAGAATTAACCATATTTGCAACTTTGCTTCCTTTCTTGGGCCTACTAATATTGCACTTTATATACGTACAATAATCTCTCAATTTATGGCAAGGTCTTTAATATAGTATAATATTTCAAACTCTTTAGCACTGAAACCAAAGAATATTAACTCATTAAATTTGGAAAATAACATTTTGGAAGATGGCGCTTAATTGGTTTCAGATGACAGAGAAAGGACAAGGACATCGAACCCCGAACAACGTGACAATAAATAAAAATTCATTTGCAAAATAGAAAATACAACTTGAAAGAATATTGCTTTACAAATTTTAAACCGCCTTTTGATTGTATTGGTTGAATGGTTGTTGTTATTGACTTCCACACTTAAGGACCATAAATGGCCTGGAAATACCTTGGTCTGCAAGTTGAGGAATACTATTAAATAGGCGTAGCACAACTTCTATTTTTCTTTTTTTAAATATATTTATCACCCTCACTACAACAAGGCCCATTCGGCTGGCTAAGAAAGAAGAAAAATAGAAACCCTCTTTATCACATACTCTTGTAACTTCTTTAAATGTCTAATCAAATAATCTTGAGTAGATAAGTCGAAGGAAATTGGGAAAAAAGGGCAAAAAAAATGCCATTATGTTGAGGTTTTGGTAGGGGAAAGGAGAAAAAATATCTTAGACATTAATCCAAAGAATCTCCTCGAAAACTTGCTTTCTTTGTGTATCATATTTTTCTTTACAAGGATAAGCCATAAAAGCGGTTACCATATTCCTTATTTCAGTGTTTGGATTTCCTTCTGACGCTTGTTCACTTGCCAGCCATAGGTTGCTTCTCCAGGTCACGATTTGCAGGGCTAACTAAACGAAAGATCAAATAAGTTGCCAAAATTAGATGTATCAAAAACCATCAGTTAAAGACATTTTATGGTAGCCAAGTATATCTATCATTTTTCTGGAAGCCAAATTCATCCATCCCAGCTCTTTCAGGGTATATAAACAAACACGCACAGGACACAACCCTCGTGCAAGACTTCCCCTTCCCGGCTTGCAAAGAATGTTGAACTACAAGCATAAGGGAGAGGAATTTTTAGCCATCACTACAGCTGTGGAAATAGACCCATTACACTAAATCTTTTACGGAGGTTCGATGCCGACTTCACAATCTAACGCAGAGAAAGAGGACCTCCCTTAGCTATTGAAAATGCACTGAAAGGCAACTAGTCAAAATATCAAATGGAAGCAAATACTCCTAGGTCGTCTAACAAGCTACTTATGCACGTCCTCGCATGCAAACCTCAACAGCTGATCCAAAATCTTTCACCGGGTCAGTCAGATAAGCTCTGATACAACATGAATGCGTCGTGCATGAAAGCAGCAAGAGAGAGAGAGATGAAACAGTGTGTGTGCTCAGGACTCATATGACGTCCTTGTACGAATGCAGTGAAACAGAGGACAACTTATTAGGCATCCCACAGGCTCAAACATTAATGCGACTCCTTTTTCAATGCGTCTGAAGCCCTCGGCAATTGCCAGCCGAAAGAGTCTTCTATGATATTTTGAACGGAGGCAATTACCGAAGCCACAGGAATTTGGTACTACGGCCAAAACAAAAATGGGCAAATGAATCATATTACCTCAAATTTCCCGGCGGTAATAAATAGTATAAAACTAATCTCCACTTCTTTTTCAGGCACATATAATACATGACGTCTAATCATTCCAGACTACAAATAATTGACAACCATTTATAACACATTAAATTATCTCTAGCAACCCGTGGTCACAGTGAACATTTATTAGGCACATGCTCCCTGCCCAGATCCTCCATATGCGCACAGGCAGACACAGAGAGATGGAAAGTCAAGCTAAATATTATAATGCAAACCAAGAATCAACAAACCTCGCATTTAGCCTCCCAATGATCAAATATAGTAGCAAGAAGAGAACTGCTTTTTCCCTTCTCTATTTGTAAGCATCTGAATATGCAATATCTTCTCTTACCAAGTCAAAACAGCAGATTGAAAGCAGATGAGTGACTCCCTTTTGCTAGAGAAAACCCCAAACCCAAGTGAACTTTCCCAAATACATGTAAGGAGGGAGTAAAAAGGCAAAAAAAAAAAGAAAAAAGAACTAGATGAAATATAAATGCATAACTCCACCAAGAGAAGACTATCATTTACAAATGAAATCAAGAACGTAGGCACGTGTGCGACCACCATTGCCCTTTTTGCTTGTGTCCCACAACACTATGTTTTAACAACAAATCACTAACAGATTTGGGGCTGTCCTTCGTCAGTCCTGGCTTTCCAGTGCATTTATTCAAAGTAGGTTTTACCATCAAAATGAGCAGCCTAAGCCTGAGACCGTCAAGTCATGATTGTATTTTGCCTCGTACTGTAATCGAGAAAATCATGAATCGAGTCTCAGAAGCGATTTCTTCTATAAGATGGAAGTCAATGTTTGCCACGACAACTAAGAAGAAAACATTGATTAGAATATCCAGAAGCAATTCATTATCATCAATATGTAAACAGCAATAAAACAATTCAGAGTTTAGAGTTCAGCTATAATTTACTCCTATAAACTAGGGTATAACTCTAATCTTTAACGTGGTACAGCATTATAATGCGGTAAACTAGAATTCACAATGCCAGTTACAATTTCCTAATTACTCACTACTCCATTGATGCCAAGTCAGGGCTCTGACCCAGAATACCAACCGGATGCTAAAGGTCAATAGAAGAAGCATTATAATGCGGTAAACTAGAATTCACAATGCCAGCTACAATTTCTTAATTACTCACTACTCCACTGATGCCAAGTCAGGGTTCTGACCCAGAATACCAACCGGATGCTAAATGTCAATAGAAGAAGCATCACCATATTGTCATCTCTTTATGCTTGATTCCAAGAGCATGTTCTACCTCAAAATCTCTCTCTTACTTGCTAATGGTTGGACTACTCTGTCTAAACACAAATAGTTAACCAGCATATCCTTGTTAATGTTTGGTGCCATATACCACTATATCAAAATTTTCATTTCTATGCCATGACTTTTAGCTCCCGAGGAGAAAAGTCCATGATTTTCATCAAGAATCCAAAATAAAGAACGAACTGTGAATAACCATCTGAATCAATTTGCACACATCAGGAATCCAAAAGAATTGGGTGGTTCATAACACCTAAAACCAAGTTAAGGTCTGGCAATACAACTTATTGACATTCTTCTCCAGAGAAAAATATCTCAAAACAGTTTACTGTTTTCAGAACTTTACTAGGATGAATTAATAAAGTATCTCTCTATGCTGATCATATGAATGAATATGTAGTTATAAGTTCACCGCCTTCCTTCTCCAAATATTTGCATTTTTTGTGACCTTTTTCTTCCTGTTCTATTTCATCAATTATTAGGTTTTATATTTCCTTGGAAATGGAGGGAGAACGAAGCCAACTTTTGCCCCCGGTTAACATGCTTTAGAGCAGCAGAAAGAAACAAATATAAAAACCAAGACAACAGGCAATCAACATAATTCCTCAGAATTATTTAACAGAAGAAGAAGAAAGAGATGTAATTCAGTTCATGGTCAAAGCCATCCAAAATACATCCTCTCCAGGCACAACAAAGCAATACCAAGCATCAAGCACGTTCTTTGATACAGTTGAAGAGTAAGAGAGAGAGAGATAGTACATGAATTTGAGATCAAACACATTTAATGTATATTATCTCTAAATACAACAAAGCAATTCCAAGCATCACTAAGTATACTTATACTGGTTTCGTCCAAAATACAGCCTCACTTCACTAGAACAAAAAGTAGGATGAACCAAGAACCGAATTGTGATTTTTACCAAGGTGGCGACCTCGAAGACACTCCAAATCCATAACTTGAGAGTGATCCACAAACAGATTTACCTAAAGCACAGATTGACTAAATCTCAGAATGCCTTCAGGAATATGTAATCATTTTGATAGAAGATGAAAGAGCAGCTTTACCTTAGGACCATACTGCTTAATGAACCACTCAGAAGTGCTGGGATTTGATGCTTCAAACATGGTTCTCTCAAGCCCCAGACGCCCTATGACCTTCGCAATGATATCTGCTCTAACAGAATCCGCCTGCCGACAGACATCATCTGCATCAATCATTATCATGTCTGCCCCAGCTTCTAAGCATCTTTCAGCCCTTCTTATCAAAAGATTTACATCTTCAACAAATTCTGTCCAAAATATAAACCCATCAGTTAACTAAGAAAGTCCAAATTCCAAAGCAATAAAAGAATTGGTTCTCTCTCTCTAAATTGACTGAACTACAGTGCCAATCTATAATCATCTAGACTCATACACTAACTTAATTGAATTAGTCAAATAACTCAAACAATGCCCTTTGTCTTCCGTGGCCTTACCTTTTGTCTCATAGACATCTACCCAAGGATAATGGATTCTAAATCATTTTGGTCAAGAACAGACGGCATCACCATTTCTAACAGGTCATACAGCAACAAAGAAGCTTCAAAATGGGTCACGCCACAACATTCATCAAGCAACTGAAACATGTTGTGTCCAACAATTTCATTGGGAACATAAAAAACTCATTCATTCTTTTCCCAACAAGATCATTAAGTTCAGTGAATCCTTTAAAACTCAATCACATAGTTTTAGAAAGATACTTCAGTGCATCAAATTACCTCCAAGTCACATTAGCATTCCCTACAATAAAAGTAAAGAAAAGTTCTGTGACGTCAAATCCTACTTCTGGCATACATCTGGATATAGTCTTAACCTGAAGGAACTTGCCAACCAACAGTTGGTGAACTATGCAACTAATCTATTTCTCCTAAATCTGAAAAGAAGCTAAGCAGGAAAACACCATTCACCTTCTTTCCATTTAGGGAATAAGTGAACACCATACCCAAACCCTTAAAGAAACAACCGCAAAATAGCTATAACCATAACTCATAGGTTCTACGATACTGTGAACTATCTAGTCAAACAAATATATATCTTCATTGGATTCCAAAACCAAACAAAAGGAGCTAAATCAAGTATCTGTAGATCCTGTCATTGCAGTGCTATGCAATTTCAGTTTGCGTGCTCGCCTGAAGTTCTAGGAGTAGGGACTACATAGGCCCCAAATGCTCTGTCAATCTTATCTGGTATATCAGACTTGTCAAATTTGATTGCAAATTGTGGCTTAGCTCTAAGACCACCACTCTTAATTAAACGCACGTATCTCAGGAGGGTTTCTTCAGGAACTCCTAGAGACCCAACATCAAGCTCAATTGTGTCAAATCCCATTTGCTTACACTCCTGCGAAATCATCATCAACAAAGATGCATTATGACCATGAAATGGGAAATACTAAGACTAAAGATGGATTCTACAGTTGGCATACCTCAATATATTCTTTAAATGTGGATGGACCTTTGCGACACAGATGTTCAGCCCAATCACCTGTACTAACATAAACATTGTGTTTGTGGGCCATGTTAGTGACTTCTCTGATGAATGTCTTCGGCAATAAACTATGAGATCCTCCAGAGAACTTTAACCCATCCACAAACTGTCCCATAGACTCAAAAATATCCTGCATGCCATAAACTCTAGGCATCAGAACTAGAATTTGTCCGTCTCCAACCATAAAAAATGATATACAAATACAAACACAAGAACCTGGCCTCATAGCTCATTAACGAATCGAAATGTTGGACTTGAAAAATTCGCTCTCAAGCAGTGGACAAGCATAATATTCATCCTAAGTGTATGGGCTAAAGAAATATATAAGCAACTTAATGAAATTAACTCTTCTGTAGCCTAAAAAAGAAAAAAGAAAAAAAAGGTATATAGACAACTTTGATGCAGATGAAAGAATAAGTTTGAACCCTTGAATTCAGAATACCTTATAAAGTCACATAAGACTAGTCATTTACACAAAATATCAGGATGAATCCAAAAGAATTCCACCATTAGTGCTTTGCAAATGGTGAACTGGTTTTTCAGTCAAGGTACGGAAGCATATCATATCAACTTGAATAAAATTTATGACCCATTTGGGGCTAGAAAATACAAGCGTTTATTCAGTTCTACTGAATTTTACCCAGTTGACAAGCTAATAAAGGGAACACCCTACTAAGCCCAGCTACTGTTGTTTTGTAAGATAATATGTGTAAAGTCTGCCATTGCAGGTAAACTTTGCACTTAGTTGGAATCTTGCCTACCCTAAAACACAAGGCAAATCTTTCATTGTCGGGCTAACACTGATTAATGAAGGCAAAATTGGGAATCTGATAAAAATTTGTAGACGCTTATGATGTCAATTTAGTAGAACCAACTTTCCTCTACAAAAGAACTTAGAAGACATGTTTCAGAGAACTCCCAATCAACCTCTAAAAAAAATACCAAACAATTCAATTCCGCTATTAGTTTATTCACCTGAAGCTATTTGATCATTTGAAGAAAAACATATGATTCTCTGCTCCATTAAGAATTTCTAGTAAGTAAATTAAGAAAACAAACGAATACATTCACATGGGAATCAAAGATAACTTCACATGGGGGGATCCATTTTTAAAGCATAATACAAACCATTTACAAAAAATGCCAAAGTAAACAAAAGCATACAAATTCAGAAATATATAAAGACCCAGAGAAAGAATGAAAAGAGGAAGAATGGTAGAAAAGCTAAAGGGAATCAAACACAGGTTACCTCAAGAAGCCCTTGAGAGAAAAGTGAGTAATAAGGTCCCCTCATTTCCGTGACACCGTACTTTCTTGGCTTCTCGGGACGATCCTCGTCCTCATGGAAGCTCTTCCATCCATACACTGACATCTTTTATTTACACTTCTTCTGCCACTGAATGCAAAATCCGAACTTGTTTGCAGAAAATTGAGAAGCTCCAACAGATATAATCCCGGAAAGAAATCAAGAAGGCTTGAGCGGTTTCTAGAAATGGCTGTTTGGTGATTATCCCGTTTCAAGGCTGTCCCATCCGACACGTTTATTTCCCTTTTTTTTTTTCGAAGGGAAACTCTTTCTTTAAAAAAAAGAAAAAAAAAATTCCTTAAGACTTATCATAAATTTGGTTTATCAATATTTGAAAAGAATTAGTTCAAAAATGTAAAAGATTAAAAATCAAATTTAGAAGTGTGAAAATATATATATATATATATATATATATATATATATATATATATATAGCGATGCTTTTCCTGAAGTGCTAGAAAATATTTGTCCCTTTTTCTTTTCTTGCAATGCCAAATCCTACAGTATTTTTTTTTTCCTAGCAAATAAATAAGAAAATCCTTGCATTTATACATAAAACATGTTACTCCTATTTTCTAAGTCAAAACCACCTCATTGACGGTTTGCCTTAAATAATTTTGAGTTTTTGCACATAATATATATATATAGACTCCAATTATTAAAAAAAATTACTTATACAAAATCACTTTTGCAATTTTCACATGGCCCACAAAAAATTCATTTACACCGTGAATGAGAAAGTAAAGGATTAGCTCTACAAAAGGATGGCGAGTTGAAATCCAACGAATGTTAAATAGCTTGAGAAATTCCAAATAATGTGAGGTTTGACATATAATAAACCAATTGAACATGTTTCTAACTTGGTTCCTTTGGACAATATGGTCAGAAAAGGTTTTTCCAGACCGTCATTTGCCTCCTCTTTGTTGCCTCCTTGGCATGAATTTGAATTGAGGGACAGGACACCATTGTAATCGATAAGCAGAACTCCAATGTTTCCGGCTACATATCATTAAACCACATCGAGAAGTCTTGTTCTACTTTCTGAACTTTGAAGTCTGGGTGACATTCTTACACTGATGAATTAACGGGAAGATGCAGGCAGTAACATGCAAGTGAATATCGATTGCTTTGGAAGAGAATATTACCGTAACTTTGTGCTGTCAACATCTTGCAAGATCAATGTTACCCCCTGCTTGTCAACCATGAAAGGAATCCAAATCCTTGCAGCTCAAAAGCCAACCAAAGTAGGAGAATAAAGATATCTTTCAAGACAAAGGAAGCCTTTCTCTCCATTAGTACAGCTAATTCAATTCAACACTCCAAGCACTCTTCCACGCTTTATTCGGATTCCCATGCATGCAAAAGAGCTTACTTTAGCCCTTATATAACGAAGAAGTCTCCTGTTTTCATTTCCACACGAGCCATCTCTTGGAATCCATTGAGAATTTGGAGTTGCTAAGATGGCTGCAAAAACCGTTGGTTTTCTTGTCTGCCTTTTGATCATGATTATGGACATCACTGCGGGCATCCTTGGCATTGAAGCTGAGATTGCTCAAAACAAGGTATGACAGTGTATGAGTTTGACAATGCCGCCCCTCTTGTAAGAAACTCCTAATTTTTTTTGTTTTGATTGTCTTTGTTGTGCAGGTCAAACACCTGCGAGTGTGGATTTTTGAGTGTAGAGACCCAAGTTATCAAGCTTTCAAGCTGGGGTTGGCTGCCACAGTCCTCTTATCCCTCGCTCATGTAATTGCCAATATGCTCAGCGGCTGTATTTGCATCTGGTCTAAGGATGAGCTAGATCGATCCAGCAATAACAAACAGCTGGCTGCTGCTTCTCTCGTACTATCATGGTACTAAGATCTGACCATTCCATGGGCTTAATTTCCTTCCATCTCCTCGACAGATAGACTTGGTTAATCTCAGACTGACTTGATTGTTATGATCTCAATCTCAATCAGGGTTATATTGGCGATAGCATTCTCATTGCTAATAGGTGGAACACTGTCCAACTCAAGATCAAGAAGAAATTGTGGAATAGCAAACCATCGTCTTCTTTCCATTGGAGGGATATTGTGTTTCATACACGGACTCTTTGCGGTTGCTTATTATATTTCTGCAACTGCCACCATTCAAGAAGAGAAAATGCTTAATCCCCCTGTCGTTGGAGCTCATGCTTGACCATGCCTTCTAAAACATAGTTCAAAGAATGCAAATTTATTTGTTAATTTTTGGCCAATATGTTCATTGCTTCTTTGCTTCCTTTCTCCCCTCGTTTTGAATTTTGTAAACGAGACTAGCACGAGTTCATGTTTACCTGAGTTCAGTTCAGGATTCTGAACTTTCCTGGATCAATTCAAACGTTATTAATTCCCTAACTATTTCTATGGAGTAACTATTGTTCAAAAATAGAAATGAATTCAAGTGAACAAGAATTAAAACATTTAGTCTGACAGCTGTATAACCGATTTGTTGTAAACAAGTTCTAGACCACCAACCAAGTTCTAAAACCACCAACCACAAACTCAAGGACATTCGTTCACTTTATATAGTACAAGTTTCAGATCTATCATCCTTTTATGACGTACCCATTCCTTTATATGGGTAAACATCATTACATCAAAATAAACAAATAAATCAAAAAGACATGATCTGAGATATCTACGGGTACACATGAGTAGGTTTCAGAGTCTCCATGGGTTTCAACATGAACTCATGGTGCAACCACGGGAAAAGAAAGACTACATCTAAAAATCTATAGGAGAAATCAGCCTTGCTAACAATGACCTGACTCTCAGGAGAACAGAGTATAAACACACTGCACAAAAAGTACAGAAATCCTACTGACTGTTCTGTAATAAGAATTTCAGAAAACCTTCATACTTGGAAATCAACGAATCATATTATTAATAAATATATTATAACCAAGATGCTAACTCCAATTATACAAGATCATACATGTCCCAAACAGCTTACGCTCAGTCCAGCAATGCACACCATGAAACCACCATACAAACCAAGCAACTTCATCTAACTTCTTTTTGGATGGTGCTAAAGGACTATCATTGATTGCAGGCTCAATTATCTTCACTAAATCATTTTCATTTGTATCCAAGGTTCTAAATCTAGCAATGGACTAGGACAACAGCACAACAACTACTACATTGGTGAGCAGAAGACAGGCAACAACAATACTAACATTAAGTCACTGAATTAACAAATACAGTTTCAAAGATTTCTAAGGATGACAAAAATTCAACAACTGTTACATTTAGTATAAGATACTACAGACAACAGAAATGACATCCTGGCATTCAATTAACATACGCCAGTGTTAATGGCAAAAAAGAGATTCTTGACCACTACCATGGCACTTGTACAATTCAATGAATTTAACTAAAACTAATTCACTCATTTAAGGTAAAAACAGTCACATAAGAAAACCAAACAGCAAATACACCCCGAGTAATGTCAGCAACTAGTAATCAATATCTCCACAACACATTCTACACATTTGCAGAAGAATGAAGAAGAATCAAGAGTCCAAATCAAAATATCTTAAATTCCAACGAACAATCAATACGAAACTCAAAACCATCCACTCATTTGCCTGCTGACCAAATGAAAATGAAAATCAAATCTAGAGCAAGCAGTTCAAAATAATGTAGACCAAATAAAAAGAAACACAGAACAATAAATACAAAAAGGCAAATATTCTAAAGCTACATACTAATACCAAATCTTCAAATCATACAGGTTTTGAAAGTTATAACCAAAAACAGCATCAACTAAGAAAAGTAAACTGCTGAAAGTAAGCTAATTCACTAACATGATTAAACTACAGAGCTATGCTGTCTACTTGATCCCACTGCCATCACAGATGCCTTCACCAATGTTAACCATAACTCAACTTTAGATATCCATATCTAAGCTCAATGCCCCGATAATTTTATAGCTTCCAAAACAAACTTAGTTTGCTCAAGCATCAACTCCAACTTCTTTGCATAGATCTCAATCTCCTCCACGTTCAACTTTTTCCACTTCTCCTCCAACTCCTCTCTCTTCTCACCCTTAATCACCTCCATACCATTCTTTGCTATCCAACCCTCAATCACGGAACTTCCTAAACCAATATACACACCCTTCAACCCCTCCACACTCTTCTCACCACCCACATTCTTACCCTCCTTGACAGCGTCCTCCCTCTCATCAACCTTAGGTGTCAGTGCGGATGCATTCTTGGTCCTACTCTTCTTTACTGCCGTGCTGCCATTGACTTTGGAACTCTCAATAGTATGGTCCCCGTTCTCTTTGCCCCATATCTTTTTGGATAGTTCATAGGATAGTTGCTCGTGAGGCTTCGAAGAAACCTTTTCCCTGCCAGCGTTATTCTCATATTTCTTCTTCAACCTCTTAATTTTAGCTTGTAACTGTGTCTTACTCGCATCGATATGGAGTGATTTTTTAATAAATTCAAGAAAAGCATTCAAATCAGAAAGAGGATCAGCTTTCTTCTTCACCTGATAATCAATCATCCCCTTTAAGATCGCAATCTCATCATCCTCACTCCACAACCTCTGAAACAGCTTCTTCGAGTCTTCGTTAGAATTCCCTTTTTTCTCCGAGCTTTCTACTTCCATTTCCGATTTTTTCTTCGACCTCTTTGCCTCCTTAGCTTCGCCGTCGGAAGCCCCTCCAGCGACCGCGGGCCGTTTAGCCCCTGCAGAAGGGGTGGACTTGGCCGGGGATGTAGCTCCGGAAGCGGTGGACTTGGATCTAGGCTTTTTAGTGGCGGGAGATTTCTGCGCGTCGTCCATGGGCTTAGAAGCTATGGGCTTGATGTTGGGGTCAGGTTTCTTAATCGGAGCATCGGAGTCCGTCTCTGATTCGGACTCCCCGTCATCTGAAGAAGAATCTGCCGACTGGGTTTTAGAGGGTTGAGGTTCAGCTTTTTTGGAAGCCGGTGCAGGCGCTGGCTTCCTGATAACTTGGGAACTTTGGGTCCGGGGTGGTTCGGGGTCGGATTCTGACTCGGAGCCTTCATTTTCCTCCTCAGACGAAGATTCTTCTTCCTCTACTGACTCTTCTTCGGATTCTACTGGATCGGGTGCAGAATCACGGGACTTGGCCATTTCAACAAGTGAGGAAGAGCGAGGGGGTTTGAGTTATGCTTTTCCGGGTAGATGGTTGTGTGTCTGCAGAGAGAGAAAGAGGGTGGACTTTTTTCGACCTAAACGAAGATGGATGGCATAGAATTGTCAATAAGCTAAATGATTATGGGTAGAACTGGAAACCTAACAGATTGGCTGTGATATGAAAAGTTACCGTTGAAGTGACGCTCCCCTTTCTCCACATCCCAATGCAACTCTTGGAAAGGGGGAGAAGAATGCCACTCCCACCATTCACAAGTAATTAGTTTTTTTTAAATTTATTTAAAAATAATTATCTATTTTTAAATATAAATTATATTTAATTATTTTTTAATTTTACTTTTAATATAATTTTTTATTAATTAATTAATATTACAATTATTTATATTGAAGTTATTTTAATCAATAATAAAATTACGTTATCCTATAAAAATAATTAAAAGTGTAATTTAATGAAGTGATATGGGTGAAAAGAAGACTCTAAAATAAAGGATAGGAAGAAAGAGACAAATGACATAGGTGAGAAGAGAGAGACATATATAATTATTAGAGTGATGTAATTAAAGAAATGTTGAAATTCAAATTAATGAATTGAGAAAAGTAATAAAAATACTTCAAAAGCTATAATGGATATTTTAATCATTTTTACTATAAAATTTCACAATTCATTAATATGCGTAGTTTTTACAATTAAGTCAATTATTTGTGGACGGATGGAGTACTATTTATTCGTTTTAAAATATTTATTTATAAAATTTTTTATTTTATTTTAAAATAAATATTTATATACATATTTTTAAAATTAATGATTAATTTTTTTCTATTTTATCCCTATTTATTCTAAATTAACTGCATAATTTTTTAAAATTCTTATTTCTTCTTACTTTTTAAAAATTTTTACTAATCAATAACTATCGTATTTTAAATATGGATAGAATATTAATTTTATTTAAATTGTAATATTATTTTTAATATTCTTAATCTGTGTACAAAAAAATTTATAAATAAATATATTGAAATAGAGGGAGTATAATTTACTTTTAAAATAGTTACAAGTTTTGTTTGAATAAAATGGTTGAAAATTGACCTTCAAATGAAGCATTATAGATTCAGTGTCTACCTTTGAATGATACTCCCTTCATCCACAAATAATTAGCCTAATTTTCGTTTTAGTTTGTCCAAAAATAATTGTCCATTTTCTAAATATATGTTATATTTAATTATTTTTTTCAATTTTACCCTTAGTACAAATTTTTATCAATTAATTAGTATTACAATTACCCATAGTTAAGTTATTTTAACCAACAATGAAATCATGTTATTTTATAAAAATAGTCAAAAGTATAATTTAATAAAGTGATATGGGTAAAAAGAAAACTCTAAAATAAAGAGTGAGAAGAGAGAGACATATATAATTATTAGAGTAATGTAATTAAAAGAGTGATGGGACTCAAATTAATAATGTAAGAAAGATAATAAAAATACTCTAAATGATATAATGGACATTTTAATTATTTTTACTATAAAATTTCACAATTCCTTAATATGCGTAGTTTTTTACAATTAGGCCAATTATTTGTGAACTGATGGAGTATGTCAGTATACAAATACAGCCAGGAAACAAGTGCTTATGAGATACTGATTGCTTTTGAGAAAGGCAAATTAATAATGAATTGATTGATCGAAATGAGATTCTACAAACATTTCTTTTTTTTTTTAAGGAAAAAAACATTTCTTTTCTAAAGAAGAAATTGACGAATTATGCATACTAGTTTGATGTCCTCTGTTGCACAAATTGTTAAATTTTTAAGATTCAATGTATTAATAATAAATACATATATATATATATATATTATTAATTAATTTAGTTAAAATTTTAAATGAATTTAGATAACATTCAAAGAATTACGAATTTTATAACAGTAACCTAATAAATGTCTAATAATTATCAAAACAGAAGATAATGATGTATTATTTAAAGTGAAGATGTAGAGTTTTATGCTACAATGTATCTTGAACAGAGCATTTATATTAAGATGGACAATAATCATGCCACGTGTCAGTTCAAGAACATGTAAATGTTGTCACGTGTTATCACGAGAGGATTCCGTTTCGACTTTTATATATATACTAGATCGGTGGCCTGAGCGTTGCTCGGGATAAGTAATTTTTTTTAATTATTTCAATGGATTTTGATGATTTTCAATAATATGAGAAATTTTTATTTTTATATAAAAAATATTAGTCAGATTTAATTGTCATAGATTGTTGTTATAAAATTGTTGTAATGCTTTAATAGTCTCAATCAGCTATTACGCACTCTTTCAAGAGTGGCTGCTTCTAGGTAAACCACCAAGCTATTACAAAAATCGCTTTGTTGCTCACTACGGCTCTTGAAGAAGAACTAAACTAAACTAAAGCCGCGCTAAATGGTTTACCATTTAGATTCCCTATAGTAATGAAAACCCCAACAAAAAGGCAAGTTTCACATTAAAACAATTCAAGAAACTCATTTTAACAACACCTACTAACTGATAACATGCCTAGTGCTCCAGTCCCTCATGGGATGACTATTTAGCTTCACCAAGATTACTAGCTTTAACATTCAACTATGGTAGAAAGAATAAAAATTCATCTAATGCTATAGAAAAATTATAAACAATATTCTTAACGATTAAAAATGGAAAGATTTTTTTTAATGTCATTCTTATGATTACTTAATTACCTTTTGTGGAGAGATGAATTCAGAAACTATATTGGCTAAATCAATTCGTATCCCATATACAATCATATGGGACTTCATCTATGCAAAAGCCATTATTGACTTCCATGGAGTCAAATGGACTTGCAATGGTTTTGTCTTCTTCTTTGGCATAATTTAATTTATCATAATTTAAAATATTCTATAATTTTAAAATAATTATAATTTAAATAATTATTTGACCGTCATAAATACACAATACATCATAGTTTCTTTGTGATTCTATTTGAATTTTACGTTAACTATACATATTTAATAATTTTTATTACATTTAAAAATTTTATTTCAAAATAATTTCTATTTAAATACATGATATTATTATCCATTGCACTATTGCAATATACATGCGAAAACAATAAAAAGTGCATCGCTTAGGATAGAGTGTTTCCAAACAATTACATTAGAGGAAGGTATCTATGCAATGATTCATAGATACCACACACCTATGGTTCATTTTATTCTTCTTCTTCTTCAGAGGTTATCATAATAGACTAATACTTGCAATAATCAGCATATGATTTTTATCAATACATTCATTCTAAGAACTTAAGAAATGATTGAACATTGAATATATCATATATAACATCAATAAAATTAAAAATGGAAAATAAATGATGGTATAGTACATCATCCGTCAAACTCGGACACAAGAGTTGGAGGAAATAGTATTCAGCACCTTGCAAAATCATACAAAAACCATTTACTTGCAGCTTTCTAGGTAAGGTGCTCAGATTGCATTATGTCCAAGATTCATGAAATTTCTTGTTTGATTATTGGGAAAGAAGAAGAGCAAGCACAGCCAAAATGTGGGCCAAATAAAAACATAACAAAAAGGAACCCAGAAAGGTTCTCAAGAAAATAAGAAGAAATAAAAGAGAGAAAAAAAAAAGAGTAAAACTTTACAGCACGGAGGCAGTAGCAATTCATCTTCCCTTCATTCTTCACCCCCACTGTTGACCTTAATCTCCAGAAGCCGCTCAACTGGCTGTCTGCATATCGGACACCTATTTGTTTGGAACCTTAAAACTTTGGCACACCAATCCCATATATCCCTTACAATTCATACCTCATGCCATTAACCCATAAGATTTGCTTTACCACCCTGACCTGATATTCACCTTAGTCCTTTTCAAACACAGCATAGGTTATTTGAGAGTTTGTGGACCCTGAGTCCTGGCTTGGATTTCCTTCTATTGATTCATCTGGTTTATCTGGTGATGCCTCTGCATTAACTGCTAGAGGATACACATCCATCTCACCCTCCCTTAACGACTCTGCCTCCTCAAATGTTGAGAGGTCTATGCCAGTTCCAGAGGGTTGTCTAAAATTCTATCCTAAGCCTTGTTCAAAGTGCATTGTCACAGGTGGAAATAAGATTCCTTTTATTGGAATCAAGTAACAGTCTACCCCTTCTTTTGCAAAGAAAATGATGGTGATGCAAAACTTGCTCCCACTCTCCTTTTTCCACAATCAAATCTGGCCTCAAATAGCTCAAACACACATCAGAAATTTTATCTAAAAGCCTCAAACGCCTATCCAATTCCTCATCTAAACCTCTAAAATCCTCATCCTTCACCAAAAACTCAACTGGAACATTAAAATTCATAGAAACTTTTTCATTTTCCTCAATGTCATTTGATCCAAACTCCTCTTGATACTCTCCAACACCTTATAACTCACAATCCAAACATACAACAAAAAAGAAGCAATAGGTTTGATACCATCTAAGACATATTGTCTAATTATAGCAGCATCTATATCTCTAATCTGGGAAGTATCAAAGTGCAAATTGGCCTTAGATTTTTCCATAATTGACCTAACTTCGTCTTCCTTTTGGAAAAGAGTCCCATCAACTTTTTGTTTTCTTGACAATTGGTTTTTCTCTGTGAAATCAAGCATAAGCTACTTAAGAAGCTGTCTTATAAAGAGAATTTGCTCAAAAATGTCTACATTTCCTTTGAACTTGCCATCTAGTAAATATTTTATAGGACTATTAATATATTGGATACTTTCTATGCATATCTTATTAGCATCTTTATTTGAACCTGTTGGAACTATAGTTTCTTCATTAATATCTGAAGAGAGGATAACCTGCTTCTCATTGGTGCCCTCCACCACTTCTAAAAAGGGAAAAAGATAGGCACAAAAGAATTAGACTTATAACAAACACAAAGAAGAATCCAATTTAACACCTAACAAAACAGTCAAAAAATATGAAAACGGAAAAAAATGCCTATTCACACACATATTTAGAATAAGCAACTAAGCTATCATTACCTACAACATCATCAGTAGATTTGCTCCTTCTGAAAGAAATGTATATCACCCTACTACTGGTGATTTTGCACTTTGATATGTCATTAAGGATTGTCTACAAAAATACAAAACCAAAATGCAAGTTAAACTTTTTTTTTTTAATGGAAAAATATATTCTCAGTGAAAATCACAAGCAAATTTATAGCAATTGATAAAGCTCACCTTCTCTTCAGGATCAGGAAC
Organism: Voacanga thouarsii; assembly: GCA_026120185.1. Taxonomy (NCBI): domain Eukaryota; kingdom Viridiplantae; phylum Streptophyta; class Magnoliopsida; order Gentianales; family Apocynaceae; genus Voacanga; species Voacanga thouarsii. The sequence continues at coordinate 2,714,738 of JANUWF010002172.1, forward strand.
AACAAAAGCTAATGGTTCAATTACAATTAGTCGAGTTATGGGGGGTACTTCCTCCATCTTGTTAGGAAAATTAGCAAAGAATGTATTTGACTTTTGCCAATAGTAAATGTCTAGGAGTTCAATTACAATTAGTCAAGCAAATTTATAGCAATTGATAAAGCTCACCTCCTCTTCAGGATCAGGAACAACAAAAGCTAATGGTTCAATTACAATTAGTCGAGTTATGGGGGGTACTTCCTCCATCTTGTTAGGAAAATTAGCAAAGAATGTATTTGACTTTTGCCAATAGTAAATGTCTAGGAGTTTTTCCCTAGGGTAGCAAAATGAGTTGCCCAATAACTGATTTTGCCACCCTTAAAACAAATTCAAACAATCCAAGTCTGCTGATTTGATTCTAATATTAGATCATATTTGCAAAAAAGACAACTATTGCTATCATTGTTTCTGCAATGTATGCTGTATAACCCAATTAAGAAATACTACATATGCATATTCTCCGAGAAAGATTATTTACAAATATATAATAAAATGAGGAGAAAGTATCGCAGAAATACACCCAACTCAGAAGAAACAAAAATAAGAAGCATATTTATGTGTCAATGACAACATGATCATCTTTCTTAAGAAACCAACCTTACATTTATCATGAGGCACATACTGTTGCACACAATTCATTCCAAATCCAGAAAATATTTGGAATTCACAGTTAAAACACATCACTAATACAGTAAGATTCCAAAATAAAAGACTAAGGCATATATAATTTGCTTTAGGTCAATAATAGAAGAAAGAAAACATTTTCCCAGTTCCAAACAACCCATATTGCTACTTAAAATTTGCGCTCTAGCAATCAAATAAGCATCTAAGTTTATAATACAAGTTAGAAAGGCAATATAAGAGAGAGGTGTAGTACTTTGAAGTCCTGAGATATACTTGGCAGCAAGTATCGTGGAATTTTCAATTTTAAAAAAAATTGAAGAAGAAGAAGAAGCGGGCAAGAGGATGCAATCAGTACTAACATTTTGAACTGGAAGAATTAGCAAGACGGGGAGGAGAGGTAATGAGGATTATAACCTCTTCAATCATTTTGTCCACAATTTAGAAGTCTTTTAATAGTTTATTCAGCAAAGGCCAACAAATATTAAGGAACAACAATAAACCTCATTGGAAGTTGTTATCCTGACCTTTTTTCTTTTTTCTTTTTTTCTTTTTAATCAATCTAAGACAAACTTTTCTTCTCAGAAATATTATTCAACTAAACCAATATAAGAAAGAGAAGTGCCCTGGAATCTTTTGCAAATGATGCACTACCAGTGAAGAAAGCACAACAAATCAGAGAAGCAACAATAAAGAGAGTGCAGAGATATGATCTACTTTTTGAATCCAATGGAAGTGAAACCTAAAACAATAAAATTCATTTTAGCAATGTCAAAAAGATGAGAAGCAATATTGAACTTAACACTGATAACAGAGTATCAAATGTTGTTATGTTATCTACTTATTGCCTAAACTATATTCCATCAACTGGTAAAAAAGGTAAAATGCAGTATCTTGCCTATCCCTTCTGCATACAATCACACAAATTGAGGTAATCATTTTAGTAGCAAAATAGTCAAACTTAAATTAATGAACTTGCTTTGTTTCATCAACAGCAACGTTTCCATCAACAATCTACTAAATTAGAAACAGTAACGGAGGACTTATATTAAATAAGAAATGTTCAATTCAAAATCATAGTCTAATTCACTACTTAAAAGTACTCAATTCTTTGCATGTCAATGAAAGAACTTCCAAGCATCAAATCTAACAGCTTTCTGCATTTGCTTTCCATTCTCAACAATTATAAACCAAGACTTGATTCTTTCTTTCCTTCTGCAATAAATGAATTTTGGAGTGAAAAATAGGTCCAAACGTTATTGTTGAGATTGTGAATACATTTATTTGAAGATCTAATGACTGAATATCCTTTTATCAGATTTGGTTCAAGCTTTATTAGATGGCAGTCCCGTTACCTATTTCTCAATATCAAAATATTTTTTACAAAAAAAGCCCTAACACTAACAAAAGATTAAAGAAGAATAAATTGATAACATACTCGGATGATCTGCTATGACAACTTGGCAAACAGTGAGGGCAATCATGGAGGTTTTGCCTGCTCCAGATTACGCCTGAGCGATGACATCACGATCGGAAATAATAGGGAGTGTAGCTCGTTGTTGAATAGCAGAGGGCTTCTCAAAACCATAGTTGTAAATTTCTCTCAATAAGTCATCTTTTATGCCCATCTCATCGAAGCTCATGATAGGCTCCACGCCTTTTGAAGTCTCGAAGAGCAAGGAACCATCACTTTCTACCACCAACGGTTGCTATTCGCATGGTCAAAACAATAGAACAAAAGACATTCACATCTACTCAGATCTATGTAGAACAAATTTGAGCGTTTCATCTACTTAGATCTTTGTCATCTCCTTCAGATTCTTGGAATGCAGATTCTTCGAATGCATTATCAGATTCTATGATTGAAGGGTTCTTCGCATTCTTAAGGAGTGAGCAGTGATTGAAGGATTATAGTCAGTGAATATAGACAGCAAATCGAAGAGACAAAATGGGAATAGATGAGGGAATCGAAAAGTCGAGGAAAGAGTCAAGAAATGATAAACAGAGTCAATGGGAAGCCGAATTGGGGGCTGTGTTTGTTCAAGTATAGATGCCATGTGTTATGCTCTCTGTCAATTTCACATGACACATGGCAATACCACAGCCTTCTCCTTTGACTTTCACACACACACACACACACACACACATATATATATATATATATATATATATATATATATATATATGTGTGTGTGTGTGTGTGTGTGTGTAGAAGTTATTTAAGACCTAAGGCTTTTTCAAAACTCTTTAGGTTACCCTCTCTTTTCGATTTGGTTTTATCTGCCAAAGCCTCCTGATATTCTCTGCTCTTCTCGAGTGAGCCAATTGGGGAAAGCATTTATGTGCTTCTCTTTTCCCTACAAAATAGGGAAGCCTGCACTTTTCTTCTCGAATCTAAAATTCATGGACTAGTGATCCCTTTCGTTTACCCCCTTTCGTTTTGTTCTTATAGGCTAAGCCCAATTTTAATAAGGGAAACCGACTTTGGCAACTATAAGCAAACCATGCAATACATTTTCTATAGGCCTTCTTGATTCAAAACATACATTGATTAGCCCTTCTTTTGAGGAGGATTTTGTTTGCCTTTGGCTTAAAAATAAATGGCTTATTTTAGGCTTTCTGAGGGGTTTGTAGGTGGATAAGAATTAATTTAAAATGAGTTTTATAAAAAATTATTAAATATGTGAAGTGTAAGAGATCTAAAGAGAAAGAATACAATGTATCGTGAGTAGATAATAATTTTAGAGAAATAAAAAATATATAAAATAATAAAATATATTTAAATTAAAATAAAATTTAAAAATTACTTTCCAATTAAAGCCTAAAATGGTTAATTGTTCCCCTTTGAATAACTTTAGAGCATTGACCTTTACAATTTTCTATAAGATTTGTTCCTTTTGTGATTGCCTCTACGGCGGGTGACGTGGGTCATCTGGCAGCAGCCAAACTTTCCCGCCCAAGTGTAGCACGTGTAGAAGTTGATCTTCTCAAGCCTCTAACCAAAAGAATTTGACTTGGATTTCACTATGATGATGTTTCTAAATTTTGCTCAGAATGTCATCATATAGGCCATGGAAAGAAGAGTTATAAGGTGTCTGGACTTATTGTTGATACAGTTGTGCCTCTTCCCCAAAGGTTAACAATAAGGAAATCTAATCCTACTGATAAGGCAACTACACATGGGAGTCCAAAGAGGAGTGGGACTGTTCTTGTGGGAAATGATTATTGGAAAAATCTAAATCGGGATAGATAACGAGAACATAAAAATGAATATGAAGAATAAAACAAAGTACAAAAAATTTATATGATTCGACTTATCTAGCCAAATATACATCTAAAGATCACGAAATTGGCACAATTATTAGTATGATCCTAGTAATTCCAATTATTTCTAATTCGACTTGGTCAATGAGCATGCAGTTATCCCTGAGTCCGACACAGTCTGCTGATTCATATGAGAAAGTCCCGATCTTTTCTTCTATTTGCATGATTTCTCCTCACACCATCATCTCTCCTCTAAAAGTCATGTGTACACTCCCTTTTTAGGTCGTCAATGTACTCATTTCCTTACAAATGAATACAATTACCTATACTTCTCTCATTACACCGAAATATTCTAATCATTTGTGATTTTAGGACTCCACCTCAATTAAAAATCACAACCATTAGAATCCTACTAGCTCAAGCAAATTAGATTCCGCACGTCTTTAAAATATATGTCACCCCACCCAAGGTGCGTCCCACTCTAAGAACTATTTTGGATACAACATCCAAAATCTAAAATCCATCTGAGAAGAAGTATTCATATCTTGAAAATTGTGAGGATATCTTCGCATATACCAGTGTCATCATACCGCTATTGCAAATCCTCATATTTTCTTTTCTAATGAGTACATGGACATTTATGACAATTGCAACCGTTTGTTCTTTCCTCTGATTGTATGACCTAGATCTATCTGCCTCAAATCCATCATCAGATACTTCAGGTGCATAATTTATCCAATTCACGTAGGGTGCACAACTGCGTAAGTAATTTTATTGATGTCTAACAATCTCTCTCCAGACATAATCCTATCAATAAAACAAATATTAATCAATATGTCCATCTTAAGAGAAATTAGTGTTGCTCCATCTTCTACCGCCTAAACGTTTCTTCTCATCAATTTTTACCATCTCAAAACCTAGAAACCCTAAAAATCAGAAACCTAAACCCTGATACCACTTATTAGGAAAATCTAAACCGAGATAGATAACGAGAACAAAAAAATGAATATGAAGAATAAAATAAGGTACAAAAGATTTATGCGGTTTGACTTATCTAACTAAGCCTATATCCACAGCAAAGATCACGAATTACTTTATTATATTTTATTAATAACCGCCAAGAGATTTATACAAAATATTCTTAGTATTTTCTAAAACTATGTCTTGTACCACTCATACACTTACCTAACCTACGCCCATATGCCCCATAATACTGAATACACCACAACAAACCAGAACCCCTAGAAAGCTTATGACTCTATTTATATATATATGTACCAAATCATAAGACTCTTAATTAAAGTGAGATTTAAGAATAATTTACTAATTCTAAAATACATAGGATAAATAATAATTAGGGGTGATATTATTAAACACGACACACCAACCCGACACGAAAATAACATGGTTATAGTAGATTAGGGTTGGGGTTAGCAGATTCAGGTTGAAACGGGTCGACCCGTTTCGGGTCATAAATAAGTTCAACCCGTTTTAACCCGCGAATCCGTTTAAATTTTTTTAATACTTATATTTAATACTTTTTTTAATACCCTACAAATTTCACTATAGAAAATTAGATAATTTAAATTTTTTACATGAATTAATTGAATTAAATTTTATTATATGAATTAATTGAATTGTTTGTGTGGCTATTTTGTTTAATTATATGAGACCTCGTAAGAAAAATAAATGATGTTAATGTGGCTATTTGCTTGATATATGATAAATGAATTATTCTTAATTAAGTATTATTTAGTGTCTATGATAATAATATTATTACAACAACTTTTAGTTAGAGAAAATAATTTATTGAACAATCTTATTTTATTACAAAGCTATATTTGTTTAGATTTTTAAGATTAAATCTTATGAATTTATTGAGATCTCTAGATAGTTTGTTATTTTATTGATTATTTAAGACTTTATGGGCTATTTTATTAATTTTTTAAAATTTAAATGGTTTGATTTAAATTTTTTATATAATGGGTAGACAGATTGATGGGTTTAGTAATTATCTATTTAATTTTTATGTCCAATCATGTCATGTCATGTCAACCTATTTTATAACACGACACAAAAATAAACGGGTTGACACGACATGACACGATACGTTTATTAATCGTGTCGTGTTCGAGTTGGCTTGTCTTGTATAATTATTCTAAATTGACGTTACCCGTATACCCGAAAACGACACGATTAACACCCCTAATAGTAATTTTTTAATTCTAAATACATTAAGAATATATTTTCAATCAAATCACTTTGTCCTAATCTGATTAGGAATGCAAGACACACCCACCCACAGCTCTCTAATGATCAAAGTCATGAGGGAGCAACAGAAAGGGTTTTTGATCAAAATGAGTCAAAACACGTGATATCTACAACGAATAAGATGGGAATTTGAGGCACCCTTGTGGACGGGGTACCTCGCGATTACTAAGCGCGAGGTGTAAGGAAACCTCACGCCTGGCAATCGCAAGGCGTTGCCTGCTGCCCCGCAAGGCAGTGCCCCTGCCCGATCACCCCCTGCAAAGTGCAAACTCATTATCCAATTATATAAATTTTATATAATTAGAAGTTATTAATTTAATTTTAATTTTTAGTAAAAATGATAATCTCTTTTTATTTTAATTTGAATAATTTATATTTTAATTGATTATTAAATTAATAATTTTTAATTATATAAATTACTCAAATATAAATTAATTTTATATAATCTCTTTATATTTTTAGTAATTGCTATCAAAATATAAAAATAAAACATAAAATCAGGTACGAGAAATTAAATTTGAAATATAAATATTAAGAGATGGAGAGGTATGTTATTAATTTAATAATTAATTAAAATATAAATTACTCAAATTAAAATATAAAGAGATTATTATTTTTTGTTAAAAATTAAAATTAAAATAATAATCTCTAATTATATAAAATTTATATAATTGGATTACGAGTTTGTAGGGGCAGCAGGCAACGCCTTGCGAGGTACCCTGTACTTCAAATTCTCATTCCATTCGCGGTGGGCAACAGAAAATCCTCTCGCAGCTGATGCCTCTCCGAACACACAAAATGTTGAGGAAGCAGTAGAAAACCCACTCGCTTCTGACGGGAGCCTTCAGCAGCAGAATGATGGTGATGTTGTTGTTGCTTTGGAGTCAATCGCACCAAGTACTCACCCTCAACTCGATGTCCTGGTTGTTAATGCAGTTAAGCGGATCTTGGACTCTCTCGATATGGCACCAATCTCTTAGAAAATTGCAGGCGGTGAATCTATTGCACACAATCTCCAAGTCTCCGGATGCAACAATTGATGCCATTATTAACCCTCTAACGAAATGCAGTTACATCAACTAGCTAACCTTGCAATCATTGATACTCAATACTCTTCTTTCTTGCAAATTATTGAGAGTGCCCAACAAACTAACCTTAAAAAATCTAGCAGTGCGTAAGTAGAAGGCGGCAGTGATTTTGTCCTCTTTAATCAAATGCCAACCAATGATTCTATAGTCCCTTTGTTTTGTTTTGTTTTGTTTTGGTTTTTTTTTGTTACAAAAGATGATACCTTCTACAAGCCACAAACATTGCAGGACAAAGCAAAGGAAAAAATCGCAAAAGAAGCTCCAATCTATAAGCGAGACTGGGATTTCAATTTCGAATTTGTCTGCCAATTTTGTGGATTATTTAGAAGACGATTATGAATCGAATTTTTATCTCCTTCCACGTAAAGGAAAAAACAAACGTCACTAAAATATAGAATATTTACAAAGCAAAAAATAAAGAAATTTTATGTCAAATGTTATTCTTAATTAGTAAACAATTTTATATGTATTTACTTTATTTATATGAATAAAAATTAAACCGTTTTTTGGTGATAAAAATTTTTATTTAAATTTGAATATAAATTAGTTAGATTTACTCTAATATTTCGGTAAATTTATATTACAGATTTAACTCCAACCATACATAAGTTGAAAGATTTATAAGATATTCATTATGTTTTACTAATTATTAGTGACTGTACGATTTTTTTTTTTTTTACTTTTGCATTTTAATCATCTAGATTTTTGCTTTGATTATTCTTTGCTCATCTACCCTCCCTATCTTCACTATCTATTGCTATTTACATTAGTGGTTCATTTTACTCATTGTATTGAGTTTTTATGTGTTTGCAATTTAAATTCGCCCTTTCACTGATGTACTTGAATGGATGGACCCACATTTGAAAAGATGACAATTTTAAGATTTTTTTTTCCAAAAAATTAGAATTAAAGTAAATAAATTGTATTTATAAAATATTAATTATTTAATTCAAATAAATTATAATATTGATCTTTTCAATCTATAGATTCTTTATAAAATTTAAATTATATATAATTTTTTATAAAATTAATATAATCGTAATTTAAATACATTCTAATTTAAAATATTCACAAATTTTCCGTGTAAATGAATTAAGTCTGATTTAGCATCCAAATCTTATGTACTTATTTACTAAGAAGCAATTCGTAATGATTGTTGTTTTCGACTTGAGGATTGTGTATCATGGTTCAAGTGTTCAAGCTTTTTTCAATCATTTTTGGAGATTATATGAGCCACCTCAATACTTATACCATATAAATTCGAATTTATTTCACTTTAACTAAGTAAAAATTTTGATGTCTAAAGATCATCTTACTTTGCCAGTCGAGCTACCTATGAAGCTGCTATATTATTACCTTGTTAGGAGTTTATTTTGCTAAACACCATCTTATGGTTGTAATAAGTGCATTATTCTTTTTCTTTTTCTTTTTCTTTTGAAAAAGCAATTAAGTGAATTCTTAAGGATTTTGGCCAAAGGACAGAAAATAAAGAAGGAAGTCACTCAAAGTTCTGGGTTTGCTCAGTTGTCTATTTTGCTTTCTTGTGTTTCTTCAGTTTTCCCGTGCTAGGGGTCTGCAAGAGGGAGAATTCTTATATAGATCAAGTTCACGTGACCTAATAATTTTAAAAAATTATACCGTATAACTTAAATTATATGTAGTATAATTCTTAAAAATTATTAATTTACGTGAATCACACCCATATGAGAATTTTCACTTGTAGGAAGGTCTCCTTGCAACTATTTTGCTTGTCTGTATTATCAAATTCAAGGGAAACTCTTAGGTACACCCGGTGCACGAGCATCAATTCTTTGGGAGCTTGTACCACTCGCAAAAGAAGTACAGTAATTTCTGTGTATAATATTATCCACGAGTAGTACAAGTATCCAAAGTACGGGTGCATCTAAGAATTTTCCCAAATTCAGAGCGAAGAGGAAACAAGTACCGTTTTTCAGTGCAGAACATCCTTCAGAATCTGATTTAGTCTCTGATAATTAGCCATCTGTGGTTATAAGCAGAACAGCATCAAAACGATTTCATGTTCTGTTCGTTTCTTGGGTGACTGGACCTTCATCTAATTGGCGATTAATCATCCCTACGCTTTTCTATATCTTCTTGGAAATTTAATCTTGAAGTTCTGAGGGCTTTTGTAGTTATCTACTCTCTTCTCGGCATTACTATTTACTAGTTTGAGAGCACAAGAGTTTCCTTCTACATTTGCATGTGAAAAGGACTGTCTCATTGCTTGGAAACAAAAAAGATATTGCATCATGATACATACAGCGCTTTCTAGCCAAGCTGTGACAGAACGTTATTGAGAGTAGATACAGCTTCTGCATAGTACTTTTCTGCCTTGGAACTGTCCTTGTTCTTTGCGGCGTCATCCAGCTGGTGCAAAGAGAGTCAAATGAATTAGATGCGTCTGTGTGGTAAAACTTTTGGATGATTTTGTAGTGTAATGTTAAAGCTTTGGTGGTCATTCAACTCACCTCGCTGATGGTATTGAATAGCTTCCCAGTTATTTCTTTCAGTGTTTTCCTCTGATCTTTTGGTTTTGAAGAGATGACAGTATTGAGGTCATATCGAAGATATGATGCTTTTAGACGGAGGTCATTTTGGACATAAGGCCATGCCTTCTTGTCGATTGAACTCTTGACATTGATAATGTCCTTGGCCGATTCTTTAGCCCTGGCTGCTGCCTCTGCTGGCGGCAGCGGTTGAATGAAAAACCGTTCTTTCAGTGGCAAATCAAGGTCTCTTGGCTGGTCTGAGTTCAAAGTTCCAGCTGCCATTACAAAAATTTTGCAAATTGCCCGTCAATTTTGATTGCAATTTCAAGCACCTCATAATCTAGTAATTTTTTCTTAATTAATACAACAGTCTATTCATAAACCATCTTTCACACAACGAACACCTCCATGGGTGGTGGATGTGATTGAAACCTTAACATGTACTGAATAGCATCTTATCATCCCCGGTGCTTATTAAGCAAGTAAAGAAAGTGAACAAAACCCTTTAAAATTGCAGCCATATTTCTTAATTTCAGGATTTTGGCTTCTCAAACTAGATGTGCTGTTGTGGAATTCTGGGTTGTGCAGTTATGGGGAAGACCTGCAAGAATAACTGCTCTGAGGAAAGCATTAATTAGTTTCTCTACTGGTAATGGAATCTCTCCACTGTCGACAAAGACGTCCTGCCTGTTTCTCAACTTGGCATCCAATTCTCTTACTATTACTCCATTTTACATCTATTTTGCAAGCTTACAATAGCATATGTTGCTGCATTTCAGCTCTCACATTCTAATCTTTTTAAGATCAAGGTAGAATTTCGATTGTCGTTATAATTAGCCCCCCAAAAAAAAGAAAAAGCAAACACAGTGAAAATCAAGGGATCGAATAACTAAAAATGCAGCACACATGAAACGGTAAAATCTAGAAAGGCAGTAGATAGAGTAATTAGAGGGGACACTTACGCAGTCCACCGGAGGGTGGTGGTGGTCCTCCAATCTTAATAGATTTGGCTTCAGCCAGAACCGCCTGAACAAAAGATCCCGTGGCTATCCCAGCTGCAACCAGTCCCAAGACAGCTCTGCGGCTTGTTTCAGCATCACCCGATCCCTGTTGGGCTCTGACACGGAATCCTGGTTTGGCCAAAGAAACTCTGGCGGTGCTAGAGGCGGTCAGGCGGACAGAGCCACTGATCTGGAGGCTGCCTTCGAGGACTGCCTGAGAAGAGCCACGCAAGCCAGCCATTGAAGCCATAGCTTGTGCCATTTCTTGACCTGTTTGCTGAGTATTCTCTGGGAGATAAAGAGAAGCTTTCAAGCAAAATATGATGACTGTAAGTTAAATTGGGGAAGTAGGATAGGGATGAGGCCAAGTCGGGCTTTGCTGTGTTGTTTCTGTGATGTAGAGTGAATTCTGAGAGCACCTTATCTGACTCTGGATATACCCTTAGCCAATCAATGCTTTTGTTTTTGACATGTTGGATCAGGTTCTATTTGGTACAACAGCATTGCGACACCTGGATCGCAAAGATTTCATACGTACACGTTATCAACCATGTCCATTTGGCAATTTTATTTTTCGATTTAAACAAATGGTTATTTCGGGATTAGGGCCGATAGACCCAATCACCGAAAGGCGTGTTACTCAATAACGGACGCCAAACCTCTAGTTTCTACCTGGTCGCGAAAGTAGGTTATGTATTTAGATTAGAAAGGTTAACGGAATTAAAGAATAATCGAATTGATTTGAATAATCGAATTAAAAAGAATTAGAATTAAAAAAAATCGTTAATTTTTTATTTTTTTCGAATTAAATTGTTCCGAAATTTTTTATATAATATTTGTACCGAGAATCATTATGAATCGTATGAAAATTATTTCGAATTGTACCAAATCAAAGAATCAAAATTAAAATCAAATATATATAATCATGTAGACATATATATATTAAAAAGAATAATAAAGGTAATTTTAATTATATATAATATATAATAGGTTATATGTATATTATAATATATATATATAGTATGTATATATAGATTATACAATATAATATTATATGATATATATATATATATATATATAGAGAGAGAGAGAGAGATTATGTAAGTAGATTATATAGATTAATATATATATATATATATAATCTACTTATATAATTTATATCTATACAATCTATTATATATTAATCTATATAATCTATATACCTATATATGTATATATATATATATATATATATATATATATATTATATTATACTATATATATATTGTATGTATATATAGATTATATAGTATAGTATTATATGATATATATGGATTATATAGGTAAATTATATAGATTATTATATAAAGTGTTATATAGGTTGTTTCAATTTTATTTTAGATTAAAATTTAAAAATTATTAATATGTATTTTTTAAATTTGTAGATAACGGTATTTTTTGTAAAAAATGTTCAAAAATATCCAAAATCGAATTGAAACCGTCTTTATTCCATTAGAACTAAAGATCCGAATATCCATCCCATTCCAAAACTAAAAATATCCGTTCCGTTTCATTCCAAAATTACGGTTTGGGACTAATACTCAGAATATGAAATAACTGAAATTTTGGGACGGTACTAGAGATTTTTAAATCCCGTACCATGAGCACCCCTAATTTAGACATTTGTTTAAATTATTTTTTTAGTGAATGATTTGATAATTTAAACAAATATTATTAAATATTTAAATATTTTTTATTATTTATTTAATTAAGATTTATATATTATATTGTAGATTTTAAATAGAATGAAACTTATTTTCATTTAAATTATAAATATATTTTATATATATTTAGTAATTATTTTATTTTATTTAAATTATGATTAAAATATAATATAAAAATAAATTAATTTTAACATTTAAAATTTGATATTTAAATATCTAAAGTTTTAGTGTACAAATTTATTATAGTTATAACTCAAATTGTATGAGTATAGTTAAAAGCATAATTATATTAGGTGATGTACTATCTTTTAAATATACAATGCAAAATCAGAAATCAAACTCGTATTTTTGGATAACGTCCCACTTGTGCCTTAGGGTCCCGTGAAAGATGTAAATCGTAATATATGCAACGCAAACTCGTCTTTTTGTGTAACTTCCCATCACGAGCGCCTCCACCACTTTTGTCATAGAGTCTTGTGAAGAATGTAAATTATAAGATGTGTAACATAGAACTAAGATTCAAACTTGTCTTTTAAGTCCTATATAGAACGTAAATAGCAGGATGTGTAACGTAGAGTTTGAAATTGAACTTATTTTTTTTTGTAACATCCTATCTCGAGCATCTCCGCCACTTCTGCTCTAAGGTCTTACGGTGAATGTAAATTATGATATGTGTAATACAGAGCTAAGAATCGAATTCGTCTTTTTTGGCAATGTCCAATCACAAGCACCTTCACCACCTCTACTATAGGGTCATGTGGAGGATATAAATCACAGGATGTGCAATGTAAATTAGGAATAGAATTCATCTTTTTGGATAATGTCCCATCACAAATGCCTCCATCACCTCTGCCTTAGAGTCCACCCCTGCCTTAGGGTCCTATGAATGATATAAATCGTAAGATGTGCAATGTAAAATTAATAATCAGACTCGGTCTTTTTGGGTAACCTCTCATTACGAGCATCTCTGCCACCTCTGTCATAAGGTCGTGTAGATGATGTAAATTACAAGATGTACAACGCAAAATCAGGAATCCAACTCGTTTTTTTTTAGATAATGTCATATCACAAGTACCTCTACCAACTCTGCCATAGGGTCTTGTGAGGATATAAATTGCGAAAAGTGAAATGCATAGCTAAGAATTAAACTCGTCTTTTTGGGTAATATCCCATAACGACCGTATTGCGGGATGCATAATGCAGAGTTAGGAATCAAACTCGTCTTTTTGGTAACTTCTCATTACGAGTGCCTCCACCACTTTTATCCTAGGCCTTGTAGAGGATGTAAATTACGAGATGTGCAACGCAGAGTTATGAATCGAACTTGTCCTTTTAGTTAACGTCCCACCATGCGTACCTTTACCACCTCTACCATAGGGTCTTATAGAGGATGTAAATCGCAGAATGTATAACACAAAATCAGGAATCGAACTCATTTTTTTGGGTAACGTCCCATTACTAAGTGTCTCTATCACCTCTGCTTAGGGGTGTTTATTATTTGGTTTGAATCGAAAAATCGAATCGAATCGGTTCCAATTTTGATTTTCGTTTTGATTTAATAAAATTCGGTTCGGTTCGATTCGAGTTTATATAAAAATTCGATTCAATTTTCGATTTTTTTAAAATAAAAAATAAAAAAATCGAATTATATTTTTAAATTTTAAAATATATAATTAATATTAAAATGTTGTTAATTAATTAATTATTTTTATAAATTATGATTTTTAAAAAAAAATTGTTCGATTTTGATTATTTCAATTCGGTTTTGTTTTGTCCAAAATAAAGCCATTAGAAATTGAGTTTAAAATCTCCATCTTTGCAATTTTGCATCCATGATCATAACTTTCTATTAAAATATTTGGTTTAAATCTTTAAAATGTTTGGACTTTAATTTATATTACATTTTATATTAGATTTGAATTGTAATTTATATTAAACTTTACTTATTTTGGCTTAAATTTATATTAAGTTAATGGATCTACTAAATGAGACATTCAAATTCGGTTCGGTTCTATTGGTTTTCTTTTGAAAAAAAAAAATCAATTTAAAAATTGAAAATCGAATGAACACCCCTAGCCCCAGGGGCTTCTGGAGGAGACAATATAAATCACAAGAAGTGCAACGCAGAGTTAAGAATCAAACTCATCTTTTTGGGTAACATCCTATCACAAGCGTATTATAAGATACGTAACGTAGAGTCAAGAATTGAACTCGTCTTTTTAATAACGTCTCATTATGAGTGCCTCCACCACCCTCGTCCTAAATCCAGTAGAGGATGTAAATCGCATAATATGTAATATATAATCAGAAATCAAACTCACCTTTTTAGGTTACATCCCATGACGAGTACCTCTACCAGCTCTATTATAGGATATTATAGAGGATGTAAATCACATGATGGGTAATGCAAAGTCAAAAATTGAACTCGTCTTTTTGGGTAATGCCCAGCACTAAGTGCCTCTACCACCTCTACCCTAGAGTCTTGTGGAGGACGTAAGTCTCGTAGAGGACATAAATCACAAGAAGTGCAACAAAGAGTCAAGAATCGAACTCATGTTTTTTGATAATTTCCTATCACGAGTGTATTACAAGCTGTGTAATATAAAGTTAGGAATCGAACTCGTCTTTTTGGTAACATCCTATTATGAGTGCTTCCACCACCCTTATCCTAGGTCGTGTGGAGGATGTAAATCGCAACATGTGCAATATAGAGTCAGGAATCAAACTCGCCCTTTTTGATTATGTCCCATCATGAGTACCCTTACCACCTCTACTATAAGTTCTTATAGAGAATGTAAATTGCGGGATGTAAATCACACAGAGTTAGAAATTGAATTCGTGACTTTATAGGAATACTATTATCTATAAGGTCACCCTTTGTCATTGTGCAATACGCCTTGGAGTAGTTGGTTCGTAGTCGAAAATAGGATGGTCAATTCGTAGACTATTGATAATAACTCAAATGAAGAATAGAGTGAGTCAAATAATTAGTTTAATATTCGAATAATTAGAAATTTAGGATAAGTAATATAATGTAATTGTTTAATTTTATTTTTAAGATACTTATTTTATTTTTAAATTTTTATCATTATATATTTTCTAGAGGTTTAGGCATAAAGTCTCTCTCTTATGTAATTTTTATTTTATTAATTAATAAAATTAATAGGAGTCCAAGCTAAATCCTTCACCACTTTAAGGTGATTTTTTTATAATTTTAAACAATCGTGTTATTTAAGTAATAATAAAAAATTACAAAATAAGTATATATTAAAATTTTTAATCGAATTAAGTGAAAAAAAATAAAAAAAGAGAGAGAAGATAGGCCCGGGCCCGGGCCGCCTAGCCCGTGAGCCTCAAGGGCCTAGGGCCCAACATAGTTTCTGGTCCCAGACGCAACACAGCCTGCCTCAATGTGGGACCGACCTGCCTGACACACGGACTGGTTGATGACCGGTCCAATACAACCCTAAAATCGTGCAAGCCAATCTACATGCCAATGCTAGACTAGACAACCTAAGAAAATGTAATCCATGACTCGAGTCAAGAGAATGTTAGTGTAAATTTATAAAAATTCAGAGGGTGCCGCTGAAATATGGTTATAGCGCGAAGATTTCATACGTACACGTCATCAACAATGTCCATTTGGCAATTTTTTTTTCGATTAAAAAAATGGTTATTTGGGGATCAGGGCCGATAGACCCATACACAGAAACGGACTCCAAGCTTATAGTTTCAACCTGCTCGCGAAAGTAGGTTATTAAACAGTTGTATAAATGATTTTTTAATAAAATTAAATTGTGAAAATAGATTTATTTTCAATCTAATAATTTAAACAAATATTTAATGACAATTTTTGTTAAATATTTAAGTATTACTATATATCTAATAATATATTTTTATTATTACTTAATCAATTAAAATTACTAAATAATATTATAAATTTTAAAAAGAATAAAAATTGTTTGAAATATATTTAATGATTATTTTTATTTAATTTAAACTGTAATAAAATATAATATATAAATAAATTATAAATAAATTAATTTTAACATTCAAATTTTAATATTTAAATATTTAAAATTTAGTGTTCAAATTTTTAATAGTTATAACTCAAATTGGATGATTATCGTTAAAAATATAATTATATTAAGGGACATAGTTTCCATCTTTTCATCCACCTGAAGGGGAAAAAGAAAACGCTTGCTAAACTTTAGGATCTGTTTACATATAAGTGGGCGACTGGTGACTTAATCCTCGTTGGCAGTGACTAAGACAGCCTTAGAAATGTAGTCCATGACTCACGAGGACGTTAGTGTAAATTTATAAAATTCAGAGGGTGCCTCTATAATTATCCCAAAATCCCGTGAACTCTATGTAAATTTATAATACACTTGGATAATGTTCTTTCCACTTGGCCCTTTGGCCTCCGCAGTCGCGTGGTCGATTACTGGTTTTCTAGATTTGAGTCCTAATTTATAGATACTAAAAGTGATAATCCTTGCGACAAAGCTTTTAATTATACGAGTTTTGCGCCTAAAAGAATTGCATTTTCTCTCATTGAATCAAAAGATTAATCCGATGAACAGAATCGAAAGAAACTGTTCCCTACTCTTCATGGCTGATCTAGAAAACTCCTGCAGCTTCACTCAAGCAAGAACCCTTTTTTTAGCCTTGTCCACCCAACTTGATCAAAGAATAAAGCCAAAAGGATAACTAAATGGAGGAAAGAAAGAAAAATTAAACTGAAAATTTCCAACGAACAATGCATATCTGAAAGTGGGGTCCCAAGTGTGACTGTAGAATAATATTTCTTGTCATCTTATATAGTCTGGGACTCGGAGGCAGTGCAACGGAAAGAAGGAGGCGTAAAAGAAATGGAAAATCAGGACCAACCCACTAAGTCCAGAGTTGTAAACGTGGATTCAAAGGAGTCCTGGGAATTCCATGTCAACCAGGCCAAAACTCAGGGCTCTCCTGTAAGTATTTTCGTTCAATACTTTTTGGTCTGCTGCTTCTGGTAAATTCATCTGTTCTTTGTTGAGTTGCGGAGCAGAATCTGATCTGATATCTTGTCTTCAGTAGGATTTTGATCAATTTAAGGTTTTAGAATACGAATTGATGCTTTTGCCTCTTCTTTGCATGGTTCCTTTGATGGGGTGTGGGTGGGAGTTGTGCGTGTAGATAGTGGTTCACTTCACAGCTGCTTGGTGCATGCCATCGGTGGCAATGAACCCATCTTTTGAGGATTGGGCTACCAAATTCCAAGACGTTTTGTTTCTCACCGTCGATGTCGATGAAGTGAAAGTAATATTATGCCTTGCTTTCTCTTCTTACTTGGATGAAGCGTATTCAAAACATTTTTATGACAGGAAAATTTTCTTGTTCTTTTGGTTGCTTTAGGAGGTGGCGTCCAAATTTGAAATCAAAGCTATGCCAACGTTTCTGCTGATGAAGGATGGATTTCCGATTGACAAGTTAGTCGGTGCCAACCCTGATGAAATTAGGAGGAGGATAGAGAATCTCATCTAGTCCCATCCTGTTACTGTGGTATAAGTTCATTTCATATTTGATCGTGTGTGTGTGTGTGTGTGTTTGTTTGTGTTTATTTGGATGCAGAATTTGTGAATCTTTGTGTTCTAGTTCCTATGTAGATAGGTGTTTGGAAAACTTCGTATAATTGAAGGTGGAGAATATAAGTAAGCTCCAGTGTGCATTAAATTCAGAACTAAACCTGAAAACCAGAAGATGTAACAAAATGTTATGAACTGAGATTGATAATCATCAGAATGATTTGTATATATACTCTGCTATCTTCACCAAAGTTGTATGACTTTTAGGGCTGATATCAAATTACAGCACTACAACAGTGTTAACTATGCCTTTGGTTATGTATGTCAGCTATTCAGCAGTTGCTGAAAGCAGCAAATACCCAGATATAAAATCCTTGTTAGGAAATAATGCCTGACCCAACAATTTCCTTCGACATCCTGCATCAAATAAAACTTGTGAAGAAAACCAAAATAACTGAAGAAGCTAGAGATGCTGGCAAGCTCATGTTTATGGGAAGCATAAGCCCTTACCGTATGCCTTTGTACTCTTTCCCATTTCCCATCGCCTCCAGCAACAAAATTATCATTGTAATATCATTTCTTCCAGCGCTCTTCTACTAAGTAAGCCTAAAAACATTGTTTAACGGTCAAAGATCCCTGTTAGGCATCGTTTTAAATAAGAAGGAAGAAAGGGAAAGGCACAAGAAAGGTAAAGCAACCTTGTTAACTGCAAAATTTGTCTCGGCAAAACATGGTTTGTGGACTTCTCAACCCCAGAATACTGGACTGATTAGCCAACATTCTTAATAATTGACAAGATCAATATTTCCAATTCGAGTTATGATGCGTGAACATACAAGACTCACAGTAGGCTAGGTGACTAACATTGCAACTGTATCTCCCAATCTTTCATTGCCTGACATCAGAATGATATATACGTTGAATGCCAGCATTGACTCATGTACAACTGTGTCCTTTATCCTCAGCATGACCAACAAAGAATCATTCGTCCTCGATACGACTTGAGAGAACCAAAGGACATTAATTCAAACTGAATTTAAAATATGGTAATTCATGAATCTACATTAGAAGGTTCTTGCAGAAAAATGATCTCAAAAATGACTATCGAGAAAGCATGCATCCACTTACTGAAGGTGTTGCCAGATTAAATAGAAGCGACTTGTATGAGCAATTTGAACAAATAGCCAAACAGCAGCAGTAAAGATTGCAGAGAGAGAACAATTCTGGAGGTAGATTTCTGCATGAAAATAAATACCAGAGGGATGGGAGTCCCGTTTGACATCGGGAAGCTCTTTCAGGATAATCCCATTGTTTTAAATGCCACAAATTGCAGAATTGACACTGAAAAGTGCACCCCTGCAGTAAATGTCCGGACCTCTGCCAAAAAGTCATAATAGCAAACAATGTCATTCTCTCATTTTCCTGAATTTGAGGGACTGGCACTCCTGATAAATTATCTCTTATTAAAACGTGAACTCTTCTTTCTGAAAGCTCCAGCTTTTCCCAATTTAGCTATCCTCTGCTTCCTACACTCTATATCTGTTCGAATTACACTCTCTCTTTTCTCATCTGGCAGCAAAGCAAGCCGGGCAAACTTTTTAGGTGTCACTTGCCCAAGCCTCTCATTTATGTCCTTAAAAGCAGGAACAAGGCCGCGTCTAATATAACATCCTTCAATCAGCTGCATAGAATTTTTATCAGGCAGTGTGGCATTATTTTTCAACTCAAGATCAAAGCAGAATGGGGAATCCTTCAACCACATTCGCAAGGAATGAGCTTTTGCAACGAGAATGCCACTTCGAGTTTTACAGGGCAAAAATGGAGATCCCATTTCCCAAAGGTATGCTTTGAGTGTGCTGTTAAGAGAAACCTGATTGTATTCGGATGCGCCTGTTATGAGTACCACAGATTTTGGAGATTCAGGTACACCCTCCAAAGAAGCATCCTGCAGAAATATATTTCTCATGAGATGAAAAGATATCCTGACAGAAAGTTTGTGATGAGGTAAGGCTACTCCAAAGTCCAACATTTGATTAATCAAGGATTAGAAAGGAGTATTAAAACTAGAATAAACCACTGAATCAGAGAAATCAGTATCTAAATGCAAAATTGCAACTGGCCACAACAAAAAGAGATGACAAATGCAAAAGGTTTAATAATATAGAGCCTGCAATAAATCGTGTCTCTTTAGAACATTGAATTATAAGCCAACTCCTACGTAATAAGTACAATCCAGCAGTTGAATTCCAAATGTCTACACAAACATCAGCGAAAGAGAGATTGCATTAAATTGAAGATAGAAATAGTCATCAAAATCTTTTCTATCTTTCAAATATGGACGTGCTAAAATGAAAAATCCAAGTCTCAGGAGATTCAAGACAGAAATATTGCCTGCATGTGGTCAAGCCATAAAGTTAGTCCAACAAGAGCAGCGCCAGCTGACAACTTCCTGAAATCAGCCCCCCAATCTTTGTCAGCTACCCTGCAGAAGAACTAAATCCAAGTTAATGACCAATATGACAAATAAAAGTGCAGGAAGAACAACCTTCATACTTGAAGGTTTCCACTGAAGAATCACAATATGCACATTAGTTTCTCTTCATCATCACAATCCATCCAGAGATCTCAATTAGCCATAGACAAAAGATGAATCCACATATTCCAGTTTTGTCCCCTTGGATGGTTCGTTTTGAAGGGGAAGGAGTTAACCAAAAAATCAGACGTTATTTGTTATATCACTTCTAATTCCTAGAATTAACTCAGAGACTTCATTTATTGCCATTTCTCTCACCAACTATGGGTTGACATCATGGAAAAATGTACAAGTATGAAATATCACAAACTGATATTACTCTCAATGCTGACCTGAATACATTACTGTGATAAATGTTTCTCTTGATTGCCAAATGGAAAATCCATGTGGCAGTGGCCCGGAGCTCAAAAGCCCACAATAGGTCTTCCAAAGCATTGACAAAGTTAAATGCTGCATTATCTTCTAATGGTGCTATCGCTCCAAGATAGTAATCCATCTCCGGCAACATTGGTTCTGAATTGTTTTGAAGAAGCCTACAGAAGAAATCACTGTTAGTTGGAATTGCAGAGAAGACATAAGAACACCCCTGGGCAGCCACAATCTCACCACCCAAAAAATTTGTTTAGAGAAAGAAGCAATAAAAAATTGGTGTGCCTGATTGGGAGATCAAATCCAGCATCTGCGATGGAAGCCAAAAGGATTCTGGCTTCTGTAGTGCAGTGGCACAAACTTGCGGCTCGTATAAAGCAAGTCCATATCCTGTGGTCTGGTTCTAGACCTTCTGTTTTGATTTCCTTGAGCTTTTGAATGGCAATATTGTAATCTCCCTTCTTGAGATAAGCATCAATAACAGAACTATATGGCAATGTACCCAGAGTTGAACCAGCTAATTTTAAATCATTAAAAATTTTTTCAGCTTCTTCAGGGTGCCCAGAGCATCCATAAGAAGTCATAAGCAAATGCATCGTAGCAATGGTGGGTTCAACTCCAGATTCCTTCATTTGAACCAGTAGCATTTCAGCTTTATCATAATTTCCCGAGTTTCTGTACATTTTCAGCATTAAATGATAAAAAGAGCGGTCCAATTTCTTTCCTCCTGACCTTAGGCATTCAAAGAGCTCCTCAGTTTGTTCCAGCATAAGCTGTTTACTAAAGGCTGCAATCAAGCTCTTGTAGGTATCTAATTGTGGTTCTAGATGTAACTGCTTCATTTTATGCATTAAACAAAGACCTTCTTGTGGCCTACGATCCCTACAGTACATCAATATCAATGTATTATAAGTATCTTCATCTGGTTCCAATCCAGCTTCTCGAATCTGCTGGTATACCTGAACTGTCTTTTTGAAATCTTCAATTTTTGTATATAGTTTCAGCATAGAATTCCATATAGATATATCAGGCTTGAATCCTGCTTCCTCCATCTCAGATACCATTGCTTCAACATCCCTCACATGCTTTCCCCTTGACAACAAGCCAACCATAACCCTGTAAAGGTGCATGGTAGGGAAGTAACCAGCAGCTCTCATACCATGGTAAATTTTCTTTACTTCAAATATGTTTCCAGCTTGTGCAAATGCATCCAGCATCAAAATAATAGAACTCTTACTAATTTTAAAACCCATATCTTGTAGTTCCTGAACAACAACGTAAAGTTCATTCAATCTGCCATCAACAATCAATGCTTGCATAAGACCATTAATGGTTTCTACAGTTGGTGAAGGACCATCTTTCAACATTGTATTGAAGGCAGCTCTTGCTTTCTCATAGCAACCGCTTGCAGCATAAGCTTGTATTAATGCATTCCAAGCTTTCCGGTCCACAATTCTGTTTCTCTGTCTTAGGATTCTCATAATGTTCTCTGCCTTCTCCAGTAGCTTCAGTTTACCATAGGCCTCAATAAGAGTGGTATAAATTAACATATCTTCAACAGCAATGCTACTGGTCTCTGCCTGATCAATCAAACAGTGACCTGTCTCCGGGAAACCCAATCTACAATATACAATAGCCATTACTCGGCAGACATCCTGAGAAGGTTTCGCTCCAGAGGATCTCATGTCAGAGAATATTTGTGAAGCTTCGACAAAAAGTTCATTCTCCTCACAGCACCTGATGAGGGTATCATACATTGTAGTACTGCCCACTGGAAAACCCACTTCATGATGTCTATGGTATTCGTCCAAAGCAGCATCTAACTGATGAGCGTTGCAATAAATGACAACTAAGGCTTCAGATATAAATTGTTCCGATCCAGAAGCATGCTCTTTTATGAAATTTAACAATTGTATTGCTTCTAAGTGCCTTTCAGATGAACTATATGAGCTCAAAATAGAGAATAAATTATTGTGGTCCAAATTACATCCTTGTTCAACAGCTAATCTCAACATTTTTGCTGCAAGATCATAACACTCCCCCTTGACCAGTATAGAGGAAATAATTTGGGGACTCAACTTACAGAACTCCTCCAGGTCTCTGACCACTATCTCAATACTTTCGTCTTTGTTTTCTCTTCCAAGAATTCGGAGCATCACTTCACAAAGGGAATGATCTGGCATAAATCCATCACGAACCATATCCTGATACAACAACATTGCCTTCTTTGTGTTGTTAGACCTCAAATGGATGTCCAACATAACAGAGTATGCCAAATGATCTGGTTTGATTCCAGAACGCAGCATACAATTAAACATCTCCTCAGCCTCCATTCGCTTCCCAACTTTTGCATAGCCACAGATCAATGCACTATAAGTACGCACAGTGGGCTTAACACCAGCATTAAACATCTCCGACATCAGATTTGCAGCCTCCACAACCTTATTTGCTTTTCCAAGTGAGTCTATAAGAACAGTATATGTAATTACATCGGGATTTCGGCCAGATGTTTTCATTTCGCTATACAGTTGCATTGCAAGGTCATGGTCACCCTGTTTCCCATACATGTGGATGATTGTGTTATAAGTCATCTCATCCTTTCCAAATCCCATCCTCACCATTTCTTCATAAACTTCCATTACCTTCTTAGCATTCCCTCCCCTTGCAAATGCATAGAGGAGAGAATTATATGTGACTGCATCAGGAAAAAATCCTTTGGACTCCAAATCCCTAAAAAGAAGCTCAGCCTTACCAGGAAGCCCACACCTACCTAACACCGAAATCATGGCATTGTATGTCCATAAGTCAGGTTGGCATTTATGCGCTTCCATATCGTTGAAAACCTTAACAGCCTCCTCCAAATTGGACTCACGGGAACAAGCACTGATAAGAGTGTTGTAAGTAATGATATCAGGTCGAAGTCCTGAACTTCTAACTTCATTCAAAAGTTCAATTGCTATGTTTGTTGACATAGGCCCAGATTTCAACCGTGCATTTATGAGAGTATTAAAGCTCACAAGGTCAGGCTCAAAACCACGTGCACGCATCAAATCAAGCAATTCTTGAACCTTTGTAAAACGACCATTCCGGGCATAAACACCCATCATTGCATTATACACTTGGACAGTGTTACCAACCCCAGGCTCTGCCCGACTGAATATCTCCATAGCCAGCATTTCTTGATTAGCCTTCCCAAGCACACCCAAGATTGTAGCCAGCATGCGGGCATTAGGAGAGTACCAATGGCGAAGATTCAGCCATTCATAAACCTCCAATGCCCTTTGCCAACTGGATTGACCAACCCATTTGACCACAAAACAAAAATCAGTAGGTGTCGTTTGCACCATCTTCTTATCCAATACATCTGCCACAAATTCCTCTGACTTCAAATTCAGAATCCTCTCTGTCAAAAATTGAACCCTTCTTCGCCAATCCTTAGCCCTCTTTAGCGCCAATTTAGTCATTTTCTTTGCCTTGGTCCTACTAGGCATTCCCACACCCTCTAGTTCTTCATCATTCCGATTCAAAAGAGTACCGTCACCTAAATTCTGGGTTTTTTCAACTTCATCTTTACTCCTATAATCCCCCATATTTACCCCAACATCACTGTCATCTACAACACTGCCTATAGGGGGAGTGGTAATTGTAAATGGGGAGAGATGTGAATTGTGACGTGTATCCATAAATTTGAGGTGAGGCCATCTCACGGAGGGGGAAGCTCTGCTATAAGTAAATTTCTTTACAGTTTCTTGTTCCTTTACAGTATTAGTAGAGCAATCTAAACAGCTAGATGCAGGGGAGTTTCTATGTACCTTTGATTTTCTATTGGAGCGTAATGGCGGAGTAGCAATGCTAGTCAGCACGCCTGTGTATGCCATGCCTCTTGAGTCCTCCAAAATCCAAACTTCTTGTCTGGGATTTCAGTCCTCCATTGTTTCTTGAAATTCTTTAAGGAAGTTTAGCCTTCTGTATTATTGTTCGGGAAGACAGGGTTTTAGCCTCTTTACAAAGGGTTTTACGCTCTCAGTATAAAGTATTCAAACCCGCGCCAGTTTTCTATGGATAGGGTAAGCAAAATGCGCGAGAAAATATGTATAGATAATTATAGTAAAGCCCCTTGAAATTATCGTTAGTACCCTTTTGCACTCTCATTTTTTTTTAAACAAAAATAACCTGTATTTGTCCCCATACTATTTTATTTTAACAAAGAGAGGACCAAAAATTATTTTTCCTTACTTTTTTTAAATCCCCGAACAATTAGTGGCTTAGTCTTAAGAGGATGAATATTCATTGGCTTCACCAATTTGATAAATAAAATACATGCAACTAGAAATTAAGAAAAAAACAATATTTTTACTCTTTTTTCTTTATTTTTATATATTACTTCCTTATTTAGTATATTAAGAAAATATTATTGAATTCCACCTATTCAAATATTTCCCCTCCCACTCCCTTCGTTACCATACATTACCACATATATATATTTTTTTCTTTCCTTCTTCTTTTCTATTATTTTATTTATAGGTAAAATAATTAATCACTAATATTTTTTCTACATAAGCTTCAAATTTTCCTTTAAACCTTTTAGCCTTTAGGTAATGATCGGATCAAGCGTGAAGTTACAAAACGAAAAGACACCGACATATCCTCTTTTGTGGCTTACAGCCGTCTGGTAATGATATTTTGCAGTCAAGAGGATCAGCTCACGCTTCTTATTCTCAAAAACGTGCCACGTATTCCATGTTGTGGCCCAAAAGTATTTCATATCCATATGTGGTCCTTAACAACTTTATTGGATAAATTATCAATTTTAGGTAGGGATGAAAGAGGAACCCAGGTACGTATTAAAAAAATTGAGTAAAATTGATATTATTATTTATTTATTAATAAAAATAGGTCAGAACTATTATTACTAAACAAGTGAGACGTTTACAAATTATAAATAAAAAAATTATTTTTTATTTCTTGAATTGGTCGAAATAGTTACAAATTATTTTTTATTTTTTATAAGATTGTGTATTCTTTTATTAATAAAAAGATTATATAAAATAATAATAGATCTATTATATTTTAAAATTCATAATTTAAAAATTATATTCAAATTTTATAAATAATTTTTTTCAAAATTTAAAAAATATTTATAACCATGCATGGTCCATACCACTTTAATGCTTAAATTGACAATTTAGATTCTTATAAGTGCATTTATTTTCCAGTGTAGATCTTATTCTTGTGGAAAGGACCACATTTTTTTTTTTTTTCACAATGATATGGATTTTGATTTTTAACCCCACCTTGGTTGGCCATGGTTTAGTCAACTAGAAGAGCCAGTGTGGTATTTTTCCTTTTTTTAAAAATAAATAATAATCTTTTGATGTCGGGTATGCGTAAATGGATCGGTCGGCGACTCGTATTGACTAAAAGGGTCAGCCCGAATTCTTTTCCTTTTAGTCGATCGAGTGGATGTCAGCATTGGATGTGGGGTCCACATCAACCGTCAAAGCCAACCAAATTCCGCCCGCCACAAGCATTCTTCCTTTTTTGTCTTTCCCTTCGCCAGCCTCTCTGTGTCTCACTATTTTCCATCCCCTTTTCCTCTGAAACTTCAACCCATTCACTATCCTACTTACCTACCTCCGTCACTCCGGAGATAATGGAATCTCCGGAGGATAACCCTAATTGGGTTTTTGACCTTGCTCTAATTGACGACATTCCCGTCCCCGGTGGTGATCTCCCCTCTATTGAACCCGGTTTTCACTGGCCCAGCAATGCCATCTCCGGTCCAACAAGGTCTCTCAATTTCCCTTTATTTATTTTTTTGTCTTCTTGGGTCTTAGATGAGCTTGGTTATTATGTATGTTGGAAAATTTGGTGACATTGTTCTCAATATCGTTTCTTTTTTTGATGGGGCCTTTATTCATATTCTATTCCAATATTTTTTTTTTCAAAAAGAACTAAAGAATCGGTTTTCTTTCATGTTGTGAGCGCTTAATTTTTTTTTTCTCATTGATATTTGTCAAGCAGTTCCTTATACTAATGTTGTCAGCTATGACTGTGGGGAGTATTTCCATACATACTAATTAGCTAATTTTGTGGGAAATACTATTAATCTAATTGTGTTGAGTTTAAGCAGCTCTTTCCACGCCTTTCTTTTTCTTCATTTGGGTAATGTAGGGGCTTCAGATGCTTCTGCATTGTATCAAAATGTATTGCATCATGGTGTATGCAATGTTTGGACGTCATTGCCATTTTCAGAGAAGGTAACTTCATTGGGACCAATGGAGATTTAAGAATTTGGGTCTGCGGAAGCTAGTGGTGAAAGCCTGAAGGCCCTTCAGAGCCTCTCTGTCCAAAAACAGAGGGTTTGGGGACTGGGCATATTGGTTATCTAATCTAGATAAACCTTCTTTTTGGGAAAACTATAGTGACCATTAGAAGCTTCTTAATGGAAATAATAAGTTGCAGTGCTCTCCTCTGTTGCAATCCTGCTTAAGTCTCTGTTTGAGGGTTGTCTAGGGGAAGTGAATTGGATTGACTTCATCCAGAAATACACTAATTTGTAAATGTGTATACTTTTGCCGTTTCAAAGCAAAATTTCCCCTCTTTTTAGGTGCTATTGATTTTTGTTGTATTGGCATATGAACTCGAGGGATGCTTAACTGTAGTTTAGCACGCTCAAGTTTGACTAATTCCCCTCTGAGATACTTAAGCCCCTATGTTTTTCTTTGTTACGTTGCAGCATGGAGAATGATGATGCAGTTCACAATTCAAAGATTACTAAAGAATTCAGCTCCAGAAAGAGGTTTGTACTTCTTTAATGTAACTGGTTTATATGTTGTTTTCTGTTTACATGCAGAGGAGATAGGAGAGAAGGTCAATCAAATTGTATGGTAACACAGAGACAGCCTATGTTCTCACAAAGAATGGGTGGTTTGGTAGGCCTGTGGCAGGAAAAAAAAAACACTAATCTTGCAACTTATCCTTGTAAGATATTGGGCATACTTAGGTATTTAATATCTGGTGCAAATAAATATGTGTGTGTTTGAAATGAATATGTAGTATTCCTGATAACTTGTGTAAATTATTTATCAAATTTAAGACTGTCCTACTCTTAGGGGGTTGGTTTTTTGACTATTGTAGTTCCCTATATAGGATTGGGATTAAAACCTGCAACATTATGGTTTTCAGCAAAGTCTATTCTATGAGTTTTTTTAATTATGACAATTGTAGTTACTTATGTAGAATTGGGATTAAGGCATAACCTTATGGTTTTCAGCAAAGTTCTGCATTTTTGCCCGTGTCCTTGGGGGTTCTTTATATTCATGAAAGGAGCAATTCGCCTGAGCTCCTTAAGTGAACATTTGATTGATGATTTTCTGCTTCACGCATCTAATTATACATAATTATACTTTCAAATTCATTTGAGTCTTGATTACAGTCAAACTTTGACCAAGCCTTATTGAGTTCTGGACTAGCATATTTTAACATGTATATATAAATTTCTTAAGGTAAAGCTTCAGTTTTTAATGTTGTTCAATTTGAAATGCTTGATTGAATTTGTTGTACTAGTTTCACCCCTAAAGTAGAGAGTCAATGATATACTCTTTCCTGTTCTCTACCTTGTTGTTTTAGTTACTTTTCCATCTTCTTTTCTTTGGCCCTGATTATGACATTTCCGTATTAGGGTGAGATCTGGACTGTGCAGTACATCTGATTCCAAAGCACACAGGGAGAAAATTCGCAGGGATAAGTTGAATGATAGGCAAGCTCTCTCTTTCTCTCTCTCTCTATATATATATATATATATATATGCATATGAATGCATGCAATGCACTATTTTTTGGGGGTGGGTGCTTTTGCAGATGGAACAATGTATCAACTCTAGTACACAGTACACAGAAGATTATGTAACGTTAACTCTGGTTCTTTCCCAAGGTTCCAAGAATTAAGTTCTCTTCTGGATCCTGAAAGGCCACCCAAAGTGGATAAGTCTGTTATATTGACTGATGCTGCTCGCATGGTCTTTCAATTGAGGGATGAGGCACAGAAGCTGAAAGAATCATGTGAGAATTTGCAGAAGAAGGTTGATGAATTAAAGGTGTGTCACATTGTGTTTAATTGGTTATTGTACTCAGAATATGGTAGTTTTCCTTGAGGTCCTGATGTTAAGGTCATACTATCCATCCGCTTAATTCATGATAATATGTTGTAGGCTGAGAAAAATGAGCTTCGTGATGAAAAGCAGAAGCTGAAGGCAGAGAAAGACATACTTGAGCAGCAAGTGAAAGCCTGGAGCTCTCAACCTGGATTTTTACCACATCTTTCTGCAATTCCTTCGCCCTTCGCAGCTCCGCATCAAGTTTTTGGCAGTAAACTGATGCCTTTTGTTGGCTACCCTGGAACGCCCATGTGGCACTTTGTGCACCCTGCTGCTGTTGATACTTCAGAGGATCACGTTCTCCGGCCACCAGTTGCTTAAATTTTGTACTGAGATTGGTAGTTAAGATCAGCTGCAGATTCTTTTCCTCTTTCAGAAGTGTAGGAATTCATTAATGGCCATAATGAGTTCTAGAATTTGTAATAATTGTCTTTGATTAATAACAATGACATACAATTACTCTCTGATACAGCACAACACGTGTCTTCCCTTGTGAATTGTAATATTAAACTGAATGCCCCTTTATCTGGATTAGGAATATTAGCAGTCGGCAAAAGGTGCTGGGATAGCTTTCATGACAGCTCCAACTACAAGCTAGAATTTGATTGTTTTGGCTGAATGACAATGTGGAACTGAATCTTAGTTATGTTTTTCAATCAGCACGAAACTTAAATTCCTTCTCGTGCATTTTCTTTGCCTTCCGATTTGAACTTCCGCTTGTTATGTATCTCATCCAAAATTCGAACCATTTAAGCATGCCATATCCTTCACATGTATTCATAGATTGCTTATGCGGTCATTTACATTGAAAACATCCATAATAATAGAATTTATAGCAAGAGTTCGGATATCAAGTCCAGATATATATTTAACTGAAAGGTATGCAAGCATCAGAGATGCAAAGATACATTAGCGCACACTTTTAACACACTTCACACTCAAGCTAGGAAACTGGACTTTGTAAAGCCCTTCTAAAGGGAAATATGAAAATATATCGGTCACCGCAAAATTGGAGAAGGCAGCTGTTTCATCCACACACATCCCACCTTAGTGTTTCTTAGTGATGATCGTAATAAAAATCTTGATAAGGTTGTTCCGATGTTAATTATACAAAAATTTCCAAACAAAATAAACTGGCTTTGTCTGTTCCAATTGGAAAGCAATCGGCTGATGTGCTTGTCAGTTGTGTGACTTGTCTTCTTGAAAGCTAACTGCATAATTTATACGCATACAATTGCAGCCCAGAAATCAGACTTGCGTCGCTTCTATTGTACATGCCACACTCACTTGTCGAAAAACGCAACTTCTACTTTGTCTCTGCTGCCAAATTTAAAGCATCCTTAACATTTCTGGTCCTCTTCTTACTGGACCAGCCGTAAAGCAAAAGGACCATCTACATCATTTTCTTCTTTTCAGCATGGCTGCTTGAATCCCATATATCTTCCCCTAGTGTAATCCCTCCAGACATCGACTGCTCCAAAACTAGTCATCAAAACAGTGCTTAAGGCCAACACTAGACCAACCGAGAACACAATGAGGGAGGCTCTCCCGCACTTTTCTATGGCACGTTGTAATATTACTAAACCAATGGCTGAGCCAATGAAACAAATTATTGAAAAGTTGATAGCACCAAAAATATGGTCCATTCCCAGCAGCAAATACTGAAATGCTGACATTGTGGAGGAGAAGAATACCATGAATGAACAGGTTGCTGCTGTTACCTGAATCACAAGATGTGCAACTTGATATAAGGAGATGAATAAGGTTTTATTTACTTGTGACTTCGGATGTTAAACCATAGGAATGGCGGCAAAGAGACCATGACAAATTTTGAAGCTCAAGTCTCAGTAAACACTGGAACTTATAGGAATGGCAGCAAACAAAAGCTGACAAATTTTGAGGCTCAAGTATTAGAAACCAGTGAGGGACTTACTTCAGGTGTAATTCCAACTTGCAGAAGAAGTGGACTTATAAGCATACCACCACCAATTCCAAAAACTCCACCTAAGGCCCCAGCTAAGAATGCCATTACTGGGAATATTAGTTTGACTGGCCCTTGACTTTTGCCATCGCCTCCTAATTCCTGCACAAAGAACAGGACTTAAGCCAAACTCTTGAATCTGAAGGCATAAAAGACTAAAATGCATTCGAATCAAAAGTGTTTCAAAAGGAATATGTAAAGCACCTGTTGGCTGTGAACACTTTCTCTCCTGTACAATATCCATGAAGTGAAAATTATGGTAAGAGGAATTTGTGTAGCTGAGATCATCCAGTATCCAAAACCACAACTCTCTATATGGATGATGCCCTGCAAACAGTGGAGAAACCCAAAGCCATTTTTTCTTTTATATGAAACCAGATAAGACTGTACAATCAGAACAGCACACA
The DNA here is from genome assembly GCA_026120185.1 of Voacanga thouarsii. Lineage (NCBI taxonomy): Eukaryota > Viridiplantae > Streptophyta > Magnoliopsida > Gentianales > Apocynaceae > Voacanga > Voacanga thouarsii. Next base: position 2,746,250 of record JANUWF010002172.1, read on the forward strand.
CTGAAGAAATTACTTTCCTTTTTTCAAGAAACAAACTCTATAATTCTATAATTTCCTTTTCTGTTTGTCATCCATTTTCTCACTAATCTACATAGTGAGTTCGTGTTTATTGCGAGTTATGAACTACTAAAGTCTAGGGATATATATCTAATTACTTCTTTCAACTTGCAAGGGGATCACAGGTACAGATTTTCAAGTATCACATTTTCCAATACTCTCCTGTTGCAATAAAACGGATGAGTTTGGTAAAGCAGTGGATAATTCGAAATAGTTTGATACCTTATCATTTATGAACACGGCACCGGTAAGCAGCAGGATAAGAATATTGGAAAACGCAGGAGAGAAATAAAAGAACAAGATAAGGAGGAGGCCATACTTGTCCATAGCGATTTCCACGAAGAAGATAGAGAACAAAGAAGGAAAACCAGATCATGGTTAGAAGCCCCAATTTCATCCATGGAATATCCAATTTGCACCTTGTTCCTTTCTGCAACAGTGGCTCTTTGACGCCATCACCGCCTTCGTCATTTGTCCCATTCCTAGCCAGTCCATTTTCCAATTTCTGACACCGTTCATTTCTGCTCTTCCCTTCTGATTCCAATTTCCAATAGCATATGCCCGATTTGAATGTCTTGAATGTCGACCAGGCAAGAAAAACAGCAAACATAATCGTGCTGAGCCATTCTGGGAACATAAGATTGCAAATTACTCCAATACTAACTCCGAGCAACATGCATGGTTCTGATAAGAGTGCTATATCATAATCAATCAATGTCTTATCACCATTTTTCTTGCTCGTGAAGAACATGTAGCTTACAACATTAGGAATCGAACCTCCCGTGACCATAAAGGCAGAAAAACTCGAGGCGGTTTTGAGGTCGATTCCAGCAACTATGGTCAAAATTGGAATGAACAAGCCGCCCCCACCTATCCCGCCAGCACTTGATATGGACGACGCCACAAAACAGAAAACTCCTGCTAGAATAATTGGAGTTGTAAACTTAAATCTGGGTTCTTGGAATTGTGCCTTCTGCTGAACTCTCCATTCAACAGTGGCGTTCAAGAATTGGTTAAACACTCGTATAATGGGCTTTGCTTCTTTTGCATGAGTAGAACTGAAGGCTGCTAGGAAAATGAGGAGGAAAACCAGCCATTTCAGATTGCTCTGCATAGTTGCAATGGATTGATTTCTGGACTGTTTGTTGTACGAGTGTCAACTCTGCCTATTATCTTGTCTGGGGAGAAGAGAAGAGAGGTGAGCTGTTGAAATTTAGGTGAGGGGGGAACGGGTGTTGGGCGCTGCACGCGGCATCTTCAGTTTTTTCCTTTTTCGTTCTGTGGGAAGTGTCCAAATCAGATGAGACAAATTTAGGAAGGCAACACGCGATTGTTTTCTCACCGCGCCTCAGACGGGTGACATAAAGTATACCACGGGGAAATTTGTTTAGAATATATTTTTTGTTATAAAATTTAAATAATGTTAAAATAAAATTTACACATTACACACTAAGAAAACTTTACCTATTATTTATACAAGAATTTCTTCAAACTTCTCTCTTTCTTTTCTTTTATAATTTTCTCTTATAATTCTTTTTACAAAATGATGGTATATTTCAAACTTAGAGAATAACTCTATTTATGGAGCTCTTAATTAGTGGAATATATCATCTTCCATTAATCTTAATTAATGGTGTCTTCATTAAATAGTGAACATTCATAAAAATTCATAATTAGTGGAGCTTCCACTAATTTCCTAATAATTCACATAAATTCATAATTAGTGGAGCTTCTACTAATATATTCATAACACTCCCCCTTGGATGTCCATCCATTATATAAAGAATATGCCTCGTTAAAACCTAACTAGATAAAAATTCAGTGGAAAAAAAAATTTAGTGAAGGAAAAATAGTACACTATTTTATATGTCTGTTTATTACTCCCACTGATGAGATGGTTCCTTTAAATCTTTGAATCGACGCATATTAATTTTATATATCAACTTCTCAAATGTTACAGTCGGTAAAGTCTTCGTAAACATATTTGCGAGGTTGTCACATGACCGAATTTGTAACACGTCAATTTCACCTTTCTTCGGGAGTTCATGAGTAAAGAAGAATTTTGTTGAAATATGTTTTGTGCGATCTTTTTTAATATATCCTCTTTGTATTTGAGTTATACAAGTTGCATTATCTTCATAAAGAGGAGTTGAAATATCTCTAATAGATGATAATCCACAACTTTCTCGGATATCATGAATCATTGATCGTAACCATACACATTCTCTACTTGCTTCATGAATGGCTATACTTTCAGCATGATTTGAAGAAATAGCTGATTGGAGATATTAAAGGACTTGTTTAATTCCATTCCAATGTCGTCGTATTGGTGAAGAACTAAATCTTGCTAATAAATTGACAGCAAATGCAATATCAGGTCGTGTATTATTAGCAAGATACATCAATGCATCAATTGCATTGAGATATGGTACTTCTGGACCAAGAAGTTCTTCATCCTCTTATTGAGGTTGGAAAAGATATTTATTCACATCTAATGACCGGACGATTATTGGAATACTGGATGTGTTTTGTCCATGAAAATCCCTTTTAAAACTTTTGTTATATATGTTGATTGATGAAACTTGCCAAATGTTCAATTTGTAAACTAAGACAAAATGTAATTTTACCAATATCCTTGATATCGAATAATCAATTGTTTCTTAGAGCTCTTCAGGAGTTCCAATAAGATTAATATCATCAATGTATAACACAAATTTAGAATCAGATTTCTTAATAAAAACACATGGACATACTTGGTCATTTTTAAATCCCGCTTTCAATAAATATTCACTAAGATAATTAAACCACATGCGCCAATATTGCTTCAAGCCATATAATGATTTCTGTAACTTGATGGAGTAATTTTTACGAGGATAATGTTTATATGCTTCGGGCATGCGAAATCCTTCAGGGATTTTCATATAAATATCATTTTCTAAAATTCCATACAAGTAAGTAGTGACAACATCTAATAGGCGCATAACTATCTTTTCATGTATTGCCAAAATTGATAAGATATCGGAATGTAATAACATCAATAATAGAATAATAAGTTTCATCATAATCCATACATGGTCTTTGTAAAAAACCTTGGGCTACTAACCGTACTTTATATTGTACGATTTCATTATTTTTATTGCGTTTTCGCACAAATATCTATTTATAACCAACAAGTTTTATACCTTCCGGTGTTCGGACTGCAGGTCCGAAGACTTCACGTTGTGTCAGTGCATTTAACTTCGATTGAATCGCATATTTCCATTTTAGCTAATTTTTTCTATACCGACATTTATCAACTGATATTGGTTCAGAATCATCATTATTCTGTATAATATCAAGAGATATATTATATGCAAACATATTATCAATCATTATTTCTATCCGATTCCAACTTCTATCGAAAGTGGTATAATTGATAGAAGTTTCAGTGTTACTTTCATCAACTTCTGGTTCTTTTTCATCAGTTCTCTCTTGGTCTTCATCATTCTTTTCTAATATGATCATCTGGATCCTTTCATCCTCTCTTCTTTTGAGGATTTTTATCTTTAGAACCAAGAGGTCGGCCATGTTTCTGGCATGCTTTTGGCTCGGCAGCTATAGATATAATCTTTTGTTTTGCTAGAACTTCAATTCGAATAGGAGCATTTATAGCTGTAATATACGATTTTGTTACTCTTCTAGAGTCAATAAAAGAGTTTGGCATTTGATTTGTAATGCTTTACAAATGAATAATCTTTTGAATTTCAAGTTCACACGCGCTTGTACGCAAATCAAGATAATTTAATAATATTGTCTAATCAAGATCTTTCTTATACTGTTTCTATTCTCCCCCTAATTTAGGAAATAATGATTTCACAAGAGAATAAGGGAAAAGAAAAAGAAATGTAAGAACATGATGACAAGTAGGAAATGTCAAGAAATCTATTATAAAAATCTCTTTTTTTTTTCACTCTTCCCAGTACCATTTTTTTCCCTTCCTCTTTATCTTTTATTCTCCTCTGTCCCTCCACCTATCATCTACCCATTTTTCTTCCTCGTACATATATATATATATATATATATATATATATATATATCGATATATATCTCAGTCATTAGTAAATATAAAAAAAATAAAGAACCTCAAAGCAGATATGGAGACTCGTAATTCATTTGAGACATGGTCAAATTTTGACTTGGTTTCTAACGCAGAAGATTTTGATGTGTTTTTATTTTCCAAGCCAACTGCTTCCGCCTAATTTCAGGTCTAACGCAAAAGATTTTGATGTATTTTCCTTTCCAAGCCAATCGCTTCCGCCTAATGTCAAGTCTAACGCAGAAGAGTTTGATGTATTTTCCTTTCCAAGCCAATCGCTTCCGCCTAATTTCAGGTGAGATACCTTTAAGGGCTCCCTTTTTTTTTTAGTGTGCTTAATAATGAACTAATGAAATTAAACTCTCTTTTGGTTTGTTGTGATTTAAATCAGTGATAGTTCTGGACATGCTGCTTTGGATTTTCAGTTTGATCTACCTATTCAAGAGATTGCTTTTGATGTTGTTCCTCTGAATGAGGATATACTTGTGCATAATCATTTCTACTCCCCAATAGATTTTGAATAAAGCCATAATATAGTTCCAGGTTATCATACATTTAAATATGAATTTTGCATGGTATTACCTTCACTGATATTGTTTTTCCTTTTCTAGGAGAAATAATGAGTGATCTTGACAACGAATTGGGAGTGAGGACCCATAAAATGCATAATATCGAAGTTCAAGATATTATTACAGACGAAATTCCTATAGAGAATAAGAGGATTAGGAGGCAGAGAGAGGAGAAGGGCAATAGTTTCAAGACACTATCAAAAGAAACCATTCCGCAATATTTTTACCTGCCAATCAAGAGCACGGCAAAAAAACTGAATATTGGCTTAACCCCTCTCAAGAACAGATGTAGGGAGTTGGGAATTCGTTTATGGTCTCACAGGAAGTTGATGAGTTTGAAAACCCTAATCAAGAATGTTCAGATTCGCTCTCTCTCACACACACACAATTGTAATTTGCAAGTATGATATTATGAAAGATTTATAAGTAAATAATGACTGGAATGAATGTATCTCCACCGATGATATCACTTCGATTTATAGGAGCGAGATAAAGACGAAGGAGGATATATGGCTGAGAATAAGTTAAGAGAAGCCATTGAGATACTGGTACGTGAGAAGAAGTTGGTGGAAAAAAGTCTTGATACGCGGTTGAAGAACTAAACACAGAAATTGAGACAAGCATGCATCAAGGCCAAATATAATAAGAAACTTAAAGGGATGAGAAAATCCCAAGATTCATTGTGCAGTAACTTCACGGCTAATTCTGCTGCTAGTCTAGATGCTGGCCCAAAGGAGAAGAAAGAGGAGGAGGATGCCGAAGAAGAGGAACTGAAGTCCATAATTGCTATCTGTTTGTCTTCCTCTAATGCAAACATGGAAAAAGAATAACTACAAACATTCATCATCAATTTGTCAGCTCTATTGAAAAAGAGCAATTACAAGCATGCATCATCAAGTTCACGTGAACACCAGTGAGATGAATGAAGAAAATGCAAGTGAATACAAGACTTATGATCAAGAGGAGATAGATTTTTTTTTTCTGAACTGTTAGCAGTAATATAGTATATATTAACATTCGAATGTAACATCTCAAAGATGTAATACTTATTATTAATGTAAATATCATTTTTCCTTATTATATTTTCTGTTCCACTTCAGGTGGCCAGTATTTCTCTGTGTTAAGGGAAATATCAAGTGTGTCCATGACCATAACCACGGCCACTGCCACAATTACGACTATAACGATAACTTCTGTTGGAGCCAACAACATTCACTTCTGAGAGTGCCGTTGAGTTAATTGGTCTGGTTTCATGATTTCTCAATAATAACTCATTATTTTTCTTTGCAATGAGGAGGGTAGTAAGTAAATCTGTGTATACCATTTTTCTCGACATTGTTGCTATAGGATAATATTCGAGGCATGAAAGGTGGAGAATGTCTTCTCCAATATATTTTTTCTCCACATAATTTTAACTGAGATGTAATTTTATACATCGCGGAGCTATATTCATTCACGGTTTTAAAATCTTGCAACTTTAGGTGTAATCATTTATATCGTGCACTTGGTAGTACGACCATCTTCAGGTGATCAAATTCTTTTTTTTCAACATTTAGATGTATTTCTATATCGAGAACCCATGACATATAATTTGTTTCAGAAATATCAAGAGCTACAAGTAAGGTTAGCCATAGGGATCAATATATGTATACCTGTCTTATGACTTTGATAACGGCAGATACTCGTGCTGATAACGTGTCATAAAATTTGGGTATTGTTAGAATAAAATTTATACACTATACACTAAGAAGATAGTGTTAGAATAAAATTTACACACTACACACTAAGAAAACTCTAACTATTCTTTATACAAGAATTTCTTCAGACTTCTCTCTTTCTTTTATTTCACAATTTTCTCTCACAATTCTTTTTACAAAACGATGGTATATTTCAAGATTAGAGAATAGCTCTATTTATAGAGCTCTTAATTAGTAGAATATATTATCTTCCACTAATCTTAATTAGTGGTATCTCCACTAAATGGTGGATATCTATAAAAATTCATAATTAGTAGAGCTTCCACTAATATATTCATAACATTTTTATATTAATAAAAATATTCTTTCTGTTTTAAAATATTTATTCATAAAAGTTTTTTATTTTATTTTAAAATATTTATTCATATACATATTTCTATAATTAATTATTAATTTCTTTCTATTTTATCTTCATTTATTCTAAGTGAATTGCATAATTTTTCAAAACTCTTATTTTTTCTTACTTCTTGATAATTTTTACTAACTAATAGCTATTATATTTTTAATATGACTAGAATAGAAATTTTATTTAAATTGTAGTATTATTTTCAACATCCTTAATGTGGGTGTAAAAAGTTTCATGAACAAATATTTTAAAATAAAAAGAGTATTTAATTAGGCCTGGCATTAATAGATCACTATATACACAATAATATAATATAATTTATATTTATTGTACTTGATTTGGACAAGAATGGAGTAAAAGGTTACTTTCTCCGTCCTTATTTAGTTGTCACAATTAATTATTTCACACAATTTAAAAAAAATTAGTTAATCTCTTAAATTCATACAACTTTATTTATACATTTCAAAAGTACTTTTAGATTTAATATTCTCCATAACTGTTTTCTTATTTTGTTTGCTCAACTCTTTCTAAAATTATTACATTTTTATTTTTCAAAATTATTTAATATAAGAGTATAGCAATAAAATTAACTTGAATAACACATAAATTTTTTCAATATGATAAATAAAAAGAAATAATAAAACTTTTCAACTGTGACAGATAAATAGGGACGGAAGAAATGCTTTATAATCTCTCTAAGTTTGATGTTTACTTCCAAATAAGGATGGCAAATTGGTTAATAATTTAATAAATATTTAAATTCATTCATGATATGAATGATTAAAATTAAATTTGTAGACATAAATAAATGTCAACTTAAACATAAAAATTTAATGCATTTAAAAAGATATTCAATTATAAAAAACTCATATAACTTTCCTAACATGGGAATGAGTCCACTAACACATTACTAATATATTTAGTTAATTAAGAATAAATTTATAAAATAAAATGTTTATTTATGTATTTCATTTAATAATATTTTTTACTATCATATAAATTCATCACAATTCTATATATATATAAAAGTCAACGTCTACCATTATGACACGTGGAAGCATCATAAAGTGATATATAGTTAAATAATTTTTTTAAAAAAATAAAAATTATATTTAAATAAAAGTCGAAGAGGAAGCCTACCATTAACGTGAAAGTATCATAAAGAGACACGTAGCTAAATAATTTTTTTTAAAAAATAAAAATTATATTTGAATAAAAGCCGAAGAGATAGCCTACCATTACAACACGTGGAAGTATCATAAGGTGACACGTGACTAAATGAAATTTTTTTAAAAGAAAAAGAAAAATTATATTTGAATTCATTTAAAATCTTAATTAATTAAACTAACTAATAAAATATATATGTATTTAATATTAATACATTGAAATGTGTAATTCTTTGAAAGCTATCTAAATTAATATATTAAAATGTGTATAAATTTATTTTAAAATCTTAACTAATTAAATAATTAATTAAGTTAATTAATAATAATATATATTTAATATTAATACATTGAATTTTAATAACATAACAACCTATGCAACGCACGGGACACCAACTTAGTATCTTTAATTAATTAAAAAGTAATATAATAAAATTCTTCAACAAAAAATATATAAGTAGATAGATATGTATCATTAATTAAAATCTATTCATATCTATTTATTAAATAGATTTAAATGCATTACAATCAATTTAATTATATTCAAATGAAAATGAAAATTTATCTTTGTCGGCTCTACTTTCATACGGAAAAAGGGCACATTTCTTTCACTTTTCATTTTTTTTCCTCTTCAATCAAATAAAAAATTATTCAGTTACTGTTACATTTACATATTTTTATATTTTCTTGTATCTTTTTATTCTAAATATTTATTTGACAAGGAGTGCCTTGCTAATTGAATAATTATCTTAATTTAACTTTTATAAACAGAATGATCTTGTAGATTAGGGTTATATTTAGGTAGAAACTCTTTTAAATCCAAAAATACACTTTATTTTAAAATAAATATTAATTTAAATAATTTTTATTATTATATATTTATAATACATTATATCTTCTTCTTTTAACTTTACATAAATCTTACATATTTAATAATTTACTATTATATTTAAATAAAATCTTATCTATGTTAAGGGAAGGAAAAAAACATCTCGTGATCTTTGGTAGATATTTTCTACTATTAGAAAAGTCCTGATCACTACTTTCTTGTACTTTACTCCTTCCAGGATAAAGAGACACTGGAAACCACAACCTTTGATCCCATGTCCCTTTGTACTGCCCTAAAGGCAAGGCCAAAAACCATAAAATATTGGGTACGAACGGAAAGTTCTTACGTGATCGGGTTCACCGTGGATCGATACTTTAAAATATTATATCTTTTTAAAAATATACAATACACAAAACACGTAATACAATACTCAAAACACTTTTGATCCACGATGAATCGAATCCACATAAAAATTTCCCGGTACGATAAAGAAAACAATGCCTCAAATAGCTGGATATGCAGTGGGGGATGTTTTCTTAAGTCCTTCCGGCTTCCACAATCCACAAGTTGTCAATGATTAGATACTTTTTGCAAAAGCTGCTAATTCAGTAATTAAATTAGTATAAAGTCCAAATATATCACATGGAACTTAGATAATGTCTTACATTTTAATCATATTATATATTAAGCAATCTCAAATAATTTTTTAGTGGATTCAGTATTTGATTACATTTAAAATATTATTTTACCGTTATTAATTAAATAAATTAAATATTAATTGGCGTACATCAGCCTGAGCCTGATAAGGATGTTTTTCCTTTTGTCCGAAGCAAGTGGGAAATAATCAACGCGTGGTTGAGATGAAATGGATTAGTATTACGACCATATTTTAACTCATAATCCCTACGTTATTATTTTGCGAGGGTTTTTTTTGTTCGATGCGGAAAAAGCGCAGCTGGTTCTTTTCGGAGACGCGGATTTGAGATACTTTGGACTACGCTTTTGGGATTCTCCTGCTTGTTGGATAAGGTACAACATGTCCACTGGCAACAAGTGGCTTTTAGGAGTGCATACAACTCTCTCTCTCTTTCTTTTTTTCTTTCACTCTCTCTTATATTTAAATTACGAAAATTCTAAAATTTACGTTAATTATATATTTTTAAAAATTATATTTTATATAATCAAAATTTAATTTAATTTTTTATTTTTAGTGTAAGAGAAATTAGTATTTATTTTATTCACTTGACCAAAAATATCCCTGATTAGATAAAGACTCTTAAATTTAATTTACATTTTTATTTTTAATAATAAATATAATTATTGGGTAACATTATTAGAAGACAACTACGCTGGATATTGCATTTCTAATGGCATAAGGACCTGATCTCATGTCTGTGTACAATTGACGGAACTGAGGGAGGAAGGAGGGAGAGTGGCGCCCACACACATAATTTTTAAAATTTAAAATTTTTAAAAAATTATCTTTTATTCTTTAATTTTTTTAAAAAAATTTAATATTATTTCATAACATATTTTTTTATATAATTCACCGATCATAATCTTTGCTGCCTACGAACAAATCAAAGCATAGAGAGTTAGCTTGACTATGATCTGTATTCTTAGGAGCTAGTGCACCTTAATCTGGTCTAACTCAGCGAGCACGACGCATGAAGGGGACATCCCATTTATTTATTCTAGAAGCGCATGGCCACTTAACGAGCAACTTGCTGTTTTCTTGACTTGGTTAATTACGTGCCTGCAAGTGGTTGGCCGGCAATACTTCAAAAGGAAACAAATTCAATTTTAAGAAAGCTTAAGAAGGTAATAGCTTTTTCCTTATTAATATTTGACATCTATAGGTCGTTAAATCTCCATATCAGAGTGTGGAGTTCATGTTTCTTCGAGTGTTCCAAAGGCCAAAACAGTAAGACTGCTAGTAATGGGCTAAGAATGTGATCAGGGTTGTGCTTATCTGAGTGAGAATAATAATATATGAACCACTTTTAGTTGTTGACGACTTTGATCTGATGTAAATGATGAGATTTTTCTTCTCCGAGTCATCATTGTCAGTGTGTAGTAGATCCTAGATTCTGATATAGTCTACTGGATCCCATTGAAGCTCTTTGCCAACTCTGGAGTCTGCATCCTCCCACAAGAAAATTTGCATTTGTTCAGATAGCGGCCGTCAGTGTATTGTACTGTAGGTTTTACCGGTTCAAGGCAACATTTTTCGTTTCACTTTGAAAATGACTTGAGGCCGTATTTGATAAATTGTGTGCATGCACAATGCATGATCATTCATTTATGTATTTGGCAGAATATAAGTTCATGTAAAGCACTCTTATAGTTTGAGTATATTTTCTACTGGCCAAAAGGAAGAGAATCTGCATGAGTACTTACAGAGTGATATCGGTCTATATATGGATTATATCAGGGTCATAGGCTAGCAGATTGCAATCACCTAGCATGCCAAAAAATGGAGTTCTGAAGATCCTGCTGAAGAAAGCAAGCAAAGAATGATACTGTTCAAGTCGTTAAATAATTCGCCTGGGATATTCAGATGTTAGAATTAAACGTAACTAAGGATTTTTAACAATTGGTGTTTTAAAAGGCTTCTTCTATGAATTATGCTTACAGAAAATGATAATCAAGCCACATTTTAAATCCATTTTGTCAAGCTTGGAGCGTTGGAAGTTGGAACTGGCTAGCCAGGATAAAAGTCTGCATCTATCTGGGATATGCTTCTGTAATTGATGCATCATCTATAGATGCCGGCTGTTCTGGCGTGCTTTGTATTTCACTACCAAGTAAAAATGCTGGCTGCTGAGGAGTTGGCAGGACAACAGCATGACTGTAGAGCATAAGAACCACTGAAGCCATGGTAGGTCTAAGTTTGACAGTCTTCTTGAACGCAAAGCAGGCCAACGTGGATGCACAGAATGACTTCATCTCTGGCATAGGAATCCCCAAGAGCAGGGTCCAGTGTTTCCAAACCTACGAAATTAAATATGAGTGCATGATTGATTATCACCATCATATTGCAGAATTCCTAACTGGGATCATTGATTGCAAGAATTTTTAAGCGTAACTTGGCTCTAGTTTTTACTTACCAGCTTGGCAGGTATTCACCACCTGATTGGTAGAAGGTGCTGCTCTTCTTTCCCATTATAATCTTAAGGATCAGAATGCCGAGACTAAACACATCTGTCTTTACTGAGAATCGGCCATCCCTCAAGTACTCGGGAGCCACGTAACCACTGCAAACCAGGATTAAGCATGAAGATAATAGGGCAATGCATAAAGTTCCATCAAAATTATACGTTTGGAAGATCCGAATGCAAGACTGACTATGTTCCAGCAGCTCTACTTGTACTTCCTTTTGATTGATCAACTTCAAAAATCCTAGCCAAGCCAAAATCTGCGATCTTTGGGTTCATATTTGCATCCAATAGTATATTGTTACTAGCTTTAAGGTCCCCATGTATGACCCTCAGGCGAGAATCCTCATGAATATAAAGAAGCCCTCTCGCTATTCCTCCTATGATTTTCTGCTGTCTTGACCAGTCCAACATTTGTTGCTTTTCTGGATCTTTACAATGACCAAACATACTGTTCTTGATTAGTTGTTCCTGTATCTAAACTCGAGGAATTCCAATTAAGTCTCCTAGGACAGGTGTTTAAAAAGCTATGCCAAATTCAGAGAAAAATAGAATTCAACCTTTCATCCTGCTAATACAGGACTTGGAAAATGCATTTCAAACACAATACCAAACTAGAATTTGTGCCAAAAACTGAAAGGAATGAGCACAGCAATCTCAATTGAAGCTTGCCAAAGAGGATGTAGTCGAGACTCTTATTAGGAACATACTCATATACGAGTATCCTTTCTTCTCCTTCAAAGCAAAATCCCAGCAGTAGAACCAGATTTCTGTGTTGAAGCTTGGCAACAACTACAATTTCATTTCTGAAGTCCTTTGCAACTTGTCCTGAGGTTCGAGATAGTCTCTTCACAGCTATATCTTGCCCATTGGGTAGAGTCCCCTGATTCCATATAAACATTGAAACTGATTAGAGTAATGATGACATACCTAAGCATTCTTGAAACTACTTAATTTAGTATTACCTTGTAGACACTGCCAAATCCACCTTTGCCAATTTTTTGATCAACACAAAAGTTGTTAGTTGCAGCTTGAATCTGACTTAGATTATACTGTAAGGATTCAGCCATTGATATTTCTTTTCCATCTACACCATAAATATAAAACAGTTCAGGATTATTAATTCCATCACCTGAGAATTTGAAAATTTTGTGTGTAGAAGGATAAAGATGAAGATTTGCACATATTAATCCTTAACTTTTAGCATTTTCCTGAGCTATGGGATTGCATTTCTTCTTTGATCTCCTTCTCAGAACACTGACAGTGACAAACAGCCCAATGATGGAAAAAAGAAAGACTGGGGCAACAATGGAAATTACCATGGATACTGACGTGCTCCGTTTTCCTGAATCAGCTCGAGTATGTTTAGTTCAAAAACCCTTTACATAAATAATGTATTGCATTACTATATAATGCTTGTCTCCCCATTCGCAGATAAAGAATTAAAGTAGACTATGTTCCGAATATCAACCTCAACGTGAAGCAGCAAACCTTTCTAATGCTGAGAATGTGAACTAATCTCTAAATATAAGCAATGTGTTAAACTGTATAGTGTCCTACTCAGAAATTAAAATTGCTTATACCTTTTATAAGCAGAATATAGCCTTGAAATCTTGGTTACTCACTTGACACTATCCATGTATGTAGAATATATCATGACTGAACCTCTCAATAAAGAGGAAAATTTGAATTATAGCAACTAAAAGCATGGAAATCTGAGTTCGTGGCAACAAATGCTAACAAGGAAGTTAAAAAATAAAAAATAAAAAATAAAAAATCAAGTACTAGAATGAAGTAATAAGAACAATCAAGTTGTTTCTGATTGTAGTTTTCTCATATACGAAAATGGAACGGAATGTAAGTAGCTGCACCAGTGATTGATTTTATAGCTGAAGAGACATAAAAACATGTTAATTAGCAGCCTGTTCTCACCTTTAGTACTTGATGACTGGAAGGCGGAGGAGGAGAACTAAAATTTGATACCAGCAACGGTGGTGGGGATTCAACATTGTAAAATTTATAATTCTCGAACTGAAGGATACAGCTCGGAAGAAGAATTCTGCCACCCTGTTTTCCATCACAATCTGATTGTATGCGCTCCATAGCATCTCTAAGGCATGCTTCACAAGCATTACTTGAAAGATCAGGTATGCACAGCGAGGGCAGACAGCTTTCCAGATAATGAATAATTAAGTCCTTGAACAGCGAATTTCTTCCCCGAGTGATCATTTGCAGCCCGCGTTATTATCTCTTCCATGAGTATGCTCTGTGTCCGGTTCAGTTTTTCCACATCAGAGACGACCAGTGGGTTACCGTTACACACGGGAGCGACAATGCTCTGATCCCGCATGAAGTAGTCAGATTGATCGGAATAGCGTAACAAGCAGGCGTCATACCAAGCAATACCAGTCTTTGTCTTTGTATTACTACAGAGATTTGAAAGTTCTTTATTTGCAGTGGCCACGCATTTCTGGTAGTAATCACTTCCAAGATCACCCCGACATAAAAAGAGGCCGTAGACTTCGTCGGAAGTGCCGAGACCCGCAGTGGAATTAAAGAAGCCACTTAGCTCGGATGAGTTTCCCAACAAAGAGGCCAAGACGGAATCCTTCCAGGTTAGCTCGATAGGCTCTGGCATCATCAGTAGGTCGGCGGCGAAAGGATAAATAGGACCGGAGCTTACTCCTGTGCTGAGCCAAAGAAAACATTACTCGTTCCCACTAAAATTGATAAGTTGTTGACTGGATAAATATTTTATGTAAAATAAAAATTAAAAAATAAAATAAAATATAATAATATAATAATATAATAAAAATAAAAAATATATAAATTTTATAGTATTTTATATTAAATTTAAATATATAAAAATAATATATGTAAAATATATTAATTATATTATAATAAATTATATAATAATTTTTTTAAAAAATATTAAATTTTTTAGAACAATTCAAAATAATAAATATGTTAATTTTATTAGGAATAAAAGAATATTACTTTTGCGGATCTTGACATGTGAATTTGAGAGTGTCAATTATATTATGTTAATATATTATAATAATAATATAAATTATTTGTATAATTAATATGTGAATAATAAATAAATTTTTATAAAACTATTTATGCAAGGAACCTATGCATTGTTTTATTTTCTATTAATTTGATTTTCTTAATATTTTTTTTACTCACTAATACAAATTTGTGTTTTTCTAAAATTTTTAAAAAATAAAAGTGGTCTCAATCTAAGTTAGATAAAAAATAATAATAATAATAATAATAAGACAAGTATAAGACAAACAAATAAAAAAATTTTACAAATACTTTACTAAACATAAATTAACTGTGCGTATATTCAAAAGATTATTTCCTTAAAAAAAATACAAGATTATATAAAAAAAATAGTACAAAAATTAATAAACTAATATTAATAGATAATAATCAATAAATGATAAGTGTAAACAAGTCAAAGAATTCATCCCAAAATTATATAACTATCTATTATAAAAATTAACAAACTAACATTAATAAATAATAAATAACAACTTAGTTAGAAAGTACAAAATACAAGCCAAGTAAGAATTCAAGTTGAAAGAATAAGCAAAAAAGAGTACAAAATATATTGAGATTTGAAGAGTTAAAAAAAAATAAATTGAAGAGTTAAAATAAATAAATAATAGTAAATTTTTATTTTTATTTTTTAAATTAGAATAATAATATTAAAATATATTTTTGTAGAGTTTTATTTTTAAACAGAGTTTACATTAAAATAATAAATTTTTTGCTGAGAGAGCTAATTATATACACATATATAAAGGAAATTGGTAAAATTTTTAAAGAAATTATAATACAATATTTGAACAGTGATCCACAGTAGATCGTATTTCCCGGGAGCCATGATTCCCAAGCTCCTTGATAGATCCGCCACTGTTTGCGAGAATTTCTTCCCCGTGTTTGTTGTGGTATAGTTGCATTCAAGAGACGAGTAAAGGAAGTCTTCCGGTCAGAAGTCAACCCAACTCGTCACTTTGCTACTCGGGTCCAGCCGCACCCACGCCCACCCACTACCTAAGTTTCCAAAATTACACTTAGACCCCTCTTGACACAGCAGAAATTCTAACTAGACCTAATCTATACGTTTCAGTGAAAAATTATTCTTTATACAATTAAAGTTATATAATATAATTTCTTAATATATACTATTCACGAAATCACTATGAATGCAAATATTTTTCTTGATCCAGGAAAAAAGCATTTTTTTTGCCGATATTCGTCTGCTCTTGCTAAAATGGACAATTGTGAAGACGAAGTGAGCCTATGCTCTACTTCTTGAACGCATAGTAAGCCAACATGGATGGTATTTTGTTTTTTTAGTTAAGTACGTGGAACCAATTAACTAAAATTCTTAGATTGTATTTGAGTGTATCAATTAATTAAATTATTATAGTTGTGCTAATGAAACTGAATAAACCTTCTTTTTCTTTTTGCTCTTCTGTCTTTTTATTACTAAACTGGCTTCTACGGCGATGAGTATTTGGATGATTTTAAGATCTCATTATCATGGTTGTGTGAAGGAGGGAGACAGATTTTTTTTTCTTTTTTTTTTTTACTTTTGTCTGTTTATTAGTTAGCTGGGTTCGAGTACGCCGAGTGAATCGATGATTTTAAGGCCAAAATGGGTTAAGAGGAATGAGGGATATTATGGTCGAATTCGAAACGAGAAGATACAGTTGCTGAAGATTTCGACATTAATGGAGGAAGGAAATGAAAATGGCGCGGCCGCAGATTGCATTTCTGAATTGCCGGAACCGCTACTGCATTACATACCGTCTTTCATTCCAATCAAATATGCTGCCAGAACAAGCATATTGTCCAAGACATGGAACAGCATATGGATCACATTTCCCTATCTGAATTTTGGTAAAGACTTCCTCGATGAGCTTATTTGGTTTGAGACACATGATTATGATTCCAATGAAACGAAAAAGATCATGCGCTTGCTCAAAGTGGCTATTAAAATTATATTGAGTCGATGCCGGCAGATTGGAAGCATAGAGAAGCTCTGCCTTACTATTCCTGACCACGAAATCTCCCAAAAGATCAAGTACCTCCTTGAGCGAAAAATGCCAAGATTGATCTCCTGCGTGGCAAATAGCGGCGTTATAGAGTTGAACTTGAATATTGTTACTTTCGGTTTCAGCTTTCACTATTTGCCTTCAACTATTCTTTCTGCCAAATCAATGAAGGTTCTGTCTTTAACTGGATTTGATCTATTGTCATTGTCATTCCTGGACATCAAGTTCCCATCTTTGCATAAACTTGTTTTGGGTAATGTTTTGGTGGAAGACAGCATCATTCGGAAACTAATTATGGGCTGCCCTTTATTGGAGAATCTGCATCTGTTCTATTGTGACGGGCTCAAAACTCTTTACGTGACCGGATTACTGAATTTGAAACTGCTTGATGTGCATTGTTCTTCGAGTCTGGAGGTTCTTGAGATCGAAGCACCATAACTTCAAGTTTTGAACATTATTGGTCCCTCCAAGGTGAACGTGGTCACTTGTTCTTGTTTAAGAAAACTCATGCTCTTTGGTAGATTCGTAACGGAGGCGCGGTTTCACAGCTTGGTCTCTAATTGTCGCTCCCTCGAGGACTTATGGCTTGGTGCTGAAGCGTTTGACAATATCAATATCTCAAGTACTACTCTAAAGACCTTTAAATTACAACTACTGCACAAAATCGGTGGTGGCTGATATCAATGCGGGAAATTCTTATATGCACTCGGTGCACGTGCACCGAGTGCATTGAAGTGTTGTATTACGTGCAACACTTATTGTACACCAAATTCTGTGTATAACTTTACATGCGTGTAGTATAATACTTCAATGCATCGGTGCACATGCACCGGGTGCATATAAGAATTTCCCATATCAATGCGCCTAATTTACAGAAATTTCATTTTCAATCTACACGTGTCACACTCCGGACCCGAGAGATGACATGACAGTATCCCGAAATAGAATATCGAACTCGGAATCAGAACAGACATTACTAAAAATAGACTCAACTATCATAACTGAAATTGCCAAAACTCATAATTATTCGGTTACAATGCAAAATCATCTAACTAATCCCTTGGAATAACTCCAAACGTACTAAAACTCTAATGTCATAAAGTAGACCATAAATGAGAACGTTACATAAACTCGTCAAATTAGTCACTCTAGGTCCTCCTCGAACCACCCGTCTAATTCCTTCTCGTTTAACTGAGAACCTGAAATGATAAGTAAAGTGTGAGTTCACTAGCTCAGTAAGAATCATGACTTAACCGAGATTGAGCAAGTTACATAGATATAGTTTCGCAAATCATTGAACTTTAAAACAATGGTAGCAGTGGACTTAGTTAGGGTAACACATGGTTGTGGTTCAGGCTCAAATATTTCTCACTTATAGCACACACTAAGGAATAATACAACAAACAAAGGTAACTTTGATCAAATTGAAGAGATTCAGAATTAGAAAGTCAACCGGCGCCCGTTAAGAAGAGTAAACAGTGCCTGTTGGAACAAAACGGAAGGGGTCTGATTTTGAAATGAACCGGTGCCTATTTAGGTATGTCAACCGGTGTTTGTTGAAGATAAAAACGGAAGGGTCGATTTTCTGAGAACCAACCGGCGCCTGTTGAACATAGGAACCGGCGCTTGTTTAGCTGAAGAACCAGCGCCGATTCTTCACGGGAAAATTTCCGGAATGCGTCTGTTTCAATCGGTGCCTGTTGGACTAATGACAGGCGACTGTTCAAACTAAATCTGCAAAAAAAAAAAAGAGCACAATGCACGAAAAGTAGAGACCAAAGAAATGACATAAAACCAGAACAAATCAGAAGCCAAAATGCACAAAGAAACATAACAAGGTTCAACATTCACAACCACTCCAATAATGAACAACACAACCATTACCCTACCATTTTTCCATAACAGTTCACTACACCATTTCCAACTTTTCAAATCATTTGAACAGACCCAGAGTTCATGACACATGTTTGGGGAGAAGCTTTGGCTAACTGATATCAGTCTCCTAACTATTGGAGGGCCAGTACACAGAATTGAGCAATGTATTGTATCCCCCAAGCCTAGGGCCAATACACAAAACATAAGGGTTCATCCCTACCAACGCTAAACCCCAAATAAATGACAGAACAGAACAGAATTTCAGCAACCAAAATTCAGTACAGAACAAGAACAGTAAAGTACATATCATATAGTCTTACTTGATCATAAACAACTCATACATCACAACAAATTATTCCCATGCTCAATCCAATTGAATACCAACATAATTTTCAGATTGAAAAACAGAATATCATAAAGTCAAACCATCAGTTGAAAATCAACACAGTTAAGTTGGAATCCTTACCCGGAATCCTACTCACAGATCACCCTTATCACCACCAACCTCTTCCACACCTACAATCCCAATCAATCCCTATCAGAACATCATTCACCCCATTTCCCCCCCAAATCAGAACAGTAAAATCAAGAACCCTAAACATCAATTAAACCTCAATAAAAGTTTAAGGGGAACGCGGATTACCTAAATTCGAAGCCTCGAGCTCTTCCCCTTCCTTTGTCTCTTCCTCTTGGCCTTTCTCCTCTCTCTAAACTGTCTCTGACAGTTGAATAACAATGTGAATATCATAATCACGTTCTGGCAAAGCGTTTAATCAGTTAGGAAGTTATAAAATTGCTATTAAATCCTCCTAATATTTTTCCCATTAATTAAGTCTCTAACTATAAGGGCTAAGTCCATTGCTAATTAACACAAAAAAACGAAAGGCCCAGTAGAGTCTCTGGACCATAGGCTCACATTACGACTGTAACCATTTTGCTGAATGCGTCAAAGTTGCTGGAAATTGAACTTCAGTTTTATCATCAAGATGTTAATGAGCTCTGGCATGATCAACTGGTAAAATTTTTGGGATATTTTAATCATTTCAATACTGTAAAATCATCTGGTTATTCAGAGCAGGTAATTATTATCCCAAAAGAAAAGAGAGACATACGACTATCTCCACTGTATGGCACTGCAAATCTGATATTTTCTGCCCATTCAATGAATTCTCAGGTTGTGGAATTGGTAGAATATATGCTTTGGCTATCTCCACGACCAGAAACTCTAGCCATAATAAGTATAGATGCTGAATATGGGGAGAAAACTGATACAGTCCTTAAGTTTCAGTATGAGAAGAATGTTTGCAAAGATTCATCTTCTCATTGTTGCTGGGGGCATTTCATGGCAGAAGTCAGGGTTGAAAATTTTGAGGGAGATGAGGATGAAAGGAGAAAAATGAAGGACTTCCTTAAACCTGTCAAAAACCTGAAGATAGAAGAAATGTCTTCGAGTTTCAATCCTCTTTGTGGTGGATTGTACACTGATTATGATAAATTGTTCTTCTCATAATCGTGATTCCTTATGAGATTGAATTATATATAATGTATTCTTGATGATTTTTCACTCGATTTGGATTGATTTTAGTTTAAAGTACTGAAAATTGGTCAATTTGTAAATCAGAATATGTATTTATTTATTTATCTTGTCATAAATTAATTAGAGGTATATATTTATTTATTTTGCAACAATTTTTATAAAAATAAAAATAAACCTCATATACGGATTTCACATTGTTCATATGCTTTCTAAATACGAGATTTTATACTTTTATATCTTTCATTCATTAAAAATAAATATCTTTTGATTGAATATAAATTAAAGAGGATAATTAAGGAATTATTATTATAGGCATAAAAAAGCAGCCTATTTTTTTAATATAAAAGTATAATTGCTTCTTTTCTATGAGAAAGATCAATTCCAAGAGTATGCCGTGGCCCATAAGAGGGCCACCCGTAACTAGTCTAGGTTGTAAGCAATTTTTCACTTAAGTTCCAAGCATTTAAATTTTTTATTACATTATTGCTTTTATAAGCCCCCGAAAAAATAATGCAAGCTAAAGTCACTTTTCATAAATTAAGATTAAATTTAAATACAAATACATATATATATATATATATATATATATAAATATACTTCATTTGTCCTAACAAAATTGACCTACTTACTATTTTGCATTGTTTTCAGAACTAAACCGGATATCGAACCGAAAAATTTTCTTGTTCACGGTTTAATAGTCTAATCGTAATTGAACCGTAATTGAGCCGGTAATATTACTATTTAAAAATTAAAAATATAATATTTTTAAGAATAAAATTAATCAATAATATAGTGTAATTCAAGTCTATAAATACATAAATAACGAAATTAGAAGAAAATATGATATTTTCTCTATTATTATAGATTATTTATTTCATTTGTATAGCTTATTTTTTTCTTATAAATGTATTGTCTTATTTAAGAGGTAAAAAGAGAGAGAGAGAGAACCGGTTCAATTGGTTGGACCGACCGGTTCACCGGTTGGACTGGCTTGTCCATATCGGCTTGAACAAAATACACTGGTTTTTGAAAATTTCGGTTTAAAGAGATGGACCGGGCCAGTTTGGGGATCGGTTCACGGTTTGACTGGTCGATCCGATCCGGTCCAAAGAACATTATTTTGGATTGTTTTAAAAAAATTGACACTTTTTTTGAAAGTTTTTATTATATAATTTATTATAAAATAATCAATATATCTCACATATATTATTTTTATATATTTAGATTTGACATAAAGTGTTGTGAGAACTACACATCTCTTACTTTTATAATATTATATTATATTTTATTATTATTATATTCTAACTTTTACTTTTATATAAAATCTCGTATTAAGCCAATCATTATTAATTTTAGTGAGACGGAAGAAGTATTATATATACATACAAATATATACGATAAATGAAGAAAACGAAAGAAAATAAATTATTTTGTACTTAAATAAATTCAATTTTGTTTTATAAACTTATATTTATTTCTTACCATCGCTTTATATTTTATAAACACTCATTAACTTCTTACATTCATACATCAATCAAAGTATTCTAAGATGTTAGGAAGAGGATACGAAATCAAAATCAATTACTTTAAAGTTACATACAAGTCAATTATGTACATATTTGGTTTCAAGTTCATATGTTATGGGTGTAACTGGATTGGAATTCTTCTCAATTCAAAATTTTAATTCAATTTAAAATAAATTATAATTTAAATAATTTTTATTTCTCAAAAAATATAATATACCGACAACATATTATATTCTCATTCTGACTTCACTTCAATCCCACCTTAATCTCATATATTTTATAAATTTTTATTATATTCAAATATATTTATTTTAAAATAATTACTATTTAAGTACACCCAATATATACTATGCTTTCAGTCCTAGCTTAATTTCATATATTTTATAAAATTTTATAATATTCAAATAAATCTATTTTAAAATAATTACTATTCAAGGACACCCTATATATACCATACCCTACACCATTTCCAAATTTACTTGGCCAGATGTATTACGCGTCTTTAGCTTCCTCCTGTGGATCAAAGAGAGGTATGCAAGCCTTGGTTGACCAACACAACCGAGAATGTCAATAGACATATCATGATATTTGAATTCGTGATATTTGATTTCCGCACTTAATACTCGATCAATTCGACTATCTCTTTCAAGGCATGTCTTTAGCTTCCTTGATCACCATAATATGCGTCCTATTAGGTCACCAACCGATGAATTCAATCAGTCAAGCAATGCCATCTAAAATTGTAAAAATAAAATGCATGGTAAAGTTACTATTAAAATATCATTAATAAATATAATAAAATACGCGTCACTTTTATTAAAAGAATTTAGACCGAATATAAATCTAAATAAATGAATAATCTTCCCCACAAGGCATTAAAGTTGATCACGGAATTAGAAAATAACCGATCTGATCCAAATAACTGGATCTAAAAGAATTAGAATCGAAAAAATCGTTGATTTTTTACTTTTTCTGAACAAAACTGTCCCAATTTTTTTTTTTATGTAATATCGGTATTGAGAACCGTAACGAACCATACGAAACCATCCCGAACTATCCCGAATTGTACCGAACCAAAAAATTAAAATTAGAACTAAATATATATAGTCATGCAGACATACACACACAACATACATACATACATACATACATACATACATACATACATACATACATACATACATACATATATATATATATATCAAATAAAAATCTATATAATCTATATAGTAATAGATTACATAGTATGTTATATGTATTATATGGTATATATAGTTTATTATTTGATATATATATATATATATATATATATATATATATATATAGATAGAGAGAGAGAGAGAGAGAGAGAGAGAGAGAGAGAGAGAGTATAGATTAGTATATACTAGATTACATAATATATTATATGTATAGTGTGTATATATAGATTATATAGTATAGTATTATATTGTATATATCTATTATATAGTTAGATTATATAAATTATTATATAAAGTGTCATAGTAGTTGTTTTAATTTTATTTTAAAATTTTATTTTAAATTAAAATTTGAGAATTATTAACTATGTATTTTTTAAATTTGTGAATAATTATATTTTTTGTAAAAAATATTCAAAAATATCTAAAAATCGAATTGAAACCGTTTCTATTCTATTAGAACCCAAGATTTGAATATCCATCCTGTCCTATTTCAAAACTAAAAATATCCTTCTCGTCCCATCTCAAAATTATGATTAAAGACTATTATTAAAATTATGAAAGAATCAAAATTTTTATACAGTACCAAAGATTTCTAAATCCCTAAATCGTCTCCAAGGCATCGGCGTGCTTTTTGTCGCGATTAAAGGTCACACTGGACTGGATTTGGTACATTTTTCGTGGGACTGTAACATAAGCCCATTGAAATCCACGACAGAGAAGAGCACAGCAGTCAAACTGGGTCAAATGATTCGGGCCAACGATATATTTTTCTCAAGCATTTTGACTACTATTGGAGTCCATCTCTAAACAATTGAAAATGGAGGTCTATTGGTTCCATTTGGCATGCAACGCTCAGTTTAGTATATTATCTTAAGTTGTTTAATATATTACTTATTATATTAACAATGTCGTTTTATTTAAACAAAAAATGATATTATTACATTAAAAATATAAGTTTGAAACATCTTCTGAGCTCTGTGTGATGTATTGTACTCTGATTATGATAAGTTGTTCTTTTGATAATTTTGCTTCCTTTTAGGATGGTATAATCTTTTTTGACCTGCTATCCCAATTAGTGACCTCCTTGGTCAAATTAAGAAATAAAGATACCGTAGACCAGACTAATTTACTTTTGAAATTTAAATCTTCAAATCTCGCCCCTTGGATATAAATCAGTGCTCAAATTGACTAATAATGAGGATGAAATTCGTGTAGAGAACTATAACAATTGTGTGCATTTTTAATGGCTTCACGAGTTCAAATCTGATAAAAAGGTGTGTGATCACCTAGAGGGCTGTGGTCAAGAATCAAGATCCACTGGTTAATTATATCATTAATATCTCAGGCTCATAAGGTAGCAAAGCAAAAGCTCCAACTACAATTGCACTAAGTCTCACTTGCATCTATCTGGGATACAGATCGGTAACTGTTACTTCATTTGTAGACACAGGATTTGAGTTGCTGGAAGATTGATTGGAATCTGGCCCTGTAATTGTCGATCTGTTCACTCTAGTATGAACAAAATACACAGGTTGATGAGGTGCTGGGAGGGTGACAGAATAACCGATCAGCATCATTACCACTGAAGCCATTGTAGGTCTGTGCTCGACATTTTCCTGGATGCATAGCAAGCCAACATGGATGCATCGAATGGCTTCATTTCTGTTATAACAATCTCCAATTTCCGGATCCAATAATGCTAATGGGGTTCCAGCCCTCCAATTCTTCCACGCCTACATGGTTACCGAGTATCACGATCCACATTCAATAAAATGATTCACAAGATTTCACAATTGAAAATGGCGATTCTAACATGGTTTTCACGTGTACTTACATCGCTTATAAGAGGTTCTTCAGTACCACCTGATTGGTGGCAGCAACTGTTCTTTTCGCCACTGACAACCTCTAGGAGTAGAACACCAAAGCTATAGACATCTGATTTTACAGAAAACTGGCCATGCACTGCATACTCAGGAGCCATGTAGCCACTACAAACCAAAGCATTCAAATGTTGAGAGCAAAGAAAAAAACATTACTCCTACACCGACATTCGAGGCACAACTTCCAGTCAAATTCTATATGACTAAATCACAATGCAGAACTTACAATGTTCCGGCAATTCTACTGGTACTTTCTTTAGATTGATCAACTCCAAAAATCTTTGCCGTACCAAAGTCTGCTATTTTTGGCTTCATATTTGTATCTAGTAAGACATTGCTAGCTTTAAGATCACGATGTACAATTCTGAGGCTAGAATCTGATTTTACAGAAAACTGGCCATGCACTGCATACTCAGGAGCCATGTAGCCACTACAAACCAAAGCATTCAAATGTTGAGAGCAAAGAAAAAAACATTACTCCTACACCGACATTCGAGGCACAACTTCCAGTCAAATTCTATATGACTAAATCACAATGCAGAACTTACAATGTTCCGGCAATTCTACTGGTACTTTCTTTAGATTGATCAACTCCAAAAATCTTTGCCGTACCAAAGTCTGCTATTTTTGGCTTCATATTTGTATCTAGTAAGACATTGCTAGCTTTAAGATCACGATGTACAATTCTGAGGCTAGAGTCTTCATGAAGATAGAGAAGCCCTCTAGCTATTCCTTCTATGATCATGTGTCGGCTTGACCGGTCCAATATCCATCGCTTTTCTGGGTCTTTACAATCATCAGAGAGATGTCTTGAAGTTACTTTCCTTGAATTTTCCAATTCTCAAAACACATTGCTTTGAAATCAAGAACGAAATGCCAATGAATTATTGGAATGTGAATCTTAATTAGAACGCACATTAAATGTCTTCTTTATTTACTTCTTATCTTTCATTCTGCAGTTGTTGTTTAAGAAGATGCATTTCCAAAAAATCAATTAGACATGAAGGGATAAAAGGCATGACTAGAAGCGTCTAGAATTTGAAGCTAACCGAAGAGGAAATGGTCGAGGCTCTTGTAAGGAACAAATTCATATATGAGAAATTTTTCTTCTGCTTCCAAACAAAATCCCAACAATCGAACTAGATTTCTGTGCTGTAGCTTTGCAGCAACTAGGATTTCATTTTTAAATTCCACTACACCCTGTGCTGAACATCTCGAGAGCCTTTTCACTGCTATCTCTTTCCCGTTAGGAAGTCTACCCTGTGCACATATTGAAGCGGAAGTTGATTAGAATGATCAGATATACCCAGCAACTCTGGAACCAACGAACTTACCGTACCTTATAGACATGGCCAAATCCACCTGCACGAATTTTTTGATCAGTGGAGAAGTTGTTTGTGGCAGCTCGAATCTGACTTGGATTGTACTGCGGGGATTCAGCTCTCAAAATTTCACTTCGGTCTACAATATACATATCATGCATTATGAAAACTTTGTGTTGCACAAAAAAGAAACGCTACTTGTGGTACAGTTAGTCCAATTGATTTACCAGTAGTCTCAGCTATGAAATTGTATCTCTTCCTTGATCTCCTTATTAAGAAAAAGAAGCCCATGGAAAACAGGACAAGGAAAAAAACAGCTGGAACAAGTATAGCAAAAGCAACTCCTATTGAGATGCTTCCTTTTCCTCCTGCATCAGAACAAGTTTGTTTGGCAGGAACTAGCGCTATATCAGAATAAGTTATATTTCCATTATGTGTAATTCGGAGGCACCAAGCTCACCTTTATTGTTTGAAGGGCTCAGTAGAGGAGGATGAATTGCCGGAATGTTTGTTGCTGGCGCTGGTGCCGGTGCCGGAGCTGAGTGTCCAATTGGAAAAGCCTGTAGATCTCGTACCTAATGTTGCAGCTGGGAAATAGAACTCGATCTCCTTGTTTTCCATCGCAACAAATTGGTATAAATGAAATAGCATTTCTAAGGCATACGGTACTATCATCGCTCGAAAGATCTGATGTGCACTGTGCAAGAGTATACAGCTTCTGAAATGGACAAAATTGAACTTGTTGACAAGCAAACTTTTTGAACGAACCACTATTTGCTGCCTGATTCGTTATGTCATCCATAATTTTTCCCAATACCTCCTTGAACCTGTCGGGCTCACTGCTGATGTTCCAAGCATTAGGCAGGTATTCTACTACACTCTCATCCCTCTTGGAGAAGACGGATTCATTTGAATAACCGAACCACTAACCAGCACTCGTCATACCAAACAATAGCAGTTTTTTTTATTCAAACATAGTTCTAAAATCTTTTTTCTCGCAGTTTCCACGCATTGCTGACAAGATCATCGCTAAGATCACCCTGACACAGAAAGAGGCCATAGACCGTGTTGGAGGTGCCGAGGCCAGAAGTGGAATTATAGAAGCCATTTTTTGAAGAAGTATTCAATGATTATTCTTATTCCAACAATTCCTTTGCAGGTGTCCTCTTTTTCCACACGAATAACAAATTATTTCCTTCGAGGTATTCTCAACCAAAGTGGTTCGTGCTTGCTTTCCTTTGTTAGTCCCTTGTTGCTCCAGTGGTCTCTTAGTAGAAAATTTCTCGACAGGTAGGACAATTCTACTTGCAAATTTAATATTATCTTCATTCTCTATTCTGGTAGCAGCATCCACAACAGTAGCATATGTCATAGGTGGAAAAGGAGCTAGTGCCCATCTTAACTCTGGCCTTAAACCTTCGATAAACTAACGAGCACGATTTTGTTCAGTGTCTATTAGACAACGACAGTATTTGGATAACTTGGTAAACTGTGCCGCATATTGGGCAATCATATTTTCTTGCTTTAAAGTTTGAAATTCGACCTTCCACTTCTCAACTATTCATTGTAGAATATACTCTGCCCTAAATATTGTCACAAACGTGTTCCAGCTCCATTCCTACCCCTCCTGATCCCATACCTCCTGGACCCCAGTCCACCAATCTTTTGCTAGCCCTTTCAAACGGAAGGCTGCAAATTTGACCATTCTCTCTTTCGAGTAATTTATGGTTTGGAAAATATCTTCCATACTTTCTAGCTACATTTATGCTTTTTGATCTTGCTCGGCTTCTCCTAGGAATATTGGAGGCTGAAATTTCAAAAATTTTTCTAACATGTCATCAACACCCTTCTGATCCTTTTTCTCTGTTAAATTCCGTAATATCTCTGTCATTGTCCAAAAAGTCTAGGCCATAGTAACTTCTTCCGTTCCTTCTACTTCACCCGTTCATGAAGGATTTGCCATTGGATTATCTCTTTGGACTTGCTGATTTACTGTCAAAGCTCTCTCATTATTGTGTATCGTGGCGCGCATTTTTGGAGGCATCTTAATACCACCGATATGGCAATTTAAACTTCCAATAGGCTAAAATATCCATATATATGCATACTATGTTCATATTATATAACAAAATAAACATAGATGCAAATAGGCATCAATAAACAACCATAATTTAGACAAATACCATAAATATCAAAGATTTCAAATAGTAGCATATAAGCACATATTTCCAACGGGAATAGACACATAAAAGCAAACATCTCCAAATTCCTTATCAACCTTATCCAATCTCTTGCTATCAAGAATCAAGTTTTTGCCCCCTATTTAATTGAATCATCCTTCGATTTCTAAGGATCGATCTTATCTAAATCCGATAGTTTCAGATTTCACAACTTAACTGGCTACCAGTCTGTGTCTAACCTAAAAGGTTGAAAGAAATGCCTAAATCTAGGCTCTGATACCATTTGTAACACTCCACAACCACAGGGTCGAATGGTTGTGGATGTCACCCCGTCTAAATGACAAGGGGTCCTTATAGCAATATAAAATGATAAAAAAAAAACTGAAAGCTTTAATAACTTCCAAAAGAAATTTAACCATAAACTTAGAGCATAAGTCAACATTAGTCTTTACAAGCCTTCTAGAACATAGCTCATAAAATCTGAATACCAAAATACCAAGTATTTCCAAAACACAACAACTGTCCTTTCTCGAGTCTTAAGCCTATACAAGCTGGGGACCTATAAAAGTCGCTTGAAAATATGAATAAAATCGTATGAGATATTTTCTCAGTAAATCCTAGTGTGTGCTATGAAAATTTTAGCAAAATATCTTTTGTGATGCATGTAACATGTTTATTGACAATAAGGTTTTTCTTGCTATTCAAAAAAAGCTGTACCAATATGATAGAACATATTATCATGGCACTCTTTGTAAAATAACATTGAGCTTTTAGTAGCAAATCATACCATATTCTCAAAAGACGATTTTCATATCCAAAATCTATAGTAACTCACATTGCGATATCACACGAACGGAACATTGATCCAACCGAAAACTTCAATACCACAGGATCTCCATCCTATGAACATGATAAATCAATAACATCAATACCATAGGATTTCTATCCTACGAACATGGTAAAATGGCTATTGTCATGATTTGCCATTGGGCACGGGTGTCCCACGCCCGACCTCCATCTTCACAATGAAAACGTGTTGCTAGGTAGGACCGCTAATTCCAATATCTTGTTGCCTCGTTTGGAGTAAAATGAATCACAGAACTGATCAGGTTACTTGAAACCGTTTATCTTTAATGTAGGCTAGTACACCGATCAAAGCCTCCAATGAGTACTCAATGCTTGATCATCGCAATGTCTCAATACCACTTGGCATCATCCTAATCCAACTTCCTTTCAAACATTTATTTTCTCGAAAATATTTGAAATACCATATATTTCCATTTACTCAAATCTCGATATCAAAACTTCAGCCATTCCCGGATTTCATAATCAAAACCGTGCCATGAGTTTCGAAATTCATGTTATGCATGATCATTTTAATACTAGATCTTTGGGGAAAACCACACAATATTTTATACTCATCTCATCATAACTAGATGATATTCAAAACTCATAAGGAAGCATATTTTAATACACCATATCAAACTTTTAAATAAATAACATGCTTCCATTTCATAAATAGAATCATGAGATTCATCCTACACATGACAATGAGTTTGAGATGTAGGGACTTACCTTAAGTCCTAGCAACAACAAAAGGATTCGTGGCCTAAGTTCGAAACTCCACACCTTTTCCTCCCACGAAATCTAGTATATAGATTGAACATATAGATCAGTTTTCTAACACCAATCATAATCATCTCATCCACTTCTCTATATATTCTTCCTATGCCTTCTCATACTAATACTTGATTTCTATATTTTCCTATCCTTTAGTGACAAACATCATAATATTTGGCTATTAAAACGTATACAAACAAATATATATAAATATATCATAGTTAACATAATCACCTTATCATATATCAAGCCAAATGACCAACAACACAATTTAGTCATGTAAACATGTAATTTCATATAAAATATGCAATCATTCCTAATCTCCATTTTCCAACACATAATACATCATTCACCAGATAATACATTAAGTATCACAATTCTACTCCAATAAACATAATTCACTAATAAATATACAACATAATAATCCATATTATGTAGAAAATAAATTTAATGCAAGAAGGACAAGATTGTACCTTCCTAAGTGAATTAATGAAGTTTCTAACTTCTTTTCTTCTTGTTATTTCTTTCTCTCTCTATTTTTTCTCTCTCTTCTCTTTTCTCCCTCTCTCAGTTCTCCTTTTTTCCTTTTTGCTCTCTTTTCTTTCTTCTCTCCTTTTTCACTTTCTTTTTCTTCCTTTTCCGGCTTTTTTTTTCTCTTGGCCGAAATCCTTAGCCTCTCTCCCTTAGCTCTATTTATAGTGCTTCTCCTAATCAACTAGTGGTGAGTTGTCATGCTTAATCATTAATAGAAATGTGTAGAATTTTGTGGAAGTGATGAGGTGTCTAGCTTAGTCATCAATGTCTAGAAACTCATGGAAACTCTTAGAACATTATAGAATAATATAGAATATTATGGAATATGATAGAAATTTATAGAAAGTTATAAAATATAATATAATACTTAAATAATGTAATAATATAATATAGTATAAGATAATAAAAGATAACCTATGTATCATATAACATATATTAATATATAGTAATAATAATAGAATACTATAATACTACTATTATATATTTCCATAATATAATAATAATATAGTAATGTACTTTGGTTGCTACTAGAAATGTTTCATATAGGATAAATATAATATAATATAATTATAGTTATAAATAGAATAATAATAATAATATGGATTAATAACATATATTAATATAATATATGTCTATATTATTTTATATATGGAATTATTAAGGTGGGCCACCGTCTAAATTAGTCACCAAAATTATTAATTAAGGTAGTACCATCTAATTTTAATAAAATAAAATACAAAACATAATTAGTAAAATATCTAGAGTCTTAATAAATGATGTGGACCATGTATAATAGGTTGTAACAAAAGTATTGGGCATCTAATACTACTACAATATATATATATATATATATATATATATATATATATTATTTATATAAGTCACAAAATAGGATACCTAAATAAGAATAATATATAATAATTATTATTATTATTATATTTGATAAAAATAAAGATATTATGATAGTAGTAAAATATTGATATGCAAAATAACATATAGAAAAATATATTTCTAAATAAACAAGCATATAGTACAAACATATTATATATGCAAATTAACATGATAAGAAGAATAATTGCAAGAAAGAAATATTTTTGGGCTCATAAAATAACTCTCCAACTAACCTTTCCCAACAAAATTCATTCTCGACTTTTACCAATTTAATTGTTCATACTTATTACTTTTCACAAGGATTCCCCAGGAGGGTATTACATGTAAGATACTTCAAGGGAAACAGGCTCTTGCCCAATAAGGATGAGCTCTAAGTCTAATAAGGTTGATCTTAGGAGAAAAGACTTTGGTAGTGATGTAAGCTTTAACTAGATTCACTATCTGTCATATGTATATACTTCTGTATGGTTGTGAATCTATCTATTTGAATTATGAAACATTTACTTTAGAGAATTGAATGTATAGGAACTAGAAGATAATTGCCAAATGTGCCACCAGTGTATGATGAGTCATAAGAAGGTTGTAAGGTGTCGCAAGGAACACAACAACCCAAAAGGCTGCCATAGGCATTATTGTGTGGATTGCATTTTGAAATGGTAATATTTTGTTAATTCATGGAAAGGAAACCTACTATCTTAATTTTCTACTTTTATTGGTCTTATATATGTTGACTATCAAAGGTAAATTTGAGAAGAAAGCCTGTTGTTGCTGGGAGTGAAAAAACTTAAGTTGGATTGAAAGTGAAAGTAGAAACTGCAATGAAGACAACTTAAAATGATGGACAAAAAAGGAGATATCTAAATGATGGACAACTTAGCTTTTGACTAGAATAACAATGTAGAAAAATCAACATTTTGGATTATGTAGCTGAAAACTTTTCTGTGAATTATGTACTTGTTTCACATTTATATTGAAAATTTAATATCTTAGAATTATGCAGTCTATATAATATTAAAAAAAAAAGAGTGATAACATTTTTTAAATTTAATGCAATGTTTTGAATATGCATTAGCATAACATCATTTGCAGTAGTATTGTTCTTCCTTTGGCCTCATTTTTCCATCTAAACTTACAATGAAGAATCTCAAACTATTCAATGTAGTTCCATTACTGATGCTCCTCCATTTACTTTTGTAGATAATATTGGTGGTTTATTTTTATTATTATTATTGGCTTTTTGAAGCTTCCAACCGAGGATAAAGATCTCATATTTATTGCTTGACTTTCATGATTGCTTCGTTATGCCAGCTTCAAATTCATATTGTTCAAAGAATTTAACTAGAATTTGATGAACCATATAAATTTTGTAAAACATAATTTTAATAGCTGGAAGTGAAATGTTCACTCTACTTTAGTTCAAGCTCAGGAAATTAATATATAGGGGAGACCAATGAATAAACTTTTTCATAGAACAATTGTAAAATTATAAGAATGAAAAAAGTTCACAAACTATAAAAGTACCACAACATTTTTCTCCATAGTATTTTCACGAAAAAAAAAGTACCACCTCAAACATCAAAACAACAAAAACAGGAAAAAAAAAAAGAAGAAGAAAACAGACGATTCTTGAGCAAAGACAATTCTTCACAATATACCAAATTGAAATTCAAAAAACATCATCAAATGTGATTAAGAGAAGTTTCTAACAAAAGGCTGAAACATGGCAATTATTAGTGAAAATAGCTGGTCATATTAAGAAACATAATTAAAGCTGAATTAATTTTAGGTCTAATGTCCAAAAATATAATAACAAAGTAACTTTAACAACTTAACTTTTATAACTAAATAAATTTTATGATTGAATAATATAATTAAATAAAATAGAAGATTTGAACTTGAACAAATTAACTTATGAAAATTAAGAAATTATAATTAATAAAATAAAAAAAATTACTCATCTCGAGCGACTAAGCCTTCTACCTAATATATTATACTACTTTAGTTTCATAATATAAGTCGTTTTGGATCTGAATTTTTTTTTCACAATATAGGTCCTTTGACAAAGTTCTATAAACATTTATTACTTTTTTTTCAACTCTACCCCTCCCTACAATCTCTATCTTTTCACTAATTATGATCCAACTGCAGGTGTTGGCAGAAACAGAGCATGCATACAATGGACATAAAGGGAGACAAAAACATTAAACACAGAGCATGCAAGCATGGTGGAGGCTAAATAACATACCTCTTGGAGCCTTAAAACGTGAAGATCATGGAAGAATGACTTGAAGCTCAAAATCACAGCCTCCTTTCTTCTCTGTGCAGTGAAGCCTCCTGTGTCAACTTCTTCACCTCCGGTGCAATGCCAAGCCTTTTGGTTCACGGAATATTCCACAACTTAATTTGTTTGTCGGTGAATACAACAGTGAAGAAGAGTTGTCTCTAATCTCCTTGGTTCTCTCGCTATTGATTAGCAAAGAACCAAGAACAAGAGGAAGCAAAACTCACGAGTGAGAGAGAGCTGTGTGAGAGAAGAGAGGCGTAAGGAAGAGCTTAGTCAGGGGGAGGTTAGGGTTATTTTTCCACCAGAGACTTGTTTATCGTTAGCCAAAACTAGGTCTCAAAATCTCTGATAAACATATCCCCGGGATATCATATTTCAAACACCCGGATGTTATCCTGAAAATAAGTTCGGCTTCCTAAATTCATCTGAACTGTATCTGGAAAAAACCCTACGGTCCAAGCTATTGGGCCGAAATAATTTTATTATTTTTCTTGGACCCAAAAGGCCCAAAATAATAAACATTAATTATTTATTTTCTAAGCTTATATAAATAACCCAATAAATAATTAATAAGCCCAAATGAACCAAAATAATTAATCTTTAATTATTTATATATTGGGCTTATATAAATAACTCAATAAATAATTAAGTATTAATTATTTCCCTTTGGTTTAAGCCCAGGTTAATTTCCTAATTATTCAAACTGGATCTAGGCCCTGAATAATTAATTAACCAAATAAGCCAGAAAATTAATTTCTCTCAACTTCTATTTTTATTTTATTTATTTATTTATTTTATTCCAATCTAATAATAAATTAGACATCCTGAATAAAATCAAATAAAATAAAATCCTCTTGAACTGAGACCAATTCCTCAACCCAAAATTAGTTAGGACTTACGGGCTATTCCGAGGACCAAAAAGACACATCGCCTTGGCTGCTAAAATGACCAAAATACCCCTGCTATATAAATAGCTATATTTTGCATTTTAAATATTTTCTAATATTATCATAAGAAAATATTGACCCCAAGGACAATGCTGCATTAGCAAAGTCTCCGACCTACAGGTGAAATGACTAAAATACCCCTCTATATACTACCGTACATTTAGAGAGGAAGAAGTGTACTAACACTCCTCTAAATGACATCTACCATCCTTAGGCTTTTAGTCCAATGATCCACGATTTCCTGGAGTGTTTTTGCTTTCCAAGGGAGCTACCCTAAAGCAAACATCTAAGTCATGTTTCTCAGGGCCCTGGACATTTTAGACCATTCAGACAATCACAAGGGGCGATATAGTGCAGAAACTATCTTGTATAAGTCTGTCTTAACTAACTAGTCATATATACCCAACATGCAAGTATATTGGCCCTACGATAGAACCTCAATTATAGCAAATCAAAATATATGCTACCAGCTTCGCCAGACTACCAACTCATACTCAAGTCGTAGAATACTAGTCCACGCTGTAGCTGTAGTAGTTTAGGTTTCTATCATATAGTACTTTTAGAAACCACTACTACAGGTCCTGTCCTACGTATTCAATATACGCTTATGTCATGAAGTGAGTGGACTACTCACTGGCTAAAGGTAAGCCATTCCCCATTTGGAATTTATAACATAATAACCTAAATATGATGAGATTCTCAGTCTCATCAATAGGTTAAGAACAAAAGTTTATGTGTTAAATAACCCGTGATCCATACCTTACTGTGAAAGACCACCATTCACATGGACCACTTATTTAAATACAATGGGTCTGTTCCAAACGAAAATTGTGCACAAACAAAAAGTAAATTCACAAACAATTTCTGAAAATAAATTCTTTTATTAAAATATTCGATTTTACATCAGAAACCTAATCTAAGAGGGCATACAATCCAACACCAACTCTTTCTAATTATCAAAGTAGATAAAGATTTAATTAGGGGTATTTTTGAAAGTTTAGTTTTAAAATTATGTAAAATTTAAGACCCTTAATTCTTGTGCATAAATCTAAAAATGATTTATATTGTGAAATGGAGGTAGTACAATCTTTAAAAAACACTGCAGGCCATCTTGTTTCCGGATAAGCACTGTCTTCCAATTTTTCTTCACGTATTCTATGGTTCAATGAATGTGAATCATGGGTTTTTTACCACATTGGGTAAAAAACCCAACAATCCACTGCAAAAGGGACGTGTGGGGGAGGTATCCCTGTCGGCGGGGTTCTTCGCTATAGCCAAGCGTGACCTCGCGCCAGGCAACCTCGAAGCTTTGCGCGTTGCCCGTGAATTATCCAAAAACAATTCTTCAAAAGTAAAAAAGCTGCACGGACCAAACTGGACCGTGCGATTGCCAGTCGAGTGATCTAAGCGGACTGCACGACTGCTAGTCGTGCAGTGCGCAATCTGCGTGACTGCCTATCGCGCGGTTTGCGCACTACGCGACTGGCCCTGGCACAAGCAACCTTCACGTACCACTGCGTGCTAACTTTTTTTTTTTTAGATATTCGTTCTAACTTTTTGCATTTCCAATCTCTCACAATCGACTATAAAAGCCATTCCTTCTCCGCTATTCCTTCATTACATTTTGAAAGCCGAAATCATTCCTTCATTCCTTCATTGTATTTCTTCTTCATTTCTTCTTTCTCCGTCATTCTTCCTCCGCCATCCATCATTGCATTTCTTTTTGTTATATTTTTTATTTGTTTCGTTTGCTGTTAGAGGCGAGGAATATATTTCCGAAGTAAAGAGTTGCAACATAAATTATTGCCAGAGTTCTCCATATACAACAAGTTTTTCTTTTTAAACAATAAAGTAGAAAATGTACTTGAATTTTGTATTTATTTAAAATTTAATTGAATATAATATTGAAAATTATTGTTGAATTGTGAGCAATATGTATTTGAGATTATGTTGAATAATTTACAACATATGTATATTATGAATTGTTATTGTGATTTTTATTGTGTTATCCTATGATGAATGCGTATTTTGGCCTGTGATGAATAGTTGTGGCTAAATTTTTGATATCCTATTTGTTAGATGATGGAATAAACTAATAAAATAAATTGATGGTATAATAAATAGTAAATAAATAATTAAAATATTTTGTTAAATATTTTAATTCAAACTATCACCAAATAAATATTTTAAAATTCAATTATATTTGATTAAATATTTTAAAATCATATTTTAAATATTTTATTAAATAATTATGTTATTACTTTATTAATTAATATTTTTGTAATTTAATTAATTATAAAATACTTATATAATTTAATTAAATTAATATTTTAGTAAATTTAAATAATTAATTATACTTTACACATTTTTAAATATTGCATTATTTTAAATATTTATCAAATTGATAGATAATTAAAATATTGTTGATATTTAAATATTAAATATACTTTTGTATATTTAATTTTAAAACATTAAATATACGTGCCATAAATATTCTAATATTTTAAAAATACAAAAATATTTTAAATGTATTAAATTTTGTTATGCGCATATTTGATTTTAATAACAGCTTAATATTTAATTTTGTTATGTTGTTATTTTGTTATGCGCATATTACTTTTTTTGAATAAAACAACATAATATTTAATTTTAATTAAATGACAATAAAAGAATTTGATCTCGATCCTCAATTTAGTAGAAAATGTCAAACTAGTTTGGCATATATTTTTTAATAATGGTTGTCAATATAGTATGATAGTTTTTTTTTATATTTTTTTAATTTTTAATAGATAAATATTTCTAATTTTATATAGGTACAAGTCACTAGAACAACCTGTTAGATTACGGTTGTATTGGGATTGCGATATTATACATACCGAATACAACGATTTTTTTAATGGTCCCTGTCGTAAAGTATTGATTGTTAGAAATCGAGTTAATTTTCTTGGTTTAGTCAATAAAATATGTGCAATTTGAGGATTTAATGTGGTTGCTGTTCGGTTACAAATCACAATGAGAGAAAACATTGCTATTGGTACTACAGTAAAGTCTACAATAACTTTCATAACCGATGATGAATATATGAAAAGTTTGTGATACTATTCATCTATCATACAATGACAACTAATTGATCTGTATATTAATCATGAGATCATCCAGATCCCGAATGCAGCAGAAATAGATAGTCACGTCGAGAACCGCCTAGCATATGCCACTGGGACATTCACTGACTTATTGAACTCAGCTACTCCTGAGAACATGCCTAATTTTGATTTAAATCTGCCTACATCTGTTGACTCAAGATTCAACCACATCTCCCGCCTGACACTTTCCAATCCCTTTGGATAACATCCATTCCAAGCACTCCAATTGTTGGACCAAACAATCAGGCATATTCAACCCCGACAGAGTTTGTTAAGTTTCCACTTCGTGTCAACACTCAACCCTTCCAACCGGTTGTTGGACCATGTAATCTGTTGGATTGTATGCCCTCTTAGACTAGGTTTTTGATGTAAAATCGAATATTTTAATAAAAGAATTCATTTTCAGAAATTGTTTGTGAACTTAACTTTTTGTTCGTGCACAATTTTCGTTTGGAACAGACCCATTGTATTTAAATAAGTGATTCATGTGAATGGTGGTCTTTCACAGTAAGGTATGGATCACGGGTTATTTAACACATAAACATTTGTTCTTAACCTATTGATGAGACTGGGAATCTCATCATATTTAGGTTATTATGTTATGAATTCCAAATGGGGAATGGCTTACCTTTAGTCAGTGAGTAGTCCACTCACTTCATAATATAAGCATATTTTAAATACGTAGGACAGGACCTGTAGTAGTGGTTTCTAAAAGTACTATATGATAGAAACCTAGACTACTACGACTACAGCGTGAATTAGTACTCTACGACTTGAGTATGAGTTGGTGGTCTGACGAAGCTGGAAGCATATGCTTTGATATGCTATAGTTGAGGTTTTATAGTAGAACCAATATACTTGTATATTGAATATATGTAACTAATTAGTTAAGACAGACTTATACAAGATAATTTCTGCACTATATCACCCATTGTGGTTGTCCGAATGGTCTAAAATATCCAGGGTCTTGGGAAATATGACTCGGATGTTTGTTTTAGGGTAGCTCCCTTGGAAAGTGGAAACACTCTAGGAAGTCATGGATCATTGGACTAGAAGCCTAAGGATGGTAGATGTCATTTAGAGGGGTGTTAGTACACTTCTTCCTCTCTTAATGTACGGCGATATGTAGATGAGTATTTTAGTCATTTCACTTGTAGATCGGAGACTTTGCTAATGCAGCATTGTCCTTGGGGTCAATATTTCCTTATGGTGATATTAGAAAATATTTAAAATACAAAATACAGCTATTTATATAATAGGGGTATTTTGGTCATTTTAGCAACCAAGGCGGTGTGTCTTTTTGGTCCTCGGAATAGCTCGTAAGTCCTAACTAATTTTGGGTTGAGGAATTGGTCTCAATTCAAGAGGATTTTATTTTATTTTATTTTATCTTATTTTATTTAGGATGTCTAATTTATTATTAGATTGGAATAAAATAAATAAATAAATAAAATAAAAAATAGGAGTTGAGAGAAATTAATTATCTGGTTTAATTGGTTAATTAATTATTCAGGGCCTAGGTCCAGTATGAATAATTAGAAAATTAACCTGGGCTTAAACTAGGAGAAATAATTAATGTTTAATTATTTATTGGGTTATTTATAAGCCCAAGAAATAAATAATTAAAAATTAATTATTTTGGTTCATTTGAGCTCATTAATTATTTATTGGATTATTTGTATAAGTTCAGGAAATAAATAATTAATATTTATTATTTTGGGCCTTTTGGATCCAAGATAAATAATAAATATTATTTTGGCACAATAGCTTGGACCGTAGAGTTTTTCCAGATACGGTTAAGTAGAGTTTAGGGTTAAGCCAAACTTATTCTCAAGATAACATCCGAGTGTTTGAAATATGATATCCTGGGGATATGCTTATCAGAGAATTAGAGATCTAGTTTTGGCTGACCAATAAACAAGTCTCTGGTAGAAGAAAAATCCTAATCTCCCTAACACAACTGAGGCTCACGTAGCTCTCTCTCAAACTCACGTCTCCTTCTCATCTGGTTTCTCATTGGAGCTTTGCTAACCAATAGCAAGAGAACCAAGGAGATTTGAAACCGTTCCTCTTCACCGTTGTGTTCATCGACTAGAGGTTGGGCTGTGTCATATTCTGAGAGTTGAAATGCTTGGCGTTCATGCAAATAAGGCGAAGTAGGAGGCTAGTGGATTTTCAACCGGAAGCTTCTTCAAGTGGGCAAAGCGAAGCGATTCCTGTCGTTCAATCCACTCCTACTCAACCTAGTAGGTTTAAAGCGTGCAAATGTATGATCTTTACGTTTCCGTGTGGCCTTTTAGGCTTGCGATTTTTTTTTTCTGTTTTTTTTTTTCCGTTAGTGCATGCTCCCCTGTTTTCTGTCCGTCATAATCAGTTGTTTTCAGCTGTGGAAATCGGTATACCCTTAGATGTAACTCTAGTTGATGAATTGGTTGCTTGAGAGCGCAATTGGGTTGGTGTACTAGAAGCGACGGTGGACGGTTTAAGACCAACATCTGACATTGATGGGCCTACTGCGGAAGATACTCTTAATGAGGACGAGGACTCCGAGGAGGGTGACGATACTGAAGAACAGATTCCCGATTATTTCGTAATGCAGCAAGAGCCTGATAGACCCGCTGAATATAGACATTTATATAATCCACCATATGCAATATACCTTGATAGGTTGGATACTGCTCAGGAAATAGAAAACGAAACTGATGGATTTGGAACAAGTAGTAGTGTGATGGATTTTTTGTCAGAATTGAACAATGATTTGAGGGTTGGCATGTGGTTTAGAGATAAAGACGAGTTACTTTGGACTATTCGATCATGATCAATTAGGATTGGGCGTGAGTTTAGGATAGTGGAAAGCAAGAGTGCACTGTGGATTGCCGAGTGTAAAAATTCAACTCAATAGTATCCTTGTCCTTGGAGAATCCATGCAAGAAAGAAGAAAAGTCATAGCTTATGGCAGATATCTAGCTGGAATGGAGAGCACATTTGTCTAGTGTAAACAGTGGGCGAGAACCATCGCAATATGAGCGCGAAATTCATGGCGAAGCATATTATGACGATGATTCATAATAATCCAAAGATTAAAGTTACCGAGATAAACAGTTATATTCAAAATACATTGCATTTCACTCCATTTTACAAAAAATGGGGAACGTTTGGAGGTTTGTTATTAAAATGATATACGGAAATTGACCTAGTTCATTCGACCAACTACCGCGGTATATGCTAGCATTATAGGATGCGAATCCTGGTTCCATTGTGGCGTGACACTTCTTACCCATCGAATTCAATGGGGCCAGGACATTTTGGGTATGTTTTTTGGACATTCAACATGCATTGATGCATTTCTTCACATGAAACTGGTAGTCAACGTTGACGGGATATTTTTTAGGGGCATATATAAGGGAAAACTATTAACAACAGTGGGTTAAGATGCCAATAATCATATATTGCTCATTGCATTTGCAGTCGTCTCGTCGATGAAGAAACGAATGACAGTTGGGGTTGGTTTTTGTCCCTACTCAGAGAGCATGTACTAAAGGATCGAAGAGTTTGTTTAATATCAGACAAACACGTCGAGATAAAGAATACTGTTGATCAACTACCTGGTTGGCAGAAGCCAATGGCAGTGCACAGATTTTGTCTTAGACATATCCGGAGCAACTTCAACGCAAAGTTCAAGACTCGTCAGTTGAAGAAGTTGATGTATGCAGCTGGAGATCAAAGCAAAGAGTGCAAATTTATGAAGATTATAGAAGAAATAAGTTAGCTAAACCCCCAAGCGAAGGCTTGGCTAGATTTGATCCCGAATGAGCAGTGGATACTTGCTTATGACGGCGGACATTGGTTTGGTAATATGACAACTAATCTAGCGGAATCATTTAACAGTGTTGTCAAAGCCATACGTGCTCTACCCATCAAGGTGATTGTTGAGTCTTCTTTCAAAAAAATAGTCAAATACTTCAACGACCACAAAGAGAAAGCTAATCATGGTAGATATCACTTTCCTTCTCGGATATGGTCTAAATTTGTGCAAGCTTATGATCAAGGTCGGGGCATTTTTAGTATTTTATTACCATTTCGTGAACATGGGAAGGGGAATAATTCATATAAGATTGATCTTGGCTCAAAGACCTGCCGCTATTGCAAATAGCAAATATACGAAATACCTTATTCGCACGCATTTGCAGCTTGTTAACAAATAGGGTTGAATCCAGAGGATCTCGTTGTCACCCTTAAACACCACAATATGCTATCAGATGACTTATTTAGGACAGTTCAAGCCCATTCCACACGAGGATTACTGGTGCAATCCTTTTTTTATGTTAGCTCCAAATGTTCATCGATTCAAGAACCGTCGCCGCAGTCGTATGAGGACGTCGCACATCAGAAATGAGATGGACGAGCATAACCTTGACTCATCTCCTCGGTGTAGAAACTGTTATCGTACTGTACATAATAGGAGAAATTGCTCCAATAGTGCAGTACATGGTTCATGATGTATTTTTCTACGGTAGATTATATGATTGGAAATTATTATATCATATATAATTTTTGTTGTATCAACTTTAATTCATGACAGTTAGTAATATGTTCTTACTATTATCTTAACGAAATTGATACATACAATTTTTATTATCTATATTTTCTCCGCTTACTGTATGTCTTTAGCTGATAATGTACTTTCTTTTATTGAGAGATAAACTTACTACTCCTCTAAATATTCGCTGTTTCAGGATAATATGACCGAACTTACGGCTGAATGAGTCGATTCTGGACCTATTGTCTCGAATGTGCTGACACTGCAGCGTAGATATTGATCGACTTATATTTGGACAGGGCAGTTAGAAGATCAAGTACTATATGCAAGGCGTCATGATAGTAATTTTTGGGATGCTAGACCATTCGATCCTAGTGTAGTACAACTTATGGATGTAGTTGAGTTCAGTAGAATCATTCGTCTACCATATATAAAAATTGATTATTTGCTTATTACGGCATTAGTGGGGAGATGGCCCCAGGAGACACATACCTTCCACTTCCCAGTTGCTAAGACGACTATTACACTCTAAGATGTGGAGATCCTATTCGATTTACGCATTAATGGTGATCCGATTATTGGTTGTGGGATCAACTATCCACAAGGGGAGCTATATGCCTTGTGCGACGTGTTCCTCGGTTTTCGACCTATGGGCACTGACCTAGATGGGTCTCGGTTGAGATTAAGCGCAATTGAGAGAGCCCTAATTCAACCACTCTCACCAAACGCAACTCCAGATATGGTTGCACAGCACACACGGTGTCGTATCATGCAACTTCTTGGCGGGTTTCTATTCTCGGACAAATCAAAAAATCGTGTTCATTTGTACATCCTCAGATATATCTGTGAGTTAGACTTGTCGGGGACCCTTAGTTGGGGAAGTGCAGTACTGTCACATTTGTATTGTTATATGTGCAACGTTACTTCATACACAGCGCATCAAGTCAGTAGTCCCCTACTATTGCTTCAGGTACGTAATAAAATTAATTACGAGATCTAATTTTAAACTTATTAGTAGCTCGTTGTAAAAACAATTATGAGATCTAATTATAAAAT
Source organism: Voacanga thouarsii (assembly GCA_026120185.1). Taxonomy (NCBI): domain Eukaryota; kingdom Viridiplantae; phylum Streptophyta; class Magnoliopsida; order Gentianales; family Apocynaceae; genus Voacanga; species Voacanga thouarsii. Next base: position 2,789,810 of record JANUWF010002172.1, read on the forward strand.
TATTATTCTTTTTGTAATAGCTATGGGTATGGAAGTGCATTTCTACTATTAGATCGGATAGAGTACGTCTAATAAAGGATGTTGCACAACATGCGCCGAGAGAGGCAGTATGGCAGAGTCCATTAGAACTTTTTCACACCCCAACACATGTCCTGATTGCGTACAGGGATCAGTTATATCGTATGCGACACAATCATGTAAGTATTACATCTTTGAATATACAATCATGTAAGTATTATAAATTATCATTATTTTTTGTTTGATACTAAAATCGAGTTAATTTGTGCAGTTTATTTAACAACCATACAATGAGCACACGTTAGCATCTCTCCCTCCATATTGTACGCATGGATGATAGATCTGGGCGTCTGTCACTTCACTATTGTATTGGGAGACGATAGAGTTGCATCGACTTGATAGAGTTAGGTGACAATTTAGAATGGTGCAATTAATTCCTGATGATGCTAACACGGGGTCGAATTTGCACCAGTGTGACTTGCATACTACTAGTGCTAGATGGAATGAGATTGATGTGTTACACTGTGCTAACTGGATAAACCGCCACGCATATGTTTGACAGGGCAACTTACTTTTGGGCAAGGGATGGTTTCACCTGATTATGCTACGTGGTATTGGACTAGCACACGGCAATTGATTGGCAATCCAACTATATAACAATCGAATCCTATGAGTTACCAATTTACTAGTTCAACACTTGAAGTATATGTAAGTAAATTTTTTCTAGTGCATGTAAGTATATATAAATTACAATTTATTTATATATTTTTAATGACATTCCTGAAAATGCATATGCAGGCCGACGCGTTGCATCGGATCTTGCACATAAGCAACGAAGCGTCCTAACATAATGATACATCGTACGTTCAGTAAGGCTTCGGAAGAATATTAGATATTGCTAGGTGTATATTTGTTGGGTATCTCTCGCATATCATATATGACGCAGCGAAAAATTAAAACGAAATACCAATCTACATATATGTAGAAAACAAGACATAAATATAACAAATGTAACAACTTTTTACCTTTCTTTGATCGTATGGAAAATAAAATTTTCCTTTTCCAAGTCGAGGCACAATCCAACAATCCTCTTAATCAAACACCACGAGAGTTGAACGTCCAACCACTATAATCACAGTGTATAATTATCTTTAACAGAAATCCACATAGATGGTACACTTAAGCATGAAGTTTTCTGTGCTAGCAGAAAAACTAAGTGGCGGCTAGGGTTAAGTTGCAAGAACCACGAGAGTTGAGAGAAGAGAGAATGTTATGTGTGTTCTCTAAGGTTTTCGTGAATCCACATTCCACTAGGTTTCGTGCATTTCATACATAAAATCGAAAAACCCTACTAAAAACTAAGAATTCTAATCCTATTAGAATTCCCTAATTGTAATTGAAAATATCAAATTCTCATTATTATAATTTGGATCATAAATTATAATTAATTATAATTTGTCCACAACAACTTCTCTTTCTCTCAATTAACCCCACTATGTTATCAAATAACATCTTGAGTATATAATCCTCTATTGTGTGTGACCTATTAGGTTTCCCAATTAATTGGTAGCGAATATGAATTAATCCAAATGTCTTTGAGATTAATAATCCATAATTAATTAGAACTAATCCTATTCATTCTAATAATGATTGGTTTATTAATTCATCAATTAATAAACTCATCTTCACAGATCATGAACGGTATCTAACAACACATCATGACCACCCAAGAGTCTAGGAAGTCAAGTGGCTTGACATGAACCATTCAATAACAAATTACAGTGCAATTAACTTCTTTCACCATACAATATTTCATTCGGTTTTGAGTATGGAATTAGTGCCAACTCCCTCCAAAATATATATTAATTCTTACCCGAATACAATAGTACTTGTACCAGGAACCCACTACTCTAGATGTTGTGTATCAATTGGAACTGTTTCCAATACACAATTGCCTTGGTCAAGGACTTTTCGAGTAGTAATTCATACAAGTGGCCATGAGATATTCGCCCCTACTATTAAGAGTGGTGAATCCTTTATTGACCCTCTCAACTACTTTCGTTTACCTTACAATGTACTAAATATCCATTTCATAGGCGGCCCTCGATTTGGCTCCAAATATTGGAATTAAAGTACAAAGCTCAGCAAACAAAGTCCCTTAGAGATCTCAAATCTAAGGATACTTGCACGTTTGCTATATTGAGATTATATAACTGGCACTAAATAGTTATCCATGTAATTATCTCAAAGTTAGGTCATTCAATGAAGTTGTTCCATTAATAAGCATCCACGTGTTAACTTTGAGCATCTCAATACTCACGGATATGAGAATCACCCTGATCAAGTCAGGAAGTCTAACACATACTAGTCTTAGCGCATTAATGATGTCCTGTCTTATTAATACTACGACTATGGACTATTTAAGTACTAACACTATACAGTGTAGTAGGAATCTCATATCATGTTCTCTATCATAATTTTCTTAACACAGTGTTGTATTATGGACTTTATCCAATAGTTATATTACACAAAAGTAATCAAAAGAAATTGTAAGATAAATAACGCCTATTATTAAAATAAAATGTGTCACATACAATGTATAAGTGATTGCCTTTAAGATATAACACTAACAATATTGACTGCTGGTGGCGAAGCAGATTATCTAAATCGCATGCCATACAAGCCATCTAAACGATCGTATTCTTCTAATTCAATACCACAGATTCCGCAACATGTCCCTCGAGAAGCACCAATTCGAAGGGGCAGTAGGCGGGCACGTCGACGTATTGCAACGGATGAAGTTCCTCAACAGGACCACTACTCACCTATGCCGGCAGATGAAGGTGATTATGTTGCAGGTGATCCTATATCGATTGATGATTTGATTACTCCACAACACCTAATTTTCGATACTAGGCGTCATTCTTCTATTGGCGAGTATGATGTTGGTCCATCTAATAAGTGGTTTCACAGACGGCATATGCAATTTGAAGAGGATGCAGGTCCCTCATACGCTATAGAAGAATACGATAAGGGTCCACCTGAATCACAACCTCAAGAACAACTTTCAAGACGGGTTCTGTCCCTGAATAACTGTCGAGGATATCATTGTGAGACTAGTTGGCATCCTTCTATTAGATGATTTCATGTGTAATATGACTACTTGATATCTAATTTGATATTTTTTCTTAATAATTCATTTATATCTTTTACATTCTATTTTGAAGCTAATACCTTTTTGTTTGAAATTAAAAAGGTGCCTGGTAATTCACGAAATATTTCATCGTTATTATTCACTAAAATATAAATTATTATTTTCATAATTTATATAATTTTTTATGTATTATTGAGATTTGTAATTTTTATATTTTTTACAGATAATTAATAATTATAATTAAATATTATAAATTATACATTTACGAATAATTAAACTTAAAATTATTTTTGAGAGAATTACAGATAATATTTTTATATTTTATTCTACAAATAATTATTTAAAATTATTTAGAATTTTAAAATTTAAAAAATAATATAAATTTATTCAATTTTGTTTAATTTACTTATATTACAAATTAAAAAAAAAGATATAGGCCTAGTTGTGACTGCCAGTGGCAAGGCCTAGTCGCGACTGGCAATCGCAAGGCCAGTCGCACTGGTAGTAGCGAAGCCCATACCTCACGACAACCAATCGCGAGACGTGACATCGACGGGCCCCAAGAGCTACTTTTTGGCTTTGGACGAGCAGCTTGGACTCCTCGCTGTTACCTAGAGCGAGGTTTCGCTTGACCTTGCGCTTGACTAACGCGAGAACCCTGACAACAGGGATATCTCCCCAGCCTCTCTTCTCAATGAATTATTAGGTTTTTGACCTGATTTAATCAAAAACCCGCGGATCGTACAATGACTTGAGTTGACTAGTCACTAGGAGGGCCACATCCAGCGACCTTTGCAGCAGTTAGTATCACAGTAGATTTTATTCAATCACTTAAGAACGATGACTCGTGCTCTTACAATTCGATTTACGAGGAGGTTTTGCTTCAGAGTGCTTTGAAGCCTTTACTGAATCTGACTTCAAAAGTGATGGAGTATGTTTTTTTTTTTAATTAATAAATTGAAATTCTTAAAATTTGCTTGTAGTTGAATTAATTTTTTGCTAATGAGATCTGCATAATATGGGTATTGTAAAAATTATATTAATTTACTAAAGTTGAATAAATCAGAGTACATTGCTTAAATTAAATAATGGAAGGATCATAATGTTTTTGGGGAGAAGATTAGGAAGATTTAATGAAATTAAACTCTAAAAAAAAGATAAATAGTTGAGTTTAGTCTCTAAATTTTTTTGTTTTAACATGATTATTTTTTATTTTTTTTAACTTTATAAATCTTCTATCTTTTTTCTTTTACCACATTAAGTTCTTCTGATCACTTTTGCAGTATCGTATGTACACCTTTTATATTTAATATGAAAAATCCAATTGAAATTTGTCTCATCCCTAAACATCGAAGTTTCCTTCAAGCAAATTGGAACTCTAGAATTTGCAAAATCCATACTCAAGGCCACGTGCGAATGATGCCGGAACATTTGAAGAGGAAGATGACCGAAGATCTTATAACTCGACTTCAAATGTTACGGTAGAATTTTGGACCATACCTCGTCGCACCTTGAAGTTGAGTTAAAGTTGAGTTGTAAAGTATTCGGTCATCTTCCTCTTTATATATAAGTTTCAATTTTTTAATTCTATAAATATTTACATCAAAGGAGAGAAAAAATTATAATTATGTTTGAATTTGATTTGTAAAAATTTATACTTTATTTGTTTAGGAATATAATTTTATGTCTCTATTTTATTTGTTTAGGAATAAATTTATACTTTAATTATATTGTAATTGAATATATTTTTTTGAAATTTATACTGTTATCAAATTCAAACATACTTATAATATTTTTTTACTTTGATATAAATATTTATAGAATAAAAAATTTAAGATTATATATAAAGATATATGATAGACATAGTAATTTTGTTTTATTTGATTTTATAAATGATAAATATTTTAAAAATTAATATTCAATTACAATATATAGAAAATTAATATTCAAGCATAATCAAAGCAAAAATTAACCTTTTTGACCCGAATAATCATATCGGGTTGACTCACATAATATGAGTAGGGTTAACTCGTATAATATGAGTATTGTAAAAATTATATTAATTTGATGAAATTGAATAAATTGGGGACACATTATTTTAATTAAGTAATAGGGGCTACAATGTGCTTAGGGAGAAGATTAGGGTAAACGAATAAAATAAAATAAAGTAAAACCGTGGAAGGAGTACACAAAACACGTTGGAACTAGTACGGGACAAAATCCTTCGTCTATATGGGATGTAGTTCAGAGATTGATGCATCATTTACAGACACGGTCTTTAACTCAGCTGATTGACTCGATTCCAGCTCCATTAATGGCAAGGCCTCTATTTTACTGCGAGTAAGAAATCCAGGTCGCGGAGGGATAGGTAGGGTCACAGAATAACTATTGAGCATGAGAACCACCGAAGCCATGGTCGGCCTTCTCTCAACTTCTTCTTGAACACACAGTAAGCCAATATGGAAACACCGAATGACTTCGTTTTTGGCATAGGAGTCGCCTAGAGCTGGATCCGACAATGTTAATGGCGTGCCATCTCTCCACTTCTTCAAAATCTACACAAACGAAACATGAAGGCAGAATTTGTTCATTTCAAACAAATGCTTTGGATTAGTTAACATTCACATTTCTGTAGGACGGAGAGAAGTTTGTAGACGTCATTTTTTGGATATAGATTGGATGAAGTCTACTTCGTAATTTTAATCCATAAAGATTTACGAAAATGTCATCAGATAAATTTGACTAATCGATTCAACTAAAAGAACCTATAAATATCTTATAAAATTTGAATTCGTAACATTTCATAGCACACGTTTTGAAGATGATGATGTTCCTGTAATTCTTCATATGTAGTTGCAACTTGAAATTCGCATTTCCGAGCATAAGAATTCATGATTCAAGATGTCAGTGGTAACATGGTCTTAAATTTGCACTCACGTAGCTTGGAAGGGATCAAGGCGATCTGATTGGCATAGGCTGCTGTCTCTCTTACGGTCTTACCGCTTAGAATCTCCAGGACAAGAACACTAAAACTATACACATTTATATGTTGGGGTGCCTTGAGAGGTGTACAGGCAGCCTAAGGTGCACTGGTCATTGAGGCATATTCCTCGATTTACATCCTCTACACAGTCCTAGGGGCGGGGCAGTGGGGGTCCTTAAGGGTTGGGGCTCAATCCTTTATGTTGGGGTGCCTTGCATGTTGCATCCCATATCGGATTACCAAGACATCCTGTATCGCCATTAACGCTTTGTTTATTTTCTAGTCCCACACCGAATTTTTATGAATTTTAGCCATCTCAAGTTATTTATAAATTAAAGTTTGGTTTAGTTCTTAATTATCAACACACCAACTACAAGTGTGTTTTGTAGCATTTGAGGCATTTGTTTTTTGCGACTCACTTGTTTTGTATTAGTGGTGTTTAGTAGTTTAGAAACACTAAAACCTTGTAAAATTATATTCTAATAAAGTATTTGTTCTGCCTCCATCTGTAGACATAGGTCATTTGACCGAAGTTTTAGGGTTTTAAGAAAAGTTGCTTCTTAGAATTCAGCCAAAGCTATGTGAAAAAAGTTGAAAGCTTTGTATATGAAGAAGACATATTGTGAATTGGCTCTACCTGCAACAAACTTTGTTTACTCTTCGAATGATTGAAAGTACATCTATTACTTCACATCTTAATACGTTTGATTATCTCATTATGGATTTGAATAATATTAATGTTAAAATAGATGATGAGGATCAGTCTATTTTATTATTGTGTTCCCTTCCCCAATCCTTTAATCATTTTCGAGATATTATGATGTATGGAAAAAAAAAGCTATCTCATATTAAGAAATTAAATTTACTTAGAAATCAAAAGAAAAGATTGATAGAGATTTAATTGGGGAGATTAGTGGAGCTCAGGCTGAAGGTTTGGTAACTAGGGGTATATCTGAAAATAGAAATGTGGCAGTGGTAAATCAACATTTAGATACAAATTTAGATATAGAAATTTGGTTTGCAATTATTGTCATAAAAAATGGCACATTAAGTCTAAATGCTTTAAGTTGAAAAATAAAGATAAGAATAAAGAAAATCTATTGATACAGATGAAGCTAGTATTGTACCAGATGAGAGTAAATGAAATATTTTCCTTGTGACTGATAACATAACAAGGTTTGAAAATGAATAGATTTTAGATTCGGGTTGTTCTTACCGTATGTGTCCCAATAGGGATTTGTTTTCAACTTATGAAGCTTATAATGATGGAGTTGTTTTGATGGGTAATAATGTCGTTTGTAATATTGTGGGTAAAGGTACAATTCGAATTAAAAGGCATGATGGTATTGTGAGAACTCTCACTGATGGTAGACATGTTCCTGATTTTAAAAAAAAACTCATCTCTTTGGGCACCTTTGAGGCCCTTGGGTGTAAATATGCACTGAATGTGGAGTTATAAAAGTTTGTAAAGGTGCTCTTATTGTTATGAAAGGTTGTAAGTCTGATAGTTTGTATATTTTGTAGGGAATTATTGTCATAGGTTCTGTTGCAACTTCTACATTAGTTTTGTCTGATTCTGACATCACCAAATTATAGTATATGCATTTGGGACACATGAGTGAGAAAGGTCAAAGCATGAGCAAGTGAGGCATTCTGAATGGAAAAATACCGGTGCATTGAACTTCTATAAGCACTGTATTTTCAGGAAGTAGAAAATGATCAACTTCAACTCACCAGTTATTCATCGGACTAAAGATAGTTTGGATTATATTTATTCAGATTTTTGGTGTCCATCTTGTGTCTCATCTAAGGGTAGTGCCAGGTATTTGTTAACTTCCATTGATGATTATTTAGGTTTGTTTTCTGAAGAATAAGAGTGATATTTACCTAATTTTCAAACGGTAAAAAGTTTTGATTGAGAAATAGACAGGTAAACAGATCAAGCGGTTGAGGACAGATAATGGAATGGAATTTTGTGAAAAAGAATTTGATGAATTTTGTAAAAATGAAGGAATTATTTGGCACCGTACAGTAAGAATGACGCCTCAACAAAACGGTGTTGCAGAATGTATGAGCAGAACTTTTTTAGAAAGAGCACGTTGTATGATTTCAAATGCAGAGTTGACAAAGGATTTCTGGGTAGAGGCAGCTTCTATAACTTGTTATATTATCAACCGCGCTTCTTCTGCAGCTCTTGATTTCAAAACTCCTGAGAGAGTTTGGTCAGGTACGGCTGCTAATTACTCTGATGTAAAAGTTTTTAGGTGTCCAACATATATGTGTGTAATGATGGGAAATTGGAGTCTAGAGCTAAAAAAGGTATTTTCCTTAGGTATGCTTCTGGGGTGAAAGGATACAGATTATGATGTCCAAATCTCAAATCACCAAAATTTATAATTAGTAGAGATATTACATTTGATGAATTGTCTATGTTGAATACTAATAGGGAGTTTTTGAGTTCTTCTCATGCAGATGAAGATAGTACATAGGTGGAGCTTGAAATTGACAGTTCTAGTCCTTCTAAGTTGACTTCTTCTATTCAGCAAAGTTCAATATCGGTACCTGTTGCCTCTGATCAAGTTGTAGTTTCTGACGAAGAAGTTCGAGAAGAAGAGGAATATTCCACAACCAAGAATAGACCAAGAAGAGAGAGATTCGTCCACCTCAAAGATATGCAAATTTAGTGGTATATGCATGGTCAATTGTAGAAAACACAATTAGATTTCGTAAACCGTTCAAAGAGCGCTTGGACTTGATTGGTGTTCATTGTTCGTAATTTGTTGTCTTTGGACTTTTGTGGAGAATATGAAGCAAAACTGTTATATTTGAATTTTGGTTGCAAATCAAGGTGGAGATTTGTTGGGGTGGTTTGTATCCCACATCAGATTGCCAAGGCATCCTCCACCGCCATTAAGGCTTTGTTTATTTTCTAGTCCCACATCGAATTTTTATGAATTCTAACCACCTCAAGTTGCCTATAAATTAAGGCTTAGTTTAGTTCTTGATTATCAACACACCAATTACAAGTGAGTTGTGTAGCCTTTGAGATATTTTTTCATTGTGATTCACTTATTTTGTATTAGTGGTGTTTAGTGACTTAGGAACACAAAATTGTCTTCTTTATAATGAGGTGTTTGTGTTCGTTCCGCCCACGTAAGTACCTGTGTCTCTCTTTTATTTGATTTCTTGATATTTAATTTTTCTTCACATTATTTTCGTTATTATTTATTTGTTATCGTGTTGTGTGATTTTTGTCAATGGAATTTTGGTTTGTATCATTTTTGCTATTGAAAGGTTTTTGGATTGTTCCCGGGGCCTTTCCCTAACAATCTAACCTTACATAGATCTGGCCATGCATTGCATACTCCGGAGACATATAATCGCTGACTAATCGGAGGTTATTTGTAGAATAATTAGTAAGAATTTAAAGTGTAATATATGCCAACATATGGACTCCGGACAACTTACAATGTTCCAACAATTTTACTTGTTATCGTTTTGGATCGATCAACTCCGAGAAAATTCCTGTGGTACCAAAATCTGCTATCTTTGAATTCATATTTTCATCGCGTAGAACATTGCTTGCGGTACCAAGGCAGGCAGAGGAATGATATTGTTCTATGTCTTTAACTTCGCTTGGATATTCAGATGTTAAAATTAACGTAATTGAATTCTTTAACAATAACAGATCAGTTTCTCACATTTTTCTTTTTTTTCTATATTTTTTGTATATAACTTTGTAATATTTATGCATAGCTTTGTGAACTTTTATGCGTAACTTCTAAAGCAATTTAGAGTTGCTAAATTGTGTAGCATTGTATCCGGTGGAGTGAGTTGTAAATATTTTGACGGGAGGTATAATACATATATAATTTTTTTTTAATGTGTGTTTTGAAGCAAAGGTTAATTTGGATATATCTTTATGGATTCACTGCCACAAGATAATAGCAATTCTTTATTGAATTACAGAACTAATCCCAATCCCTAAGCTTACATCTCCGTATATCATGAACACACAAAATGGAAACTTTGGGTAACCTTTAAATTGCGCCAGCTCTTCTATCTTGGATATGGTTCTGTAATCGATACTTGATTTCTAGACCCTGACATTGTATTACTGGCAGATGTATCAGAGTATTGCCACACAGGCGTGGCCTCTGTCTTGCTACGAGCAAAAAATGGAGGTTGCTGGGGTGTAGCCATGTTAACAGAATTATTTTTTAGGACAGAAACTACTGAAGCCATCGTAGGTCTCTGCTGAACATCTTCCTGAACACAGAGTAAGCCGACGTGAATACACTGAATTACTTCATTTGCGGCATAAGAGCCCTCCAGAGCCGGATCAACCAATGTTAACGGCTGGCCATTACTCCAAAGCTTCCAGGCCTGGAGAGAATGATTGTGAGTTTCATTAGAATTCACCTTACAAAATGAAAATAGCACTAGGAACATGGTTCATATATAGGAAGTAGGACTCACATAGCTTAGAAGGTCTTCAGCACCATCTGATTGGTAGAAGGTGCTGTTCTTCTTGCCACTTATAATCTCCAGGACCAGAACGCCGAAGCTGAACACGTCTGACTTCACAGAAAACTGGCCATGCATTGCGTACTCGGGAGCCATGTAACCACTACAAGCCAAATGGATAATGACATATTATAGTGGTGATTTATGTGGGAAGAGAATTCCCACAGAACTTGGATAAAATACAACTCGAAGAAGGGGGAAAAATATGAGGGAAAAAAAACAGAAAGAATCAGTTCAAGGAATACAGGGTTGATGTAGAACGTACAACGTTCCAGCTATTCTGTTTGTGTTTCCTTCTAATTGATCAACTCCAAAAATCCTTGCCATGCCGAAATCTGCAATCTTGGGGTTCATATTTGCATCTAATAGTACATTGCTAGCTTTAAGATCCCGATGTATGATTCTGAGGCGAGAATCTTCATGGAGATAAAGAAGTCCTTTTGCAATTCCTCCTATGATTGTGTATCGTCTTGACCAGTCCAATAGCAACTGCCTTTCTGAATCTTTAAAAAGATCAAAGATATTTTCTAGGTTAATGTTTGTGAAATGCCATTCTCAAACATATTCAAGAAACGTCAATGTGTTATTGAAGTGCAAAATCTTCAGATGCAAGTTCCTGTGACTAGATTATACAGGAAAAGAACAGTAGAGAGGAAACAAATAAAGATTTTAGTCAGTGTCAACCAAAAAGGAAGTAGTCTAGGCTTCTGTTTGGGACAAACTCGTAGATGAGTATCTTCTCTTCTCCTTGAAAGCAAAATCCCAGCAATCGAACAAGATTCCTGTGTTGGAGCTTGGCAACAAGTGTAATTTCAGTTTTAAATTCTTCAGCACCTTGCAATGAACTTTTAGATAACCTCTTCACAGCTATGTCTTGTCCATTAGGAAGCGTACCCTGAGGGCATAAATTGATAAGAATGATCAGATATATCTTTGTATCATTTGTGAATCCATCTACTTTAACACTTTAGTTAGCTCCAAATTCTATCAATTTAACCTCCAAAGCTCATATTATCAGAACTTCTATCCTAAGTACCACTTAGAAAAACATCCTTGTACCTTGTATACAGAACCAAATCCCCCTATGCCGATTTTTTTCTGAAAAGAGAAATTGTTTGTGGCTGATTGGATCTGACTTAAATTGTACAGTAAGGATTCCTCTGTTGAGAACTCGTCTCCAGCTATAACACAATTCAAATATTCAAAAAGTTAGATTATTATTTGGAAATTTGGATTTCAATGTAACCCTTTGCGCTTTTTCCGATCCCATTCTAACCGGAAGAAGAAAATGAAAAACCAGGCTCTCCTTTTTAATCTTAGTACATACCTGCGTCTGTAACCAAGTCAATTGTGTCATCTCTCCTCTTTGATTTCCTCCTCAGAAAAAAGAAGGCTGTCACTAACAGCAGAATGAGAATAATGGCGAGCAAGACAATGCCAATAACTACTGGTCCTGAGATGCCCCTTTTTCCTGAATCACACCACAAGTTCATTTCGCCCAAACAAATTTTAGTTTGAAAAAAAAAATGCTTGTTCATACTATAAACCTTAAGATGCCCTGGTAAACTTGGAAATTGATAGTGGGAGCAAAATCATGTCAAATGGTGTTGATTAATGATTGAGATCAAAGTGGTACACAGGATAGAATTAGAAACAAAATTTTGCTCCAGATTGTACCTTTAGTAGAAGGAGGAAGAGGCGGCACCGGAGTAGGCACTGGAGCAGGGGATACAATTTTGTAAAACGGGTAGAGCTCGTATCTCACGTTACAGCTAGGAAAGAGCACTCTACCTCCACGAACATTTTCACAACAAAACGGTATGCGTAAAACAGATTCGTGAAGGCATGAAGCACAATCGGTACTGGAAAGATCCGGCGTGCACTGCGCAAGGCAATACAAAGTCTCAAACGAGGAAGAATTGCTGTTGGAACCAAAAAAATAAAAAGATCAATTTCGTAAATAATAAATTTATCTGCAATATACCACTCACGAATGTATTCGTTAAGGTGCACTTTGGAAATTTTTTCCTTTTTTTTTTTCCTTTTCCTCTATGAGTGTCCTCATTTTTAATATTCTGATGAAAATAATGCAATGAAAGACAATTATAGCAAAAATTAAGGCAATGATTACATTAATGAAGTTTTTAGCTTAGTACTACCTCCAGAATTTGACTTCTTTCACAGCGAACTTCTTGCCTGAAAGGTCATTTGCAGCATCATACGCAGTCTCATCCATCAGGTTTCCCAGTACCTCTTTGAACCTGTCCGCTCTGGTGGCATTGCTGGTGTTAATTAGATAAAGGCCGAGGTTCGTACTTACCGCGGAGAAGATGGATCGATTTGAATAGCGTAACAAGCAAAAGTCATACCAAATAATTGCAGTAGTCTGATTATAGCAAAGCTCCAGAAGTTTTGTGGAAGCATTTGCAACGCACGATCCACATAAATCACTGGTAACATCCCCTCGACACATAAAGAGGCCATAGGTTGCGTCGGAGGTGTTGATTCCGGCCGTGGAATTGTAGAAGTCATTGGTCCGTGATGCATTAGATAAGGAGGAGAGTAGGAAGTCGAGGTTGGGTCGGTAGTTGCTGTTACCATTAGGATTAATGTAAGTATTATTTCGGCAGATATATCCAAGGAGATCCTGAGATCTTGCTCCTGCGCTGATGCTAAGCAACACGACGAGCATGCAACACGAGGGAAACAGAGCTCTGGACTTCATCATGTTGAAACAAGCCTCCGCCGTTATAGTACCACAATCCTTAACTAGGCAATTCGGATAAGTCCGGCGTTCAACGCTGATAGGTGATATTTGTTCAAGAAAAAAAGATGCCTCCGATTGCAGGAAGACTGGGTGAAATTTCTTTGAAATATCCTACTTTGGTACTGCGTCTCGGACCGAAACTCTTCTTTTGCACATTTTTTCTTTGATTTTCCTTCTCTTTCTTGTTTGATCCGGTAATGGGTATGACTTATGAGCAACTTTGGCTTTGTGCACTTTTTCATTTTATTAATAATTGCACGTTGATGGGTGGTTTTTTTTTTTTTTTTTATAGCATTGATGGTGACTGCACTGAAACAGGTGAATCGTACCTAGTAAACTACTCAGAGGTAATATAGGGTTAACTAGAGTGGATTTTTTTTTCCCCCTTACTAGTAGTACCCTATAAAAAACTCACTAAATTTCATCCAAGTTCTAATAGAGGTGTCTAATAACCAACTTGGCTTATTTGAAAATCTAATTAAATATTTAAAATTAATTAATTATTTAATTAAGTAAGTAAATTTCATGTAAATTCTGTAGAAATGTCTAATATTCAACCGTGCTTGTTTGATAAAATAATTAAATAATTAAAATTAATTAATTAAGTATATTTAATAATAGATAATATCAAATACTTAATTACTTAAGTACTTTTAATAACATCTTTTTATTATCACTTGATTAATTAAAATGTGTTGGAATTCTATTATAAATTTTAAATAAAATGAAAATTACTTAAATTTTAAGTTTAAATAAATCAAATATTGTTATTATTAATATTATTCACTTAATCTAAATTATAATAAAATACAATGTAAATATGAATAATAATCAATTTAATCTTCACCGTCTTTATATTTCAGAATTCAATAAGTAATAAGCAAAATTGGAAGGACCTTTTTGTTGTTCCACAGTCAAATTCTGTTATTTTGTGTTTTGGTTTTGAAAATTATAATAGAACATATCCAACTCTTTATTTTTAGTGATTTTTTTTCCCAAATAAATCTGCTTTTTTTTTTAGATTATAAGTTTTTAGATAATTCAACCTTTCTAGAAGGTCTAACATTTTAAAGTTTGTAATGTACAAAAATTAGGTTTATTTAAAATTTTTTATTTCAAAAATTATTGTAAAAAGCAATACTTGTTTTTAAGAATTTAAATTCATTCAAAATTATAGAAAACATCAATCAGACAGCATAAACTCAATCCAGGCATACTCATGCTTCACAAAATTATAAAATTAGAAAACTAATTCCCTTTTTTAAATGAATAGTTATATCTCCAATGTCTCCTAAACAAGAATTATATCCGCTTTCCAAAAAATAGAAAAAAAAAAGAATTATATCCCTGATTTATAAGGATTCGGGGCCGCGCAAGTTGTCGTACAATAACTTGTGCTGTCATTTGAGTTCACATGAACATTTGACACAATCACATGAACATTTCACACGATTACATGAACATTAAAACAACGTCATTTTACTAAAAAAAATTTTTACACACGGCCACTTTTTCGAACGTTAGATTTTCACCATTTTCGATCTGAGCCGTGAAATCACCGCACAAGTTGCAGAACACAACTTGCGCGGCCCCAGATGCGATTTATAACAACACCTAAGATAAAAATTGATGTATAATCCTCTCTTTGTTTTTTTCTTTTTTCTTTTTAACAAGTAGTTTCCATAAAGTCTTTGGGTCAAAAGACTAAACTAACTATTTTTAAAAAACATAGTTTAGTAAAATAATTAATAATAAGAATATGAAAATAATGAATAAATGATTAATTTTTTTAAAAGTTTAGTATGCTCATAAAGAAAGAATCTTTAAAGTAATTTATTTAGTATACATAATTAAATAAATATGTACGCAATTTTTTTTTAAATAAAAAATGTGAGCCCACGGCCCAATTCTTAATTGAGATTGTCTTTTTATATCTAATCTGTTATGGGTTTAGCCTATGCAGTTAGGGATTTAATTAATAGAGGGAGTAATTAGGGGACTTATTAGCAATTATTACTCTTAAGACTGATTTACGTTCTGTCAGTACGTTGTTTCTAACATTCACGTTGTTCACCATTCAGAGACTATTCAAAAAGAGAAGAGGTCTAGGAAGAGGAGATAAGGGAAGGGAAAGTGCTTGAGACTATAGATTTAGGTAATTCGTGTTCCCTTATACTTCTGTCAAGGTTTAATTGGTATCTAGAGTTCTTGATTTTGAGCTTCTGATTTGGGAAAATTGAGTCTAATGATTCTAAAAGGGTAATGATAACTGGGATGGTAGGGGAGAAAGAAATTAGAAGTGATAAGAGTAGTCTGTGATTCAGTGTTTCTGGTAAGGGATTCTGACTTATCTGTGTTTTTTGTTCTTGACTGGTGTTTTTAATAAATTCTCTTCTATTCTAAAATTCTGGAAAAATTATGTTAGTATAAAGTTGGATTGAGCATGGTAAATAGTTCATTATTTTGATTGAGTTATTATGATGATAAATATGGTTTATGGGACATGTAATTTTTTGTTCTGGCACTGTTCTGATTTCTGATTTTGTTCTGTTTGATGTTTGGGGCTTGGAATTGGTCGGGATGATCCCATTTTGTTATGTGTACTAGCCCAAGGCTTGGGGGATACAATACCTAGCTAACCTATTCTGTGTACTGACCCTTCTCCTAACGGGATACAATAGTTATATGATTGATATCAGTTAGCTAAAGCCTTATTCCCAAACATGATTCAGAATTCTGATATTTATGTGTATTCAATGGTTTGGTGTGTGTGGAATGACGCAATGATTCCTTCTTAGAAACTGTAAGGTGCATGGTTGCATGTCAATTGTTAGAGTGGGTTTGAGAATATATGCTCTTCAGTTCAATCTCTGTGAGAATGGCATTATTTTTCCTTCATTATGTTGTTGTTGTGTGTACTCGGTTCTGTTCTATTTATTTTTTTTGCAAACCCGACATCAACCGGTGCCGGTTAATTGCTCCTACAGGCGCCAGGTCGCAACCCTTACAGGCGCCGGTTCATCGTTATAAGGCGATCCTTCCGCTTTTGGCATCAAACGGCACCGGTTCTTCTTTTTCAGTAGACGTCGGTTCCCTTTAGAACTCTGATTCCCCACATTTTGACCATGAATCCTAATATTTTGTCGTACCAACCTCTATTGTGAGTTAAATGTGAGAATTTTCTTGAGCTTGGACCGCAACCATCTCCTTAATCGTGTCAAATTATAAATTTCTGTTGAAAGACTAAATGCTTTGCAAAACTATTACTTATGTAACTTGTTCAATTCTAGTTAAGTCATGTTTTCCTTATTGAGCTAGTGAGCTCACCCCTTATCTATTATTTCAGGTTCTCAATTGGAAGAGGAGGAGTTAGACGGGTTCAAGGAGGACCTAGAGTGATTTTTTTGAAGAGCTTATGTAATACACTATTCATGTTAGATTTATGTTGATTACAATTGAAGTTTTAGCGTTTGTTGGAATAATACAAGTTTATTAAATTTTATTTTCCATTGTATTTTAGTTAATGACATTTGGGTTATTTTAGTTTGTTTTGTCTGTTTCTGGTTCTGAGTTCGGTATTCCATTATAGGATACTGCCATGTCATCCTTGGGTTCGAGACGTAACAGTTAGTGGTATCAGAGAAATAGATTATGATTACCTTAAGCTTAAACTGCAAGTAAAATAAGTTTGAAAATTCTGTAGGTCTGATATGTGAGTGAGTAGAGGTCTAAGCGATGCTTAAGTTTCTGGGACTGTTGATTGTTGAGATTTTTATTGTTCTCTTCTTTGTTTGTTGTTATGTCAGTACGTTGCAGAATTCGATATGGCACGAGGAATAAGGAGAACAACTCATGAGGGTGCGAGAGATAGTGACCGTGATAGAGCAGTCACAAGGATTCGGGGTTAGGCTAGTAGAGGTAGCCCAGGGCTCGGGGTCATCAGCAACTGTATCTGCACTGCTTAGGGCTACAGAAGTACCACTTGAGGGAGTCTGTTTGCCTCCACCTTTGGCGTTTGCACCACCATCAGTCTCTATAGAGCCACCCCCGACTCCTATGCCAACCGGGGTGCCTTCCTCTATTCCATCAATTATGTCGGGGCCTAGTACACCTATTGATATGCCTACTGCTCTGGCAATAATGGCACAGGCTATGCAGGGCTAATAGTTTTTACAGTAAGAACAGATGAGGGTGCAGCAAGAACAGTTGAGGCTATAGATTGAACAATAGAGGATACAGCATGATCAAGAACGATAATATCAGTGTAATGATTCTGGGGCAAAGGCCTTACATAAGAGGATGAAAAAGATAGGATTGCCTACCTTTAATGGAATTGGAGGCCTGGAGAAAGCCGAAGAATGAATCAAGGAACTTAAGCACCACTTCGAGACAATAAAAGCCCCTAAGGAGGTGAAGCCTAAGGTAGCAGTACCGTTTCTGGTTGGAGAGGCTTTAAGGTGGTGGAAGGGAGTGAAGGCTATCTACTAGCGGGGAGAAGAGCCTTTTTCTTGGGAGAAGTTTAGGGAGATTTTTCTGGAGCAGTACTTCCCCGACACCTTCAAGATGGAGAAGGAAAATCAGTTTTTTGAGCTTGTTCAGACAGAGCAGATGAGCGTTACCGATTATGCACTCAGATTTACTTCATTGGGAAAGTATGCTCCTGCAGTCACTCGGGATTCCATCTCGAGGACTAACTGATTTGTTCGTAGACTTCAGGCCAGGATTTGAGGAAGATTATCAGCTATCCTACCTACTAGTTACTAAGAGGCCTATTAGAGGAGTTTGGACATTGAGGCCGAGTTTAAGAGGACTGATATCGAGAGGGGCGAAAAAAGGCCTAGGTCCGTGTTCAGCTAAGGGCAGAGTGTTGGATTTGGATTCAAACAGGGACAGAGTTTCACGCCTGGGTTCAATCAGGGGCAGAAGCCTAGATCAACACCGATGGATCAGCCTGATACCAAGAGGAGAGCCATAGCTGGTTCGTCAGCACTGGCAACCTCAGGAGGTTGCACCTTAAGTGCCACAGGTTCCACGGTGCCCCAGTATAATACGCTGTGGAATGCTTGCACTAACTGTGGCAGGAGACATCTAGGAGAGTGTAAGTAGGCCTTAGGTAGTTGTTTCAGGTGTGGGAAGTAATGACACAAGGTTTACCAGTGCCCAGAGCCAATTCTGGGGCCAGCCCAAGCAAACGTTGAGACGCAGAAACTAAAGACGGGAGAACAGAGACAGAAGCCTAATGCTCGGGTTTTCGCCCTTACTCATGACGAGGCCGAGGCAGCTGAGGACATAATCACAAGTATGATTCTAGTTAACTCTGTGCTAGCTTATGTGTTGTTCGACTGTGGTGCTTCCCATTCGTTTGTATCTCGTAGATTTGCCAAAGCACTTAAAACTGTTCCCACCTTGTTAGACAATGCTAATAGGATGTCTATTCCTAGTGGGAAGGTTTTAGTTTCCAACCTTCTGCGTAGGGGTTGTAAGTGAAGGATTAAAATGGTAAAAATTATCAAAACGAAAGAATGTTAGGAAAACGAAAAATTTACCTCTGTGATTGAGTGACCCTCTTTGCATTAGTGTAGATGTCTGTATAAGGATACTTGAGGGTATTGAATCATATCCTTACAAATGTCTGCTGCGTCTCATTCACTCGAAGCCTTTGATATTCCAAAATGGTGCCCATAACACAGCCAGTGAAAGTTTAAAGAAGTGGGTTGCAATAAGTTTTTCTTCTCTGAAAATTTCACATACCTTTGTTTCTGTGAATTGGGTCTCTTCTTTGAATGATTTTGTTTTCTTGTTTTCTCAATGAAAAAGCCAAGCCATTATAGCTTCCTTTCCTTTTTCATTTACACACCCCGAGAAAGTGGCCACCTGTGTGAAAACAGAAAGCTCCATGCTTTTATTATCCTTCACGCAAAATAATACGAGATCCATCCCATATTATTTTTTTAATTAAATAAATAATTAATTTTTTAATTTTTTAAAATTTTATTTTGACATTGGTCTTATTCATTAGGCCAAATAAAATTATTTACTCTTGGGCTTGAACACTCATAAATAATAAATCTTAATTATTTATTTTCTGAGTTTTATGAAACAGCCCAATAAATAATTAACAAGTTCAAATAGACCAATATAAAATATCAGTCATTTTATCTAGTTTTATATCTAGATTAATTTTTTAATTATTCAATTAACCAAGTAAACTAGATAAAATAAATACTCTCTCTCGAGCCATTTATTTTATTCTAGTTCAATAATAAATTAGACTAATAAAATGAAATAAAATCATAATTATCAAGACCAATTTCTTAACCCAAATCTTTCATGACTTAAGGGTCATTCCAGGGACCAAAAGACACATCACCTTGGCTTAAAATGACCAAAATATCCCTACTATATAAATAGCTATATTTTACATTTTAAATATTTTCTAATATCCCGATAAGGAAATATTGATCCCAAGGACGATGCTGCGTTAACAAAGTTTTCGACCTACAGGTGTAATGACAAAAATACCCCTCTACGCATCGTCGTGCAATTAGAGAGGAAGAGTGTACTAACACCTCTCTAATAGACATCTACCATCCTTAAACATCTAATCCAATAATCCACAACTATTGGAATGTTTCCACTTTCTAAGGGAGCTATCCCAAAGTAAACATCCAAGTCATGTTCCCCAGGGTCCTAGATAATTAGATAATTTGAATTGTCATAAGAGGGGATATAGCGTAGAAGCTATCTTGTATAAGTCTGTCTTGACTAACTAGTCACATATACCCAACATACAAGTATATCGACTCTATGAAAGAACCTCAACTACAGTATATCAAAGTATATGATTATAGTTTCGTCAAACCACCAACTCATACTCAAGCGGTAAAATATTAGTCCACACTGTAACAGTAATAGTCTAGGCTTCTTTTAAATAGTAGTTTCAGAAACCACTATTACAGATCATGTTCTGCGTATTCGAAATATACTCATGCTATGAAGTGAGTAGACTATTCACTGACTAAAGGTAAGTCATTCCCCATTTAGAATTCATAACACAATAACCTATACATGATGAGATTTCTATTCTCATCAATCGGTTAAGAACAAACATTTATGTGTTAAGTAACCCATAATCCATACTTTAATATGAAAGATCACCATTCACATAAATCACTTACTTAAACACAATATGTCCTTTCCAAACGAAAATCGTACACAAATAAAATGTAAATTTACAAATAAATTTTGAGAATAAATTTTTTTGTTAATAAATTCAATAATTACATCAGATAAACTAGTTTAGAGGGCATATATTCTAACAATCTTCCATTTGCACTCTAAGACTAAGAAAGTCCGTAGGTGCCCACCCTTATGGCGTTTAAGTGTCTCTTGAAGACTCTCTCAACCAAAGGCTTGATAAAGGGATATGCTAGATTGTTCTTCGAGGCTATCTGTTCTACTATGATTTTCCGTCTCTGAATGAAATACCGGATCAGGTGGTATTTTCTCTGGATGTGCTTCCCCTTCTTGTGGTTCCTGGGTTCTTTGGATTGCGAAACTACTCCAAAGTTGTCGCAATACATCACAATCGGTCTGTCCATGTATAGCACAACTCCAAGTTTTGAAAGGAACTTCGAGAACCAAACTACTTTCTTGGATGCTTCCGAAGCTGCCACATACTCAATTTCCATGGTTGAGTCAGCAATACAACATTATTTGATACTCTTCCATGAAACAGCTCCTCCAGACAATGTGAAGACATATCCACTAGTGAATTTTCTCTCATCCTTATCTGCCTGGAAATCTAAGTCTGTGTATCCAATAGAAACCAAATTGTCAACCCTGTAAACCAGAATATAGTCTTTCGTACCATTGAGGTACTTAAGAATATGCTTTACAGTTTGCCAATGAACCTCCCCAGGGTTTGACTGATATCTACTAACTAAACCTATAGCAAAGTAAATATCTGGCCTAGTACACAGCATGGCGTATATGAGACTTCCCACAGCTGAAGCGTAGGGAATCCTACTCATCCTATCTTTTTTCTCTTGAGACTTAGGACACTCCTTAGAACAAAAAGGTTTCATCATCCTCTTGAAACTTAGGACATCCATTTGTCATATCTCATAGTCGTAATGACATGCAATGGCAAAGACGATATGAATGGACTTAAGCATGGCTTCCGGGGAAAAGGTTTCATCATAATCGATTCATTCTTTCTGAGTATACCATTTTGCTACAAGCCTAGCTTTGAAGGTTTCTACCTTCCCATCGCACCCCTCTTCCTCTTGTATAGCCACTTACACCCAATGAGTTTTATCCCTTCAGGTGAATCTACAAGATCTCAAAATTAATTGAAGTACATAGACTCAATCTCGACTTTTATTGCTTCATGCTATAGATCTGCATCGACATCAACAATAGCTTCCTCGTATCTAGTGGGATCTTGTTCCTGATGGTTAGAGATTAGCTCGAACGCCTCTCTTGTCCATCTTTCTAGAACTTTAGATATCCTCCCACTACGACGAAGCTCCGTTTGTACAGGTTTTTGAGGCTGTGCCTCTTCTTGTTACACAATCGGGTCTGAAGAAGTTGATTCCAAAGGTAACTTCTCCTTGAGTTCCAACCTTATTGAACTTTTAGTGGAAGTACTTTGATCATCCTCCAAGTATCTAGTATTAGTACTTATCAGTACTTTCTGCTCCTTAGGATGATAAAAGTAACCTCATTTTGTCCCTTTTGGATACCCAATAAAGTAGCATAATTCTTATCTTGATTCTAACTTGTCTCTCTTGATCAGTACATAAATTGGACAGTCTCATATCCTCAGATGATTTAAACTTGGCTTATGCCAATCCACATCTCATAGGGTGTCTTAGGTACTGACTTGAAAGGCACCAAGTTCAGAATGTATGCCGTTATTTCCAAGCCATATCCCCAAAAAGAGACTGGAAGAGTAGCATGAGATATCATGCTTCAGACCATTTCCATTAATGTCCTATTCCTTTTCTCAGCTACTCCATTCTGCTAGGGTGTACTCGGCACAAAAAGTTGGGATACTATTCTATGATGTACCATGTAATCCTTAAACTCACCGAGGAAGTATTCTCCACCATAATCCAATCGTAAGGTTTTGATCAGTTTACCTATCCACTTCAGCCTTAAAGCCTTTGAACTTGTCAAAAGAGTCAGATTTGCGCCTCATCAGGTAGACATAACCAAACCTTGTACAATCATCCGTGAAAGTGATGAAGTACTCAAAGCCCCCTCTAACTTGACTAGACAAAGGACTACACTCATCAGTATGAACAAGACTCAATATCTTATTAGCTCTATCAGCCTTTTGGGTGAACGACCTTTTGGTCATTTTTCCCATAAGGCAGGATTCACACTGATGCCAACTTTTCAATCTTAATGAGCCCAATGGCCGATCATAGATTAACCTCTAAATCCTGGTTGAGTTGATATGGCCCAACCTTATATGTCAAAGATATGAGTCATTAACATTGGTCTTTCTCTTCTTACTTAAAGGTTCAGATTGAACGTTATTTATTTAATTGTTTGTAAGATTTTAAAAAAAATAAATTTTCATACATATGCCCTGTACATAAAACTTCTTAATTTCTACCGATAGTAAAACCAGAATGAAAAGAAATAGAATATTCATGATTTATTAGCTTTGCAATTGAAATCAAATTCTGTCTAAAACCGAGTACATATAAAATATCATTTAATACAACTATTTCATTACAATAAAAAATAAGATCCAGCTCTCCCACTGCAAGGGCCCATACTCGTGCTTCATTTCCTACTCGTAGTCCATACTCGACCTTCTGGAGTTTTCTTATCTTCCTAAACCCCTACAAGGAGTTACAAATATGATCAGTGGCACTATAATCAATAATCTAAGTGGAAGTTGATCCAACTATTAAAATAGACTCTAGATAGAGAACAATACATGTAGGGTTTTTCTTGGCCTGAAGTTCTAGACACTTATTTTTCCAGTGTCCATTCTGCCCGCATTTGAAGCATTTACCTTTGGGCTTGTTGGTCTGGTTCTTGGGCTGGACCTGTGCGTTTCCCTTCTTCTTCTTGAACTTCCTGGGCTTGGGCCCAATTCTGGAAGAAAAAGTTCTAACAATCATAGCCTTGAACTGTGGTTTCATGACCTTCTCCGCCGCCTGGAGCTCTTTCATCAACTCAGTTAAAGTCATGTTTAATTTGTTCATATTGTAGTTCAACTTAAACTGAGTAAAAGAGCCCGGCAGATATTCGAGAACTATGTCCACTTGGCTCTCGAGGTCAATAACAGCCTCTAAGACTTCCGGTTCCTCAAAAGCAACAATCATTTTCAACATATACTCCCTATCTAATGCTTCCTCAACTATCTTAGTGTTTATGATTGTCCTTAGAGCTTCATGCCTTGCGGACTGGCTCTTATCGGCGAATATCGTGGCTAATGTCATATGCAGTGGCTATGTGCTCGTATTTTGACTGGAGCATATTAGACATGGAGGCCAACATGTAGCATCGAGCTATTTCGTTGGCCTTCTTCCATACTTTCTCAGCTTCGCGCTCATCAGTGGTAGAACCCTCCCTGATAACAGGGCAAGTTTCAAAGAGGATATACTTACACTCCTCAGCAGTGGGTATTATGTCCAAATTCCTTTTTTCAGTCTACATAATTTGGACCGTTAGCTTATTCTCACGGAGAATAACGGCCAAATGACTAAAAGAACCTCCACCAACTATTTCTGAAAAATCAAAAATTCAATTTGTGAAAAAATAAAATAATTTGTGACTTTATCTCCATATTAAATCCAATAATAGTTAACCCTATCACTATTATCTTTAATATGATTAATTTTAGCTCTTAGAAAAACTAACATAGTTTCTTAAGAAGATTAACAGTTTTCTAAACTAAGTGTATTAACCACCACAAATTAATTTCCCTTCTAGGTAATGATTTAGAAAATAATTCCATCGTGGGATGATCGTTTCTTCTTATTTCCTATGGACATTCCTCGCACAATAACCTCCAACGTGGGCTGGCCGATTATAGCACGTGTCCTGAGTTATTAATTACATCCATCCATCAGTTTTAAATCCTTGTGGTATTCCCATTCTATACGGGTTCACTTTCAAGATGACGCGAGGGGACTCACAATCTGTAATGAGGATCGTGATGAAAGTCATGGGGCTATTGGAATCCCTCTCCCACTTAGTATTTTAAAATAAAGGTTTTTCTTGAAAAATATCTTTTGAAAATTTTAATTAAATTTTTTTAACTCAAAATAAAATATATAAACTCATAAAAATTTCTATGTCAAGGTTTATATCCTTTGAGAAATTTTTTCATTGATTAATTTTATTTAAGTTAATAAACTTAATAATTTAAAAAATTTTCAATAAAACTTTTGAGAGATTTTGATCTCAAGATTAATTTGATAAAAACAATTTTCCTTGTTAAAATTCAATCAAAATAGTTTTCTATTTTAATTCATAAAAATATCTAAATCCAATATATTTTCTATGTCAAGGATAAAATCTTTTGAGAAAATATCCAAGAATTATTTTTTGTTCGAATTAAAATTAACCATTTGATTTAAGAAAAATGTTTTCCTTTTTCAAAATTCTCCAAGACTTTGGTCTTTAAGAAAATGCGTACATAAGGTACAAAAAGAAATAAGTATGCTAGAAAATTATAAACGTTTTTATATTTTTCTATTCTTTTATCCTAAGTGTCCAAATAATATGATTAAATACATTAATTAATTAATGGTCTTGTTTAATCTTAAAATTTTCTTTACTATTATTTTTCATGCAAAATATTCAAAGAATATTAATTATTGTAATAAAAATAACTTCACTTGGTATAGGACCAAAAATTATATATATATATATATATATATATATATATATATATTTGGGTCGGGTCCAGTGTACCCGCCACACTATATCACGGCCCACAGGAAAACCCATGGGCCGGATCCTGCGCCCACCCAGCTGCACGGTCAAAATTGTTAACCGCACAGCATTGCCAAATGTAATTGCAACTTCCTCTCTGATGGCTTCAGTGAGAAAGCCTTCCTCGCTGGGATGAGCCGCGACTCAGCGGCTCCACACTCATCGACAGCACGACTCGGTTTGGCGGCTGGCTTGCACAGTACCTTCTTCTCCAGAAGGACTGTTGCGTACTGTGTTTCGATTTTTTCTTCCATTTTCAATCAAAACTCATCCAAACAACCGTCTATACCCTAAAAAATACTGAGCTTACACGATATCTATGAAAGCAATCAAAATACATTGTTCCTATACTTCCATTCGCGAAACTTACAGTGAAACTACCCATACCAGTAAACACGAAGGATCAAAGATTTCAACAAAAACAAATATTTTTTTGTTTTAGTTAAGCCTAGCATGCTTCTTACATTTGTCAAACCATGGTTCTGATACCACTTGAAGGATTAAAATGGCAAAAATCATCAAAATGAAAGTATGTTAAGAAAACGAAAAATTTACCTCTGTGATTGAGTGGCCATTTTCGCACAGGTGTAGATGTCTGTATAAGGATACTTGAGGCTATTGGATCACGTCCTTACAAACGTCTTCTGAGTCTCATTCACGTGAAACATTTGATCTTCCGAAATAGTACCCGTAACACAGTCGGTGAAAACTTAAAGAGGTGGGTTTGCAATACGTTTTTCTTCTCTGTGAAAATTTCACAGACCTTTGTTTCTGTGAATTGAGTTTCTTCTTTGAATGATTTTGTTTTCTGTGTTTTCTCAATGAAAAAGCCAAGCCATTATAGCTTCATTTCCTTTTTCATTTACACACCCCGAGAGAGTGGTAATCTGCGTGAAAACAGAAAGTTTTATACTTTCTGTTATTCTTCACGCAAAACAACACGGGATCCATCCCGTATTTTTTTATTTAATTAATTAATTATTAATTAAATAATTAAATTTTTTAATTTTATTTTACCTTAGTCTTATTCATTGGGCCAAATAAAATTATTTACTCTTGGGCTTGAACACTCATAAATAAAAAATCTTAATTATTTATTTTTTGGACTTTATGAAACGACTCAATAAATAATTAACAAGCCCAAATAGATCAATATAAAATATCATATATTTTTTCTAGTTTTATATCTAGATTAATTTTTTAATTATTCAATATGGATCTTGGAACCTGAATAATTAATTAACCAATTAAACTAGATAAAATAAATACTCTCTCTCGGGCCTTTTATATAAAATAAAACCATAATTATCAAGACCAATTCCTTAACCCAAATCTTTCATAATTTAAGGGTCATTTCGAGGATCAAAAGACATATCGCCTTAGCTACTAAAATGATCAGAATACCCCTACTATATAAATAGTTATATTTTATATTTTAAATATTTTCTAATATCACCATGAGGAAATATTGACTCCAAGGACAATGTTGCGTTAGCAAAGTTTTCGACCTACATGTGTAATGACTAAAATACCCCTCTACGCATCGTCGTGCAATTAGAAAGGAAGAGTGTACTAACACCTCTCTAATAGACATCTATCATCCTTAAACCTCTAATCCAATGATCCACGACTACTGAAATGTTTTCACTTTCAAGAGAGCTACCATAAAGTAAACATCCAAATCATGTTTCCCAGGATCCTAGATAATTAGATCATTTGAACAGTCACAAGGAGCGATATAGCGTAGAAGCTATCTTGCACAAGTTTGTCTTGACTAACTAGTCATATATACCCAACATACAAGTATATCGGCTCTACAAAAGAACCTCAACTACAGTATATCAAAGTATATGCTTCTAATTTCCTCAGACCACTAACTCATATTCAAGCGGTAAAATATTAGTCAACGCTGTAGTAGTAATAGTTTGAGTTTCTTTTAAATAGTAGTTTCAGAAACTACTATTACAGATCATGTTCTACGTATTCGAAATATGCGCATGCTATGAAGTGAGTAGACTACTCACTGACTAAAGGTAATTCATTCCCCATTTAGAATTCATAACACAATAACCTATACATGATGAGATTCTCATTCTCATCAATTGGTTGAGAACAAACATTTATGTGTTAAGTAACCCGTGATCCATACATTACTGTGAAAGACCACCATTCACATAGATCACTTACTTAAACACAATGGGTCATTTCTAAACGAAAATTATACACAAATAAAATGTAAATTCATAAATAAATTTTGAGAATAAATTCTTTTATTAATAAATTCGATAATTACATCAAATAAACTCGTCTAGAGGGCATATATTCCAACAGTAAGGTAGAGATTGAGGAAGAGAAGTTGGATGCGAGCTTGATTTGGTTAAATATGGTGGACTTTGATGTCATCTTGGGTATGGATTGGTTAACTAGTAATCATGTCTTAGTGGATTGCCAAGAGAAGAGAGTACAATTTGCTTTGCCCAGAAGAGTAGTGTTCCAATTCCAAAGTAGAGGAAGGGAGCCTAGCAGAGGATCAATGCCAGTGATTTCAGCGGTTAGAGCTCACAATAGTCTACAGAAAGGATGTGAGGCATACTTGGCGTATGTGGTGGTTCTGAGAAGAAAGAATTGTGTATTGAAGATATAGAAGTAGTGAGGGAATTCAAGGACGTCTTTCCCAAAGATCTACCAGGTATACCACCGAAAAGGGAAGTAGATTTTGAGATCAATTTAATACCAGGGGCTAAGCCAATTTCAAAGACCCCATATTGAATGGCACCAGTAGAATTGAGGGAATTGAAAACCCAAACTTCAGAATTTGCTAGACAAGAAGTTCATCCGTCTCAGTGTTTTTCCATGGGGTGCACCTATCTTATTTGTACAGAAGAAGGATGGTAGCATGAGGATGTACATTGATTATTGGGAGTTGAACAAAATCACGGTGAAGAACAAGTACCTGTTGCTGTGAATTGATGATTTATTTGATCAGCTGAAGGGAGCTAAGGTGTTCTCAAAGATAGACTTGCAATCGGGATATCATCAGTTACGCACCAAGTCCGAAGACATATTGAAAAGTGCTTTTAGAACACGCTACGGGCACTATGAGTTTTTGGTCATGCCTTTTGTTTTGACTAATGCCCCTGTAGCGTTCATGGAGTTGATAAATAGAGTCTTCAAGAGTGAATTGGATAAGTTCGTGGTTGTGTTCATCGACGACATTTTGGTGTACTCTCCATCAGAAAAAGCTCACCAAGAGCATCTCAAGATAGTGTTGCAAGGGCTTCGTGAGTAGAAACTGTATGCAAAGTTCAGTAAATATCAGTTCTGGTTAAGGAGTGTAGCATTTCTGAGTCATGTGATCTTGGATGAAGGAGTTGTTATGGATCCTAAGAAGATTGAGACAATCCTTGATTGGCCTAGACCGACTACTGCTTCTGAGGTTAGAAGCTTCTTGGGTTTGGCAGGTTATTACAAAAAGTTTGTGGAGGATTTCTCCAAGATAGCCACTCATTTGACTCAGCTTACTTAGAAAATGGTCCAATTCAAGTGGAGTGATGCATGCGAAAGGAGCTTCCAGGAATTGAAGAGGTTGTTAACTTCTGCACCAGTTTTGGCCTTACTCTCTGAGGTTGGGGGTTTTACCATCTACAGTGATGCCTCAAAGAATGGACTGGGCTGCATGTTGATGCAAAATAGGAAAGTGATAGCTTATGCATCACATCAATTGAAACCCTATGAGCAGAACTACTCGACTCACGATCTACAGTTGGCTGCAGTGGTATTAGCATTGAAGATCTGGAGATATTACCTATATAGTAGAAAGTGAGGTCTTCACTGATCATCAGAGCTTGAAGTATTTATTCACTCAAAAGGAGCTGAATATGAGGTAGAGACAATGGCTAGAATTAATTAAAGATTATGATTTGAAAATAAGCTATCATCTGGGAAAAGCAAATCGTATAGCTGATGCTCTCAGTAGGAAAAGAGTGGGAACCTTGGCAGCTTGTATCACTAAGCAGGAATAATTGATTTCAAAATTTGAGAAGTTGGAGCTGGAAGTTGTGCAACCCGCATCAGGTTATTTGGCAACTTTGATATCCAATCTTCTTTAGTGGAACGGATTAAGGAAGCACAACTTGGAGACAGGGAACTAGAAAAGAAGAGGACAATAGCTCTCAGTGGTGCACAGCTAGAGTTTCAGGTTCATAAGGATGGTAGTTTGCGGTTCTGAGGCATACTATGTATTCCTAGTGATGAGGTGTTAAGGAGGGAAGTGCTTAAGGAAAACTCATAATACGAAACTCTCAATTCATCTAAGAGGGACTAAGATGTACCATGATCTTAAAAGGTATTTTTGGTAGAGCGGAATAAAGTGGGACATAGCGGATTTTGTATCTAAGTGTTTGGTGTCAACAGGTTAAGACAGAATATCAGAGACCTGCAGGATTGTTGAAGCCTATAGAGATTCCTATTTGGAAGTGGCAGCACATCACCATGGATTTTATCACGGGTTTACCGAGATCCAAGATTGGGAAGGATACTGTATGGGTTATAGTGGACCAATTGACTAAGTCAGTCCATTTCTTGCCCATAAAGTTAACTACTTTGATGGAAGAATTAGTTCAACTATATATGGATGCTATTATTAGGTTGCACTGGGTGCCAGTGAGTATTGTATCGGACAAAAGATACAAGATTCGTGTCTCGTTTCTGGAAGAGCTTCAATGAAGCTATGGGAACCACTATCACTTTGAGCATTGCTTTTCACCTCAGACTGATGGCCAATCTGAGAGAACGATTCAGACGTTGGAGGACATACTACGAGCTTGTATATTGGACTTCAAAGGGAATTGGTTAGATAGTCTGACTTTGATAGAGTTCTTCTACAACAATAGTTACCAATCCAATATTGGCATGGCCCCATATGAAGCACTATATGGTAGGAGGTGTAAATCCCTGGTGTGTTGGGACGATGTGGGTGAAATAAGGATAACTGGGCCAGAGTTGGTACAAATAGCAGTAGGATTTGAAAAATAACAGAGAGCATGCAACAGGAGGAACAAAAATGGAGAGAAAAATCATAACAGAGCATAACAGCAGCATGGAAGCTTTAAAATCATATCTCTCAGTGCCTTAAACCTTGAAGATTCTGGTAGAGTGGATTGATTCACTGAAAAATAGCTTCCTCCTCTTGTGGGATGAAATCTCCAATACCGGTAGTTCTCATCCGGTGAATGCTTGGCTCTCAGTTCTCCGAATATACCCACCCTAATCCTTGTTGGTGAACACAGAAATGGGTTGAGAAGAGGTTCAGATTCATTCATCCATTGGCTTCCTTGGCTTGGCTTCTTATGTTAACAAAAACCAAAAGCCAGTGAAGAAAAACCAAAAGCCAGAAAACCAAAAGCCACACACGAGAGGGAGAGACATTTGTTTTTTTTATTTTTTCTTTTTATTTTATTTTTTCACACAGAAAGCCAAGAGTCATGAAGCTAAAAATAATTATTTTGATAATACTAATATCCCCGAGATTTAATATTTCAAACACCCTAATATTATTAACACAGTAAATTTTAGCTTCTCCCTAAACTCTTCTGAACTGTATCCGGAAAAATCCTATGGTCCAGGCTATTGGGCCAAAATAATATTTATTATTTTTCTTGGACCCGAAAAGCCCAAAATAATAAATATTAATTATTTATTCATTGGGATTAAATAAATAACTCAATAAATAATTAATAAACCCAAATGAACCAAAAATAATTATAATTTAATTATTTATTTCTTGGACTTAATTAAATAAATAACCCAACAAATAATTAAGTATTAATTATTTTTCTCTAGTTTAAATCCAGGTTAATTTTTTTAATTATTCAAACTGGACAAAGGCACTGAATAATTAATTAACTAATTAAACCAGATAATAAATTTCTCTCAATTTATTTTATTCCAGTCTAATAATAAATTAGACTTCCTGAATAAAATAAAACCCTCTCAACTGAGACCAGTTCTTCAACCCAAAAATAATTAGGACTTACGGGCTATTCCGATGACCAAAAAGACATATCGTCTTAGCTATTAAAATGACCAAAATACCTCTACTATATAAATAGCTGTATTTTGCATTTAAAATATTTCATAATATCACCATAAGGAAATATTGATCCCAAGGACAATACTGCATTAGCAAAGTCTTTGACCTATAGGTGAAATGACTAAAATACCCCTCTACACATCGCCGTACATTTAGAGAGGAAGAAATGTACTATCACCCATCTAAATGACATCTACCATCCTTAAGCTTCTAGTCTAATGATCCACAACTTCCTGGAGTGCTTCTGCTTTCCAAGGGAGCTACCCTAAAGCAAACATCCAAGTCATGTTTCCCAAGACCCTGGATATTTAGATCATTCAGACAACCACAGGGGGCGATATAGTGTAGAAACTATCGTGTACAAGTCTGTCTTAACTAACTAGTCACACATACCCAACATGCAAGTATATTGGCCCTACGATAGAACTTCAACTATAACATAGCAAAGTATATGCTTTCAACTTCGTCAGACCACCAACTCATACTCAAGTCGTAGAGTACTAGTCCACGCTGTAACGGTAGTAGTCTAGGTTTCTACCATATAATACTTCTAGAAACCACTTACTACATGTCCTGTTCTACGTATTTGAAATACGCTTATGTCATGAAGTGAGTGGACTACTCACTGGCTAAAGGTAAGCCATTCCCCATTTAGAATTCATAACATAATAACCTAAACATGATGAGATTCCCATTCTCATCAATCGGTTAAGAACAAATGTTTATGTGTTTAAATAACCCATGATCCATACCTTACTGTGAAAGACTACCATTCATATGGATTACTTATTTAAATATAATAAGTCTTTTTCAAATAAAAATTGTGCACAAATAAAGAAAATAAACTCACAAACGATTTTTGAAAATAAATTTTTTTATTAACATATTCGATATTTACATCAGAAACCTAGTCTAAGAGGGCATACATTCCAACAATAGCATCAGAGAAGATATAGATTGTTCGTGAAAAGTTGAAGGCAGCTCAAGACCGTCGAAAAGTTGGGCTGATAGTAAGCGAAGACCTTTGGAATTCGAATGTGGGGACAAAGTGTATTTGAAGGTTTCCCGAACCAAAGGAATTATGAAGTTTGGTAAGAGTGGGAAGTTAAGCCCGGGCTATGTGGGTCCTTATGAGATTCTTGAGAGGATTGGGGATCTGGCATACCGGTTAGCTTTGTCACCGAATTTATCCAGGCTGTATAATGTATTCCATGTATCCAAGCTAAGGAAGTATATAGTGGATTTGAGTCATGTATTGGAAGCATCTCTACTGCGGGTTCGTAAGGACTTGACTTATGAGGAGGTGCTAATGAAGATTGTCGATCGGAAGATACAAGTTCTGAGACGGAGGTCTATATCTTACGTGAAGGTTCAATGGACTAATCACTTTGAGCAAGAAGCTATTTGGGAGTTGGAAAAAGATGCACGACTGAAGTATCCTTCTTTATTTGAGAATTCAGGTGCGTAAGTTTTGAGGACGAAACTTTTTATAAGGGGGTGGAATGTAAGCCCACGACCTAATTCTTAATTGGGGTTGTCTTTTTATGTATAATCTGTTATGGGTTTAGCCCATATGGTTAGGGGCTTAATTAATAGAGGGAGTAATTAGGGGACTTATTAGCAATTATTACTCTTAAGACTATTTACGTTTTGTCAGTACGTTGTTTCTGACATTCACGTTGTTCACCATTCAGAGACTGTTCAGGAAGAGAAGAAGGGCCAGGAAAAGGAGATAGGGGAAGGGGAAGTGCTTGAGACTACAGGTTTAGGTAATTCGTATTCCCTTATGCTTCTGTTAAGGTTTAATTGGTATCTAGGATTCTTGATTTTGAGATTTTGATTTGGAGAAATTGTGAGTCTAATGATTCTAATAGGGTATTAATAACTGGGATTGTTGGGGAGAAAGAAATTGGAGGTGATAAGAGTAGTTTGTGATTTAGTGTTTCTAGTAAGAGATTCTAACTTATCTGCGTTTTTTGTTCTTAACTGGTGTTTTTAATAAATTCTCTTATGTTCTGAAATTCTGGAAAAATTATGTTAGTATAAAGTTGGATTGAGCATGGTAGTTCATTACTGTGATTGAGTTATTATGATGATAAGTATGGTTTATAGGATATGTAATTTTCTATTCTGGCACTATTCTGATTTCTTATTTCTGATTCTATTCTGTTTGATGTTTGGGGTTTGGAATTGGTAGGGATGATCCCATTCTATTCTATGTACTGACCCAAGGCTTGGGAGATACAATACCTAGCCAACTTATTCTGTGTACTAGTCCTTCTCTTAACGGGATACAACAGTTAGGAGATTGATATCAGTTAGCTAAAGCTTTTCCCCCAAACATGATTTAGAATTTTGATATTTTTGTGTATTCAATGGTTTGGTGTGTGTGGAATGGCGCAATGATTCCTTCTTAGAAATTGTAAGGTGCATGGTTGCATGTCAATTGTTGGAGTGGATTTGAGAATATATGCTGTTCAGTTCAATTTCTGTGAGAATGGCATTATTTTTCCTTCATTATATTGTTGTTGTGCGTACTCGGTTCTGTTCTTTTTTTTTTTTTTTTTTTTGCAAACCCGAAATCAACCGGCACTGGTTAATTGCTCCTACAGGCACCGGGTTGCAACCATTACAGGCGCCGGTTCATCGTCAGAAGGCGACCCTTCCACTTTTGGTATCAAACAGCGCCGGTTCCCTTCAGAACTCTGATTCTCTATATTTTAACCAAGAATCCTAATGTTTTGTTGTACCAACCTCTATTGTGAGTCAAATGTGAGAATTTCCTTGAGCTTAGACTACAACCAACTCCCTAATCGTGTCAAATTATAAATTTCTAACGAAAGACTAAGTGCTTTGCAAAACTATTACTTATATAACTTGCTCAATCCCACTTAAGTCATGTTTTTCTTACTGAGCTAGTGAGCTCACCCCTTATCTATTATTTCAGATTCTCAATTGGCAAAGGAAGAGTTAAACAAGTGGTTCGGGGAGGACCTAAAGTGATTTTTTTGAAAAGCTTATATAATATACTATTCATGTTAGATTTATATTGATTACAATTGAGGTTTTAGCGTTTGTTGGATTTTGTTTTTCATTGTGTTTTAGTTAATGACATTTGGGTTATTTTAGTTTGTTTTGTCTATTTCTGGTTCTGGGTTCAGTATTCTATTTTGAGATACTGCCATGTCATCCTCATATTTGGAACGTGACAAAAAACCACCAGTGTCTTGATAAAATTAGACGAACCTCTATGTGTTTATTATAAAAGAAGTAAAAGAAAATTACAAAGAGAGACATGGCCTTACCTCTTAATTACAAATAGAGGGTACAGCATATTTATTTTGGTCAAGAGGTAAAAATGAGGTTTGGCTCGGTAGGTGCTGTTGCCATTAGAATTGTAAGTATTATTTGGGCAGTCATATCCAAGGGGAACCTAAGATCTTGCTCCTGTGCTTATGCTAAGCATTGCAACATGAGGAAAATAGAGCTCTGGATATCATCATGTTGAAACAAACACTAGTTATAGTGTCACACCCTTTAACTAAAGTAGTTCGGAGAAGTCATGTATTCAACATTAATGATTGAGTGATATTTGTTCAAGAAAAAAAGAGGCCACCGATTGCAGGAAGACTGGGTGGAATTTCTTTGAAATATCCTACTCGAGAACTGCGTCACGGACCAAAACTCTTCTTTGGCACATCTTTTCTTTGATTTTCCTTCTTGTTCGGGTAACGGGTCTGAACAACTTTGGCTTACTTGTGCTCTATCGTGTTTTTTTTTTCCCGGAAATGCACGTTGCTGGGTACTTCTGGGAAGACTTGAGCAGCAACCCTAGTCGTGGCCATAGGTCAACAACACATTCAATTCTGTCGGCCCTGGGATGGTTGTTGGCCTTTCTAGGATGTGGAATGAGCATTCGTATCGTATACAATTGCCTGCAGAAAGAGATTTTTTTTGTGTGCGCGCGCAGAAGTGAAGCATAGCACTGATGGTGACTGCACTGAAACAGGTGAAGCATACCCAATAAACTAATCAGCGGTAATTTAAGGCTGACTATTGTGGATTTTGTTTCTTTTTAGTAGTAGTAAGTACCTTAGGAAAAATCAACCTGATTTATTTAATAATTTAATTTAATCTTTTTAAGAGTATTTATTTATTTATCTAATTGGATATCTTTAATAATAGATAATATTAAATACTTAATTTTTTAAATCTATTTGATAACATATATTTACTATTACTTGAATGATTAAAATATATTGAATGTTATTATAAATTTTAAATAAAATAAAAATTATTTAACTTTTTAAATTTGAATATATTAAATACTCATTATATTTATTATTTTTATTTTTATTTAATCTAAATTATAAAAAAATTAGTATAAAAATAAATAATAATTAATTTAATTTTTAAATTCAAAATTTAAAATTTAAACTTCAAAATTCAATATTTAAATATTTAAACTTCAATTTTATCAACAAGTGGAAAACTCATACTAAAATTATATACACATCTATTTCAACTAATTATTCAAACTTTAATTTTATTAAACAAGCAATAGAAAATTTATATTGAAATCATGTATACACCACTTTAGACTATTAGTATTATATTACTATGTTTAAATATACTTTATTATCTCCACAAACGATGCGTCGTAATATTAAAGTATCGGCATGTTGTATATTTTTCCTGACATTAATGAAAATGCATCGTAATATTAAAAAAATTTTCAACACTATTTAGAAAATCAACATTTAATTAATAATATCAAACAACAATGACACTTTTTTATATAAGTGTCGTCTCATTCAAAATTATAAGGACGCTTTAAAATTAATTTTCCAATTTTAAAAGAAAATTTTTTACCGATATTATTTAAAAATGTCTCTATAATAACGATATTCCCGATGTTTAGAATAAAACGTCGACAAATAAAAATATTGTGTCATTTTTTAATTCAAACGTTGGCATGTTATATATATATTTTTTTCCGACATTAATAAAAATGTGTCGTAATATTAAAAAATTTCTGATACTCTTTAAAAAAGTGACGTGCAATTAAATAATGTCAAATATTGACAACGTTTTTTGATATAAGTGTTGCCTCATTCAAAATTATTGAGATATTTTAAAATTAATTGTCCTAATTTAAAAGGAGTTTTTTTTTTCTGGACATTAATTAAAAGTGTTTCCATAATATAGATATTCTCAACGTTTAATATAAAATGTTGACTGATTAAAATTTTTTGATATAAAATAAAAGAGTCAACATATTTTATATATTCCCAACATTAACAAAAAATATTGTTAGAATACAAAAATATTTTCGTTATTTTTTTTTGAAAAAGTAACAATTTAGTCATTTAAATAATAGAACACTTAAATGTCGTCTCGTTTAAAATTTTAGAGATATTTTTAAAATAATTGTCATGACCACGATCAAAAAATAACATTTTTTATATATTTTTAACGTCACGTTTTATAAAGTGTAATAATATAGTATCTATAATAATACTAAATTTATTTACGTTATTATAACAAAACGATATAATTTAAAATAATTTAAACCGATATACCTGTCTTGCCCGATACTTTCATTGTGTAACGAAAAAACAAGGGTGCACTTTGAGAAATTTTTATAAAAAAAAAAAAAGCACTGAGTTGGAGGGCAATTTTTTTTTTCCTTTTCACAGACTGAAGAAAATCGGCCAAATCTCTCTCCTTGGCTTCGTCTGTAATTTCTTCTTCAACTCAAAATCGTGCTTCTTCTTCGCCTCTGCACCATCTGTGAGTTTGAGGGTAGAACCCTCATTTTTTTTGTTTGTCTCTATTTTAGTTCGTCTTTTCCTTTTTTTTTTAGAATTTGTTTTCTTTTCTTTTGCTGATTCATTTCTTTGAGATTTACCAGAGCCCTTTCCCGAGGTTACTACCATTTTCTCTCTGGAATGCCGCACTCTGTAATAGCATCGATTTTTTCCGATCCGTTCGTGCCCACCTTAATGGTTCATGGTATCTTCTTCCACTCCTGATATTTGTGCATCAACTTACATAGTTGTATGCGATGAAGAAATAAGATATTTCGATCTAATCTGTGTCTACACCTTTAGTTGTATTGCGAGTCTCTGTGTGTAAGCCCAAAGGGCTTTGAAATTGGGATCGTTTGGAGTTGTTCAGATTAGGATTTTTGTGGGTTTGGGGACAATGGTGTTCAATTCTTTGATTGACACGATGAGATGAAAAGGAAATCTGGGGTTGGAGAGTAGTAATACTTATTTTAGAGAATTAAACCCTGGGAAGTAGAGAAGAAAGTTGATATCTTATGGGTCAAAAAGTAAGAGAAAAAAGGTGAAATCTTTGGAGTGGTTGTCAAAAAAAAAAAAAAAAGAAATTTTTTGAATTAGTTTAATTACTCTCGTTGACATTGTTGGAAATCTTTTGGATTGTTGTTTGTCGCTTTTGTATTTGTTTTTGTGATGGCGATTGTCCAACGAATTTTAGAATTTATCCCTAATGAATTGAAATCCTTTTGCTTGTATGCTTGTATGCTTGGAATGAAAATGTTAAACATAGATTCTAACTTTTGAATGCCGAATAAAATGAAACCTGTATGAGTCACGAGTTATTAAGGTATTTATATGTTGTAGAATTAGCTATAATTTTGTCTTTTTAAAATTTAAAAATGGAAATTGTGTATTTGATGTTTCTTGTGTTTGTCTGACTCATGTATGGGATACCCAACAGCACTCTTGTTGCAATTCTTTTGATGCTCATGAGGAATATATTTTAGATTTGACCTTTCCTTCGGATTTAATGAAACTTTTAGGAACAAGGTACAGAGCATAATTCTCTTTTTCTATTGGTAATAAATATGGATTTAAATTGACTTTGGGATATTTGAATTGTAAATTTCGTTTGTGAGTGTCACCAAGTTTCTGTTGAAGTCGGGGTGTGATAAAGTGGAACTAAGTATTGAAAATGCCATTGCAGATGCATATTCTAAATGTGCATCTCTTGAAGATGTCAGGAAAATTTTTGACAGGATGAAACGAAGGGATCTGGTGTCTTGGACTATGCTGGTGGGTGCTCATTGTCAGTGTTCTGCATTTGAAGAAGCACTCATGGTTTTCTTTAAAATGAGGGAAGAAGGTTGTAGACCGATTTACTTTTTCTACTATTCTTACTGCATGTGCTGGTCTTTGTTATCTTAACTTAGGTCAAAAACTCCATGGATTACTCTACAAAAGTGGTTTGGCCACAGACAATTGCACAAATAGTGCTTTAGTTGATATGTATGCTAAGTGTGGTTGCTTAATAGAGGCGAGGAAGGTTTTTGATTGCATATCCAGACCAGATGTAGTATCATGGACTACCATCATATCAGATTATGCCCAGCATGGTTTTGTCACTTGTGCACTTCAACTCTTCAGGAGGATGGAGAAATTGAATATTAGAGCCAATGTGGTTACTTTGTTGTGCGTTTTGTTTGCTCACAGCCATGCAGGCATGGTAGAAGAAGGTCTTCATTATTTTTGGTCTATAAAGGAAAGATATGCTCTGAATCCAAAAATTGAACACTATGCTTGTATTGTTGACCTCTTTGGTCGTGTTGGCCATCTTAGCGAAGCATTCCAATTTATAGAAACAATGCTAATTGAACCAGAGTGGCTCCCGTTCTTTGGTCTATTCAAGTAAGTAAGATATCTTTTCAAATTATTTCAATTACATATGTTTCATTATATCGCTTGTAACTATTAATTATATTAGTAAAATGATTTAAATATTTTAAATGTTTACCATTTTTTTCTTTATTTGATGTGTAAGGCTATTGGACTTTCCATCAATTTGCAGCAATACGAAGACCTTTTTTTTTTTTTTTAAGTTTGCCAATGAAATTGAACATTTATATTTAGTTTGATTTATGTTGTAGTTAGACATTTGGTAAAATGCTTTTGAGTATGAGTATTTAAATTTTGTTCTAATTTATATGATTTATTTCAATAAATATTATTCTTTTTGTTTCAAAACTATGATTGCTTTACAGCTTTTTATTGTATAATGTAAAAAGAAACATTTCTTATGAGATTTTAAATTGGAAAAAAAAATTCAAATAAAAAAATATAATAATTGTCAACTTTGGGACGCTTCAAACAAAGTGAGGCCAAAATTGGGACACTATGATTGATTGCGTGGCAAAAAAAGGTGACGAAATTATATTTATGTTTCGTTAATTTTTGGGACATTTATAGAATAAAGTATCACCAATTTCGAAATACTATAAACATAAAATGTAGTCAGGAAAGCAGAGAGAATCAGAATTTTGAGACACTTTTAAAAAATGTCGTTATGTTAATGACATTAGAGAATTTAAGTGTAATAAATTTAAAGAAGCTTATAGGCAAAGCGTTAGTAAATTTAGAGACGTTTATAGGAAAAGCGTCGGTAATTTAATTTACCGACGTAAAGTCTTGCATCGTAAAATTTTTTGACGACACCACTTTTTATAACGCATGCAGGGACATTTATAAAAGTGTTGGTAAACAATTTTACGACACAAATTAACGTTTCAAAATAAATTAATTAGCGTCCTTAAATGTTTAGATTATTGTAATGTATGTATTTATATATAATAAGACTCTTTAATATATATATATATATATATATATATATATATATATAGACACACACATCAATTATATCTACATATGTATATTTATATTATATATATAATAAATATAAAAATAAAAATATTCAATATTTTATTTACTTATGTAAATACATTTATCTATTTACATATTAATTATGTTATATATATTTATATAATTAAGCTTTTTAGTACATATATATTATATATATGTATAAATATAATTTAATATAGTT
Organism: Voacanga thouarsii; assembly: GCA_026120185.1. NCBI lineage: Eukaryota > Viridiplantae > Streptophyta > Magnoliopsida > Gentianales > Apocynaceae > Voacanga > Voacanga thouarsii. Next base: position 2,830,200 of record JANUWF010002172.1, read on the forward strand.
AGGCTTTTATATATATTATATATAATTATATAAATATATAATATAAAATATTAATATATATTTTTTATATGGGGCCCGACAGTGCTGGGGTGGGTTGGAATTCTAGCCCGTCCCTGCGGACAGAGGTATGACCGTATGAAATCCAGTCATATTCTTATTTTCATTTAAATTGAATATTGTTATAAAATTAGGGTAGTGTTAGAATAAAATCTACACACTACACACTAAGAAAATTCTAACTATACTTTGCACAAGAATTTCTCTTCAAACTTCTCTCTTTCTTTCTCTCACAATTCTTTCTCTAATCTTTCTTTCACTAATCTTTCTTTCACGAAATGATAGTGTATTACAAGTTTAGAGAATAGCTCTATTTATAGAGCTCTAATTAGTGGAATACATCATGGCATACATCATCTTCCACTAATCTCAATTAGTGGTATCTCCACTAAATGGTGGACATCCATAAAAATCTTCTATAATAATTCATATAAATCCATAATTAGTGGAGCCTCCACTAATTAATAAAGATTCCAATAATTCATAACACTCCCCATTGGATGTCCATCCATTACATAAAGAATATGCCTCGTTAAAACCTTACTAGATAAAAACTCAGTGGGAAAAAAAATCTAGTGAAGGAAAAATAGTACACTATTCTATATGTCTGTTTATTACTCCCTCTGATGAGATGATTCCTTTAAATCTTTAAACCGACGTATACCGATTTTATATCTCAACTTCTCAAATGTTGCAGTCGGTAAAGTCTTCGTGAAAATATCTGCGAGATTATCACATGACCGAATTTGTAGCACATCAATTTCACATTTCTTCTGGAGTTCATGAGTAAAGAAGAATTTTGGTGAAATATATTTTGTCCGATCTCCTTTAATATATCCTCCTCGTAATTGAGCTATGCAAGCTGCATTGTCTTCATAAAGAGGAGTTGGAATATCTTTGATTGATGATAATCCACAACTTTCTCGGATATAATGAATCATGGATTTTAGCCATACACATTCTCAACTTGCTTCATGAATGGCTATAATTTCAACATGATTTGAAGAAGTAACTGCTATAGATTGTTTCGTAGAACGCCATGATATAGCAGTATTTCCACATGTAAATAGATAGCCCGTTTGAGAACGTGTTTTATGTGGATTAGATAAATAACCAGCATTTGCATAACCTATCAATGTTGGATTGATTTTATTTGAATAAAATAATCCGAGATCAATTGTACCTTGGAGATATCGAATGACTTGTTTAATTCCATTCTAATGCCGTCGTGTTGGTAAAGAACTAAATATTGCTAATAAATTGACAACAAAAGCAATATCAGGTCGTGTATTATTAGCAAGATACATCAATGCACCAATTACACTGAGATATGGTACTTCAGGACCAATGAGTTCTTCATCATTTTCTTGAGGTCGGAAAAGATCTTTATCCACATTTAATAATCGGACGATCATTGGAATACTCAATGGATGTGCTTTGTCCATGTAAAATCTTTTTAGCACTTTTACTGTATATGTTGATTGATGAATAAATGTTCTACTCTCCAAATGTTCAATTTGTAAACCAAGGCAAAATTTGATTTTATCAAAATCCTTGATTTCGAATTCTCTTTTTAAATAATCAATTGTTTCTTGGAGCTCTTCAGGAGTTCCAATAAGATTAATATCATCAACATATATAGTTAATATCACAAATTTAGAACCAAATTTCTTAATAAAAACACATGGACATACCTGGTCATTTTTAAATCCCGCTTTCAATAAATATTCACTAAGACGTGTGAACCACATGCGCCCAGATTGCTTCAGGCCATATAATGATTTCTGCAACTTGATGGAGTAATTTTTACAAGGATAATGTTTATATGCTTCAAGCATATGAAATCCTTTGGGATTTTTATGTAAATATCATTTTCTAAATTTCCATACAAGTAAGCAGTGACAATATCTAATAGGCTCATATCTATCTTTTCATGTACTGCCAAACTGATAAGATATCGGAGTGTAATAACATCAACAACAGAGAATAAATTTCATCATAATCAATACATGGTCTTTGTGAAAAATCTTGGGCTACTAATCGCGCTTTATATCGAACGATTTCACTCTTTTCATTGCGCTTTCGCACAAATATTCATTTGTAGCCAACAGGTTTTACACCTTCTGGTGTTCGGACTGCAGGTCCGAAGACTTCACGTTTTGTCAGTGCATTTAACTCCGATTGAATCGCATCTTTCCATTGCAGCCAATCTTTTCTATGCCGACATTCATCAATTGATATTGGTTCAGGATCATCATTATCCTGTGTAACATCAAGAGATATATTGTATGCAAATATATTATCAATAACAGTTTCTATCCGATTCCAACTTCTACCGGAAGTGATATAATTGATAGAAATTTCAATGTTACTTTCATCAATTTCTGGTTCTTTGTCATCAGTTCTCTCTTGGCCTTTATCATTCTTTACTTTAATATGATCATCTGGACCATTAATCCTCTCTTCTTTCGAGGATTTTTATCTTTAGAACCAAGATGTCGGCTATGCTTCTGGCATGCTTTTGGCTCAGCAGCTATATGTAAAATCTTTTGTTCTGTTAGAACTTCAATTAGAATAGGAGCATTTATAGCTGGCATATGCGATTTTGTTACTCTTCTAGAGTCAACAAAAGCGTCTGCCATTTGATTTGCAATGCTTTACAAATGAATTATCTTTTGAACTTCAAGTTCACACGCGCTTGTATGCGGATCAAGATAATTTAATGATGTTGTCCAATCACGATCTTTCTTGTACTGTTTCTGTTCTCCCCCTAATTTAGGGAATAATGATTTCACAAGAGAATAAGAAAAGAAATATAAGAAAATGATGACAAGTAGGAAATGTCAAGAAAAATGTCTCCTTTTTTTTTCACTCTTTCCAGTACTGACTTTTCCTCTTCCTCTCTTGTCTTTTCTTCTCCTCCGACCCTCTACCTACCATCTACCTCTTCTTCTTCCTCATACATATATATATATATATATATATATATATATATCGATATATATCTCAGTTATCAGTCATTAGGAAATATCAAAAACAAAAATCACAAAGCAGATATGGAGACTCGTAATTCATTTGAAACATGGTCAAATTTTGACTCGGTTTCTGCAACAAATTTTGATGTATTTTCCTTTCCAAACCAACTGCTTCTGCCTAATTCGAACACAGAAGATTTTGATATGTTTTCCTTTCCAAACCAACTACTTCCTCCTAATTTCAGGTGAGATACCTTTGAGGGCTTCCATTTGTTTTTAGTGTACTTAATAATGAAATTAAACTCTCTTTTGGTTTGTTTTTTATGTAAATCAGTGGAAGTTTTGAACATACTGCTTTGGACCAAGTTGATCTGCCCGTATAAGAGACTGCTTTTGATACTGTTCTTCTTGATGCTATTCCTTTAAATGAGGATATGCTTGTGCATGATCCATTCTACTCTCTAATGGATTTTGAACAAAGCCAGAATATGATTCCAGGTTATTATACATTTAAACATGGATTTTGAATGGTATTACCTTTACTGATATTATTTTCTTTTTCTAGGAGAAATAATGAGTGGTCTTGGCAACGAAGTCGGAGTAAGTACTCATGAAATGTATAATATCGAAATTCAAGATATTATTGCAAACAAAATTCTTGGGGAGAAGAAGATGATTAAGAGGCAGAGAGAGAAGAAGAGCAATAACTCCCAGACACTATCAAGAGAAACAATTTCGCAGTACTTTTACCTACCAATCAAGAGCGCAGCCAAAGAACTGAATATTGGCATAACTCGTCTCAAGAAAAGATATAGGGAGTTAGGAATTCGTCGATGGCCTCACAGGAAGTTGGTGAGCTTGGAGACCATAATCAAGAATGTTCAGGTTCTCTCTCATACATACTTATAATTTGCAAGTATGAAACTATAAAAGATTTATAAGTAAATAACCGATAATATCACTTCGATTTATAGGAGATGCAAAATAAAGAAGAAGGATGACATATGGCTGAGAAGAAGTTGAAAGAAGCCATTGCGATACTGGAATGTGAAAAACAGTTGGTGGAAGAAAGTTCTAATACGCAGTTAGAGGACCAAACACAGAAATTGAGACAAGCATGCTTCAAGGCCAAATATAATAAGAAATTTAATTATAATAAACTTAAGGAGATCATAAAATCCCAAGACTCATTTCGCAGTAATTTTACGGCTAATTCTATTGCTAGTCTCAATACTGGCTCAAAGGGGAAAGAAAAGGAGGAGGATGTCGAAAAAGAGGAGCTGAAGTCCATAATTACTAATTGTTTGTCTTCCTCTAATGTAAATATTGAAAAAGAACAATTACAAACTTTCATATTACATTTGTCAGCTCAATTACAAAAGAGCAACTATAAGCATGTATCCTCAAATTCGTATGAACACTAGTGATATGAATAAAAGATGTGATGCTTATTATTAATGGAAATATCTTTTTCCATTATTATCTTTTCTGTTCCACTTCAGGTGGCCAGTATTTCTCTGTGATAAGGGAAATATCGAGTGTGTCTATGACTATAACTACGGCCACTGTCACAACTACGACTATAACGATGGCTTCTGTTGGAGCCAACAACATTCACTTCTGGGAGTGCTGTTGAGCCAGTTCATCTGGCTTCATGATTTCTCAATAATAACTCATGTTAAAACTGTCAATTTTGGATACCCTTTTTCTCGATATTGTTATTGTAGGACAATATTCGAGGTATGAAAAGTGGAGAATGTCTTCTCCAATATAACTTCATCAGTAACTTTTTTTCCGTAAAATTTTTAACTAAGATGTAGTTTTATACATCACGGAGTTCACGGTTTTACAATCTTGCAACTTCAGGTGCAACCATTCATACCGTGCAGTGGGTAGTACGACCATCTTCAGGTGGTCAAATATTTTTTTTTATCCACATGACATATGGATCTCCTTTTTTTTAGCATTTAGATGCATTTCTGTATGACATATATATTTTTTTTTTAGAAATATTAAGGGTTACAAATTCGAATTTAGTGAGATCAATAAATGCGTACCTGTCTTCTGACTTTAATAACGGCAGAGACTCGTGCTGATAACGTGTTATAAAATTAAGGTAGTGTTAGAATAAAATCTACACACTACACACTAAGAAAATTCTAACTATTCTTTGTACAAGAATTTCTCTTCAAACTCTCACAATTCTTTATCTAATCTTTCTTTCACTAATCTTTCTTTTACAAAATGATGGTGTATTACAAGCTTAGAGAATAGCTCTATTTATAGAACTCTAATTAGTGGAATACATCATGACATACATCATCTTCCACTAATCTCAATTAGTAGTGTTTCCACTAAATGGTGGATATCTATAAAAATCTTTTATAATAATTCACATAAATTCATAATTAGTGGAGCCTCCACTAATTAATAAAGATTTCAATAATTCATAACAAATATATATTTTTTAATTTTATTGGACCGAAGATAGATTTTTTATTTAAGTGAAGATATTGCCATTTGGACGATAAGGTCGCGGAAACCGCGTGGTGACGGACATACGAGAAGACTCGTGCAGCAATGTTAGTCAAGCAGTAATGGGTCAACGCAATCACTTTTGAGGCGTGGTTTTTGGTCATGCCAATTTTTCCAGGATGTGGAATATGTGGCATCCCTTTGATGGTTACTGTAGGGAAACGTGTGGATTATTTTTGCCGAATTGAAAAAAAAAATGCAAAATTGGAAAAGGGTCCTTTTGTTTTCCACAGTCAAATTCTGTTATTTTGTGTTTTGGTTTTGAAAATTATAATAGAACATATCCAACATATGATTTTTTTTTTTATAGATTATAAGTTTTTAGATAATTCTTCCTTTCTAGAAGGTCTAATATTTTAAAGTTTGTAATGTACAAAATTAGGTTTATTTAAAATTTTTATTTCAAAAATTTTTGTAAAAAGCTATCACTTGTTTTTAAGAATTTAAATTCATTCAAAATTATAAAAACATCAATCAGACAACATAAACTCAATCTAGGCATACTCCTGCTTCACAAAATTATAAAATTAGAAAACTAGTTCCCTTTTTTAAATGAATATTTATATTCTATAAAGTCTTAGGGCCAAAAGACTAAACTAACTATTTTTAAATAACACAGTTTAGTAAAATAATTAATAATAAGAATATAAAAATAATGAATAAATTATTAATTTTTTTATATTTATTATAAAAAAGTAAAAGAAAATTACAAAGAGAGACATGGCCTTACATCTTAACTATCTGAGTAGAAGTAATACAAATAGAGGATACAGCATATTTATTTCGGTCAAGAGGTAAAAATGAGGTTTGGCTCGGCAGGTGCTGTTGCCATTAGAATTGTAAGTATTATTTCGGCAGTGCTATCCTGAGACCTTGCTCCCCTGTGCTTATGCTAAGCAATGCAACAAGCAGGCAACATGAGGAAAATAGGGCTCTGGATATCATCATGTTGAAACAAACACTAGTTATAGTGTCGCACCCTTTAACTAAAGTAGTTCGGAGAAGTCATGTATTCAACATTAATGATTGAGTGATATTTGTTCAAGAAAAAAGAGGCCACCCATTGCAGGAAGACTGGGTGAAATTTCTTTGAAGTATCCTACTGGGGAACTGCGTCACGGATCAAAACTCTTCTTTGGCACAATTTTTCTTTGATTTTCCTTCTTTTTCGGGTAATGGGTATGAACAACTTTGGCTTACTTGTGCTCTATCGTGGTTTTTTTTCCCAGAAATGCACGTTGCTGGGTACTTCAGGGAAGACTTGAGCAGCAACCCTAGTCGTGGCCATAGGTCAACAACACATTCAATTCTGTCGGCCCTGGGATGGTTGTTGGCCTTTCTAGGATGTGGAATGAGCATTCGTATCGTATACAATTGCCTGCAGAGAGAGAACTTTTTTTTTTTTTTTTTTTGGGGAAGAAGTAAGTATAGCATTGATGGTGACTGCACTGAAACAGGGGGATCGTACCCAATAAACTAATCAAACTGTAATCTGAGGTTGACTAGAGTGGATTTTTAAAGAAAAAAATATTAGTACCCTAAGGAAAATCACTAAATTTCACGTAGAATCCATAGAAATATCTAATAATCAACCTGATTTATTTGATAATTTAATTAAATATTTTAAAATTATTTATTTATTTATCTAATTAGATATATTTAATAATAAAAATATTAAACACTTAATTATTTAAATCTATTTAATAATATATTCTTGTTATTATTTAATATTTTAAAATTTTTAAATAAAATAATTTTTTTAATTTTTTAAAATTTGAGTATATTAAATACTCATTTTATTTTATTATTTATTATTTAATCTAAATTATAACAAAATTTAGTATAAAATAAATAATAATTAATTTAATTTTTAAATTCAAACCTTAAATTTCAAATTTTAATTTTTAAACTTTAGAATTAATATTTAAATATTTAAAATTTAAATTTAAATTTTATCAAACAGGAAAAAACTCATACTGAAATTATATACACATCTATTTCAGCTAATTATTTAAACTTCAATTTCATTAAACGAGCAATAACAAAATTTATACTAAAATCATGTATACACCACTTTAGACTATTATTATATTATTATATTTAAATATACTTTATTATCTCCAATATATATATATCAATACCTAAAATAGAAAACTACTATATATGATAAAGGCAAAGGATAGTTGATCCGCCTAGGTTACAAAACAAAGGGAGAATCCTATCTAATCACAACACTTGTCTACCTAAGAAGAAAGCGAACATGATCGCCTTGGAATTAATCAAAGATTAAAGCATCGGAACCAGCAAGGACAGAGTTCTCCATCTATCTGGGATATAGTTCAGTGATTGATGCCTCATTTACAGACACAGACTTTGACTTGCTGTTAGAGTTATCGGATTCTAGCTCCATTCTTGGCAAGCTCTCTGTTTTACTACGAGCAAAAAATGCAGGTTGTTCAGGCGCTGGCAGGGTCACAGAATAACTGTTGAGCATGACAACCACCGAAGCCATGGTAGGCCTCAGCATAGCATCTTCCTGAACACACAGTAAGCCAATATGGATGCACTGAATGACTTCGTTTCTGGAATAGGAATCGCCTAGGGCCGGATCCAGTAATGCGAATGGCGTGCCATCTCTCCAGTTCTTCCAAGCCTACACAAAATCAATGTAAATATACAACTCTTTGAAGTTCAAACAAAGCCTTTGGGTTATCTTTCATTTCTGTACGAGAATTCATAATTGGTCAATTGTAACATGGTTTTAAATTCGGACTCACATAGCTTAGAAGGTCTTCAGCGCGGTCTGATTGGTAGAAACTGCTGTTCTTCTTGCCGCTTATAATCTCCAGGACAAGAACACCAAAACTATACACATCTGACTTTACAGAGATCTGGCCATGCATTGCATACTCCGGAGACATGTAACCACTACAAATCAGGTGTTGTTTGTACAATAATTAGTAACAATTTTTAAATTGGCATAATTAAGATTGGGGCCATGCAAAATTTTTGACTACTTACTATGTTCCAGCAATCCTGCTTGTTTTCCCTTCGGATTGATCAACTCCAAAAATTCTTGCCATGCCAAAATCGGCAATCTTTGCGTTCATATTCGCGTCAAGTAGTACATTGCTTGCTTTGAGATCACGATGTATGATCCTAAGCCGAGAATCTTCGTGAAGATAAAGAAGCCCTCTTGCTATTCCCTCCACGATTTTCTGTCGTCTTGACCAATCCAACAAGGATTGCTTCTCTGGATCTTTCGAATGATCAATCAAATATGTTCCGAGTTAGTTGCTTTTTGCTCTGCTCAATTATTAAGCTAACCTTGCTATGATATCAGTAATTAACTATATTAAGGCATACCAAAGAGGAAGTAGTCGAGGCTTTTGTTGGGAACAAATTCGTATATGAGTATCTTTTCTTCTCCTTCGAGGCAAAATCCCAGCAATCGAACTAGATTTCTGTGTTGAAGCTTGGCAACAAGAACAATTTCATTTTTGAATTCTTCCACACCTTGAACTGAGGTTCTTGATAACCGCTTAACCGCGATCTCTTGTCCATTAGGAAGTGTACCCTGATATCATTTACACAGATGGAATTGATTAGAAAAATTAAATGTAATATTCCATTTCTGGATCGCACAAACCAACTGTACCTTGTAGACATCACCAAATCCACCTTCTCCAATTTTCTGATCTACGGAAAAGTTTTTTGTGGCTGCTTGAACTTGACTTAGATTATACTGTAAGGATTCTTCTGCTGACAAATCATTTCCATCTACATCATAAAAATGAAACAGATTTAATTTATACATTCTACCACCTGACCATTAGGAAGTTTTTTTGGCTATTAAAACCATTTTTTTGGGGGGGGAGGGGGCGACGGTGGTATTGTTTACCAGTTGCATCAGCTATGGCGTCATATCTTTTCTTTGGTCTCCGTGTCAGTAAAAGGAAGCCCAAGACAAACAGCACAATAGAGACGACGATCGGGACGACAATAGCAATAATTACAGCTACTGAGATTCGCTTTCCTGGATCAGACAGTGCACAAGTAGTTTTCCACTGTTTTAATTGATATAAACATGAATGAAAATTGTAAACACGTTATCACGAGACTTTAGATCTAACCTTTACTGCTTGTAGTTGTAGGAGTTGGGGAAGCTGGTCGAGGGGTGACGTTTGGTGGCACCGCCGGAGGAGGGGCATCCGCAGTAGCAGTGTTGTAAAATTTGTATGTCTCGTACCTAATGTTACAGCTGGGAAACAGAACTCTACCGCCCTGTTTTCGGTTACAACAAACTGGAAAACGTGAAATAGCGTCTCTAAGGCATGTTTCACAATCATCTCTAGAAAGATCTGGCGTGCACTGCGCGAGGGTATACACTTTCTGAAATGGGTTAAACTGGCGTTCTTGGACGGCAAACTTCTTGCCTGAACGACCATTTGCAGCCTGAGTTGCTATCTGGTCGGTCATGTTTCCCAGTACCAGGACGAATCTATCCCAATCTGTGGAATTATTAAGGTTCCACAGGTAAAGGCCTACGTTCCTATCTGGCAGAGAGAAGATGGATCGATTTGAATAGCGTAACAAGCAATCGTCATACCAAACAATTGCAATCGTCTGATTAAAGCAAAGCTCCAGAATTTTTCTGGAAGCACTTGCAACGCACGATCCACATGAATCACGGCTAGCATCACCTCGGCACATAAAGAGGCCGAAGGTTGTGGCGGAGGTGTTGATTCCGGCCGTGGAGTTGTAGAAGTCATTGGTCCGTGATGCATTAGATAAGGAGGACAGTAGGATGTCGAGGTTGGCTCGGTAGGTGCTGTTACCATTAGGATTGTAAGCATTATTTTGGCAGTAGGATCCAAGGGGATCCTGAGATCTTGCTCCTGTGCTGATGCAAAGCAATACAACGAGCATGCAACATGAAGAAAACAGAGTTCTGCATGTCATCATGATGATAATAGAGAGACCGCGTGTTAAAAGTTCATCGACCAGGTAGTTCGGAGAAATCAGGTGTTGAACGCTGATATTATTTATTATAGATGAGCAAGTGATATTTGTTCAAGACACAGAAGGCCTCTGATTGCGGGAAGACTGGTACTCTCGTCGTGAGTCAATTCTCGCACTGCACAAGCCCTTGTCGCTACGGCGATCGCCTACTACATGTGAAAAGAACACACGAAAATGAAAAGAAAGTTTTACGCGCAGACTGAGAATTTTCAACTGTGAAACCATCGAAACTTTTTCAATTTTGCTGTAAAATCCTTGAGGACCTCAGACTTGCTGCAAAACTTAATGGTCCAAGACCTAATAAATATATTGCTAGTAAAATAAAGGAAAATGATGGTGATAGTTATCCGTGTTAAGTCTTTCTACACGCTATTAGTCAAATCTTAATAAGACATTGATAAAATAATACGCGTTAAATTTAATATTATGTAATTTTATATATTAAAATTATTATAAATTATTGTCACAATTACATGATTAACATATGATCCCTCTATTATTATCAAAATTTTAATTGTTTTTAATTTAATCGTTATTTTTTTGCGTAATTTTCATACACAAATTGCACAATTCCAAATCTATGTTAAATCCATTAAGCATATTGGACTAGAAAAGTGAAGACAGGGATCTCTCAATGGACTAAACTAGTAGTAATTGCTATGTGTAAATCAATTTTGTTTTTCAAGGAAAAAATTAACTCCGCTGATCCAAAAAAAAATCAGCGAAGGTGACTCTTATCTTATGGTTATAGCAAGGTTCTCATATAAAGTAAGGATAATATTCCCATTTTTCATAGAAATGCATTTTTCACACAATTCACCGTGTAAATTATGACTCCTTTTGTTAAGAAAAGGGCGGGGGGGAATCAATTTTAACTATATTCTTATCCAGTATTCCCTTCCCCAACCTCCCCACAAAAAAAAAAAAAAACCTTCTTGTCCAATACAATTTTGAAATCCAATTTATATCCTTCCCCCTCAATCTATATAAATAAACGAAGGTTCAAGAAACTTGTATTCATTAAAAAAAAAAAAAAATTCTTAACATTATCAAATATTGTGAATACTTAATAGGAAAATGGTAAGCTTCAAATTAGAAATGACAATAGCACGGAGTCCAGTCGGACCAAAGATTAAAAATCCCAATTCCTCCCTTACATTCTCCTATACCCCTATACCCCATGAAATCCGATCATATCCCTATCTTCATTTAAGTTAAAGATTTTTTTAATTTTAATTTAAATGAGGAAATTATCATTTTGTCTTTGGACGATAAAGTCCGCGAGAACCTGTGGTGGTGACGGATATCCGAGAAGCCTCGAGCAGCAATGCCAGTCAAGTAGTGATGGGTCAACGCAATCACTTTTGTGGCGTAGGTTTTTGGTCATGCCAATTTTTCCAGGATGTGGAATATTTAGCTTCCCTTTGATGGTGACTGAAGTGAAACGTGTGGATTATTTATGCCGAATTAAAAAAAAAAAAGCAAAATTGGAAGGGTCTTTTTGTTGTGTTTTAACAAATTCTGTTATTTTGTGTTTTGGTTTTGAAAATTATAATAGAACATGTTTTTTGGTGATTTTTTTCCAAATAAATCTGCTTTTTTTTTAGATTATAAGTTTTTAGATAATTCAACCTGGCTAGAAGGTCTAATATTTTAAAGTTTGTAATGTACAAAAAATAGGTTTATTTAAATTTTTTTATTTCAAAAATTATTGTAAAAAACTATCCCTTGTTTTTAAGAATTTAAATTCATTCAAAATTATAAAAACACCAAGCAGACAACATAAACTCAATCCTGGTAATCTCCTCCTTCACAAAATTGTAAAATTATAAAATTAATTCCCTTTTTAAAATGAATAGTTATATCTCCAATGTCTCCTAAACAAGAGTTATATCCTCTTTCCAAAAAAACAGAGAAAAAAAAAAAAGAATTATTCCCTGATTCAGGTCAACACATGAGATAAAAATTGATGTATAATCCTCTCTCTGATTTTTTTTTTTTTTTAAACAAGTTGTTTCTATTAAGTCTTTGGGCCGAAAGACTAAACTAACTATTCTTAAATAAAATAGTTTAGTAAAATAATTAATAATAACTATATAAAAATAATAAATATACTAGTATTAATTTTTTTAAAACCTTGGCATGCTTATAAAGAACTAATCTTTAAAGTAACTTGTTTAATATATACATAAATAAACAAATAAAATAAAATAAAACCATGGAGGGAGTACCCAAGACACGTTGGAACTAGCAAGGGACAAAATCCGACGTCTATCTGGGATGTAGTTCAGAAATTGATGCATCGTTTACAGACACGGTCTTTAACTCAGCTGATTTACTCGATTCCATCTCCATTAATGGCAAGGCCTCTGTTTTACTGCAAGTAAAAAATCCAGGTCGCCGCGGGGTACGCAGAGTCACAGAATGACTATTGAGCATGAGAACCACCGAAGCCATGGTCGGCCTTCGCTCAACTTCTTCTTGAACACACAGTAAGCCAATCTGGATACACCGAATGACTTCGTTTCTGGCATAGGAGTCGCCTAGAGCTGGATCCAACAATGTCAGTGGCGTGCCATCTCTCCACTTCTTCCAAGCCTACACAAAGCAACATGAAGGCAGAATTCAAACAAATGCTTCGGATTAGTTAACATTTGCATTTCCTAGCATAAGAATTCATGATTCAAGATGTCAATGGTAACATGGTCTTAAATTTGCACTCACGTAGCTTGGAAGGGATTCAGCGCGCTCTGATTGGCCGAAGCTGCTGTTTCTCCTGCCGCTTATAATCTCCAGGACAAGAACACCAAAACTATACACATCTGACTTTACAGAGATCTGGCCCTGCGTTACATACTCCGGAGACATGTAACCGCTACAAATCGGAGGTTATTTGTAGAGTAATTAGTAAGAATTTAAAATGTTATATCTGCCAACATATGGACTCCGGACAACTTACTATGTTCCAGCAATTTTATTTGTTATCGTTTTGGATTGATCAACTCCGAAAAATCTTGCGGTACCAAAATCTGCAATCTTTGGATTCATATTTTCATCGAGTAGTACATTGCTTGCTTTGAGATCACGATGTATAATCGTAAACCGAGAATCTTCGTGAAGATAAAGAAGCCCTCTAGCTATTCCCTCCACTATTTTGTGTCTTCTTGACCAGTCCAGCATTGCTTGCTTCTCTGGATCTTTTGAATGACCAATCAATACGTTCCGCGTTAGTTTCCCTCTTTTGTTTTTTGTTGCTCTGCTAAATTATGAAGCTAGTGTTGCTAAGAAATCAAGAATTAACAGGCCTACCAAAGAGGAAGTGGTCCAGGCTTTTGTTGGGAACAAATTCATATATGAGGATCCTTTCTTCTCCTTTGAAGCAAAATCCCAGCAATTGAACTAGATTTCTGTGCTGAAGATTGGCAACAAGAACAATTTCATTTTTAAATTCCTCTGCACCTTGAACTGAGGTTCTTGATAGCCTCTTAACGGCAATCTCTTGTCCATTAGGAAGTGTACCCTGATACCATTTGAACAGATGAAATTGATTGGAATAAAAATAGATGTGATACCCCAGTTCTGAATGCCATAAACTAACTGTACCTTGTAGACCTCACCAAATCCACCTTCACCAATTTTATGATTAGCGGAAAAGTGGTTTGTGGCTGCTTGAACTTGACTTAGATTATACTGCAAGGATTCAGCTGTTGACATATCATTTCCATCTACACCATAAACGTGAAACGGATTGGAACTGATAGTTAAGAGATTTTCTGGCAAAAAGATTAAAACGGTTTTTCTGTTATTGTTTACCATTTTCATCAGCTATGGCGCCATCATCTCTCCTCTTTGATCTCCTTTTCAGGAAAAGTAAGGCCAAGACAAACAGCACAGTGGAAACAACGATAGCAACAACAATAGCAGCAACTACAGCCATTGAGATGCCATTTCCGGGATGGACAGTGCAGAAGACGTTTTCAATTGTTTCAATTGATAAAAGCATAAATTTTTATACTGAATCCAGGGAAAGTTACAATTACAAACATATTATCATAAAGACCATACAGATCTAACCTTTAGTGCTTGCAATTTTAGGAGGAGCGGAAGCCGCAGTAGGCGGATTAGCAGTATTTGGTAGCGGCGCTGGCGGAGGGGGATCAGCAATAGTACTGTTGTAAAATTTGTTTGTCCCGAACCTAATACAACAGCTCTGAAAGTAAATTCTGCCATCCGTTTTTCGGTAGCAACATGATGGTATGCGCCAAATAGCTTCACCAAGGCATGCTTGACAAGCATCTGTAGAAAGATCTGGCGTACACTGCGTGAGAGCATACACCTTCTGAAATGGGTTAAAATTGCGTTCTCGGACAGCAAACTTCTTGCCCGAACCACCATTTGCAGCCTGAGCTGCTATCTCATCCATGGCGTTTCCTAGTACCTTTTCGAATGCATTCCCATCTGTGACATTCTGTTTGCTAGATATATAAATGGGATCGCTCCAATCCCCGGGAACAGAGAAGAAGGACTCATTTGCATAACGTAACAAGCAACGCTGGTACCAAACAGTTGCACCCTTTTGAACAGGACAACCGTCCAGAATTCCTCTAGCAGCCTCTGTCACGCACTGGGCACAAGCATCGCCAGTAATATCACCACGGCACATAAAGTGGCCATAGGCTGCTTCGGAGGTGTCCAGTCCGGCCGTGGAATTATAGAAGTTATTGGTGCGAGACGCCTTAGATAAAGTAGAGAGGAGCAAATTGAGGTTGGCTCGATAGGTACCATTAGGATTGTAAGTAATATTTGGGCATCTAGTTCCCTGCAACTCCTGAGATCTTGCTCCTGTGCTGATGCTAAGCAAGACAACCAGCATGCAATATGAGGAAAATAGAGTCCTGGACATCATCATGTTGGATCAAACCAGCGACACAATGCTCAGATCTGTAACTAAGTTCTGAGTAGTCAGGTGTTCAATCCAGATATTATTCGAGATAAACAACAATATTCGTTGAAGTAACGAGAGGTCAGGTATTGCAGAAGGACTGGGATTTTAGTCATGAGTCAACCCCTCTACATTTTACTAGTCATCAGTGTAGACACGTGTGGAATTTGTCGAAGCCCAAGCTATTTTTATACCTCGGCCTTACACTAACGTTTTTACCAACCTTTTCCCCAATTCCGTAAATGTCCGACCACTTCGCTCTTATTGAACTTAGGTCAAATTTACTCGTGTTTGTAAATTAATATTTACTCGTGTTTGTAAGTAAAATTTAATTTTAAAATAAAGATATTAAACCTAAGTTCACCTCGCTCTTATTGAACTTAGGTCAAATTTGGATTGACTTGAACTATAACTTTTTTTTTTTTTTTTTTTGCGGTGCATCCCAAGAGAATGAAAAATAAGAATAGTTGATTATTAGGGGAGGATACAGGATTAATTTTTTTAATGTTTTAATATCTATTAGCATTTGTTCATTTATCTTTTGTGAAAGTAAATTGGAAAAGTTATTTAAAACTAACATTTAGTCCTAATTTAGTTAAAGTTCGCGAAATTGTATCTATTAAACTTGAAAATTTTCTAATAAAGTAGGCGAATGTCTCATTTTTATTTTTGACAAAGTAATAATATGAGTAAGCATGTTGGTCAAGAAGGAGAAAATAAAAAAGATATAGTCTAAGAAGTTAAAGGGTGTACTTAGATAATAAATATAATAAAAGAATTATAAAATAGCTGTTGATATTGCCAGTGCAAATTCCATTTAATTGTCAATTTTATCCAGAATAAGAATAAGAAATCTTCAATTAATTTTCTTTCCTTTTCAATTCCATATTTTAAAACCTTTCCTTATTTCCTCCCATTCCACCTCCTCAGCCGATGATTCTTTTCTCTTTCCATTCTTTCTGATTTGCTAGGTTTTGAAAAAAAAAAAATTAAAGAGAGAAAATACTCTTCCATATATGAGGCATTAAAAGTCATAGACAAAATCTGATTTTTGTCAAGTATTTTTAACACAAATTCTGTATATAACCATAGTCCAGAATTAATAAAGCCTCAACTACAGGTGATTGTGACATAACAAGAAAAAGAAGAGAAGATCAGTTATTTTTTGATTTGCTTTGTTGACCACTTTTTTTATGGAGATGCATCTACCTTTCATAATCATTTTTGTTCTCTTGATTCCTCCACCGCTACTTCTACCAATGATGCTTTGGAGCTCAGATGCATATGATCAGTGACAAAATAAGTAAGTCATTGCTATCTTATATTTTATTATTTTATCATGATTTAATATTTTAGATAAAGAACAAAAATTTAATATTAATTTTTTCTATTATCCATTATTATTAGGAAACAGAGAGAAAAGTAAACAAAGAAGAGAGAAGCAGGGATGAAGGCAGATGGTGGCAGCCATGGCCGAGGTTGTAGGGAGCGAAGAAGGAGCAGAGCACGAGAAGGAGAGAGAAGAAACCATGTGTCAATATTTTGTTTGTGGGTCTTTTACTATTAATAAAGTAAAATAATATTTAAATTTTTTTTTTTTATTTGACAACAAGAATAAAAGTGTCAAATAAAAGAAATTTGTGTTGGCGGGAGGAGTATTGCAATATCACCAACCTTGTAAAATACTATGTGAGGTAAATGTTTGATTTAAATTATATAGAACATGATATTATTAGTATATGATTGTAATCGAAAAATTATTTTAATTATAATTATTTTAACTTAAATTAAATATTAAATTCGAAAAATCTAATATCTTAAAAATATTATTGTCATAATTTGTAAAAAATAATTCTTATATTTAAATTGTTATATTTCTGCGTACTTAATTGTAAAGTTCTACCCTCATTATATTGATAATAGTTCTAACAACTCATTGTTAGGTAGAGTTATTCGATCCACATTTCTTCTCCCAAACTTATACTAATGAAAATTAAAATAAATAAATAAAATCTCAGGAGGAAAAAAAAAAAAAAAAACTAATTACGCCCCTTCTTCTCTGTGTTTTTATTTGGCGGCTAGGAGGTGGTGGGAAAACGGCTGCCGCGATTCAAACCCGTTTTCACTTGGTAAATCGAAGTTGGCAGCTTAGCTTTGTTAATCGACCATGGCGTTTCGAATTAGAAGATTGGTCTCTGTTGCTTCGTCTTCTTTTTCTATTTCCACCCTTATTGCTGCCAACAATAAGAACAAGTGCCTCACTTCTCTCAACGCAAGGAGTGTCATCTTACAAACCTGGAATTTCAACCTGTTTTGTACAGATCACGCCATCCCTACGCTTCAGGTTGACACTATTACGTTCCGTAAGTTCATTGCTCCTCTTGTCCAGTTCTTCGGAATAGCGATTCTGGTGTTCTGAATATAGCACTGTGTTTGTTAAAATGCCGCTTTGATATGTTTTTCTGTATCTTGGGGATATGTACGTCTGAATATGATTGTGTCCTGCTTCAGCTACTGATTTACATCTTAATGTGCTTTAACTCAAGGTTAGAGGATAATGGTAAGACGAATCTGGAGTTTTTTAAGTGGTGCAATGGTGGTGGGACTTTCCATAAATCAGCCTGCGTTCATCCAACGGCGGTCATAGAAGTTGGTGCCGTAGTTCATTCGCAATCTCTGGTGGAAGCTAATGTTTATGTTGGGTCAGGAGCTATTGTTGGACCTGCTGTCACCATTGGTGAATCTACAAGAATAGGGTATTATCACTTATCTACTTTAGATGTAATTGCCATCAGAATTAAGTGAAAGTTATTTGCTTTCAAGTGAAAAATGAGTGTCAGTGTAATCTTTTATCTGGTCTCTAGTTAAAAGCTCCTTCCTTTATGTGTATGCATGTCACTGTAGGAGCTTGTTCCAGATCATGAAATACTAGTATATAAGTTTGGGTGTCTTTTCATGTGGCCAAATGGACTTTAATGACATCTAATTTTGAAATTTTGTGAACTCTTCATCATTTCAAGAGCATGGAAATGAAAATGATTGCTACCTTGTCTTTGCCATTGTTGCACTTTTTTTTCTTTTTCTTGCTGCTTACTTTTGAAAAAAGCAAGACCCAGTAAATTATTTATACATGAATGTGTTAGTACCGTACTTTTTTGACTGTTTAAGAAAGTTGTTTTCTGATCGCTACAAATCACATATTAAACATTTCACATACCCGCAGGCATGTTAGATGACAAGGTTTTTGAACTCCGTGGGTTTAGTACTTCTCTATACAAGCCTAGATGAAAAATCTAATTTTCAACTAAAGAAAAAGATGAGGAAACTGGACCTGGGGTTGAGGTAATCTTTGAGTGGGATTTATAGTGTTTTATTTACATTACGACCTGATTTGGCAGGGAAGAAGCTTATGAACAAAAGTATAGATTCTATCCCCAGAAATGGGGAATTGAAGGTAAACATTGGCATTTCCAGATGATGAACATGCTTGGAACGAGAGTCTAATTCCTGCCACATCATTCATATGATCATACTTGCCTTCAAATTTTGTGCTTCTGAAGGACCTTGACATACTGAATTATAACCTTCTCATATTTTTACATCTTTTGTTTAATAGGTATAATGTTTCACTCTCTAATTGCATCATTGGTAAATCCTGTGTTATCCATAATGGGGTCTGCATTGGCCAAGATGGTAAGCCGGATCCCTCCCAATATATTTGGTACTGTGCATTGAAAAAGCTATTTTAGATATGTATAAAGTTGTGCACTATAACTAAATATTTTGCATTTACTTTCTTACACTTTGGAATTTATCCTACTTGTCATCAGGATTTGGGTTTTTTGTGGATGAGCAGGGTAATATGGTGAAGAAGCCTCAGGTCAGTGCTAGATTAATCACTTTCTGACTGAATCTCCAAAATTTTTATTATGGTCCTTTCCAATCCATCCTTTTTGGATGTTAACTGTCAGCAACTTGGTAAATAGTCCTGTATTAATTTCGTGAAATACCAGGAACCTGTGACAATAGAGAATTCTGGTACAAGTGCATTTTTTGGTGTTTGATATTTATGAAATTCCTTAAAAAGCTTTTTTTTATTCTTTTGTGTCACTTTACAATTGCTTATGTTTTTTCTCTTTTCTCATGGCTCCAGAATCTGAAAGCAAAGATAGGTAACCATGTTGAAATTGGTGCAAATACATGCATTGATCGGGGCAGGTGTGTTATAGATTTAAGTACTTCTCTTATTTGCTTTAGTAACTTTTTGGCTGAGGATAGACAAATGTTTGTTGGAGCTTAAACATTAATCATGGAACAGTTTGGCATTGCAGTTGGAGAGATACTATAGTAGGAGATCACTCAAAGATAGATAATCTAGTTCAGGTACTTTCCACTTTCTAATTACTGACTTCTATTTGTTCAAGGATATTTATGGTTCTTCATGTTTCAGATAGGTCACAATGTAATCATTGGGAAGGGCTGCATAATCTGCGGACAAGTTGGAATTGCGGGTTCAGTAACGTATATGACCCCTTTTTGTTCTTATTCTTTTAACCTCAGAACCACTTGTTTATACTTTAGGGATAAGATCTTTGAAGTCTAAATTGGAACTTAACTACGTCCTTTTTGAGATCTTTCTAGGATAGGTGAATATGTTACATTGGGCGGAAGGGTTGCAATTCGTGATCACGTCTGCATTTCATCAAGGGTATATATATGATTTATGTGACTAGTGTGACAAACCTCTTTTGTGTTCATTTTTGGCTTTCCATTCTTTAGAATTTCTTCATTATAGTGACATAAAGAGGTCGAAATATTATCAACCTCTCAATCTTGTGAAAGCAAGCACTTATAATGTTTTGGAAAATATAACCTTCTTTTGGAAAGGTCCTGAGGATGATTTCACATGCATAACCAAATCTCGGTATTAGTTGTTATAGTTGGCCTGAAATAGTCATGCTCTTCAGAATGCCTGGTTATGTTAAGTTGAACTGGACTTTCCTACAGTAGTCACTGGTTCAGATGCTTCCTGGCTTGAAGCTAAGTCTGCTTGAGATTTGACTTTCTGAAGTTTTTTTGCTATACCAAGATGGTGTGCCAAGCCAAAACTTTTTGATTGTTATACTTGGCCTGGAAAACTCACTCTTCAGCGTGGACTTCCAAGTAAGAGAAAGCCTAGTTGTGTTTGGTTGAACTGGACTCCTGCATAGTTGTCATGGTTATTGTTTCAGAGGGTTCATGACATTAAAGTGAAGTCTGGCTGAGATTTTTAACATTCTAAAGGGTTTTCACCATGGTCAAGATGGCGTGACAAGCCATATGCTTCAACGTTGTCGTAGTCTTACCCGTGTTTCAGAATGAGTTTTACTCTGTTTCGCTTTCTCAGAAAGCGAAAAGGAAATTGACTATTTTCCTTTTTGCGACTCTGTACCTGTTTTTGACATTGACATCTTTTACCATTTCATTGTGTTGATTTCTCCTTTCCTTCTTTTATTGCCAAGTGAAATCAGTCTTTTGTTTACCAACATTGTTAGTTGCAAATGTCCCTCAGGTGAGGTTAGCTGCTAATAGCTGTGTTACCAAAGACATTAGTCAGCCTGGGGATTATGGTGGCTTCCCTGCTGTAAGTGTTCTTAAATGTCTTGCAATGCAGATATTGGTCCTAAGCACTTCCAATTCTCTTGATACTATACTGAATGTGAAAACATCTTATATTGGCTGTTGCAGATGCCAATTGCTAAATGGCGAAGACAGGTTGCTACCCAAAGTCGGATCTTGAGCAAGGAAAACTAACTGAACTTTTGAAAATGTGAGTTTAGCAGTGCAACAATTGACCCTTAATCAGTAAAAATCAACAAAATTATGGTGGGGAAATTTGTCTTTGTGTGAATTTCATATATGAAACGTTTTGATTAAGATGCTTCATCAATACCTTGTTTAGCTGGACGATAAGGACAATACCTCTTTGAATAGCAGATGGAAGCAAATCAGGTGCACGAACAATTGTTTCTGATGGAGTGTCCAATTATATATGTGACCCGAATGTATAATACCATAATTCTGTAACACTGTGTGATTGCAGCAATCTACAGGAAATATCTCTGTTTTACACTATTTCACACATGGATAATTTATAAATGGGCAACATGCACAAACGTTTCACGTCATCTTGATTCTCCATTTCTTGGAACCACTTTTCAGTTTAGTCTTGCCTGGGATTTTACCGTCTGGTCCGATTGCAAATTGACCGTTCCGGTGCAGTTTTGAATGTGGACTTTTAATACCCCATGTTCGATATCTGATCTTTGTTGCCAGATCAACTTGTAATTGAGCTTTCTTGTTAGCTATTTCAGCTTCCAATCCTCTCCGCGCGTTGTCATTCAAATTTATGACTCCACTCTGTGGAGTGCTTTCTTCTTTGTCTTGGGAGAAAGATCGTATTAACGCCGACCCCAGGCTTTGCTGAGAATTGTAACAAGTGAAGAGGCTGTCGGCATAGTAAATTTGAGAATCTTTGTTAGGATTTTCGATCTCTATCTCGAAACTTATGCTGCCGTTCTGAACAGAGAACTGAGTAACGGTGTATGTAGGGCTTTTTGGACGGATTCCTAACCATATGAAGAGCGCGAGAAGCCCTAAAAGGACAAAAAGCTGGAGGAGCCACAGTTAGCAGCTTGTGGTGCCTGTGTCTTCTTCGGGCATTTTTCTATGGGTTGTGTGGTAGGATGGAGGTTTTGAAGACAATGCAGAGAAGGCCTTTCTGCAATAACATAACAGAAATCAATTGTTTAAGTTGAAAGAATACTTTTGGAATGAAAGCTGAGGATAACGTCAGCCGAAGCTACCATGGATGGTTCAGTTGAAGAAGTGATTCCGAAGAAGGGTGAAGCCGAAGCAATGCCTTTCTTCTTTTGTCATCTTTTTTCAATCTTATTGTGAGTAATGCTGAAAAGAATATGCTATCTGAGGCATCTAACATAGGATGGCTTTCTTTCTCACCATGCACTGTAGGTTGATCTCCGGCGTTGCCCCACGTATACCATTAAAGAGAATTTTGAACTCGTAGGTAGAAATATGTCACCGTCTTTCCCAGGTAGCTCAGAAGTTCATAAAAGAGTGAACTTCTAAATGGTGAGAATATTCCAGGAAAAGATTTATACATATAAAGAACAAAATGCAATGGCGGAGGCCAGAGAGCATGGAGAAGTTTTTTGTTGTTTCTTTTTTGGAACTGATCTCAGATAAAAAGAAGCAATTGTGTAGTGTTATCCTTTATTCAACAATGGAAACAATGAACAATCGCTTTTACATAATGATCAAATGGAAATCTAAAGGAAAAAAAATTTTCGGAACATAATTAATCTTGCATCCGCAATATACACAAAATGAAATTAGCTGAAGTAAACCGGACATCTTTTATCCTTGAACTCTGCCAGGATCAGCCCATCCGGGCCAACTCCAACTAGGCAATTTGCATGCATTCTGTGATGCCGACTATTCCACGATGATATTTTGAACCGGATGGTTGAGGTTATATCTAGCCGGAAATCCACCCTCCCCTGGGCTTTAGCAGCCAAAAACTCCTGCCACCGCTCATTGGTAACACTTAATGTATCTCCACTTAGATATCCGAACAGAACAGTAGTATTCTTTGGCTCTTGATAAAATGGATTCAACAGCGAAGTTCTTCCTACAATTTGATCCTCGTAAAATAGTGTTACCTGCATGGCATCGTAATAGATTCCGATACCTTGGTTTGGATTACGGTCGGTGACGTTGAAATTTATTTGGGCATTCTCCAATCCATTTGGTTGAGCTAAAGCTGGTATTGAAAAATCATGCATGTGAAACCGAGGTCGGTGCGGACGCAAACTTAGCCACAAGATGAATGAAATGATGCCAACAAAGAAAAGAAGGCCTAAGAATATGGTGCAGACAAGCTTTGAAACTCTGGCGGTTAGGCTGTCTCGCACCCGGTGGGCATAGTAACGGGCGGTGTGGTGCCGCTTTATTGGTTCTCTTTCACGGTTGGCTTGAATAGGTAATCCATACGAAGATGGCTGCATTTCTCTTCCACGGTTGTCTTGAATAGGTAATCCATACGAGTAAGGCTGCATTCTATCTCTCTGTTTTTCTTTTTCTTTTTCTCCTTTGTGGTGATATTCCGGCTATACGATCTGAGAAAAAAGTTTGGGGAAAGGTTGATGAACAGGATCCTTTTGGCGCGGTTGCTTATATAGCTATACTCCAGAAAAAGTGTTGCAGATGTAGAAAGAAACTCAGAGGAATGTGCCCTCTTTCTCCCAGGTAAAGAAAAGAATAAGCTAGCCTAGGTTTCTCTTCCTAGTTCCTATTCTCCTTTTTCTTTGTTTAATTACATGAATAGTTAATTAAACTGCTTGACAATTGCCAGATGATTTAGTTGTATGCATGGATGACGATCATGATCGTAGGGGATTGATAAAGAAATTTTTGATAATTTGCTTGTATCATGCGTTTGGGTATACTGATGACCTTCCATGGAGGAGGAATGGTTATGAAGATATATGTATTTGATTCAATGTTCACTTGCATACGTGAGGTATTCCCGTGCTTTTCTTGTTGTATGGAAAGTATAAATGCTCTTCGTATTCTATCAAATTTAAGGGGAAAAAAATTAAATATATATTACGTTAATAATAAAATATTATAATTTTAATTTATAAAATATAAAAAATTACACGTACACAAAAAAATACTATTACAAATAGCAAAAAAATTTAATTAAATAAAAAATCATACTTCCTTCAAATGGACGACCAAATGCTTGGACCACAGATAATTACCCCTTTGTTCGCTTGTGTGCAACACAATCAGATTAAACAAAATTATCTATCAAATATGACAATTTCACCATAAAGGAGAAAACAAAATGAATGAATGCCCCCGGGCACAGACCAACTGGCAAGGCCAGGAGTGACAGAGTCTGTGATGGGCTCGGCTATCACGGGTTCGAATCTCTTTAGGGTGATTCTGAGTTTCTGATCCTCTCCTTTCGGGACTTACTACTGGTGCACATTCCGAATTTATATCTTACCCGGACGTGAGGTCTCGATGTCACGGGTGGGGGAGGTTCACCTTCAGAACTCTCTCTTTAATCCAAGAAAACAAAATGAATAAATGTACCAAACAAAAGTGAAGTACAACTCCGTACTATATCAAACAAATGATCCCGCTAATTGACCTTGGTACAAACTCTTCTAATTTCGGACACCAATCCCACCCATGTTGATCATGGAGTCACCAAAATCTTTGAAGAAGGTGGATGCATCGCTTCCAGCGTGAAGTTTGACATAGGCTTTGGTTTCGCTGTCATCAAGTAGAGCTGAATCTGATTGGAAGAGGCCTCTTCTTTTGGCCACTAGAGCGTAATAGGATTCATCAAATGTCTTGAAACTCCCTGGATCCATCTCTACCAGTGTGTTATCGTCTCCAAATTTGCACTTCATCTTCAACCTTGCGACGTAGTTGGGATCCAAAGTCGGGTCTGCACCACCCTGAATACCTCACCCAGCGAAGTTGTAGAGACGATCGTTGAAAGATGAGCAGTGGGAAGTCCCAACCGTGTGTCCTCCTGATCAGTGTTTTATTATTAATTAACGAGGACTTGAGTTCTAATTCTCTTCTGATAAACAAAATTTGAAAGAAATTACTACTATATACCTGATAACACTACTAAATCCTTGACGCTTAAGCCTCTCTGCTTAAATCCTTGTTTCAAGGTGCTGATGTCTGCAGAAGGTGGTAACAAATTGTTCAGTGCTTCGGTCAGTCTGGACGCCTTCCCGTCTCTTCTTCCGAATTCGACATCCCAGGATGGACCTTTCAGCTGAGAATCAAGGAAAATGATTAACTAATGTTTTATAACTTCTACATGCGCAGAAGATAATAAAGATATCTTTAATTCATCATTCATTTGCTAATTGATTTGTACATAAAGATGTTGCAAAAATATAACAAGCAATGGTGAAAATCAAATTAATGTTAGTTGTCTGAGGAGAAGAAATAAAATTTACCGCGACTGTGACATCCCTAGCTACAAGTGCTAGAATGTCAGCACATGAAACCACACCAAGGCAAACTTTCTCCACTGCAGTCTTCACTTTATCTATGATTTGAAATCCTCTGAGGCTTAGATTCGGGAAAGCATCCTTTTCAGCCTGCTTAGTTGGAGAGTCTAGCAATATCGATCCATCACAACCCTGAAAGCACAGTAGGAAACGCAAAAGAGAAGATCGAGATTCGAGATCAATGTAGCGAACATCCAACAACGCTTGTAAGTTCAAGAAAATGGTGCCACCGAGGTGATTGAATACATACCCTAACGAAACAATCATGAAAATGCATTCTCATGAGAGGAGCACCAAGAGTAGGTGCAACAGACATTACTTCATCAATAACAGTTTTGACTGTGTATTGAAGATTGGGACATGTTTTCGCATAGAAATCGACTTTCAGTTGTCCATTTGCATTGATGAAAGCTAAGGCTAGAAAGATCAACTGTAGAACAAAATGTATAGAAGCTCTGGAGGAAGCCATGTAAGAAGAAGTTTATGAACAAATACCTTTTGGTTCTGAAATAACGAAGAGATAGCATATATACCATGAGGAGATTTATAGTTAGCCTAGCGCTTTTGAATCTGTCGTAAAAAGAGCTGTCACAGCCTTTCTTAGTTGTATCATTTCATCGGCGGAGTACCCAAAAAAAAAAAAAAATTACTCCTACAAGAGGTTGAGAGATTGATCCGAATGGTTCCTTTTAGGGCCATATCTCCTCCACAGGTTCAGACGTTAAAAAAAAGTTTTAAAATAACTTGAACACTCACGACTTTATTGATAGTGTTCTGTTCAAATTGAGTCATAATATCTTATTTAACGTCCTATTTAAAATAGAATGCTATTACTAATAACGTCTATTTAAAATAAGAAGTTATTATTGATGGCATTCAAACTATTTTAAAACTTTTTTTCAACACTGAACATGTTAAAGAGATATGGCCCCAAAAGAGGCCATTCATATCAATCACTCAAAGTGGAAAGATTGATTGATTGATCAGCTTGTTCTTTATATATTTTAATAAGGATAACTTAGATTTCATTATCAATAAAAACTAATTTCATTTGGATCTATATATGCTCTCACACTTGAGAAAACATAAGCGCCTAACTGAATGTGGCTCAAAAGGGTTCCTATTTCCTATGTAATCCTTGTGAGAGGACGGTGATGAAACTAAATTTACGTGGGGATTGGATTGACTAGTAAACATGATTAGTTAGAACATCATCTATCAAGATGTATAAAGTATGAATAACAATTATAACTTTTCATACTTAACAGCCCTAGGGATATCATCAATGGTGTCTTCATGACCACCACGAAGGAGCACGCTGTTTGAATTCATGTGATTCTGCGTAAATTAAGAGACGTTGACCCTAAGTTGCAGCTGGTAACATGGCCCAGAACAGTGAGATGCTATGAACTCAACTAGCTGGCTTAATGCTAAGAAGAAACACTTATGATATTCTTTTCAAGTCTGAAAGCAGATGAAATTAACAATCTAAGTCTAACAGAGAGCTAGATCATCAATCAAACCCGCGTCAGTATAAAAAGAAGCAAAGGGCTTCACCTAATCATAACCGGCCGCAAGAGAGTAGCTGAATTGTATATATGCCATGCCCAGATGATGATGATGATGATGATGATGCGAGCAAGAGGATCAACTGTTGTCCTTGCTTAGCCGTTGACCAATGGGATATGCAGTTGTGATTAACTGATTGTGATCAAGGAAATGCAAGTGGTCGAAATGGTCTGCTCTCAATGTCAAATTTTTCTAGTCTCTTAGCAAGATTAGAACTAGTGGTGGTTGCTCTGCCCTTGTTCTCCATCAACTTGTTCTCTCCATAGAGAGAGAGGAGAAATTTTTAAATGACTGCAAATAAGTTTTAGAGTATATTATTACAAATATATATATATATATATATATGTGTGTGCGCGCGCTAATAAGCAACACAAATTTTTTTATTGAATGATTAACAAAATTAGCCTTATTTTCTTAGACTGTGGACTTGGGACTATTTGATAAAATTTTAAATTTTAAAAACTAAAATTGAAAACTGAATATAAAAAGAATTAATTGTAATTTATTTTTATTTCATATTTTATTATAATTTAAATTAAATATAAAAATAATTATTATTAGATAAATATCTATCATTACTGCTATGCATGGTTGAAGCCTTAGGGCACCATAGATGGAACCATGTACGAGGTATTAGGGTGGGGAGGAGAGGTTTCAAACTTTAGATTAGTTTCGTTTTATTTAAAATTTAAACCAAGATTTAAATATATTTGACCAATTAAATAATAATTAAAATTATATTTAATATTATTTGTTATCAAACACTTAAAATATTTAATTAGAAAACAAATCATTACAGTACTTATTTTCTTAAATCTATATGGGAAAATCAGCTGGACCGATGACCTTGTTCATGGCCTTCTGTTTTTTTATAATAAAGCGGGCATCAATTAATTGCACAGCGGGCTTCATAGTTGGGCCTTTGTTACTACAACGACAAACTCAACTACAATGAGGCTAACTCACCTTCATGGCCCCATACAAAGGGATAAAAGACCACCTTAGACATTTTTAACAATCTTATTTTCTCCTAAAAATATTGTACAGAAATGGCAAAATGAAAGGAGGAAGCCAAATATACTCATATCTCGCTAAAATGATAACTTTATTTGATTATTGTATACATTTCATCAAATATAACTTTTGAACCAAATTTTGTCCAATTATGCTTCGGCAGTCCATCCTTGGCCTAAGCTATTTATGTACAGCTGCAACCATTGGGATTGAGGAATATACACCTTCGATTGTAAAGCCGGCTACCAAGTACCAATGCTGAAGGGAGAGGACAATGTTCTCAATTCTGGACGCCATCACTTTCAGTAAATGTTTTCAGCCCATTTTAAAAACGGGTTGGTGTTGGTGCACAAAAAGGATATGATCAGATTACCCGGGAGGAGGCGGAGGAAGGCGACGTGCAGTGGACGGCTGTGCTTTGCGGAAAGTGAATCCATAAGTGTGGGCGTACCGAACCCCCTAAGGCCCTAATGTCGAGCTAATGCTTCCAAACAGTGTTTAGCCCTTTGGACCAACCCATAAAAGAATGCATATATAGGGATATCGGGACATATATCCCTCTCTAGCCATGTAGACTACTTTTTCTTCTTCTCCTACAATTATCTACAGAGGGAGTAAAAGAAAAAGGGGCATTTTACTGTATCAAATAATCATTTTATTCAATAAAAAATTTCACTGATTAAAGTATATTTGAAACTTTTAAATTTTAAGTGGGTCATTAATTGAGAAGTTGTATTGCTTGATTTTTTTCGTAAATGGAATATTATGGAATTACGTGGAGGAAACTTGATTAGTGACATTGATGGCTGACTTGTAGGCTCCAATTCCGACTAAAAGTGGCCATTCAATATTGGTGACAAAGAAGCATCACCATATCCTGCCATTTCCTGCAAATATAAGCTTTTGATAATCAAAAGTTAGATATGAATTTCTATAGAAAACAATCCCCTTCAACATACATATTTGAATGATTTTGCACTTATCGTCATGATACCTTCCACCTCCCTTCATGGCTTGGCTCGTGTCATTTTAACATTTTTTTTTTGAAGATTCTTTTTCTTTTTATTCCATGACTCTAAATTCTCAACTGCCTATGCAATTTTTTTTCTTTTTATTCTATGATTCTATATTCTTCACATTTTCCTATGCAATTTTGCTTTTTAAATGTCCCTAAATTTTATGTAACAATAGTGTTAGCATCAGTTTGGAGTTTCATAATAATGACAATTTCAAAGCATAATATTAAAGATGCAAGTAGATACTAAACATAAAATTAAAATAAATTTATTTAAATATAATTATTAAATATGTAATGCTCAAGTAATATTAAAGAGAGCGAATATTATACGTAATAAATATATAATAAGAGAAACAATTTTTAAGAATCGAGATAAATTGAAAAAAAAAATCCCAATTTACTCACACTCAAATGCAGGTCAATGAACAATGTCTTAAATTTGATAAATCTTTTGATAGAAACTTTGAAAGGAAGATATGGAAAAATGATCCTATCATCCCAAAATGGACAAGTTTGTTTTCAATGATATATCGCTGAATTAAAACGGAGATGAATTTGCTAACCGCATAATGTTGATGAGATGGACTTCACTAATCCCAATCCAGCTTAGTTGATTGGATTTTTTATTAGTTTTTTTTTTCTCACCATATAATGATTACATTCAATCAATTGCTGAGATAGGGCCTACCTTACCTCCACGATTCAGTTTTCAGATTAATTATATTTTCAATTCTCACTTTAAGTGGAATTAAGGAGTAGTAGTAATTCGGTTTCCACCAGAGAGTTGACTAATTTATTTTCGAATAATCAAGAAAATATAATAAATGCTGAAAAAAAAGAGGAGCAATATTGTTATTGCATGGTGCCTAAGTTGACTAAAAATAGAACCGATTAAATTAGAATTGAATGAAATTAAATAAATTTGGCTGCGGTGAAAGACAAATTTTCAAAGGTGAGATAAATACCTGGAATATTTAGGGCATGGTGGGAGGAGGGTGGTCCAGGTGGAAATACGATATAACATGCGGTTAGTCATTCTTAGAGGCCATACATCTTCTCCATCCCGTGCCATGTTTTCCTTATCACGACTCAATATTTGTCTTCCACACACAGAAATGCAACGATTAAAAGTAACAATTTTTTTTCTGTTTTTCTTTTTTTATTTCGTCCCCACAATTGTCTAGATTCACCTGCCCACCATATAAAAAAAATTAAAAAAAAGATTCTTCTGGCTGCAATTAGGATAAGATGAAAATAGTTTCGAAACTGTTTCCAACTTCTTTAACATCCGTTGGTGATTTTTATATGATTTACATAGTTTTAATGGATCATAAATCTCAACCATGATGGTTACTTCTTTCCTTTTAGTAGCATTAGACTTGTATACTCATGTGCGGGGTTTAATTTCCTCTTTGTATTAGAAGTTTTTTAAAAAAAAAAAATTATTCATACATAAGAGAACTCGTTATATGAACAAGGCACTACCAACTCTATCAAAAGTTGCGGGACTCTCCAACCTTAGACTCTGATACCAAAATGATATGAACAAGGTGCTACCAACTCCATCAAAAGTTATAACTATTAGTAAGGGTGCATACACCTCTCATATACACATGCAATTATAAGATTGAACCCGTATCACCATAGAGGCTGCCCAACATGTTATTCAAAAATACACACAAAACCTATGCCGTAAGAGAGGTTCAAACTCAAAATATCAGTATAAAATTTCTAACACCGACTATCTCGACTAACTCAAAGAATCAGTCTTGTATTAGAAGTAAATTATCTAATCAATATTAATAAAGATACTAAGTCACGAATTTTAAACAGCTTGTGTAAAGGAATAAGTAGATAAAAATTAGTTTGAGATGAGTTTTGTAAAAAATTATTAAATATGTATAGTCACGTCACTCTGAAGAGAGAACTTATAATGTGTTGTGAGCATATAATCGTATTTGAAATAATAATATATTTAAATTAAAAAAAAATTATCCAGTGTGAGCCTACATTCTTCAATTAAAATTTGATGTTATCCATTGAGAACACTGGTGTAACTAGGTTATTGGCATTTGTAGCATTTGGTGAAGGGGATACATCATTGAAACACATTTTAGTAGAATGAACAAATCCCCCTCGAGTCTTATCAAGGACAAAATCAAATTATTGCTAAATAAACATATTCGGCAACGGGTTTTCTTTTTTCCTTTTCTTGATGTTCTTTTCTCGTCCACCGCTTGTTTTCCCATAAATACAAAACAAAGAGATCAAATCACCTATGAGAGATTTGAAATGGGGGTTTTCCAGTAAAAGAAACAGAGAGAGAAATAAATCAAGTGAGGAACAAAATTGAGAGCATGGACTTGCACAGAGAATAACAAAACTCAGGAAAACATTCTCTATATCGCAGGGCGTTACGAGGATTAGACAACATCAGAACAACTCATACAGAAAACACAACAGCAAAGCCAAAACTCCCATAGACCATAGTCCGGCCCTCACCAAACCTTTAAAAGTTTCCCTTCTCTTTTTCTCTCCCCACAACAAACATCGTTACAATATCAATCCAAATCTCTCTTCCTAATCCTCTCTCTAATCATCCTTGAATTTTTCCAATTCTCAGAAAAAAATCTCTCCCCTGTAACTGAATCCCGTTGATTATCAAGAGTCTATACATACAACAAAACTGTATGCGTGCGTATAAAAATATCCACCTTCTGCGCCTGCAAATACTCGATTGGAAGATGATGACAAGATGCCAGATGGTTAGCAGTTGAAGAACAGGAGGAAGAAGAAGACTTTTGTATCCACCGTGTTAGGTTTGAAATCTTTTCAACCTATAATAGTATAAGTAGTTGAATAAAAATAGAGTCTTGCAAGTAAAAGCTTTTTTCTTTCCTTTTCATTCATCATCGTCTTCAAAGCTTCAGTTTTTGTTAGTCGTCTTACATGAAATCATGAAATTTTTTATTTTGAGAGATGTGAATAAGTTGACTAATTGGGATGTGTTTGTTTTTGTGTGAAATCGATCAGGTGGTAGGCACTGGGTGACCGATTCAATACGCAAGAGTAAGTTGAAAGACTCCCTCCAAAACGACGACCATATCCCCATCAATCCCCATTCAGTCTCTATAGACTCTTTCTAATCTTCTTCTTCTCTCTTCTTCTGAGCCAGAAGGGGACTTATGGAATATACAAAGATGGTGAGTTCCTCTCCGTTTCTCTTGTATTGAAATCTTGATTTCTTTATCACTGTTTCATTGAACTCCAAACTAAGAAGCTGCCTCAGAATGATTGAATTTCATGTTACGTTTTCTTGGGGAATTTCAGGAAAAAATGGGAGCAGAGAATTTGAATTCTGAATCAGAAGAAAAGGGAGCCCAGAAAATTTCTGTTGCTCATCAAATAAATGGTTTGGAATACGCAGGCCAAAAGGCTGACAGCTTCGTAGTGGACATAGAGCGCTTCTCATCCCACTCCTCTGATAAGGATGTGAATGCAAACTCCAGAGTTACGGTATGACTTCTCCATTATTCACCTCTACTCTGCTTTCTGCTCCTCAAATTGAACGCCAAATTTTCTATGTCAGTTTCAACTTCTTCAGCTAGTTTTTCTTCTACGTTTCAATCCAGTTTCCCCCACGATTACGTAGAAGAGAACGTCAATGCTTATTACTCGTCATTTAACTACAAGTTCTTCT
This sequence comes from Voacanga thouarsii, assembly GCA_026120185.1. Lineage (NCBI taxonomy): Eukaryota > Viridiplantae > Streptophyta > Magnoliopsida > Gentianales > Apocynaceae > Voacanga > Voacanga thouarsii. The sequence continues at coordinate 2,863,141 of JANUWF010002172.1, forward strand.
CTTACCTGAAATTGGAGCTATTACAAACAGTGGAAAATGTATTTTTTGGTTAAAAAAATGCCCTTTAATAAATGTGATAAAACTTCGGTTCAACAAGAAGTTAAAAAGACGTTTGTCATCATTGTTCACCATCACTCAATTTTGCCATTTTTCTTGTAAATCTCGCAACCGCCCTCCTCGCCCACCGGAAAAAGAAAAAAGGAATTTGAGAAAAATGAAGTTTTATAGTTTGGACGGATAATCTTTTGCCTGAATATGCATTTTGTTTCTCATTCAAGTATTTTCTTTGGGCATAAAAAGTTGCAGAGAAGCCTTTCAAGAAAAGGGTCGATGCAGCGGGGCGGCGAAAAGAAATCAACTTCCAGTATCAATAACGACAATAACCTCGTGGCGACTTCACCAAGAGGTACCTTTATTTTAGTTTTCTTGCTGAAGATTGAAGGAAGATGCCATTCGGGGACTAGATTAGAAAGATGCTTAACCTCCTCGTTAACTGAGTTGGATTAATAAGATACTATAAATAAACTAAAGCCGATTTTCATGTGCCCAAGTATCTCGTCTCTATCTCAAAACAAATAAATTTGTTAATTTATTCTCTTTTTACTTTTTTTTTTTCCAAAATTAATGGTCGAATTTTTTACGGTCCTGCATTGATATTTGACACGTTTTTATTAGATCACTTGGTGACAAAAGAAATGAATTGGAATGACTGTCATAATTTTTCTCCTCCCAAACTTCCAAGGAATCAGATTCAAAATTATTTTGTTTCTTCATAGGAAAGTTCTACTTCTGAAATGTGTATTCTTGTTTGTATTTATATAGAGGGGTGGGGCGAAATATTTGTCCCAACCTAAATAGAGAACAAATGTCCAAAATCCAAATAGAATATTTTTTACCAATTTGTCTTTTCCATGAACTATATCTCTGTTCTGAAATAATCGGGGGAACAGAATTTACTACTTAAAATGGTAAGTAGAGTACATGACCTTCATCTTGGTTCCAATATTATTGGACGTGTAATGTTGGTATTAATAAATTAAGACTAATAATTACATATTTTATCAAATCTCTTCCATTAATTAAAAAATAATAGTAATTAGGTATTTGTCTTGGCGGAATATACGCCACGTACCTTCAATTACTTTGATGAACAATCTCCAGCTAACGTTTTCCGAGATGGCTACCCTCTCTCCTCCCTTGCATTTGTCATATCATGCCATGCTAATTGCCTGCCTTTTTCTTTTTTTTTTTTACTTTTCTTTTACAATATTACAAATTTATGTAACTATTTAAAAGTTTAATCTTTAAGATCATATATGTTAAGTAATGGAGATCCAATAGATTATAATATAAGTGACACAAATACAAAATCAAATGTAGCAGATAATGTGAGTGATGCAAAATCAAGATCATTTATGTTGGACGGATTCTCATTCTGGCAGTGAAGCCAAAGGCTCGTAAATAATGAAACAAATCTTATCAAGTACCCTGCACACCACACACAATCCAAATTTGCTAGAGGGAGCTTGATATATTATAAAGTGTTGTCATCCTTTTATTTGGCTGTTATTATTGTGTCGACGCTGACCAGAAATCTGTAGTTGTAAAGAAGTGGGACTGCCTGCTCACAGGAAAATGAAAATCTGGGTCATTTTTGGACAACATACAGACTGTCATTCCGTTTTGTTCCATTCAATAATTCATTCACTGGCTGCACATGCACTTACATCCGTATCAGGATGGAGATATTGAAGGTAAGAGGCTAACACATGGCTTGAATGAATTTTTTCTGCATGGTTTTGTTGCAGCTGCAGCTGCTTTGCATGGCGCAAGCACGCCTGAAAAGGCTATGGTAGTGACGGTGGGCTCCACCGATCACTCCGTCAATGCACAGCTCCATAATGCAATCACCATCATGACCGGTAGCAGCAGCGGTGGTGGTGCTACTGTTGCGGAAAGCAAGTTTGGTGGCCGGAGATTCAGCTTCAAACGGTCTTCTCCCTCTTGGACTATTGACCCCAGAAGGATCCTTCTCTTCTTTGCTACCTTGTAAGTCCACTTTCGCAAATGCCAGGCTGCAGAACATATAACAATTCTCCCCCTTCTTCCTGAAGAATTTAATATTCTAAACATGCCAATGAGTAGCCGACCATAGATTATAACTTAATACTATTGATAAATGTTCAGCAATATTCTAATAATAAAAGGAACCATAAGTCATGGCAGGCCACTGATTCTCCACTTAAAAGGAATTCTTTCTGCATCAAAATAAACTTGACCAAGAATTGAGCGATCCTGGACCACAAACAAGGTTGAGGACTACTTTACTCTGATCTATACACTAAAAAGTAAATATTAGAAAAGATGAAAAGGAGATAGATCCATGATGGCCTTCCATAATTGGCAATCAGTGACAATTTCTATGCATGAAACAAATTCCACAATATACATTACTTTAGTTATCCTAAAGCTGTGACTAATCTCTCCTTACACTTCTAGTTGTGGTGGATTGTACGTGATAGATTTGTATTCATACAACTTGACTCTAATTTTTTCCTCACCTTTGATAGATCAAGCATGGGAACAATACTGCTGATCTATTTCACGCTAACCATGAGCAAACTCAATGGAGATGACAATGCTCTTAACTGACAGTAGAAGAGGGAAAGGCATTTCTCGATTCAAACAAGCAGATGGAATCAAGAGAATATTAGTCTGCAAGTGAAAGCCGGGAAAGTATATCCCAATAAGCAGACTTGGAAGTGATTTTGTTCATCTTGGAAAAGTCCTGCCTTTTACGCTAATTAGAAAGGGTAACAAGATGGTGGTTGAAAAGAAAGAAACAAAATATGGAAATAAGAGACAAAGGTAAAGCCCTTCCCCCGCCAGAGCTTGAATGACAGCAGATTCACTTTTCCAATTTCCAGTATGCCTTTTTTTATAGATATTGAGAGATGAAGACAAGGATGAAATGCACGATGATAGAGATAGGAATCTTCAGCTTTTAAGATGGGAGTTCTAAGAAATTATGTAATATACCTTTTTGTACTGGATCTATCAAAAGCAAAGCGAAGAGTCAGAAATGATTCCATGTTTGGTTCCCCTTTAGTTCTCCATATCCACATTCAAGTCCGTTATGCTTATTCTTCCACACCACTGCCAGATGCTCCCTTCTGTGAAAGTAGGCATGAAACTAGGCAATAATGCCAAACAATGAGACATCCACCAAACTATAGAACGAATTCTGGTATCATAGCATTATAGCATGCTTGAGAATAAAAATATGATTTAGCCAACTTCACATGATTCGCATTTTAAGGTGGGTATTCTTTTCCTGTGGTGTTAAAGAACAGCGTTCAATGTATCACTTTTGCTTCAAAAAGAAAGCACTAAAACGTTCTGTATGCAAACTGGAAAGACAAACTAAACACATTCCCAGAGTTGTATGTATTTGAATTGGGAAACAATTGAAAGTTGCAAGTACTCAACACGTTTATACAACCTTGAGGAATTTGAAAGTATTGACATGTCCAAACAAATTTAGCATTTCAGTTTAGAACACGCAAGACACAGAATATGATGGCACGCTCTAATAGCTACAGAATTTATGGTTTTTATGCTCTTAAACAGCAGTACACCCTAAACCATAATAAATGTGAATCACAAATGCTTTGCCTTTGTATAATAGAGAAACCCATGATTTGGCATCTACACTTCCTGCTGAATTCATTTTCTCAGAGAAGTCTCACTGAAAGATTTCACAACTTGAATTAAGCTATTCTACATACATGTGATGGATACATACCATCATCCTTTACATGCCTTATAAACTAGGTTTAGAAAGTTGAGCTATCTTTTTTCAGCCTCAGTACTTGGTGCAAGATGCTCCGTGAAGTTACTCCAATTCTGAACTAATAGCGTTTTGAAATTCTTGGCATTGCACACTTGTTCTTTCGGTCATGGTAAAGTCGAAGTACAATGGCTGCTGTTTCTTCAATTGCTTTTCCTGTGACATCTGCAAACAGGGCATCAAAAAAAGTAAAAATATCAGGACAAGGATAATCAGTGAAGCCAAATTAACGTCCCAATAAACTCCTATATGCCATCAGACTGACTTCATTCATGACCATAACATCGTGGTAGGATGTTGACAACCATATTGTGGAGGTCATAATAATGAACAAATTTACATACAAACCCAACTAATACATTTGCAAATCTGTTGCTCACTCACCAATTACTGGCCAGACGGGATTTTCTGCAAAAATTCTACCAGCATATTCCAACTCTTCTTTCACATAGTCTATTTCAGAATAGTTGCTCCTTACTTCTTCACTAAATCCCAAGCTCTTTGCTCTTGCTCTTCTGATTGTTTGCAGGACAACAGGATTGATAGTCAGACCAAAAATCTTTTCTGAATCCACCTCATAAAGAGAAATTGGCAAATCAACATTCATTACAATTGGAACATTTGCCACTTTGTATCCCTTCTGTGCGAGATAAATAGACAGCGGTGTTTTTCCTGTACGAGAAACACCAGCAAGAACAATATCTGCTTTACGCAAGTTCTGGGGTAAAGCACCATCGTCTTGCTTTATGGTGAATTCAATAGCTTCAATCCTTCCAAAGTACTCCTCCCCGAGGGAATTGCTCCTGCCTGGAGCCCAACGGGGGAGGCCAGAAGGCAAAACGCCTAGATGAGAAGCAATTGCCTCTGTTATTGGGCCCAGAATGTCCGTAGATGGCACACCCCAGAGCTGACACACTTGTCTTGCAGCTTCTGACATTGAAGGATCGGCCAGTGTGTAAACAACCATTGCTCCCTCTTTTGCAGCTTGCTTTATGATATCCATCATCCGCTCCACATCGTCAATCTTGTTAATAAGTCTTATCACAGATCAGCCAAAGCAAGATATCGATGGCATAAAATCACTCAGTTAAATTATTAAACCAACAAGACTTTTCTTCTTTTTGGCAGGGGACATCATGTTCAATAATAGATCATAACCAAATTGGAACTTAAGGCTTCCTCTGTTCAAGGCTAATTTCAATTCCCAATTAGGTAAAGATGCAGGGAAAGAGTATGTGGCTTTATTTTATTTCAAAAATGTCTCCACTCTTAAAATGAATTGAAAATATTTCTACTGCAAAAATAATAACTGATCTTGAATGTAGAGAAGATTGGAGATGTGGCTTGATTTGGTCTCCATATCAGAATATACCAAAATTATTTCTAAAGACCTGAAAACCATTTACCAATTGAAGTTTTTTAAAACACATTTGTCCTCTCAGAACATCTTTCACTGCTGAGAGGACAGACTTAAATCAACCTTTTGTGGAAGACAAATGGGCAGGTGCATTTCAAGCATACGCATTGCTTAAACAACAAATTTAGTGTCACGTCAAACATCATGAGTAGCTATCATACCAGCCAGATTAAAATATCGACAGCCTGATAGACACTGTGTCACAGTACAAAATAGAACGATGAAAATTTTAAGGATCAGAAAGGAGTTATATATCTCAAGAACCATAGAAAAGAAAGTAAAGATTTAGTAACATAAAAGTCTTGCCCCTGGTCCCTTTGACTATAGTACCTTTTATGCACTTACTATCATAAGCCAAGATGTAATCTTTCAATGACTTGTTAGCTAATATCTGGGAGTGTTAGCAGGGGCAGTACTTCAACATAATCCAGCTTTTGTTTTCCTTACAATTTAGTTGAGCCTTTTGAAAAAATCATCTGGCATCCAATTAAGCAGGTTTAAAGATAAAAATCCACCCGAAATTAGACATGTCCAAAGGAGTCAATTAAAGCAGAAAAAAAAAATCTAACTTACCCCAGAGAACAAATGGGTGTTTACAGGACAAACTCGATCAACCAAGCAATGTTCAAACTGTCCCAACGCCGCATTGACGGAATGCTCCGCCGTCCACCCGGTCCCATCGGAAACCATGTAAATAGATTTCCCAGTCCCCGTTACTTCCGTTTCGTCCATCCTTTTGCTGCCACCCTTCTCACGAAACGAAGCAACAGAAAGAGCCGCTTCGTCCTCACTATCACTTTCACTATAGTAACTTCGAATCGCAGAATTGGAGTTGGACTTTAGCTCAGAACCCGTTTTCTGAACCGGACGTTCTAGTTTCCTACCGGACCGTATTGCACGAGCTCTGGACCAGCGGTTTAGCTGAGGGCTGGTTTTGATTTTCCGAGGCAGTGGTTCGGTTGGAGAAGCAGGTTCGGAGGAAGGAGGTGAACGCTTAGACCTTGATTCAGAGATGGAAGCGGTCGCCGTTAATGGTGCTGGCGTCGGAGAGAGGTTGGAGAGTAAGGTTGTCGAAGAAATCATTTTTTTTCCCCCCTTTTTCTTTAATTTTCTATAATATCCTTTAGAGATGCTAATGAATCCCACTGCGTTATATGACCCTGACACCTATGTGTGAACTCTTTTTTATTTTTTTTTTTAGGCTTAAGATTTTTAATTATTATCAATACACGAGAACCAATTGTACCTTCCGGAAATCATGTGGCTTCACCAATTGCAAGCCCCAATAGTAACATAAGAACATCTCGAAAAATATTTACATAAATTTAACTATAATTATCATATTAAAAATTTATACTATTACACGGTACCTAGTTTAGAAAAATAAAAATTTTTATTATATATGATCTATAAGAAAATTTATGTAGTATTTTCATGGTATTACTTATTTTTAAATAAAATTCTAAATTATTACAAGAAAAAGAAGAAGATGATGAACTTGTTTCTTGTAAACAAAGTCAAGAAGTTAAATTATATAAAATAATATGTTAAAAGATAATATTATAATTTTTAAATTTTTTTTAAAAAATTGAGAATAAATTTTATTATAAAATTAATTTTTAAAAATATGTATTTTTTTAAAAAAAACATTACTAGTAAGTTAATGCTATTAGTGATAGCAATATTCCCGCTTAAACCGAAGACTCCACCCGGTCCGATCTGGTTGGTTCAAGAATTTTTCGACTTAAGCAAGAATGGGATAAAGACGAGCTTCATTCCTTAACCCGCTAACTAGGGCGGGTAGGGGACGAAAATTGTATGATCCTCACCCCCGACTCGGCCCGCCCTACCCGTTTTACATATATTTTATATTATATGTATTTTATATATTATATTATATTACATATATAGATTATATATGTATATATAAGTATATTATATATATATAATTTATATATATATATACATATATATATATATATTATATCATATATATATATATATATATATATATATATATATATATAATAGAAGAGACAGGGAGAAAAGAAAAAAATTATAAATTATATATTTTATTTTTACTTTTACTTTTACTTTGACTAATTAAGTGATTGTGATTAATATATAAACCATTAGAAATCATCACAAAAATTTTCAAATTGATTAAAAACTTTTTAATAAAAACATATCGGAGGCCAAAAAAATTCTATAAAAAAAACCTTTAAAAAATTTTTCAGGCCCAAGCAGGCCCCGCTTCTCCGCTAAGCTGGGACAAGGAATAGTTTTGTCCCCGACGAGTTGGGAGCTGATCCCCGACCTGACCCATTGCCACCCCTAAATGCCACCCCGCCCACTTGTATTCATTTACGAAGTGCCCAATAAGCATTTATCCAAAATTATTCGATTGGGTAAAATGTACATTATTAAGGGAATAATTGCATTGCCTCTATCATAACTTTACATTAATCAATCTTTATACTTCTTACTCCATACTTGATGATACGATTTGAAAATAATAATAAATAAAAAGAAAAGATAAATGTTATAAACAAAAAATAATTGTCATAAATCTTGCTTTATATGTCCTTGATCCCTTCGGCAACTCCATCAAAAAGTTGAGGTAAACAACAGCTTTCTTTAGTTTCAATCTAGTTGTGAGTCAATTGCAAAGGAATAGATAATCCAGTCATTTTTCAGGATGACTATTAATTTCCAATTTCAAGGTTTAAAAGGCGCAGATAAGCAAAAGCATTTGCATCCAACTTTGCCCGCATCAACATCCATCACCAAGATTCACAATCAATAACTTTCTTTCCAACAATGTGAAAAGGAATATGGTATTCCTAAATAGACCAATTAACAAATATTGTCTAAACATAGTGGCTCTCAGTAAATGAAAGGAAGAATGGGTAAGTTCACCTGAAATGCTTTAGATATAACATCATCATGAAGTGCAACTTGATTTCTACAATTACAGTAACTGTACAATCTTGATCCAATCAACTCAGCCATTGATGATCAGTCACAACAGTTACAACAACAACAACTAAAAATCAAGATGATCATGCCAAAAAAAAAAAAAAGATCAAAGATCAAGAAATAGTTCAGGTAAAAATAGAACAGGGCTAAGCCACAATTTGGAAAAGAAACGCACAATATATATATATATATATATATATATATATATATATAAAATTGATAAAAAGAATAGCAAGTGCACATGACATTCGCAGCAAGATTCAAGCAAGTTCTTGAAAATGCTATTTTAACCAATATTCTTTGACCTGATATCTGCAGTTTACACTATAACAAGGAAACAACCAGCTTAGCATATGGGCCAAATTCTTGATTGCAATAAAAGGAAAAGCCAATGATGATGAATTGAGTAATTCACAAGCTACATGGAGGTATATTGAATCAAAGCAAAAACCCCAAAAGCTATCCAGCTACATTGGAAGAGGTTTGTGGAAGTGACAAATCTAAAAAACACATTTTAAAAAAAAAACAACACAAAAAAGAGATCCATTTCCTAAAACCACCATTAAAACATTTAAAAATAGTCAAAATTCAAAAATCCCAACAAAAAAATTATTTTTATTTAAAGAATGCTCAATAAATTGTGAGAAAAAAGGCTTCTTATATCAAACCCGACCGCACTGTTCTCTCCATCCAAACCCAGATCTTGCAGAGCCCTCTTCCCACTTTCTATTGCTATCATGGCAAAATCCAATTTCAATCCATTTCAGTTTTCAAGCAAGCATCCCAATACCAAAAAATCACCAAATGAAGAAGCAACATTTCAAGAAATCAAGAGAAAATCAAACTTTTGCAGCAAGAAATTTTGAGCAACCTCTCAATGACTTTTCTATCCACAAGACAATCATCCACAGCAAGAACATGCAATTCCTGGGCGACACCAGAAGAACAACACTAACTGGCCATAACTACTTCCTCCATACCCATTTCCCTCTCCTGGGCACAACAAAACTCTTTATAACACATACAATAGAAGCATCAACTCAAATGTGCTTAACCCCAAGAAAATGTAAGCGATTGACAGGTGTGCTATTACTAAGCTCACTTCACACGTGCCCACCACCTGGCCACAAAGTTACACTTGTCTGCTTCGTACCAAAGCTAACGTGGGAATAGCATAAACAGATGGAAAAAAAAGTAGCAGAAGTTGCTTCAACCAACACAACTGACAGATGGAGAAGGCAATCACTTTGAAAAAAGACACAAATGCCATCAGAAGTGATTGACGAAAAATGACCAAAGCAAGCCAGATAAAAGGGGACAGGCATGAAACAATCTAATTATCATATTTGAAGAATACAATCCAGTCCTTGATTACACTACAGGAGTCACCCCAGAAAAGGAGAAAGGTACAGAAATAAGCAAGCATCCTATTAGGTAGCCTCAACGCATTACCCTTAGAGCAAGTGCTACTGGTGCATGGGTTGAGTCAAATTGCTGAAGCACTGCAGTCGCATGCTCTGCCATTCCTTTTTGACATGTTGCATCAACTTATTCAAACATTGACCTGCATGACACCTCAAATGCAAGGATCACTGAAGCTTCCAAAGTTGATTTCATCGTTTCCTACAAGACATATTCAGCATTCTTAGAGTAAAGGTTGAGCAGTATAGATCATTAACGAAACTAAACATCTCTTCAGAAGCCATATTGAGTTGAACACTCCAGACAATTTCACATCACAAACGACACTCATTGACCTTAACGACTTGTAGAAACTAACAAATTAGCAAAGTAACCATATGCAAACCTATCAAATAGCATCATACACAAACCGAGTCCATTTCAGTAGCAGTTGCTATAGTTTGCACCATAATTGTTTAAAATGAATGCATAAATTGCTTAGGACATCTGATTGGCCGAAGAATCGTTGACAGAAAATAGCACAATCTATGGGTGGCTTCTTTTTTAGCAAAAACAGAAACTTAGGGGAAAAAAAATCAAAACTTTAGGAACTCCAACGGAGAATTTTACTTTATTCAAAAGAAAAAAAAGAAACTTACCTAAAAGGAAGTATAGAACTTAAATAACTCCAACTCTACCGGCTACAAGAAAAAATGACCTCACTCGGCGGAGGAAGAAAAGGCGAGGTGGAAGATGAGGCTGAAGGAAAACAGAGAAGCAACTGTGGCTGAAATCTTCGTAGTGGAATGAAAACAGAGAAGAGAATGAAGTGAGTGAGTGATGTATTCCTAATCCTTCTCATTTAACAGCTGTTTGATTTTGAGGTTATAAGCTACTATTCACCTCCACAGCTATCAATCCCTTACAATTCCTACACAGGCACAGCCAAGTGATGAGAGAACAACAATGGTTCTTTGTAGCGGATCGACAAAAATACCATCAATGAATGCAAATGATGAAAAATGAACTGTGGCAACCAAACTCTTTTTTCTATAGTATAAAAGATATATAATATACAACATATATATATATATATATATATATATAAATATATATTAAATATTAAATATTAAATTAAACGGGTATTCGGATAAACGGAAAAGGAACTCTAATACCCGTATCCGTACCCAATTACATAGATTAAATGGATAAATGGTTTGTGTCACGCCCCGTGCCCGCGGACCCGGGAGCGCAACTATAGGCCTGGCAGCACCCACGATTAACTACTTGGCCGCCGTCCTCGTTGGGCCAAAATGGATATCCCAAGTTGACAATGGATACTTAGGCCCATTCTTACATACTATTCATACTTCTTATCCTAAGCCCATGTGGGATTGGGGCATCACATTCACCCCTCCTTTAGGCCCAAGCATCCTTGCTGGGCCCATACTTTAGGGGCCAAACCCAGGACCAACCAGGCGGCATAAGATTCTAGAGGTGGCTCCTACCGCGCATGGTGTAGCACTTAGTTCCCATATCGGGGCTGGTTATCTGCTCTGATACCAAATGTCACGCCCGTGCCCGCGGACCTAGGAGTGCAATTATGGGCCTGGCAGCACCTACGGTCAACTACTTGGCCGCCGTCTTCGCTGGGCCAAAATGGATATCCCAAGTTGATAATGGGTACTTAAGCCCATTCTTATATACCATTCATACTTCTTATCCTAAGCCCATGTGGGATTGGAGCATCACAGTTTGGGTCGGGTCCAGATAACAAAATAGTTATACCTGACTCGTATAAATGGGTTTTCGAGTCGAATTGGGTCCGGGTAGACCCAGCCTTTTGACAAGACTACTCTTCTCAAATTATTCAAGTAATAGGAACTGTTAAAAGTATAGTTTATCCTTATCAAGAGTCGCTCTTCTCACCATAGGAATGGATAGGAGATATCCTTCTAAGTGACTTTAAAAATTCACCATTATTTAGTTGTCCCATTGAATCTAAATCTTGGGATCTCTAGTTAGCTAGGTTGGGTTACCATCATGATGAACTTTTTATAATAGGCTTTAATCAAGGTCCTCTCAATGATTTAATCACTTGTTTTCTAGGTAATAGATCCACTGAATTTTGTTTTGAATTTACATAATTAGTAGAAATAATTCCACCAGATAGCAATTGCCTAATTTTATTATGTCTTTATCGTATATGACGACATTTCCCATTATACATAGAATTTTAAAAAATTTCTTACGACGCCACTCCGCTTCTTCTCCAACGTTATCTGGTGTAATAAATTCATATTCCATTGTCATCTTGCAATGCATGTTTGCTTTGAATATCTCCAAGAAATTTCACCACCTCCTAAAGTAAATACATATCCACTTGTAGATTTAGAATCTTTTGTATCGAATATCCAGTTTACATCACTATGCCTTTCTAATATTGTTAGGAATCTAGCTAGTATAGTGCAAACCATATATAGTTTTGAATATACCTTAGGTATCTTAATATCCTCCCTATAGCATTCCAATGTATCTTTCCTGGATTGTTAGGATAGCGACTTAGCTTACAGAATCATTCATCAGCGAAGGCAACATTCTGCCCTTTCCTCTGTCTCTCCAGCGACCTCTTTATTACCCACTTTTCCTCTCCCCGACAGTAAGTGGAAATCTCTATGGTCTTCCAACCTTCATAATCGTCATAAACATTTCTTATGGCGAGTGGTTTCCCACATTTTGCCTTCAAAGGCTAGATTGGCTCGTGTGTGGACTTTGAGTGACCAATCATGTTCCATTTGCCAGTCTACTACAGAAAGTTTGGAGCATATCTTCCTTCAATGTCCACTCACTAAATGTTTATGGTGGCATTCTCAATGGCAATTTAGAGTAGAGAATTACTCCACCTGGAAAATAGAAGACTGGGTAATGGAATTGCTGAATTTGGATAATAATTTCCCTTTCACAATTGAGAAAAAACGAGAGTTTCTCAACTATGCAGTGGTGCTGATGGAGAATGTGTGGACATATAGAAATCAATTGTGTGCAGGGAAGGATTCACAAGATTGGGAGGTGATCTCTATCCATATTACCAGGAAAGCTAAGGCTTATTGGAATGCTACTCTCACTCGGGGCTTGAACAAACGTGCCCTATACCTATCCCGGGCCTGGCAGGCTCCTCCCTCCCCCTATGTCAAAGTTAACTTTGATTCTGCTTTTCAGGATGGGATTGCAATTTCCGCCTGTTTATTCCGTGATCACATGAGTAAATTGCTTTGGGCATGGATTGGGAAGGATTTTGCTAGTGATGCGTTTGCTGCTAAAGTTCTTGCGACCCTTAATACTATCCGGATCGCCGATGTGGCTGACATTTCTAAGGTCATCTTTGAAAGTGATTGTCTAAATGTCATAAGAGTTATTACGGGAGTTCATCCAGAAGAGGAATGGCTTGGTCAAGGATCCACAGATGCTGTGAAGACACTGCTCAATGGTAGAGAACGTTGGAAGTTTGCTTATATCCCCCGGTCTGGGAATGTTATGGCACATGAAATTGAAAATGGGCAAAACTTCATAGTAAATTTGGTTACATACCCCCAGCCCTTCTTCCCCCTGCAACTTTATGTAATCATGGGGGTACCTCTTCGGTCCCCCAATCGAGTCCTGTTGTGAGTGAAGAGGTGGTTGCCTCTTTTTCTAATTCTATTGAAATACAGGGCTAAATCATTATCTACAAAAAAAAAAAAAAGGATAGCAACTTAGCTTATTGACTACATATGCTATATCAAGTCTAGTACAATTCATAATGTACACTAGACTTCTAATTATTTTAGAGTATTCTAATTAGGATATACCTTCCCCATTATGCTTTGTTAGATGTATACTAACATCAAGGGTGTTTTCGCACTATTATTGTAACATATACTATTAAATTTTTGCAACACTTTCTCAATATAATAAGATTAAGATAAAGTGTCTCCTTCATACATTCTTAGGATTTTAATTCCTAAAATTATGGCTATAAACGGGTCGGGTCGAGATCACCATGTTCTGGACTTAGACCCAATTAGCAATATATGGATCCGAACCTGACTCGAATATCTGCCAGGTATAATATAAAAAGATTCATACCCGATTATATAGGTATCATGTTCGAGTCGAATATACTCAACTCGAAAAATATATAATAATATAATATTTATTTTTTAATATAAAATTTAAAAATATACTATAATATATATTTTATATAAAAACATATAGCATATAATATAATATATATATATATATATTTATATAATATTTAAATTAATCGAGTAACCGGATAAACAGGTATAGGTATTATAGTAATATACATAGACCCAATTATATAGACTAAATAGGTAAACGGATTCAAAACGGGTCAAGTAATAAAAAAACATATACCATACCGACTATAAACGGGTTTCGGTACGGCTCGGATCCGGGTATACCTAACCTATTGACAACCTTACCTAAAATAACATATGCAATTCCTGTATTTTTAATATCAAACTTACTAACTAATAACTTGTTACTAGAATTTATAATATTAATATTACTTCCAATTATTAACATATTATCAACATTGAAACAAACAATGACAAATTTATCTTGAGTGCCTTTAACATAAACACGATTGTCACACTCATTTATTTTAAACCCATCCATATTTGCCTTAACTTGAGCAGGTTAATTCGTTCCCTTTATTTCGGATGCAGGTTATCTTAATCAATTCTCAATCATACCACCAAGTCTTCAAGGTTATCTCTTTTCTTTTATACTTGAGATAACTCTTGAATTCCTTCCAAGAGAGAGAGGTAGTATTTTAATAATTGCAGCCACTTGAAATGGCCTGCTTAGAAACATACCTTCTTTATTAATCTCACGAATTATAATTTGAAGTTCTTGGATTTGACCAGAAACTGTCTTGTTATCAACCATTTTATAATCCAGAACTTTCCAACTATGAATTTCTTTGTTCCAGCATCTTTAGTTTTATATTTCTTGTTAAGAGATTCCCACAATTCCATAGTTGTCTGTTGTTTGCTATAAACAACATAAAATGTATCAGCCAAATTGTTGAGAATATAATTCTTGCAAAGAAAGTTAGAATTGTCCATGCCTCTCTTTCATAGCTACAGCATGAACATCTAATCTATCTACAGCAACATGAGGATCTTCACAAAGAAATCTGATTAGATTCAAAGTTGTTAGATTAAACAACATTTTTTGTTGCCATATTTTAAAATTAGTTCTTGCGAACTTTTTTGACTTTTCTCCATGGATTACTGATGAAGGTATTGTGATATTTCCTCTTGTATCAGTAGTTTGAGTCAGAGACGGATCTACTGCCCCAAAATTTTTAAAATTTTTTATTTTACTTTGAAAAAATTAAAATTTTTTAGAAAAGTCCCTTTAAATTTTACCTTTCGCCACTCCAATTTTTTTTTAAATTATAATATTATCCTTTAATATATTATTTCATATAATTTTTCCCCAACCCCAAATTTCTAGTTCTGTCCCTGGTTTGAGTCACACTTCTAGATCCATCAATTGATTCAGCACTAGTTGGAGTAGTCATTTTTGCAACTAAAATTGAAATACACAAAATAATAATTATATTGCAAGTAAAGTATATTAAGAAAATCCAAGAAAGAATAAATAAATTCTATCTTAAGATTGTTAATTAGAAAATTAGACTACCATAGAACATATAAAAAATAAAATTAATCTAATTTAATGACAACTAAATGACTTAACTTGTATATAAAATGACTAGTTAGCGAACTTGATAATAGTTAGATGAAAATAGAATAAAACTAGAACTATAACTTGAAACTACTAATCAAGAAATACATTAGAAGAACTCGCAAGAAATGTTGAAACAAAATAGAAGAAAATTAGATCTGAGTCTAATACTATGGTACTATCCCCTTAGGACAGATTTCGCCCCTCTCCTTTAGTGCTTAGAGTCTTCTTGGGCATCTATCTCCTAAGGTAAAACAATCTCATCTACTGAAGAAGCACAATAACAATAGATCCAACGAACTAGTCTTTGCTTAAGTATTATAAAGAAAAAATAATATTTCTAAAAAGAAATTTTGCTAAACTTAGGAAGATTGAGAGGATGAAGATTTACTGAGAGATTTTTTATTTCTATCTAATTTATAAAACGAATGAAATTGTTTAAAGCTTTACTTTTTATAGACCTTAGAAAATCATTCATAAAAGAGATCACCTTTTCAATATAACTATTGGAGGTATCTATTTAACTTTGAAGAGATTATATCTCTCTTCTATATAGTCACCAAAGACACCTATTCAATATTAATTAAAAAGTTACATATCTTCAAGTAAGTTACTAATTAACACTTCTGCAAGACTCTGTGTAGTTTTTTGCAGCTTATTGTAGCTCAAATTGGAATTCATAACTTAAATATTTAACATAATATACGATTTGAGCTGCCTTAGATGAGAAACCTCGGTAGACCTATTTTGTAACCAAGCTTTTTGACATCGTCTTGGACCTGATCTCTGTATTCTTTGAAGCTAAATCTTCTGTAGGCTGGAGGCTCAACACAGCTTTCGATTACAGTCTCATAAGATGGACACAAGAAGAATGCAATTGAGAACCTTTCCTTAAGCATATTGGTCACAACCCGATGCTCCACACTTTTATAAGCGCCATTGCTCCATGCCTGCATGATGCATATTTGTTATGCCTCCTTGGGTTTTTAATTTCTTGGTTTTTCTTAAACCATGTTTTGAGGAAAATTTTGAGATTTACCTGGAATAAGTCTCCAATGTTGATGATTACGGCTTCAGGGTTGGGTTTAACTGCAATCCATTTTCCATCCCTCACTAACTGCAATCCTCCAATTTGATCTTGATGAAGTACAGTGACGAAGTCACTGTCCGTGTGTGGCATCAACCCAAAAACTTGAGGAGAAATGGGGCATTGGGGATACCGATTCATTCGAAGATAGCAGGTGCTTGGCAAACATGTTTCTCTGAAGAAAGTCGACTTATGACCCAGTTTTTCTGCTAAAATTCCTACTAACTTGTGGGCTAGATCAAACATTGTTGTCGCACACTTCTCCATTGTTGAGCTAATCAATTCATAAATAAACCAAAGGAAGAGTTTTAAGTGTCATGGTCAAAAGAAAATGTAAACTAGGGTAAATAATTAGTTATAGTTATTGAACGAAGTGCAGTAAATGTATGCGGTACAATTCAAGCAGAGGGGGAGTCAAGGAGAGATATTTAGAGAGAGATCATGCATGTAAAGGCACGTGGTACATGGAAAAGAAGTAACAGTGGTGGAATGCATAAGCTGTCTTAGATTTCGCCACAAGGAAATTTGCTTCTCGTTAGACTGTCTTACCACTGTAGTACAGTGAAGAGACATGTTTATATGAGACAGGCAAAAGTACCAAGCTGAAAGCTAGTGTAGGGGATATTGTAGTACAAAAAAACTGCTTCAAAATATGTTCATTTAGGCTTTCTTCACAAACATGTTCCTGAACTTGCCAAACACAAGAACATGGCAGGTAAATTACTTAGTTTCCCTAACATATATAACTAATTGCGACAAATCAGTCTAAATTAAAGAGTAAATTACGAGAATTAACTGAAAATTCTCTTTGGACATCTCATCTTCTAACGTAAAATATCTATTCTTTAAATTAGTATATAAATTTAGTTAGAAAAACCCTCAATTGAAAGATAACTAAAATATATTTTTATAACTTATCAATTTCTTTCCTATTATTTGACTCTAAAGATTCTCATGGATTTTCTTTCCTTAACTGCAAATAAATATGAAGCAGAGATGGGAATTTCCTCGTTTCTATAAGACCTATGACCATGAATAGCAAGCTGTGCGGATTGCTGGCTAATATGTAGTGAGGTATGTAGACAATCGATGGAAATTCAGCAACCTGCTGATCCATCTAATAGGTGACAAAGCAACAAAAGTGTTTTTTGGTTGCCAATAGCTATGGCTTGACCACCATATGTAACCTGGCATAATTATAATACTATGTAAGAATGGCGGTGAAGGGCGAGCCAAGTTTCTAAAACACTGTACCGCACAGTGTGGACAATACTCTTATGTTTGATCCTTCGACAATGAAATCTAGGATCCAATTTGAATACAAACTAGTTGTTCTGTTCATCATTTTTTTTTTCTTTTCCTCTTTCCTAAAATGATCCATGAATTAGTTTAACCCCACGTAAGCTCAAAGCTCAAATCTTTTGCAAGCCAAAGACTCATTCTTTCGCTTGCCCTGCCATAGGTAAATTATTGGGTTGTGGTGTGGACCGGTTGCTATATGTAGAAAAGGCCATTTTACAACACACGAGGTTCCAATCAGATTCCAGTCATTTGTCCACTGCATTCACCCCAAATTCTAATCTTACGTTTACCATTTCCGTAAATGCCAAAAGCATCATATCAAGGAGTCATTGTTTGTGGACAACATTTGAAGTTTGACAAAGTACTAATATTTAAAAAAATGGTGAGAAGAGTTAATGGAAAATGTGTCAATTGGACCAGTACTCGACAAATTGCCAACCTCCTTTCACATTTAGTTACCACATTCTACAAAACTAGTGCGACAGAACTCGTGAAAGACCTGTGGTGCCAATGGAGGAACTGCAACATATAGGACCGACGTCACTGTTCTATCTCAAATTCTTGTTTACATATGCACAAAAAGGGGTGAGTTTGTAGTACAACTTCGACAAGGACTTAAATATGACGTAGGAAAATTTCAAGAAAACCAAAATGAAACCATAGTTAGGCGAGAAATTTATTTCAAGAACAATTACCTGAGGCTGTTGTGACCTCCCAGACCGGAGATGGCATTCAGGGGAACGTGAAAAGCTTCGGACCAGGACAACTGTTTGAGGCAAGTCGCGGACGGTGTACCCCAACGGTAGCTGCCGGCCAAGAAGTTCAAGTTCTTGTCATTCATCTTCTCGTGAAATGGCTTCTTGAATATTTTAACTTGTTCCGACCTCATTTTCTCCAGTATTTCCCGTGAAATACCATGGTTCAAAACTTGGAAGAAACCCCATTCTCTGGAGGCTTTCGCTATCTCTTTCTTGCACTCTTCTCTCTCCAGCTTTCCCATATTGAGCTGGTTAAGATCTATCAACGGTAGCTCGCATTCCTCCACTTCAAAATGCTCATAGGCACCCTTCGGCCCTGCAGTATCCTTCAGGATGTTGTTGAAGAGGCTTCTGTATGTCTCGTTGAATGGCGGATCAGGTGACACTTCCATGCTTGTCATTATCAAATGTCAAGTGGACGAAATGAATTCTACACCTAGCTTTAAATAGAGTTTTGCATGAGAATTAGATTTGCACTAGGCTAAAACGAGAAATCTAGAGGAATTATTCGAGAAGCATGATATTAACAGCCTTATAAGAGACACAAGAAGAAGAAGGATACGCAAAGAGCAGTTCAAGAATAGCTAAGCCTAGGACAAGAATACGTGTCGACTATTAATTTCAGTGGTTAAACGAGGAAAGGAAGACGATGAAAAAAACATGTTTTTGCTATGTTTCTTGTTTGCTAGTCGTGGAAGGCAACGTTAGGTACTCTATTCATTCTCACGTTTGGAGACCTTGGAGACATGGATGACTTGTGTCTTTTTCTCTGTGGAAGGGTAAAGCTGTTCATAGGGGACATATGACCTTAATAAAAAACAGGATAAGATCCATCATTAAGCAAAACTATAGTACAGGCCTCGAAAATGAAGTGACACATATATTGTTTTTGGAAGCGAAATGGCATGAATCTTATTTAGGAGGCAAAAATGAAAGGACGAATTAAAAATTTGTTTTACCTATGCTAAATATTATATAAAATTATATCATTTATAATTTATAATTTTTAGATTAATTAAAACTAAAATATTATAAATTTTTAGACTTTAAAACAATTACATTGCATCTTTTAAAAATCTCTTTGCTGCATATATTATAATCGAATATTTTAAGGCCGCACTATGACTTCTAAAATTTTCTTGTTTGATTCGGCATAGGACAAGAAATTCAGTCATCAAAGTCAAGGCAAAGATGATGAGTACTTTTAGGGGAAAAGGGTACCTTGCACCTAGAACTAGGAGTTCTTGGCTAAACGCTGAACAACTTTGTATTAGAAGTCACGACCAAAGACAAGAACGAAGGCTTCTTGGCTATTCGGCACCATCGATCAGAACCAAGGCCTTCTGATTCTCCGCGACAGTCAACAACAGACTAAAGCGGGCGTGCACACACGCCCACATATATCTATATATTGGTTGACGGAGCTGCTCTGCCGGGCACTTATACAGATATATACAAAGTCCTGCACTACAGAAATACAAAGAGGAATGGATGGAGAAAGTCAAGATTACAGAAGAAAGAAGAATTTTAATTAGTCAACTGATCTGGGCTTCTGCCATCTGGTGAGCTCAGGGCATTATCAGAATCAGCAGATGACTAGACAATGAATATTACTTGGTTAGACTTTGCATGGGAATGCACAGAGACGGCTATATGTTCTACTAGGTAATAGCGATTTGTAGGAATTCGAACGCGTGAGTGCAGGCTAAAAATAAAAAGGTTAGGACAAGAATTAAGAACATAGAAGAGGAACAAAGACAAATGCCGGCAGAAGAAATTTAAAGTCGTGCGTATATAGAAGAGGAAAATGTTATAACCTGACCGTCATGTTTGCAGGAAGGAAAGGAGATATCAAGTTATGAAAGGCGTCGTGGGTTGGAAATCGAGAATGGGAGTGGAGTCCAGTAAGATTGAAGGATGGCTAGCTTATATAGAGAAGGAGAAGAAAATGATGGATCCAGCAGTTAGATAGACACCCCCAAGACTTCTGAGCCATTTCTCAATAATTGCCAATACAGTATTATGGAGGAAAATTAGTGAGGATCATATATCAGTTTATGTTTAGCAAGAAGAACACGCGGCCCATTGCGTAATCAGAAAAAATATCTGGTAATTAACCTTTAATGGCTGAACTTAGGACTCCAAGGATATTGCTGGTTGAAGCGAGTCCAAACTGTGGAGGCGTGGAAAATTAAAAGGCAATAATTATGTTCTTCCCATTAACATGATCACGTAAGTAGAAATTCCCTAACACACACACACACACACATTTATGCATTTTCTTACCTTATTCAAATCTACATTTGCTCAATTTTTGTGCGTGCACAAGTGAACTTCTACCATAGCAAATGAATAGAGGGACCTCCCTAAACTCTTAGATATCATGATTACAATTTCCCCTCGGTACTCTCTTTAGTCTCTTCAATGTCACCCCATTTCTTGAATTGGATGAGGGATGAAATTTTGCCATTTATGTTCCAGTCAGTCTGAGAGATGAGGACTGGGGGTGCTGTACAGAGCTCAAATTCAGTCAATCAATCATGGCTATCACTCAAATGGTGCATATTTTTCCAGGTCTATCACAATACCACAACATAAAGAAGCCAACATCCCAAGCAGAATTCAACCTATTTCATTTGGTTCTCATTCTTCCAAGTCTTCCCTTTCCCTATCTCTCCATCCTTTTCCTCCGTGATATCTCAAGAAAACGAGACAGGGCACATGATTATTACTGGACCCAACTGCGAAATTAGTGTTGGCATCTCTCAATCCATGTCGGCATTCCGTAGTACACGTGGCAGAACCATGTGCCCAGAACTCTCCTCCAATTCAACTTTTGGAATTTGATGTTATGGTGCAAGGAAGGGAAGGGCACGCATGTGCGTTGCCTACATGACCAAGGACACCAGTACTCATCCTGTATAATTAATTTATGTCTGCTTTGCATTAAAAAATTTTCAAATTTATTTCAATTTAAAATTTTATTATTTTATATATTTTTATTTTTTAAAATTTTATTATATATTTACAACACATTATATTATCTCTTTTTAATCTTATTTTGTCCTCATCTAACCCTGTACATCCAAAATTTATCAAATTAAACCCTTGG
Organism: Voacanga thouarsii; assembly: GCA_026120185.1. NCBI lineage: Eukaryota > Viridiplantae > Streptophyta > Magnoliopsida > Gentianales > Apocynaceae > Voacanga > Voacanga thouarsii. The sequence goes on from JANUWF010002172.1 coordinate 2,884,807, forward strand.
CTACCATACATTTTAGTGCTCATCACTGCATACTGCAAATTTTTCTTTTTTTTCCTCCTTCCAACTTCCAAGTTGATGCATGAATTATAGAGATATCAGGTACCACGCCGATGGTATGGTTTCAATTTTGTCATGAGTTTGCCTGTGTCTTCTTAAGGCTATACATTTGTGTTGTTTTTGTATAGTAGTTAGTCAAATGAGCTACCAGAAATATAATTGTATCCAGAATAGATGAGGTATTTATATACCCTGTTACCATTTTTGTATTACAAATGGTTATAAGAATTATGTAAAATAGATGAGGTTTCGTTACTTTTGATAAATTTTAAATTTTTAATACATTATCTAATATATTTTCTGTTATAGAAGTAATAGTACGACAGATAAATTAAAGTGTTTTTTATAGGGGCTAAAATCACTATTATTTTTCTAGTTATTTAAAATTGTTTTGTGATACATTTGTTATAATAATTAGGCATATTTTTTCATATTTGACATTTTACTTGTAAAAAGTATTTTTGACAAACTTATACAGATTTGAGTTAAATTTGAGTAAAAAATGAACAATTTCAGAATGCACTTGGCGCCAAGCCCAGCCTAGAGACCAGGTACCAGGTTCATTCTGGTCAAGCAGGGGAAACCGAGCAACATTCAAGAAGAAAACAAAATAGACCTGGCGCCAGGTTTGGCAAGTGGATCAGGCGCCGGGTCCATTTTGTCCAGTTAGTGAAAACAAAGCAAAAATCCAGAGAAAGAACAGACTGTACCTGGTGCCAGGTGGGTCGAAGGTACCCGGCGTCAAACCCGCTTTGGCAGGCAAAAATTCTCTGCACGAATTTTTCAAAAATTTCGGTATTTTTCTAATTCCTACTCGACCAAGATTCATCCAGCAATGCATTTAGCATCAAAGAGGCTTATAAAAGTAAGAGAAAATACAAGAGAATGTGTGTGGAGGTGGATCCAAGAGTATAAATTTAAATTACTCATTGAAGGGGAATTCACCCAATCAAGGAAGATTGTTTAAAAGAGTCTACAAGGATGAAGAAAGAGGCTTGTACTTTCTTTTATCCTTATTTTCTTTTTCTTAAACACTGATGTATTCAATATTTTTATTGTAATTTAACATTATTTTATGATTCATGATTTTGTGTTAATTTGGTTATTTGATCAATTCTTTATCATCTTTGGTGTTTGATTACTTGTTATCATTGATTACTGATGTGAATTCTTTTAATTAACTTGGGACAACGATATTAGTAGTTTCATTACATTGATTTCGTATTTGTCTAATCTTAATGGACTTGAGTGACAAAGTTAAGATTATAGGATTAAGTAATAAAAGATTAGTTTATTTCACCTCGAGTAAAGGGTTATTAGCTAATTTCATACTTATAAGGAATTGAGTTTAATGCATATTTTAGTTATATTAGTTTGATTGACAAATCTATTAATATGAATCAAAATATAAGATTCTATGGATTGACAAATGAAGTGGAATTTATCTAACTAGATTCATGACTTGTGAAACGATTGAATTTTACTTTATATTCTTTCATAATGCCAAGATGATAATTAGTTGAGAGAATTGCTAGTTGGTTCATTATTATGTTTTCTAAGATAATTGTCTAAATTGTATATTCCTACATCCTTAGTTGTATATATTTTTTCATTTTTATTTTTCTTATTTTCTCACTTTATTGGGTCGGTTAAATAATGAATGAAAAGTAATTAGTGTGTACTTATTCTTTTTGAGAATCGATACTCGTTAATTCCCTATATTATGCTTGCGATGATTATACTTGCTTGTATGTGTATTTTAGAATTAATATTTTAATTAAAACTTGACTAATGAATGGATTTAAATTTGATGATTTTTATACATTCAAAATTTACGCAGCAAGTTTTTGGCGCCATTGTCGGGAAATAATATTATGAAAGTTTGAATTTTATTGATTTAACCATATTTATATGTTTATATGTTCATATGTCTATATGTAACTATGTATATATGTTCTTTGTGTAAATCGGTGTTCTCTCTTATTGTTTGTAACATTATGTGACTTAATTGACTAGCTTATTTCATGTTGTACTGTAAATACCACTAACTTTTATATTTAGATAGTTTGTGAATGCGTGTGTTTTTCTTTTCTTTATTTTTCTATTATTTGTTTTTCTCTTTTGTTTTTTTCTTTTCTTTGTTTTTTTTATTATTTTTGTTTGTTTTTATTTTCGATTTAATTTTTATTTTTCTTTGAATGCGAGATTGACATCATCATGGACAACTATTTTTGGGCACAAGATGAAAGGAGTTATAATGACGAGAATTTGACAAATTTGCAAACTCGGATTGACGCTTTTTGTGAGACGTCACTTAAAACCTCAATGCATTCTTTTGTCGTCAATATAAATTCCTCCATTAAGTGGTATGAAGAAGCATCCTAACGTATGAGTCATCAAAGAACACAACTAGTCAAATTGTTTGAGGATGCCATAAAGGCCTATACGTATGAACAAGAGAATTCTCAAGGAAAAGAGAAAGGATATAAGGAACAATTATCTAATATGGAAATAGAGGTATTCAATTCTTCTCTATATGTTAATAATTCTAATCTCTCTTTGCCACATAATTTTTTAGATTCTTCTCAATTCTTGGAGAATAAGGGTTCAAATGATGATGTGTTGAATTTATCATGCCTCAAGGAGTTGGATTTTTCAACGCTACATCATAAGAAGTCATTGGAAAAAGGTGATAATTTCTATCCTTCACCTCATTCAAATGGAGGAAACTTAGTTTTTGTAGATGTCTCGAAAAGTACTAATTTTTTGATCCCATCTTTAAGAATTCAATTGCTAAATTTTAAGGAGAATTTTAATTGCGACAATTTTTTTGAAGGGATAAGTGGTAATTCTAATATTTATACACATTTTAGACATAATTTACATCTTTGTGTTGAGAACTTGATTTGTATGTCTAAAACCGTGCTACGGACAAGGGGTCATGCATTTCATTGCAACTAATATTTTCCGTGAACCATCCACTTTTTAAAATCCTCTCTTATTTCTGCTTTCATCATGCCTACCTTTTTTATTGAGCATTAGTTTCTTTTATAAAGGTTTGATGAGAAAATATGACGAGTGGAAAGAGTGTTTTTTTATGTGTTTTGTATTTGTTTTGAATTTGGGTTTCTTTAGGTCTTTTGGTCATTCTTTTGTTTTATCTAAGTTCCATTTTTAGTTGTTAGGTGTTAATTTCCTCAAATAAGGAAAATATTTTTCATCTTAAATGTGGGAGAGTAAGTCGTGTCTTTATTTGTTTTCTTAAGATTTTTTTAGTATTTTTCTTTAATTTGTTTTCTTTTATTTATGTGTGTTTTTATTTTATTATTATGTTCTTTATACTTTTATTTGTGTTTTGTTTTATAGGTAGAAATAAAGTTCTCTTGAACAAGCCATTCTCTCTATTTTCAGTTTTAATATCTATTGAAACTTATTGCACTTTGGGAATATTGCTTAACTATCTATCCCTTTATTATTTTTGGTCCCTTTAGTGATGCTTTAAGGTGTTAATTTTTTGCTAATGAGGACATTGTCCAATTAAAGTGTGTGGGAGTGATTTGGTGATATTCTTTATCTAAGTTTCTATCAATCATCTTGGTGTTTTCTTGATATTGAGCTACTACTTTGAAAAATTTTTGAATTTTGAAATTTTAAAAGTTTGAAAATTTTGGAATTAATGTGCAATGGAAGTATTTTCTTTTCTCTATTCTCTCTCTTTATTTATTTTGGTCTTCTTGGATTTGCTTTCATTGTTATATCTTTGGCCATTAAGAATAATATCCAATTTAAGTGTGGGGGAAGAATGAGGTTGAATGAGTATTTTCCATATCATTTTTATAAAAAATTTTCAAAATTTCAGTGGTTTTCATTTATTAGCAAGGTTTTAATTCTTTTTATTACTTGAATATGATTTTTTGTCATTCATTTGGTGAATTTTTGTGCAATTGGTTTGTTGGATAGAATATATTTCAAGACTTGAGAATTTTAATTAATCATGTGTTATGCATTGGTGTTTAAATATTATTTGACTCGTCTAATTTGAATATAGAGAGTATGATGAAGTGAGTAAAGTTTATTGGTTAACTCTTATATTATGAATTTAAATTTTGCTTGGCTTTGAGTAATGATGAGGAATGTGAGTTGATAAAAGATCTTTAAGAGGAAATATTGTAGAGAATTGTGGAAAATTCTTGTGAGATGAAGAAGTGGAAAAAAAAATGAATTGTTATTTCCTCTTTGAAGATGGAAAAAAATTATTTTTGCTTGATACAGGGGTCAATATGGATAGTGAAAAGAAATTAACTTTCTTAAGGCTATAAATTCCCTAAAGCAAAAGAAAAAAAGAATAATTTAGAGGAAAGTTGTTAAAAAACTGATGAGTAATGACTATAAGAGGGCTAATACGATGTGTGAAGAGAAATTCATACACTTAATGCTATCAATTCCCTAAGTCATTGAAAGAAATTTTGAGAAAAATTGGAGTGCTTTCTTTATGTCATGACTTGAGTTGAACAATTTTTGGATTTATAATAATTAAAGTTGGTAGATAGTTTGACTTATGTGATTCATGTTATCTATATTTTAACTTGAAGAGTGAACTAATTTTTTTAGACTAAGTTATACTCTTGATTAATTTGACTTCAAGAGTCTTGTGATATCTTGTCAAATGTTTCAAAGTTTGAATTGTTTTCAAATGGTATGAATGACAAGAGTTATATCTAAAGTTTGAAGGTAAATTATAATCCTTACTATGTTAAAAAAAAAAAATGGAATGAAAAAGAGCTTATATTTTCTTGATAATTTTTCTTACCTATAGTGTTTTGCTTGAGGACAAGCAAAAGTTCAAGTGTAAGGGTATGTGATAGGAGTTAAAATCACCATTATTTTTCTAATTATTTGATATTATTTTATGATATATTTGTTGTAATAATTAGGTATATTCCTTCATATTTGATATTTTACTTGTAAAAAAACATTTTTGATAAATTTGTGTAGATTTGAATTAAATTCAAGCAAAAAGTGAACAATTTCAAAATATACATGGGCCAGGCCCAACTAAGGGACCAGTCACCAAGTCCATTTTGGTCAAGTAGGGAAAATTAAGCAACGTTCAGAAAAAAACAGAACAGACCTGGCATCAGGTCTAGCAAGTGGACTAGACACCGGGTCCATTCTGTCCGGCTAGTGAAAATAGAGCAAAAATCTAAAGGAAAAACAGACTATACCTGACGTTAGGTGGGTCAAAGGTACCCGGCCCCATGCTCGCTCTAGAAGGCAAAATTCTTGTGCACAAAGTTGAGAATTTTCTAAAAATTTCAATATTTTCTAATTCCTACTTGGTCAAGATTCCTCCAACAACGAATTTAGCATAAAAAAGACTTATAAACGTAAGAAAAAACACAAGAGAATGTGTGTGGAGGTGGATCCAAGAGCAAAAATTCAAATTACTCATTGAAGGAGAAATTCACTCAATCAAGGAAAATTGTTTAAAAGAGTCTTCAAGGGTGAAGAAAGAGGTTTTTACTTTTTTTTATCTTTGTTTTCTTTTCCTTAAATAATGATATATTCAATATTTTTATTATAATTTAATATTATTTTGAGATTCATAATTTTGTGTTAATTTGGTTATTTGATCAATTCTTTATTATCTTTGGTATTTGATTACTTGTTATCATTGGCTATTGATGTGGATTTTTCTAATTGACTTCAGACAACGATGTTAGTAGTTTCATTACATTGATTTCGTATTTGTCTAATCTTAATGGACTTGAATAACGAAGTTAAGATTATAGGATTAAGTAATCAAGGATTAATTTATTTCACCTCGAGTAAAGGGTTATTAGCTAATTTCATACTTATAAGGAATTGAGTCTAATGCATATTTTGGTTATGTTAGTTTGATTTACAAATCTGTTAATATGAATCAAAACATAAGATTCTATGAATTGACAAATGAAGTATAATTTATCTAAATAGATTCATGACTTGTGAAATAATTGAATTTTACTTTATATTCTTTCATGATGCCAAGATGATAATTAGTAGAGAAAATTACTAGTTGGTTCATTATCGTGTTTTCTAAGATAATTGTCTAAATTGCATATTCCTACATCCTTAGTTGTATATATATTTTTTATTTTTATTTTTCTTATTTTCTCATTTTATTGAGTCAGTTAAATAATGAATGAAAAGTAATTAGTGTGTACTTGTTCTTTTTTAGAATCGATATTCATTAATTTTCTATATTATATTTGCGATGAGTATACTTGCTCGTATGTTTATTTTGAAATTAATATTTTAATTAAAACTTAACTAAGTGATAAGTTTAAATTTAATAATTTTTATACACATAAAATTTACGCATCAGTCTTCCACCATAAATAACTTTGCATAAAGATAAGACTTGATCAGATGCATGCCAGTGAACAAGGAATCACTAACCAACCAAGTCTTCGCAGTACTAATTTTTCATGGAAATGTGTACGGCAGCAGGTAGCAGGGCAGATGCGCAAACATGCATGCGGGTACATCAATTTTTGCTGCTGGTGTCTTAAGGTGTAATGCGGACCTATTGGACAGAAATATGGAGGCTCACTTTTTGACTCTGGGATCAACATTCAACAAGATAGGTTAACGTGGATTAGACGATTAAGTAAAATTGTTTCTAAGAACTACATTGGACCAATTAGAGAAGATTTATGGTGATAAGTTAGTAACTTATGTATAATATAAAAGTTATTTTTTAACAATGAAAAATAAAATATGTAAAAGGTAAATGTCTACTCATCCTTAAAAAATATAAATACTAACTCAACTTAATCTTATAAGGAGTGAATGTCAATCCGATTCAATATAAGTGAGTTGAGTTAGTATTCGTTTTTTAAGGTTAATTTGACATTTACTTCTTACATGATTTATTTTTATTAATTAAAGAATAACTTATGTATTGTACATAAATTACTAACTTACCACTATAAATCTTCTTGACCAGTTAACAGTCAAATTACCCCACAAATGCATGTCCAACCTATGGGAGAAGGGTTATCTTGCCTCCTCAGCTTTAGTAAACTAGTTGACCCAACTTTACAAAACTAATCTGGAAACGTATTATGCGAAGCCATCCTTTAAATCACCAGTTTTATAATATCACTTATATATAGGTCCTTTTTTCATATTTGTACACAAAAATTAAAGATTTTGAAAAATAAAAATAATTCATAAATAAAGCTACCTAAAATACTCAAGTCAAACTTACTAAAAAATTAGAAAATATAGTATTTAGGAACAGAATAAAATAGAAGTAGGATTGTAAAGATATCGTTAATGTCTATTAACATCCAAAAAAAAAAAAAAACATTTTGAAAAAAAAAGTTCATTCTAGAAGTTCTACTATTATGAGAAGCATTTTGAGATAATGCACAGAGATTAAGAACTCATTTGATAAAATTAAAATTGAATATTTAATTATTGAATTTTAAAAATTAAAATTTGAAGACTTAATCAATTATAATTTATTTTTATATTATATTTTATTTCAATTTAAATTAAACATAAAATAATATTAATAATTATATGAGTATTTAACATATTCAAATTTTAAATTTGAGTAATTTTTATTTTATTTAAAATTTATAATATGTCTTCATTAATTAAGTGATAACAAAAATCTATTATTAAATATACGTATTTAATTAAATACTTAATATTATTCATTATCAAATATATTTAAAAAAATAAATATTTAATTAATTAAATTTAAATACCTAATTGAGTCATTAAATAACCCTAAATCTGTCTTAAAATTTTTAGCGAAACTCAAGAAGAGGATAATTAGGTTTGATATCTTCTTTTTTCTCATTTTTTAATTGCCATATTAGAGAAGAGTTGGGATGATTCCAGGCGAGAAGTGGCTGGTGATAGCATTATAATTATGAGTATGATTACTTTGAAAAATAGTGTGAATGCGAGAGAAATCTAGGCTTATGAGTAATGATATGATTGCTTTACGAGGGAGTCAAATTAGGAAAAGAAAAGCACATCCATGGACACAACTAATGACACAATCCCTATCTAAACTGACTACTCGTGCACAGGTACAATGTTAATAACACCCGACCCCCACGCCAGGCCAACCGCTCCCCGCCGCCCCATACAAGTTTAAAAATAAAAAATAAAAAAAAACATAGACTAAAATGTTTTTTAGGGGAAAACCCCACAATTTAATCATGAAAACAAAGAAAAAAAAAAAGAGAAAACCCCAATTACCTTCGTTTTAACTTGTTAATTAGAGATGAATTGTACTGCTTCCCCAGCTTCCAATGTCGGAGAACCTTGTAATGGATTCTGTCAGACTGTCACAAACAAATGAAAAGAAATGAACCCTGGCCCAATAGGTACCTTAACAATGGAGGAAAAAAATTGGTATTTTTTTTTTTTTTTTACTAAGTAAGGTCACTCATTCATTAAGAAAAACGAAGAACAAGTTATATAGTTGGTGTACATTTTCGGTAACAGAGAATAACTACACTCCAGTAGATATACTACCAAAAATAAAAAGGAAAATAAAAACACATAAAGCTCTACTTCTAAATTTTTCAATCGTCATCCTCAACAACAAAGGTATGAAAAATCTACACCTATCTAGATTCGTGAGTAGCAATCTAGAAGACTTTAGACGTCGAAGAGATCTTAAAGGTAGTCTAAGAAAAATATGAGAAACGAAAGTTGAGTCTAAGCGGTAATCGGTGAAAGAACACATGCCAATGAATGTTGGATCTTGGCTAAGAAAACCAAATAATTGGATTTTTGTGGTTTAAGAATAAAATAAAGAATGAGTTTGCCGAAAGATAAAAAAAGAAAGGAGCTTTGTTCAAGATTAAGCTCTAGCAAAAGCCCTAACTCAGAAAGAAAACAAATAAAGAAAACCAAAAAGAAAGTCTATGGTGATCCCAAACTCAGCAAAAATAGCGAAGCAGGAGAAGCTGATGCCCGTTCGTGTTGATTTAAATCCATAATCCTATGCAACATGTATTTATAATGAAACAAAGTATAAATTTTTATGAGTCTATTTAGTAATCCAATTAAGTGAATTAAAAATTACTACTTAAATTTGAAATCCAAATATATTAAATATTCATATAGTTATTAATAATATTTTATATTTAATATAAATTGTAATTGTAATTAATTGAAACTTTAAATTTTTAAATTTTCAAAATTTTATACTTAAATATTCATATTTCAATCTTTAAATTTCAATTTTATCAAACGAATCATATATTAAAGACAGAATCATAAACTGACAGTTGAGAAAATAAGATATATTATAGAATAATGTTATAAATTTTAATATTTTTTTATGATGAAAAAAAGTTTAAAATAATTTTTTTAATTTTTTTTATTTTTTAAGCATGAATATATAAATTTTTTTATTAAAATATGGACGGATGCCATCTCATCCCCTTTAGTTCCGTCAATGGTTTATCTCATGACCAAAGGCGGGAAACACGGGGTTTGCAATATACTTCTTCTGTCCTCCTTTATCGGTTTATTTTAATCGATTCATAAATTTTAAGAAAAATAAGATTTTTCGGTTAATTAATCAACATTTTCTATTTTATTCTAAAAAAAATCTCTCTCTTTATTCAGAGTAATCAAATTCTAAAATTTTATATGTTATAAAAATATTTAATTTATTCTCATTTTTCATTATAAGTGTATAATATTTATCGTATTAAAAAGGAGTATTTGTGAAAAATAACAATTAATATAATCTTAATTTGCTAATAACAGATAAATTAAAATAAAATTTTTAATTAAAATAAACAGATAAAGAGGGTTAGAGTGACTGAGTGAGTATATGTTAGGCAGCTGCTTGTATTTGTCCAAGTTCATAATTTGTCTTGCTTAAAGTTGCACCCTTAATCACCCAACACATGTTTGTAAATGTTAATCTAATTAAAAATCATGCGTCTATAATTATAGCTGTTAAAATTTATAATTTGGCATTTAGAAAAAAATTACACGTTTATAGATTCAAAATTTCAAAATCATGTGTGATTATATACAAACTAATTTGATACATTCAGAGGGACGTAAAATAAAATTATGTCAAACAGATAATTTTTATTTATAACTTTATAAATTTTTAAAAGCATATTAAGTACTTACAAATAAATTTAGATAATATTCATTTAAAATCATCTAAGTCCACTTAATTCAGATAATGTATCATATTTTTTTTCAAAAAAAAAATTATTTGAATTCAACACGCTACTGATAATAAAAGGACATGCCAAATATCACAACAGGACCTGCGTACCTCCATATATCCAAAAAGTATTAAATATGAGATGATTTGATAGATTGTGTACCAATTTAAAGACTGACATGACTTACCTCATAAGGTTTTTTAATTATATTCATTTCATTCAATTTTTTATCTTATTTTAAATTAAATTTAAAATAAATATATAGATATTCAAACCAAAATTATATACAAATTTTGCAAATGTTACCTTTTTGTTCAAAATGTATGTATTCAAGTTTATGATTCACCATAATATATATATATATATATATATATATATATATATATTCAACAAGTATCGAATATGAGATGATTTAATAGTTTGTATATTAACTTAAAAATTAACATGATTTAATTTATGATATTTTTTAATTATATTTATTGTGTTCAAACTTTTTATGTTATTTTAAATTAAATTAAAATAAAAATATAGATATGCAAAACCAACATGGGAATCTGGTTTTACATTCTTGACAATCAGAGGCGTCAAATCATCAGACCTGGGAAATGCAGGGATGTCTCGAGATAAGGTAATGGGCCAGTTTTCTGGTCTGCCGACGTACGCCACTGCTATTCCGTATGAATTTCTTGTATAATCCGCATCTCATAATGACCCATGGACCCACATGTCTAAGTGAAGCGCAACATCAACTGTCCAATTGAAAACTTTGCAAGTCTGCGGGACATGGGCGGCTGGTAAAAGTTGATACTCAATAAAAAATACAGTCTCGATTCAAATTTCGTCGCATACATTATTAGGAGATTTTACATGGCGACTCTCTAAACTCGTAGAGATTAGTCGGACCGAAGGCCCGAAACTCCACACTAATAAAAAATAAAAAAAAAACCTTTGCAGGCGATTGGAAGAATGAAATGAACCAATAATATATATTTTTTTAAATTCATTATACGATTCTAGAGATTGGGATTTGTTTTGTATTTCAAATATGACTCCGTTATTCTCTGTAAATGTTTTGTAGAGGAAAAAAAAAGAAAAAAAGAGATATGATGTATAATAATAGTGAAGTATTTTTTTTATGGCGAATAGAAGTTTATAATCGTTATTTATTAAGTATACACGGGATAAAATTTGTTTTGTAATATTAATAGACAAAGAACTATAAAGATATAAATTAATTTATACAAATCTTAATTAATTAGTTCAATCAAGAAGATCAATAAGTAAGTTTTTATAGTAAATTTAAATATGTGATCTTTTAATTTCCACATTCACTATCGAACTATTCAGATCAATGAATATAAATAAATAGACTTACATAAAAAAAAAAGTCTATTTAGTAAATTTCTCTATTAGAATAAACTTATATCGAAAAAGTCGAAAATTTAAATCAACTAATAGGGATTGAATTAGGAATACGATACTGGAAGCTAAGTTATAATTTTTCAAAAAATTTTAGATAACGAAAGGTAAATTTTAAGGGACTTAATTAAAAATTTTAGTTTTACTAAGAAAAATATTTAATTTTTAAAAATTTTCATGTTAATAAATGAAAGATAACTATTGAGTGCATCAAGTCTAAGTCATAAGTTTCTCTTTTATTGATCTAAACATTAATTTTTCCTAGTATTAACAAGAACATTATATTAGGAAAGACATGCTAAAAAAAAAAAGAAGGAAAATGTCACAAAAAGAATCATTCTAATTAATGGAACATGTGCTTTGCTATGTGGTTATCTTTTGAATTGAAAACTAATTCAGTAATTTTATTTTATAATTTATAATTACTACAAAAAGAGTATATTTACACTTTAAAATTAAAGAATAACAAATATTTAGTTGAATTTATCATTAGACACAACGACAAACGAATTTAATTATTGTATGGAAAGCTCTTTTCAAATTGAAAAATAGACGTTATCAACAAGCATTGAGTCCAATGAAAAGACCTCTAAGGCCCTAGCAGCCTAATTGAGTCTTAACTCATGCTCACGAATGAAACTGAAATTAGTCAACAACGTCATCATTTATTAATTATTAGCCAATAAGAAAACAGTCGTGTGGTTGATAGATAAGCCCAGATGGCATCGAAGGCAGGGACGGCTGCTTTACGCGATGTCTCCATCCCAAATGTCACGGCTTTTGCAGATTTTATTTATGAACTCCGCTTCATTCAATATCGCAATATTTTCTTATTTTATTTAAAGGTATTGACACGGGAGTCTTATTTTTGAGTGGCTCAAAATTATTGAATATCTAAAATTAATTAGAGTCTAAAGAGAGAGAAAATGATGTAGTGCGAAGATATGATAATTATCAAAAAAATAAAAATATATAAAATAATAATATATTTGAATTGAAGTAAAATTTTAATTTATAATGAATTTATAAAAATTCTTATCCAAGATGTTAAGGTTATGTTTGGTTAGGTGGAAGTAGGTGAGGGAAAAAAGTAAATGTATAAGTAAATAATACATTTACCTTATTTGATTAGATATAGATGTGGAGAGAAAGTAAATTAAGAGGAGTTACCACCCCTCCACATCAATATTTCCTTCCCTCTTAATTTGAAGAGGTTAAGAGAGAGAAAATAAAATAGAAACAATAATGACAATATTCATATTATTTTTAACATTAAAAATTTTAATAAATTAGATAATAAAAAATAAAATAGTAAATTAAATTAATCATTCTATCACTTCTTCTCTCTCATTCCATTCCTTCCTCCATTCATACCAAATAAAATAAAGTAAATATTATTACTTCTCTCAATAGAAGTAAAATGTGCCTATCCCTTCTCCCTTCCCCCTTCCCCTTCGTGAACTAAATAAGGGTTAAGTGGAAACAAATTCTTTCTAATCTAAATCAAAATTTTAATTTAAATAATTCTTATTTATCAAGAATTGTTATATGATCACAATACATTATTAATTAAATCTTACATTTATTTCACATTTAATAATATTTTATTAAATTTTAACAAACTCATCTCAATTTAATCTTTACTCAGATACAATCAAAGCAAAATTTAAAAATTAAATCTGAGGGTAATATTTTTTACCCGTCGGCAAAACATAATAATAAAATTGAATTTCAAGGGAAGCATTTCTGAAAGCAAGGAAAATTCTAGCTAGTGGATCCACATCCACCTGAAATCGGTTGGCCAATGGGGGGCTGGGGGCAAGAATGGACTGGGCAGGGGCAGGTCATGTCACAAGTCAGTATCTTATTAAATTGGCGGTCAATCATTAGGAGGCCGAAGATTCGACCTTTTCATTTTTTTGTGAAAACATTAGCGTGCTGACGTGGCGCTCAAATAGCAGGAAGATGCTCCCCGTTGTCTGCCCGCAATCAGAGCAGGCCCTCTGATTTTTACTCCTGAAGGTGTGTCTAATCTCTTGTGGGCAAAATTTGACAGAAATTTACTCAATGTTGACTTTCTTTTTTTCTTTTTTTTTTAATGTTTGGTTCACAAAAATAAAAAATAAAAAAAAAAAGAGGAGGGGAAGGAGGAGAAGAGAAAAGAGAGAGGAGGAGCGGAAAGCAACATTTATTTTTATTATTTTATTTTTAATTTAAAAAAAATAAACGATAAATATTATTTTAATTTACATTCCAATCTATTCAAATTTAGACGAATTATTTTTTTTATCTGAAAGAAAAAGTATTTATACTTTATTTTCTCTCTGTCTTGCTTTATTAATCAAACAATGTAAATCACATTTAAATTTACATTCTCTTCTCTTTTTATTATTCTTCCCATCATAACTAAATATATTATTTATTAGATATAAGTGTTCCTCCCAAGGTCAAAGCTAGGAGTATGAATGCCTTTCTCAGCCTTCAATCCTTGAAGGCAAATTGGTGGTAAGAGCCATCAAGACTTGGTACATAAACAATTAAGTTAATATACAAATTTTCTGTCCCCTCCCCACCCCCGGCCCCCAACCAAAAAAAAAAAAAAAAAAAAAGGGGAAATAGTAACATTTTTCATGCAAATATTGTTTTTGACAGTCTAATTTACTTTTAAAAAGCAAAAATATAGTGTAATTTAACTATTGAAGGGGGCCAATGGGTATAATAATTGCACGGATGGAATTCAATTGAACCAGGGACAAAAGAACTGTCTAATTTTGATCAAGTTTTTAACATGTTCAAACATGAAGAATATTCGGTTGGTACTCAAGGACAAAATATTAAAAGGAAATAATTTTAATTGGTTAAAATTATTAAAAGTAATTTTCTAAGACTCTAAGTGGAATTAAAAAAAAAATCATTTTAATTTAAATATATTATTATTTTATTTAATTTTTGTTTCTCGATATGTATCATATATTTACAAAATATTATATTCTCTCTTTTTGAACCCCATTTGATCTCACATATTTAATACTCCATCCGTTTCAAAATACTTATTCATAAAACCTTTTACATATAGATTAATGACGTTGAAAACAATGCAACAATTTAGATAAAATTCTTATTTTATCTATATTAAAAACATGGTAGCTATTAGTTAGTAAAAATTTTCAAGAAGTAAGAAGAGAGAAGAGTTTTGAAAAATTGTGTCGTTGACTTAAAATAAATAAGGATAAAATGAAAAAAAAAACTAATCATTAGTTCTAGAAATATGTACATGAACAAGTATTTTGAAACGAATTGAGTAATTTTTTATAAAATTCATCTCAAATAAATTCTTATCCACTTATTGGTTAAATAAATTTCATTGTTTGAAAATATTTCAAAATGAAATAATTATAAAAATATTAAAAATTCTATTGGTCCTCTTAAAGTATAACACACACAAATATATATATATATATATATATATATATATATATATATATAAATGATTAGTCATATAACATCAAATTATCGTAGCTTCAAATCATGCCGTGATTTGAAGTTTTCAGATAAAAATGTTTGGCCCAACAAATCATTGTTGCAGACTGGTTGTGCATCTCATCAATCAATATGGCCTTTGTTTATCAACAAAATAGAAACAAAATGTGAGGACATGGGGCGGCCGATAAAGACTGATATCCAATGAGAGATACGGTCTCGGTTTGAATCTCGTCACGGACATTGTTAGAGAATTTTATATGACTGTCTAAAAAAAATGTGACCTGACGAGACCAAATTAATTATTTTCATTTTTTTAAACATATAATACATGTATAGATAAAATTAAATTGAATTTAAATTTTATTATTTTTAAAATAAGATAGTTATTCGATTGGTAAAAATATTTTTTATCATGCTAAAAGATCCACTCCTATCTCCTTTCTCATTTGGTAATAATGTACAGTTTCTTTTTAAAAATTTTAATTAATCAAGTTACCATATTATTCTAAATGTATAAAAAGATCAAGCTAATACAATATCCTCATACAAAAGAAAAGAATACAATACAAATATAATAAACGTGATCTCATAATAATTCCTTAAGGATAAGATTAGAGTAAATTTTTTCCCTTGAAAATTTTATATTAAATGAAAAAGAGATGTTATATTTAAAAGAATAAAAGGCCGCAGCACAAGCTACGGGGTTACACCCTAGGAGGCAAAACAAGGGTAGGATGGAGAAACCATCCTACGGCATGCTGCAATGGTAAGGTGGCGGCTACAATGCGCGGCTCCTTTCACTAACAATTAGACGGTTCCCATTTTTGTATAGAGAGCCAGACTTATACTGGGCCGCCGCCTTACCAAGTTGTCTAACAAGCCAACTAACAGTGAAACAAAACGACTCCAGCGAATAGAATTGTGCCACATCACCGTATCAAAACTTTGTTAAATTAATTCAACGGCCTCCATCTTCCAGAAGATATCAAATGGCACCCTCATTCTTCCAATTTCATCAATCGCCCCCGCCATCTTTTAGTTTCTCTCTTGTTACTACAATCCACCAACTCTGCCAACTTGTAAAGACCGCACTACCCCTCATAATCCTCTTTTTGGCGTCTCCTTTACTCTTATTCTGAAAGAACACGATAAAACCAAATGAGAAAGAAAGGGAGGATAAAATAGTAAATTCGACTAACACCAATTTTCGGTCGTCTCCATAGTTACGACAAGGAAGCTCAGAGGAGAACTTGGAGACGACGCTCATGGCGCCACCACGACCAGCCGCTACCCAATGGTGCGCGCTTACTGTAGTTCTTATGGTCTTCCTTCTGATCCAGCCGTCGATCTCCATCTATTGTGACGAGGACGACTGCTACGATCTCCTCGGGTAGCTTATATTTTCTCCCTCCATTTCTCTCATCTGCTTCATTCAATTCTCATTTTACTTACTTTACCTCTCGAATTGCTAGGGTTTCTCAAACTGCCAATGCCTCTGAAATCAAGAAAGCGTACTATAAACTCTCACTTAAATAGTAAGCTCTTCTATCTCGGCTCTCTATGTAAGTAAGTTTTCCGTTTAAGTTCGAATTGATTTTATTTTCTCTTCATTGTTTAGTCATCCGGATAAAAATCCTGATCCAGAATCCAGGAAACAGTTTGTGAAAATTGCCAATGCTTATGAGGTAATCGATTGCTTTTTTTTTTTCTTTTTGGGTTTATTACTTGAATAAATTAAGTTTGTGAAAATTGCCAATGCTAACGAGATAACTGATTGCCTTTTTTTGGGGGGAGGGGTGGTTTGTTACTTGATTTTGTCAATTATTTGGGAAGCAATTCTTCCTAATCTAAACCAAAACTCCAGTTTAAAATAATATTAATCTAAATAATAATTGTTTCCGAGAGCGGTCATATATTCACAACACATCATATATTTTCTCTCTCATTAATGATTGGGCCTCACATTGATCTTCCGTTTAATAATATTTTATTAAATTTTAAGTCAGTTATGTGGTTTTCATTGTAATAATTATGTCAATTACACTTTTTTTTTTTGAATGACTGATAAGATAGGGCTTACAAACTGGAAGGGAGAAAATGCAGTCTAGCTATTAAATATAAAATTAAAAAAAAAAACTGATAATAACTTTAACTGGTTCAGGGTATATTTAGTAGGCTATGATATCTACTAGATAACTTCTCGATTGGATTTCTAGTTCTTTATGATCACTGGTCAAGTTCTTTGATCAAAACACTAACTAATTATATTGAAGGGAAGAATTGTAGTTAAGCAGCAGTTCTAATTGCTTTGATATAAAATTTATTACAGTAATAATACAAGTTCATAAAGGAAAAATTATCAGAAAACAAGTTTTTGCAGTTGTAGTATCTGAGAATGGCCAAGTGCTCAAAATGTGATATCCTCTGCATACAAAGGTGCCATTACATGTTTTGTAAACAGAGATAGTTTTTTTGTATACAAGCAAAAGATGTTATTATACCTATTCAAAATGGCTTCTGATTATTTTATATGCAGATTTTGAAAGATGAAGCCACTAGGGAGCAATATGATTATGCAATTGCACATCCAGAGGAGGTTTAGTTATGCTTACTTTCAACTCTTATTTGCGTGTTGGACGTGTTATTTTTTTGGCGTCTATTTCGTTAGATTCTTACATTTCTTGCAAAATTAGTTCCATAAGTTACAAAGGCTATGGTTTATATTTATGCGTGCAAGAAGCGTGTATTTCCACTTCTTCTGGAACTAGTTGAGGGGAAAGTAGGAAATTTATGGGTCATCATATCAGTTGATCCAAGCTGAAAGGAAAAAAAAAAAAAAAGATACAATAAATGGGATCATTATCCTTTTTAGTGTAAAAAGTATCTAAGAGAAAATAATTTTCATAATTGGAAGTTTACAAAAAGTTGGAGTCATTTTTTTTGGTGGATTAGAAAGGAAAGGCAAAATTCCACTTGGAATGGGAGCAGTACTTGGTGGTTGGTACCACCTTCTCCACATAGTAAAAGGGTCTTTTCTATAGGATTCCTCATAAAGTGGTGGAGATGATATTTGAAGTGGGGACACACTAGTTACTATGAAGTTCTCAAACTCAATAAATTTTACTGCTTAATTTACAACTTGAAGGATTACTGAGCATGGATCCTAGTTCATTCTTTTTATTTCCAATTGTTCCCCCATCATCCTGAAATGGCCTCACCCAGATATTTAGGACCTCCTTGCAACAGTTGCCCTCCTGTCTTGTTGCACTTTGAATTGTCAGGTAAGCTAAGATGGTGAGGACATAATTTAGTGCAAATCAATGGTTAATCATAATGGAATCTGGCAAGATAGTGAGGATATAATTTGGTGCAAATCAATGATTAATCATAATGGAATCTGCAATTTTTGCTTTTACTTATTTGTTCAACTGGCAGAATGGGGGGGGGCGGGGCCAGCATTTGTGTTTGGTGGAGGTATGGATAATCTCCTTTCTTGATGTGATATTACTACATGGATAATGTGGTAGTCTGTGGTTCTTGATGAGCTTCCAATCATATTACCTCTGTTTATGCCAAGCTATTGGGGGGAGGATTTGAACTCTAGCTTGCAGATAATACCACACAATTGTTATGTGTTTCTGTTTTTTGTCTTTTCTATCTATGTCTTGAGATATTTAATCAACTCTTTGTTTCTCTCTGTATCATGCATCTATCCTCATCTTAAAAGATAAGGCTCCTTAGATTTGTCATCACATGGTATCATTTGTTTCATTGTAAGTGCATTATTTAGCGGTTGATCTCTCCCACTTACAAGCTGCTGTAGAAAGTATTATTGTGTCCTTATGTGTTCAGTATCCATTGAGGGTTCACTTTATTGCGAACTAACAATCTTGTCATTCCTCTTTTGTTAGGTGTTCTATAATACAGCTAGGTACTACCGGGCCTACTATGGTCACAAAACAGTAAGAATCTTTTGCATTCTTACTCCTTATTCTTATTGTAACTTTTAGACCAGGAAATTTTAACTTCTGTGATAGTGAAAAATAAATGTTTTTATGTACGTCAAGTAATTGTTACTTCAATCATATGCCAGGATCCACGCGCTGTTCTTGTGGGTCTTCTTCTGATGCTTTCTGCATTTCAATATTTGAACCAGTGGACAAGGTATAAGCAGGTAAAATATTTTTTGGAATTTTATATTAATGTAATATTGTTGAATTGTTGAAATATTTGGTGCTGCATCTGAGTGCTTTGCTTGTAGTTTAAGAAGACCAAAGTTTTAACCCTAGCATATTATATTCTTTAAGTTATATTTACGCCATTATTCATTTAGTAGAGGATAATTGGTACCTTTTTCTGACAGCTGTATTTCATTTAGACATCAGTTAGATGTGCATCTTTTGGTTGTAAATGAGGCATCTGCTGGAGGATGACTGCTGCTCTACCGAATAATAATACTAGGACATGACATTCCATTATTAACATGTACTTTTTATTTTTTTTCCCCAATAAATATTCCTTTTCTCCCATCGTATAGATTCATTTGTTTTCACTCCTCATTTCAGGCTCTTGACATGGTGAAGAAAACACCAGCTTACAAAAATAAGCTGAAGGCACTGGAACTTGAACGCACTGGGGGAGCGACAAATAGAAAGAAGAGCAACAAAGAGACAAACAAGTATGAGTTTGTCCAAAATTTTTCCTTTTATAAGCAAAGATTTTATTCAGAAGTAAAGAATGAAGTACGTACTATAGGGGGAGCATACTCTACTCAGTCAATTTGATGTTGCTCTGCCTTGGCTTTATTTAATGATGTTCCAAAGTATTTAGATTTACATGTGTTAAAAAAAAATTAAATTCCACGCTTCTCTCCTTTGCTGAGACCCTGTCCATTTTACAGTTTTTTTGTTGATGCCTTTTATGTGAAAGTGAGCGTAGACTGCTTTCTTTGACAGGAAGATGGAAGAAGAACTCAGCAAGGAGCTTGAACTCCAGATTAAGGGGGCTGAAAAACCATCTGCTTGGGCACTTCTTGGCATTCGATTCATGCTTCTTCCTTATACCACTGGAAAGGTCTGTTGATTTGGATATTTGAGACTTCCATAGCGATGGACATGGCACAATGGTTCAAGTGTCTGTTTATTGTTGGTTTATAGCATTGCTTCCAATCTTATTTTTTCTTTGTATTGTCTGAATAGTGACAATTGCGCTATGAAGACTCGCTTTCGCTATGGAATTAGGTTATATGCAGGAAGAACTACTGATTAGTTATGTTTTCACAGCTATTATTGTGGTATGGGGGTTGGTTCTGGAGATACAAGGTCAAACAAGCTCCATATTCTTGGGAAGATGCCTCTTACTTGACACAACAATCCCTAGGCGTGCCATCTGATTCATGGCAATATATTGGTAACTAGATTTCCATTTTGCTTTCATTTAAAACGAAGATGTTAATATTTTTTATACTGTTGGAGGCAACTGTTTTTTTTTTTAATTGTCTTTTAGCAGATTCAGCACCAAGGGTGTTTGTTTTCCTCCTATATTGAAGACTTAGCAATGCTGGCCTTTGGGCCAAGGATATTAAACCCAAAAGAAATCAAACTTGTAACAAAGGAAATTGTGGATCTTGGGGTCAATATGCAGTCCACAAATAAATTGGCAAAACTTCTGGTTTGGGCTTTTATTTTTTATTTTTTTCCCTTTGATATAATCCTTGTGTTTGGTCTACAGATGAATCAACAAAGGAAGATCTTATTCAGAGACGTCTATGGGAGAAATCGAACTTGGAGAGCTACCTGGCAGAGATGCGGAAAGAATCAAAGCGCAGAAGATAGCACAACTCAGAAAATATCATTGCAGGAAGCAGCAATTCTGTCATCTATTGGGAGATTTCTTTGTTTTAAAAACTATTTGGAAAAAATATGATACATAAAGCACCAAGGAACCACACTTTATAGTTCAAAATGCAGAGAGGAGTTCATTTTGCAGCGGGATTTGAGGAGATGACATTTTTTATTGTATGACTAGTTAGTTAATCGGGGGAGGCTGAAATAGAAGTTCCATGGCGTCACAGAATTGTAGTCAATGTATTGATATAATTACATTGGGAAGCATGGTGATATTCATTCGTAGTGATCGGGTTGGTAAGTTTTCGAGAGTACCTTTGGGGTGAGTGGTAACAAACTATAACTGTCACTGTGATCTTTCCTTCGCATTTCCGCTTGTAGCTAGTAAATCATTCATGTGACCAATTATTTGGCGTACATTTCTAGTATTTACTATTCACCAGCCGTTAGAAGGATGTAAACCTCCAATCTTGCAAATGTTATTTTCTTGAATGGCTAATCAGAATCAAATTTGACTTTCAACCCCATCTCCTTGCCTACTGTGTCAAAATGCCCTTCAACAATCGAAGAGACACACCAAGGGGACCAAATTCCCCAGCAAGACCGAAAGGAAACCACCATTTCAATGCCCTCTGCTTGGTAAAACCGAAGGCAGCTGTGGTAAAATTAGATGTATGTATAGTCCGTTATCGATCTGCAGGGCGCGAAGTTGGCAGCAGAATAATCGCCTGAACTTCCTTAAACCCACAAGCACAAAATCCCCTTTACTCCTCCGTCTGCCTCTGCCATTTCCTCCTTTTCACGGTCTTGCAAACCCACTGAAAATACCATATCTAAATTTGTTTCTACCACCTCTTAGAAATAATTGGGCTCTCCAACACTTTCATCCCTTGTCTTCCTAGTCCAAGACGTTCCCTTTGTTTCTCCCACATGCTCTCTAATTGAACTCACGATGAGTGCCACCTCTTCGACTCTGGTTTCTCTTTCCCTTTCCTTCAGCACTCACAATCAATGTTGACCTCAATTCTTTTGCTTTTTGCCTTGAGCACAAATACTAATGTAGAGTTTTCTGGGTTTTGAAGGTTGGATTTTTTGTGCCGTTAAACCATAGTTTGGAGGAGCAAGAAGAAAGTTGTATTGCTAAAATAAGTCTCTCTGAAGGCCCCAATGTTGTTGGCCGCAGTTGCCTTCCAATCACAGATAAACGCCTCAGTCGAAAGCATCTCACCGTTCATGTCACTGCCGGTGGATCTGCTGAAGTGGTTGTGGTAGACGCATTCGCTTGTTCAATTTAGTTATACAATACATGCTATAAATGTGTTTTTCTCACCTCCGCATATTAATGTAAAGTTAACTATTTCATGAAACTTGAGTGCCATTCAGCCAACAATAACATCTTGCTTTCTGGACATGAATTTCTATATGTGTTTCTCTGTAGTTGCAGTAGGAAGAAAAATTGAAAAAAAAAAAAACGCACACGTGTAGTGACGTGGTCTTGGAGTATTTAGCTTTTGGATTTTGTCGTTTGATACTTGGGGCATGAATTGCAGGAAGGAACCAATCCAGTAGTCATAAGAACAGAAGACGAAAGGAAAAAGCTTTTATCGGGTCAAAAGTCGAAACTTGAGAATGGTGATATCATAGAATTGATACCAGGGCATTACTTCTTCAAGTATGTAACCATGGCTGGTGAGAAAATTGAAAACTCAACCATAAGTAGGCAGAAAAGGCATTTGGACGAAGGAAGTGCTTGTTTTAGCAGAGATCAGCCTCTTGGCAGGAAGAAAACACGAGATACATCAGAAGGGGAAGCTCTGGTGAAACAATCACAAAAGGTGACTTGTTGCTTCCACCTAATTTCATTGTCCTTTCAGGATTTTGAAGTGGATGAGATTGCTTATGAGTGAATATGAAAATTTTAATTGGATTGTTTCTAGAAATGCCAGGAGAGCAGTGGCAAGAAAATGCGGAGCTCTTCAGAGGGCATTCGTCAATTCAGAGTTTCCAATAATAGGTGCCCTTTGACTTTTCGACTTTTGAGGGTTCAAGGGCTGCCACCATGGGCTAATACCAATACTGTTTCTATAAGTGATGTGATTCAGGTAATAAGGACTTGAAAA
Organism: Voacanga thouarsii; assembly: GCA_026120185.1. NCBI lineage: Eukaryota > Viridiplantae > Streptophyta > Magnoliopsida > Gentianales > Apocynaceae > Voacanga > Voacanga thouarsii. The sequence goes on from JANUWF010002172.1 coordinate 2,907,943, forward strand.
ACAATGCTGAGTTTTTTTCTTAAATAGCATAACAATGTCGCATATGTTAGCTTTATTATGGAGTCGACTAGTGAAAATGGCATAGTAAGATGTGGCATGTTGTTTGGCTGTTAATATAGCATTATTACAATTTTTACGTATTTGTTAACTTTTGTGCTTTCCTTCAATTTTAATTACGGCCTTCTGCTTAGATGTTGGTCTGTTGTGTAGGGGGATGTTGGTGTTGCTATACTCTCGAATTACATGGTGGATGTTGATTGGCTACTTTCTGGCAAGTTCTATTCACTGTTGTTGTGAAACTTTGATTTATGCATTAATCCTACTTCAGTTCTCGTTTATGGGATCTTAGGATTTGAATTTGCTTCAAGTTATGCACTGGCATTGTTCCTATTCCCAAAGTTGTACAAAGATATGTATCTAATGCAGCATAGGATGTAATCATTAGTTTTTCCATGAAATTAAGACCAATATGGTTGTTCTTGGACTCACACAACTTGTACTGAAAACCTGGAGTGTGTTTCATTCAATTTGTCAAATTCTTACCTGTCAGAACCGGTTTATCTTTAACATAATTCTCATGCATATGATATTTATATATACAATTTTTTGTTTGTGCGTATGATATTTTTTTGGGTGTGTGTGTGCGCGCGCGCATGTAAGTTTGCATCTGTTAGAGGTATTATTACATGTAATCTTATACATTCCTGTCTATTCCATTTTTTGTTTCCTGCTGATTTCTTGTGTTTGATTGTCTAAATGTCTATTAAACCACTGAGTATTGTATTTTTTTTTGTGCAAGTATCATGGGGTCTTATTTCATCTTAAGGTCTTTGGGATTGGGATCCTCATCTTCTGAGATGATATTGTGCTCATGCTTTTTTATTTCTTTCTTGCTGTAGCATGTCCCATGCTGAAAAATGTTCCTCATGTCCTAATCATACACGGAGAAGGTGATGGAACAGCAGAGTATATGAAGGTCAACGGAGCTTTAACATATCATAAGGTTATGCTGTTAAAGCTTCTTGCACGTGAGCTTTTAATTTACTAGCTGGTTGTTTTTCAGAGGAAGAAACCTGCAAGCTGGATTCTTCACAAACCTCCACTGCCGATTTCGTATGGGACACATCATTCCAAAGCAATGCTTCTTGTCTATCCTCAAGGAGTGAGGGTCATTGTACATACAGCAAACTTGATACATGTTGATTGGAATAACAAGAGCCAAGGCTTGTGGATGCAAGATTTCCCATGGAAGGATCAAACGAATTCAAGTAAAGGATGTAGTTTCGAAAGTGATTTGGTTGATTATTTGAGCACTCTAAAGGTAAAGCTGCATGTAGAACAAGTCTCTGGTGTCTCTTTTGCACAGTAGTTAATGGTGTTAAAAACACATAGTTAGCTAGTTTGGGATATGTGATATGTTATTCACTCTTCTGTTTTGCAAGATCGATTCAGCACTCTCTGTTCTTGCATGTATTACATGCTTGTACAGTAAATATTGTGCTTATCTTAGTGAGTGGTCTTCTCACTTCATGTTGCTTCCTGTTACTTCAACTATTGTAGTTTCGATTTGTGGTGCACAATGTCCTACTAAACTGAACACATGCATATGATGTCACACATCAAACCATTGCTTCTTTCACCTTCCAAAGTTTGGAATTGGCAAATATACTCTTGATGAACCTGCTGCCATGCATTTGAGGCAAAAAATGATTGTGGTTTTCTGGATTCAATATAAATTCATATGAAATTATAAAAATTGATATATTAACTACACCACAAGGGTGTTTAAGAAGTTCGAAGTTGAACAAGAGAACACTGGAAATGATCTGCAAATATTTACTAATCTTTACATTGAAGGTTTACAGGGATCTAGTAGTGACAGTTGGTAGACTAGATTAGCAGCCTAGATACTTTTCCACTATGAATGAAAATTATTCATTCTGCTTAAGAATCTATCCTTACAAAAGTCAGATATTTCAAGTTTTTGTTAACTGATAGCATGTAGAGTGGTAAGACTGATATCCATTTTGTTGTTAATATATTTTGTAACTGTTTACTATCTAAGAGTTTCACTAGGATGGTTTTGTTTCACCTAATATTTCCAGTGGCCTGAATTTTCTGCTGATTTACAAGCCCTTGGCCGCTTCAGTATCAGCCCATTGTTCTTCAAGAAGTTTGATTACAGCAGTTCAGCGGTACAACTCTTTTGGGCTCTAGTTTGAATTACTTTCCTTTAATGACACTGCATCATGTTGGGAGGGGACAATGGTCAAAGCTGGCTTCTATCCATGTTTTTGTGTAAATATTGATGCATAATGCACTTGAATATCTAATCTCTAATGTTTGTATTGTTCTTGTCTGGGACAAAGTGATCTATTGTAGTATATGTATCAAGCGTTTCAAAATTCATCATATCATTGATATTATGAAGTTATTTGATCAAAACTGGTGAAAAGTTGGCTGACATGATTATTTGCCTGCTTCTATGGTAGGAAAGGAGTGTTATTCAGCTTGGTCCTTGACTTGTTCTATGTAGCACTACCTTTTTCTCTTCTTTTTTCTCCCTGAACCTCAATATCTCAAAATCTGCTATCTGATCATGACTGTGCTAAAATCTGTATTCTTGGGAACCCACGGCATCTGTGTTGGGCCTGAAATTTGATAAGTACACTGGACCATTTATTTGTTGGCTGCATCCTAAAGGAGGAATTTTTTGGTACTAATTGTGGTCTAAACTTGCAGTAGGTTTGTGACCACTGAACTCTTCTACTTGTAAATCTTCTCTCTGGAATCGGGATTGTTAGAGGGCATTGGGTTGGATAAAGAACTCTAGCTCTAAGAATCTGATTGTTATTAAGATTCTCAGGTCAGGCTAATTGCTTCTGTCCCTGGCTATCATATCGGTGCCAACCTAAAAAAGTGGGGTCACATGAAGATGCGCTCTGTTCTTCAGGAGTGTACATTTGACAAACAGTTCCAGAGGTCTCCTCTTGTTTACCAGGTTTGGACTTTTCTTGAATTGTCTATGTTTCAGTTGCATGTGTGCATTTATATATGCCTTTACTTCATCTGAGCATGTAAAGTTGAAGGATCTCATTACTCTGGACAATTCATTTCTCAAAATATGTAGAAAACACAATCATTCGGAAATTGAAGTCTTTGTTGTTTTAATGTTCCTGTTACAGTTTTACATGATCCTTCTATTTCTTTGCCATGTTGCAGTTTTCCTCTCTAGGCTCTTTGGATGAGAAGTGGATGGGAGAGTTTGCATCTTCAATGTGTGCTGGAGTTTCAGAGGATAATAAGGCTCTTGGGATGGGGGAACCCTTGATTATCTGGCCTACTGTGGAAGATGTCAGGTGTTCTTTAGAGGTAATGTCAAGTTGGCTATTCCACTGAAATTTGCTGTCCTGGTGATGTCTTGCCACAACATACAACAAAATATGACCATATGAATTTCCTTCTCTCCCACTACCCCAACCCCAAGAGGCCATAGGATCCTTACTTTTTCTTGTGAACCTTTCCTGTATACTGTGCAATTAATAGGGATATGCAGCTGGAAATGCCATACCAAGTCCACTGAAGAATGTGGAGAAAGCATTCTTGAAAAAGTACTGGGCGAAATGGAAGGCTAGCCAAACTGGTCGCTGGTACATTTGTCCTTTTCTGTCCAATTTTACTTTCCAACATGGTTGTATTTTGTTTGTCTCTCAGATTTGTGCAGTTACCAATTATTGGATTATTTTTTTAAAAAAATTATTGGATGTGTGCACTTCAGTAAGCCCTGTGCTAGCATTTAGAAAACAAGTAATTTTTCTTACTTGGCTAAGTGAAGCAGAACTATAACCAAGCCTTAAACACTCATTAGTCAATCTTCCTTCCATCGTCCCTTCACTGTTCCTGAAATAACAAAGGGATAAGTGCTTGTTCCTCTTCTGTTTTTTATGGTTGTTTCTTGTGAAGTACATTTGCGGATGAGTTTTGGAAGAGGCTATTTTAAGAATTATCATTTTCCTGTGGTGTAATCTCTTGTACAGTGAATTATGAGCTTAATTCAGCTTGTATGCTGCCTTATTTTTCATGAATGATTGTGTGTGGTTTTCCCTTCACTTGGGGTTTGGAAAGCCCCCCAGCTAGGGATGAGCGGGTACTTTTTTGCTGTTTTACTAAACAATAGCTTTTGTTCTGTACTTCATAATAATGTCTGTTCGTCAATGATTTTGATCACTTTATGCCTTTGAAATTGTTCTTTTGACTACTGCATTTCAGTAAATTAGCTGCTTATGTAAATTTTTTTGAAGGGTGCTTACGGTTGTGTTTTTACATTGTTCCAGCCGCGCAATGCCTCACATAAAGACGTTTGCACGCTACAACAATCAAAACCTAGCGTAAGAGTGTACCGCGACACGATCTTCTGGAGCGAATTTTGTTGACTTCTCTAGTGGCTACCTAGATACTATCTTGCTTTTGGCTTACAATGCTCTGTACTATTTCTACTTAAACTGTTTGTCATCACTAGGTGGTTCTTACTCACTTCAGCCAATCTGAGCAAAGCTGCCTGGGGAGCTCTTCAGAAAAACAATTCACAATTGATGATCCGTTCCTATGAGGTATACACATCCACAGATATGCTTAATGAATTATTGTCTGATCAATCTGTACAGGATTGAAGTTTAATGTGCTTTTTCCTTCTATCTATTGTAAACTAATATAAACTGCTTATTCCAAATGTTTCTTTACGCTACTAAAATTGATTTTCTTCTTTTTTTTAAAAAAAAAATTGTAAAAAATAATAATGACTCCTTCCAGCTTGGTGTGCTGTTTTTGCCTTCCCCAATACAACCTGGCTGTGGATTTTCTTGTACAAGTGGGACGTCCCCAGATGTAAAGCTTTATCCTGTCTCATGTGATTCATTATTTTTGTGTTTACGAAGTGTACCATCATTCATGGCCAATGTTGATAAATTGATTGCTTGACCTGATAGAATAACTTATCCGAGGTTCAGGACATAGGTGGAATACAAGGAAGTAGTTCTGAGGTGAAGAAAACAACGCTGGTAACCCTGGCTTGGCAAGGAAACAAAACTACAGAATCATCCGAAGTAATTCAATTACCCGTTCCCTATGAACTTCCACCATTGCCATATTCAGCTGAAGGTTGATTACTTTCTTCAAGTTGCTTTCATTAGATTCCTATATATATATGGGTCTTTGTCGTAGCTCAACATATTCTCCGTGTCCTCACAATGCAGATGTTCCATGGTCTTGGGATCGTCGATATACAAAGAAGGATGTCTATGGCCAAGTTTGGCCTAGACAAGTAAAATTATACACTTGCCAAGATTCCTGACATATTGAAAGTGCCTGCAGCTACTACATTGCTTAGAATGTTTAAAATTTGAACATTGTTTGTGCTTCTTTAACTGGAGAGAATTTGATCATTCTCTTGGAAAGGACCATACCAGTAAAAGAGCTGATTCTTGATTTTCATTTTCCTTTCTTTTTAAACTTTCATGAAATGAAACTCGAGGATTTGATGTAGAAATTGATAGCGCCTCCAGAGGAAAACAAAGTACTTGTGAAATGTCCCATTGATGTAGACATACATATAAATATAAAAACTTGTTAGGAGGAAGCCCGAGATCGATGGATAATTGTGAATCTAATTAAAGCTATTAGCCGATGCTCTTAACCTTTTTTTATTATTGCTCAGAAAGACTGTAGTTTCAGATCATCTTTGCCTTGTGAATAAGGTTTGGGAAGAGAACATTAAAAAAAAAAAAATTGTTATATAAAGATAATAAAACAAAATTTAAACGCCTTTTCGGGAGGGGAGGTCGCGTGCCCTTTAGGATGCAGTGGAGTCTAGAATACGAATATGACGTCGTATGAACCATATTCTACTTTTCTTCTTTTCCCATCTCTTTCTTTAGGACCGTTAGGAGAATATAGGTTCTAAATTTTTATTGACGCCATCGCCATGCTTTAGAGGAATCAGATGAGCTGAGAAGCACGCGTGTTCATATTGATAGGTAGCATGATGTTCTCTACAATTGATTTTTTTATATGCATTAAAAAAAAATCAAGATATGAAGCAACTTAAAATTTACTGTTTGATAAATTATGGATCTTTTAGAGTTATTATTTTGGCATATTATGAGTATTATTGTTCTTTCTCATTGTCAATTATATATAAGTTGGTCGGTAACGATAAATATATATTAGTTTAATTTCATAATTAAAAAATTCTTTTCAATTGAAACGTTAAGCGATTTCTTTTAATATGTATAATATTTCTTGAATAAAAGATAGTAAAAATCAAAAGAAGGAATTGTTGAATATATGCATCCATTCATCGAATAAAATGGCAAAACTTTTTTTTAAAGAAAAAACCACAAAATGAAAAAAGAGCAGATAAACTTGAATTGATTCCTTACTATCGGAAAAAAATTATCAGAATGTGCTGTCCACAGTCAATATGCCCCCCCCCCCAAAAAAAGTAAAATAAAAAGAAAAATCTCACTTCCCATCTTTAGATACCAGAGAATGTCACTGTTAAGGTTTTTTAGTATATGATCCTTCCCAAAATTTACTGACTCAATGCTCATGATTGCAATCCTTAACGGTGTTTTTTTTTTTTAATTTTTAAATTTTTTTTCTTAGAAGTAAAAATGGTTTGCTCTACTCTTTTTTTAATGAGCAGAAAATAAGGAGATATGATATTCTTTTTTTTTAAAGCATGGAGATATGGTAATCCTAGAAAGAGACAAACAGGAATAAAAATAAAAATAAAAAAAGTTACTCAATCCAAATTAAGAGGATATTATTTTTTAACAAATGTAACCTTAAAATATTGTTGTTTCACAATTATTTATATATAATTAAAATTAAAAAATTTACAATTATATCTCTTTCGTGGTCCAAAAATTAATGTAAGCAAAGTATTTTGATAGTTTGCAAGGCGAGAAAAGTTTGGAGAATTTATGCAAATATTTATTTCTTCATATTGGATTTTGCCAACCGTTTAAAAAATATATATATTTGGAGGGTACATTTGGCAATAACCCATTATATAAACACAAATCCTGAGTCCTGACGCAGAGACAGAAGCAATTTCCGTTCCCATCCCTACATCTCTTCTCCGCTGCTTATCCCAAGTCATCGGCAAAACATTAATAAACAAAAAAGCCCCTTCATTTTCTCCTCTCTCCCTCTGCGAAATTTTCTTTGAACAATTTACGCTCTTCTCCGAAGGCTCTATAGCCCAATTCTTTCCAGGATCAGGTAATTCTGCAACATCTGCTCTTCCTCGTGTTCTTGCTTAAATTTTTTCAAAGCAGAATATGTGTATTGATTGACTATTTCTTGCGGTCTCAATGCTATTGAGTTTCTTGATTTGTTTCTGGTTGGTTTATTCTTGCAATTCAAGATTGTTGTGCCGTATGCAATTTCTTGATGCAATTAGAATCATATTTCTATCTTTTCTGTGATAATTGTTCCGTCTTTTCATTTCTGTTCCTTTTTTTGGGTGTGTGATTATGTATTTCAAAGCTGTTGGTTTTCTTTCAAAATGTTTTCGGGTTGTAGTTTGCCATTCCTTTCCCAGAAAAGAGGGGGAAAATTAACACAAAAACTATTTGATGGAAGGCAAGGAAATCTTAAAAAAAAAAAAAAAGGATCTTTATTGTAAGCGTCAACCTTTCATCTTCTATGCTTGTTCTTCTTGAAATTTATCCCGTATAATTTCGGTATGATAAATGTTTTGGTGAATGAATGGTATTTCTAATAACAGAAAATGGATCTTTGGGCATATGCCGTGAAGTATTCCTATGTTAAAACGTGATTCTTGTAGTGCGGATGGATTATTATCTTTTATTTAACCATAGTTTTTAGATTTCAATGTGGTCAAGGATGACTATGCAACAATGTGTGATACAGTAGTGTTGTCAAGTTTGCAACTTTATTTGTTTCACAGCTTTGGGCTCATGCTTTAATGGTGTGAAATCCCAATTGAGATTTGCATTATGTAGAATTTTTCCTCTGAGAATAAGTGAATCTAATCCTCGTCCCCTGCAACCCCTATGATGCCAAACTCAATTAGTGATTAGAAGTCGGAGTATCCTGTGTCGACCAAAATTTCTCTCATTCTATGTAGCATGTAAAAAATCTTTGTTCTAGCCATGAAAATTGAAAAATTAAAGAAAAAGACATGTTTGTGTCCCAGCACTCTTATATCTTGGGACAACTGCTGTGAGGTTTCATGTTATCCGACTTGTCAAAAACAATTTTATCTGATTAATCCTCTGTTTAATGTAACTATTTGTTATGAAAATTTTCTACTTCATTTGAATTGTGGGAACCTTTCTTCCTTTCAACTTTTGCAGCCAAGGTTCATGTCTGAGCTCGACCTCCAGACTCCTACTGCCTTCGGTATGTTGTTTATCTACATCATGTTTATTATAACTCATTTGTTTTAAAATAGATGTTTACGTATCCATTCATTCATTTTGCAAAATGATGTTTTTAATCATTGGCTTATTTTGGAATTGATGCTTATATAGCCATGACTAAAGTTGTGCATACCAAGTTGGATGTGGGATGCGGCATTTACATGGAGCAATGCCCTTTAGTGTCAACAATGCTCTTGGCTATCGCTTAACTATATCTACTTTCTGTCTTTCTATTTTTTGTTCCTTTCTTTTGTCATATCTTGTAATTATTTTTAAGCATGCATACACATATAAAATAATCATGCATACATCTATAAAATAAAAATCCATGTGGTTTTTGATCTTCTATCCTTTATTACTCTCGTGTCCTGTCCACTCCAGAATATGTAAGTTCCAAAAATACATAGAAAGAGATGACAAACAAGTCTTGCATGTTTGCAAAAGGATATGTTAAGATGCATTGTTACCCTTGTGGGTGCATGCATATGATAATTAGAGTGAAATTACTTTTCCAAAGTACGGGAGCCCTACTTTTGCAGTTCCAATATCCAATTGTGTTCCTGTCTTTATTAGTATAAGCTTTATCAACAATGATTGGCAGCAGGCATGAAAAACGCATCATCCTTTGTTTAGGACCTGGCCTCGGTGTTACTCTTAGCCCAAAGTCATGCTTCTGAATTCCCAGTTGCTGTCTTTGCTATTTTTGTCTTAATTTATTAGTACACCTTTTGGTATTCCGTAGGTGAGTAGTTGTGCAGGGATGCTTGAGCAAGATTGTAAAAACTTAATTTTTGGACAGTTGATTATATATTTAAAACTTTATTATGAACTCTCATTTCATTTAGCATGTAGTATTAGCAACCTGATAGATGATGGTCCTATAGGCTGTTGAAATATTGGTTCCCCCAAAGTCCCAGTCATTGTCATGAATGGGGATATCCATGATCCACTATCTGAATTAACCTTGTTGAGTGATTGATTGATGTTGACAGATCCATTCGCTGAGGCAAATGCTGAAAACTCTGGTGCTGGCTCAAAGGAATACGTGCATATACGTGTACAACAGCGAAATGGTAGGAAAAGCCTGACAACCGTGCAGGGGTTGAAGAAGGAGTTCAGCTACAATAAGATACTCAAGGACCTTAAGAAAGAGTTCTGCTGCAATGGAACTGTCGTACAGGACCCAGAATTGGGACAGGTAAGCATTATGTAAATGTGTGTTGCTGGTTGCCACTATACTCTGCTTGCTTTGCCGGAATATGTGCAGTGTTTCTGATAATTGTTTACTCAAAACAGGTCATCCAACTCCAAGGTGATCAACGGAAGAACGTCTCAACTTTCCTTGTTCAGGTATTTTTATTTCGTGAAGGCCTGATATTATGTCTGATACTACACTGTTTCTCCTGAAATTTATAACGAATTTCTCTATTATTTCAATCAGGCTGGCATTGTGAAGAAGGAAAACATCAAGATTCATGGTTTCTAAGTAGCAGTTGCAGCAACACTATCAAGACTCATTTGGTTTCGTTTGATGCTTGGCTATTCATAACATGTAGTTCTACTTATGGTCCTATCGAATGTATTCTTAATTGAGCATAAGCTAGTACTTCCAGTGTTTGTTTCTGTTGTATTCCGCCTACTATTTCTGGTCTTCAATCTGCAGGTTTTCGTGCAACTTTTAGATGTTTGTAGAGTGGTTCTTTCCTTCTGGGTTAATGCCAAATAACATAATCTATTGGATTGTTCTGATATTTTCCAATGAGTGTTAGCTTGAAGTCCTTGTACCACCGAGGCATATATTTGCCTGTATTTCTCTCAAAAAGGACTCACAAACCCATTATGATATCAATTGAGTGACAAAATTAGTCCTAACGCCGAAAGGAACTGATCGTGCCAAATGCAGGTAATAATCAAAATTAAATGTTTCGGTAACTCAGTAACTCCTTCCCATTTGACTTTTTGTTCTAACTAAATTGATTTAATTATTTTTTTTAAAGATATTTATACAAAATTGACATTTTTTTTTAAAAAAAGAAAGTATTTCTTCTATTTTCTTTTATCTGTCTATTTTAATTAAAATTTTTATCTCAATTAATCTATTTTATTAGTAAATTAAGATTATATTAATTGTTATTTTTTCACAAATATTTTTTTAATACCGTGAGTATTTTTATATTTGTAGTGGAAAATAGAAGTAAATTAAATATACTTACAACACATAAAATTTTAAAATTTGATTACTTTTTAATAAAGATAAAGATTCTTTGAGGGTAAAATAGGAAAAATTGATTAATTAATTAAAAATTTTATTTTTTTTTAAATTTATAAATCGATTAAAATAAATGGATAAAAGATATCGAAAGAAATATTTAATATATTATATTATAAAATAATTAATATAATATATTTTATATATTTAAATTTAATATAAAAATTATAAAATTATTACTTTTATTATTATATTATAATTTTTATTTTTATATAAAACTTCGTGTCAAAATAAACATTATCAATTGTATTGAGACAAAATGATTACTTTGTTTTATGGTGTACCATCTATGCCTCGATTGTTCATTATGGGAGGGAAGCGCGCCTTGAAGTTGAAGCCATATTATGCAAAATTCAAAGAGAGTAATGGCTTTTAGTGGACCTAAAGCCGGATTGTAACAAAATTTCCCGCCTGACAAATGCTAACCCTGCACTTGTCTCCGTTTGCTAGGCTTGTGCTAGAGGTGAACTTCAAGATAATTGTAGTGCTGATATTGCTCCCTTCAAAATATGGAACGGGCTGCAGACACTGTGCAAAACTTTGTCTGAACCTGGGGAACAGAGAGTCATGGAATATATGCCAACACTCGGTTCAATACTAACTCATCAACTATCAAGTAAGGTGAGGTCAACTGGCTTCCTCTATTCCACCTAACTATATCCCCTCTATTCTGTCATTTTGCCTTGCCCAGTCTTATTATTCTCTTAATTTTCCAGAGAAAAAAAGAAGTTTTATTCTTTAGTTATTCACAGGGGATGATGACTGAGTGTTTTTCCACGAAGCAAATACTACATGGTTTGCTTTGTCGTCTAATATTTTGTATTTGTCTGCCTTCTTACTACTAATAAAACTTATCAATTTTTCCTTTTCCTCTTGTTACCGTGTCTTATTAATATATCCTTTATTTTGGTTCGCTCTGAGATGATAAGGTAAAAATTTTAATTACAGGCGCAATATTGACAGGGACGTAATATGAAGGTCATGGTGATGGTCACATTTACCATTTGCTTTCCCTCTACCAACCAGTTCAATGACCCTGAGAACTCTTTTGGATATGGGGGTTCGTTCTCCAGCTAACATTCAGCACTACCAAGTAGTATAGTACATCTAAACTCTGCTCTTGCATTATTTGCAATTGGCAGTCTTTATATTTTTTCCATTCTTCTCTGCGCTTATATTAGTCCCCTTTGTCAGCCCAGTTGGTAGCTGCTTGGCTCTATTCTCCAGACCTTGTTCCAACATACCAGTTTCAATAGGACAACAAAGCCTATTCCAAAGATTCATGGCTGATTCAGAGCACTCTTCCTCGGATGAACCATTTTCTTATTCTCCAGGTACCTATTTGCGAGCTATGTCTAATATCATTTCTCAGTGGACGTTTTCGAACCTGTGTTCTTTTTCTGGAGCTGGACACTTCATGTATTTAACCGTAATGCACCAGTATTGTGCAGTTGCTTTGGAACCACAATAAAACTATCTATATCCTCTGTATTCACTCTGCATACGGCTCAATGTCTCGTTACTAAGTTTCGAACTGCTTGTTGCAGGAAAAAAAGGAGCAGAATCTGAAATTGAATTCTCTGAGGATGAGGAAGAACTGATAATTAGGATGTTTAATCTTGTTGGAGAGAGGTAAATCATGTCTTTCAATCCTGTTACACAGTTTTTTAAGTTTCTGAGACTATAAGTCACTTCATGGGAGATCTTTTATTCCCTCATCACAGATGGTCTCTGATAGCTGGGAGAATTCCGGGAAGAACAGCGGAGGAAATTGAGAGATACTGGAATTCACGATATTCAACTAGCCAGTGAAAATGAGGTGATGTCTGAACGAGTGCATGCTCAAGAAAAGCAATAAGTTTCGCATGGCAGGGCCGGATTGGGATGCTGCAAGAGATCTATTCAGAGCAATTCTTGGGCTCCATGTATTGTTTGGTCACTAAAATTTTTGCTGTCAGGTTTTGTTTAGTGGCACGTTGTAAAATGTGTACATGTATGTTATTCCTATTACTTTTCCTCCATGCTCGTGTTCCCATCCCAGAGTTCAATTTAAGAAGTTTATGAAAGAATTTTAATGTTTATCAAGGTGTTAGATGGTTTTTTTTTTAGACAATTAAAATTTAGTCTCTTGGTAAGATTTATAAATGTTGCAAGTTAAAAAGCATGAGTTTATTAGAAATTGTATAATGAAGCATAAGATAAACTTCAAACCCAAAAAAAGGTAAAAAACACAGAGACAGACAGGACAACCCATAACGAAGAGTCCATATCGAATGCAAAGGATTCACTCATCCAGATTTGTTTGTATCCGACACTACTATTACGAAGAATAGAACCCAGACTCGACGTAATGTGTTCCGTCGTCACAAGGTACATTTGTCCAAGGTTTTTCTACCTAACATTCGTCTGAGATTGCCGACAGTGATGCTTAGACCCCGCAACCTCACCGCTACAAAAGCCTGCGACTATAAGTTGATCGTGATGTGATTTACGTTTTGTTAGAAAACTTCAAGCACACAATTGATCATCTACCAGACATTAGAGAATTGCCTATGCATGCATGCCTTAAAGCTAAGCAGCCATTGAAAGCGGGAAGATGTACGTTAAAAACATTTTAGCAAAGAGAATACATGGCTTACAGCGTCACAAAAGAGTAATAATACAGGTCGGTCAGTATCATTGAACTTGTTACATATGACATGTGGCAGTATTTGATTTTGACAGAATAAAAGCTGCTACAGCACACAAGCATATAATGCCAAAAAATAATGGCAGACCCCTCCACACAGCACTTCATGGCCACTTATAAGCAGAGGCCAAGAGATGACCAAATTTTAACTATTGAAACCAACTGTAGACACGTATCACAAAGTACCATCGAAGACTTACAACACTGTCATTCTCATTCACTATGGGCGAAGCATAGAAGTATATGATACAAGGTTAAAAAATTTAGCGGCATATTAAAGTATGCAGAATGGGACAGTTAGAAGCAGCGATCAAGATTGCATAGTTTACAAGCAATCTTTCGTCACACATTGCTTTGTTTATAGTTCTTGGTGTCAAGCACTTGCTTCCCGCACATTGCACAGACACCTGCAGTAAATTAGAGCACATTAGACCATATCATAGTTGGCAACCATTTCATCAAGCTAATATACAGACTGCATGAGTCGTATCATATTTTACCTTTAGTATATGCACAGGTATGACAGTACTTAGCATCTTGATGAACTTGTTGCTTGCAGATCATACACTTGGTGGTTCCGTAAGGAGTCCATCTGTGGAGAGAATTAAGTTTGTGAATAAATCAGAATTGTAAGAATATGCAAAACAGCTACATGGTAATTTAAGATAAATACAACTATAACCAACTGGATTTGGAGTTTTGAACAATAACTCTATACAAATGAGGTAACTAGCATAGGCAAAATGATAACAATTCAAAATTGAATTAAATGTGCACAAGAAAGATCTTAAAACCAAAATCATCAAATCCCAACCAAAAATTTAAAATATTACAAAATTACAAGGGGAAAGTATTAATTCAATCCTTCTATTAGTTATGTTCCAATCAATGAAAAACAGACCAGGAAAGAAATACAAGATACACGAAGGGGTAAATTACAATCACATGTTATTTATTTCTATTCTCCACTATCTAGAAATTTATCAATCTAAATATTCCAATCCTACAACCACAAAAACCACCAGCAAAGGCATGTTTGCCCAAGTCGCCAGACTTGCTTGGTATAATCATTCTCCTCACAGCTATAACTGCCAGATTTATTCTACCACACTTGTGAGAAGCTGATACTTATACATATAAAAGCTTAAGTCAAGAACTCTAATCATCCCAGCTAATGATCCAAGAAGCAAAGTTCAACAAAACTTAACAACCTGCAAACTTCTTGAAAGTCCTCATTGAAGCATATGCAATATAATTTTAAAATCATTTCTCAATAAATATTACCAGGTAAATTATATTCTTCTCAAGATAACTCAAATTATAGGGGTAGATGCTATATGACCAAATACTTTTAAAAGTTTCAAAAATTTTAAACTAAAATACTGAATGTAGTTAGATATACCATTAGTCAATGTCAAGTAAAAAGACAGCGAAGGATTACTACACAGTTAATAAATGGAATACAAGCATACTATGAGAACAAATGGGAAATATAAAACATATGACGGAGCCAAAATCATGCACTGATTGAATGCAAAAAAACCAAATAAATTAAGCCCCCAAAAAACATCCCTCCCCTAAAGCAGGCTAAGTTTTCCCCAGTATTCCTAGGTTACAACCACACCAGTGTCAGCAAGTACCAAATATTGTAGGCAAAACATAACTGGCCACAAATTTGGTCGATTGTGATAATGTCCGGGGTGACTAAAACTATTCCCATTCCATAAGAATGAAAACTAGGTACAACCATGGCTTGAAATAAAGATTGGATCTTTTCAATTACAAAACTTATTTCAAGTTAATCTATCCTTAATTTCACCTCTATTAAATTTGAAATAGAAGCCAGCACAATTACTTGTGTTAAAGAAAGAAACAATCAAAGGAAACCCTACGCAACCTATGTTTTTTCGAGAGGAGCTTGTTCTCGTTGATCTTCCGGCCGCCAGTTTCGGTGGTGTTATTGGCTCCATCCTTCCACTTGTCAGGCACTATCACCTTCGACAACTTCTTTTCACCTACACAGACACCCGGGCCATAACCGTAATCAGATCAGGAAACAATCGGGCAAACAACATAGTGCACAGAGAAATTCATATATACAGCTACTTACACTTTTCGCAGACCATAATGGATTGAGAAATTTGCAATTGAAGATCGAGATTGCAGGGCTTGTTCGAGGAGAAGGGGAGCGTTTAATCGATTCCCTCTTTCAATCTTGCACCTTGGGTTCGACCTAAAATGTCAGGATAGGCAACGCGGCACCCACTGTTGGGTCGGTTTAATTGACTAAGCCGGTTTTTCCTAGTCCGGTCTTTAAATAGAAGAATGGTATGATTATCCTAACTCCTCTGTTATTATTCTTTTTACTAGTACTACGATGCCCATGCATGGGAAAGTTCCGTCTTTTGAAATTTAACTTAATGCTTAAGAGATGTTTTTAATAATAAAAGAAATTCGAAGAGTTAAAGAAATTTTACGAATTTTGGGATAAATTTAATATTCAAATAATCTTTACATTTCATTTGAATTCAAAGCTATCTTAAGCCATACATTTAATAGCGAGAGAGTCAAAGAATTATAAAGATTCTGGGAATAAATATAGGACAATAAAAGTTAATATTTATTAAATTCATTTAAATTTAATATTCAAATAATTTTCACATTTTTTTAAAAAATAATATTTTTATCTAAATTAAAAACTACTAAATGTTGACAAAAGACACCGTCACTTGTCACAGCAGTAACCTTCTACAGCTTTATATATATATATATGAATTTCACGTGTCAATACCCGTAATACATAAATCTCATTACTAATATCTTTTAATTAATAAAAAGTAAAGTAGTAAAATAATATATTTATCTATTTACTTGAAGTGACATCTTCCATTATCACATAAGTCTCATTACAAATGTACTTTCTTAATAAAAAAAATGTAATAAAACTAAAAAAAATCTTGTTAGATAAAAATATATCAATAAATAAATACTAATAAAAGAATATTCTTCATCAATTTAGATCTATTGCATAAATCTGCTTTATTAAATGAATCTAAATAGAATGGATTTCATTTAATACTATCAAAATCCAAATACCTATTCATCTTGCTATCTCTAATGGATATTTATCTATAGATATTTATCCATTTATATACTATTATCCAATAAAATTTTTTATCACTTTTATTGTATCAATTAAATATATCAGTAATAGAACCTAGATAATACTTAAAATTATTAATTTTATCAATTAAATATATAAGTGGTAGAACCTAGGTAATGCTTAAAGGTATTGAAGTTTCAAAGTGCTTTGCTTAGAGAAATTTGCCCTAAACTTGAAATCGATGTCTTGGTCAAGAGAAATTTCTTACTTTGTTTTTTCATGGTTAAATTACCACTTCAAAGTTTGGTCACTATTAGGGGTGTACTCGAATCGAATCAAATTAAATTTTAAGATAATCGAGTTGAACTTTATTATTTTCACACATGGCTCAAAATCAAGCTCGAGTTCATTCAAATGTCAAACATTGGCTCGAGTTCGATTCGTTTGAAATACTTTAAAACTCGAGTTTAATTATCATAAACTCGAAAGTTCAAATTTGAGTTTAATTTCGAATTCGAATTTAAATAAATAATTTATAATATAATATATTATAAACTATACAAATTATATATTAATTAATTAATTAATCGAATATATTCGAGAGTCTAATATTTAGATATTCGAATTTAACTCGTTTAAAATTCGAGTCTAAATATAATGTTTATATTCGAATTCAAGCTCGATATTTCAAATTCGAATCGAACCATTATCGAGTCGAACTCAAATATATTCGATAAAAATTTGATTTGTTTATATCCATAGTCACTACCCATTGATATTTCTCAACACTTTTTAAAAAAAATATTAAATATACCCCTTCTTAAAAAAGAGTAGGAAACATTATATGGTTTGGAGCCTGGCCCATAGGCCCAGAAACAATAACATGGTTTGAAAAAAAAAAAAAAAAAGAAGCTTTTTGTCAAATTTACCGATTGTCTTTTTTGATGGTCAATCTGGGAGGAAAAATTATGTCAAAGCCTATTAATAGAAATAAATCCTAATGATTCCTATTCCCAAGCTAATAATCACTCCAGCCAAATGTGTAGTTAGATTCAATGATGCTCAATTTGGCATATATGTGCATAAAAATTGTGCAATAAGAAACTCTTATGCATAATTATAATATATCTCACAATTATTTGTTATAAACTCTACTAATAAAAGACTGATTATTTTAATTATGAATGGTTGTAATTGTTCATGTAATCTCTGCAATTGCATACAACAGTTTTAGCTACTAAACGGGGCCAAACATCTTAAATGGGAAAATATATGACTGAATTTCAATGAACTTGAAGATAGTTTTTGCTACAAATTTTGTGCAATAGCAAAGAAATGTTATAAATGAGTATCCTCCTATATCCACCATGGCTCAAGAGTCTAGATAGAAATCCAATCGTAGCTGCTATAATATGGTTTTCATTTCTTCCTGCTCTTTATGCTATGAAAATACTTCACTAAAATTTTACTTATTGGAGAAGAGCTATCAAGAGCTGTTAGGGCCATGCAATTTGGGATCAAAGCATGCATCTTCAACTGTGAGAAAAACCCCTCCTCTTCTTAGTTTATCAATAAATTTGGCCACTTTTAGTTTGGCAATCACATGCCACCTTGGATTTGCTAAAGCTAACTGCAAGTAAACCAGAGGGCATATATTTTGAGACAATTGAAATAAACAGCATAGATCAAATTGATGTAAGAAGGATTACAAAGCCTCACTTTTGTGCCTTGAGAACCCAATTCCTTAAGCAGCTCTTCCAATGCAAGAATTCCATAGTATCAATGCTCATCATATCTATATTACAGTAAAAATACAAAATCAGATGATAGGAAAAAAGTTGCACGATTTTTGTGTTTAATTTTCATTATTGTTAGAGAACTTACTGGTCATATCGAGGACTAATATGCAAATACCTTTTTTAGTACTTTCTTTGCTTTCATCTTCCACCAACATTAATATCCTTAAACAAATGAAAATTTCGATTTTATGATGAGTTTTACAATCGATATTTGTAATTTTCCAAGAACTCTACAGTGAGAAGACTCTAAGATTGTGCAGAAAAGAAGAAATCTAGTTAAACCATGAAAACCTATATAACCAACAATTAAACTAAGGAAGCTCACAAAAAAATCAAAGACAAAAAAAATTTGCCACTCATGAGTAACTAAAGGATAATTAGTAGCATTGAAATTGATGAACTAATCCCATTTTGCAGTTCTCAAAAGCATATTCATACCATAAAGAGTGGTGGCAAGCATGGTTAGATCTCTGTAGGTAACCAAATTAGGCTTCCCAACTATCCAAACATTACCAACTTAGCTACCAACAGGGTCACTAGAAACATATCTTGCAATCTCCCCATGCTCAGCATCCGGCGTATCAAAATCCAAGTAAACCGACTAGAAATTCCCCGAATGGTAAATTGTCCGAAGCAAACGTTTTGAACTTCACAGTGTCACCAGTGGAAAGGGAGATCAAATAGGCAAAAGTTACTGGATATGGCTAGCTTGTGTTTGGGGATGATGGAGCTTTTGATTGGTTTGAATATGGTGTTGGGTGGGAATATAGAGAAGACAAAGTAGCATTGAAATCAGAACAAAAGATATGAAAAAATGAATATAGTTATGGAGTTTGGAAAGAAGCTTTTCAATTGTGTGGGGGAATGGAAATGATCGTGAGCTAAATGGTGGATAATTATCATTGCAATTTATCTGAATCAATTAAATCTAAATAATCTTCATATCAATTTATTTAAATTCAATGAATCAAAATAATCTTTACATTTTCTTAAAAAAAAATTTGTATGAGTGTTAATTTATAGATAAATTAAGTCAATAATAAATTAATTTAGATGACCTTTCAATTTTTTTTTTCAAAAAAAAAAATAATAATGTGAATTTAACATGTCATGTGGCTCAAAGGAACAATAAACTTTAAAAAGTACCTCTTTAGTAATAATCACTTTTTTTTTTCTTTAGTAATAGTCTAATATACAGTGACAAAATACTTCTGTTTTTCTTTAACAAAAAAAAAAAAAAATGATGACAAAATAATAGATTAATTTATAAAATTACTTATAAATTGACTTATAAAATTATTTTACAGGACAAGAAATGATAGATTAGATTCACGTATTTTTATTCTTTCGCAATATATTATAAAATTGAATTATTTAATTCAAATATATATATATATATATATATATATAATATAACAAATAAATACGTCATTTAATTTAAAATTTATTAGCACAAATTAATTCACAAAATCTAAAGGTTTTTTTTAGAACTATTATTATTATTATTATTATTATTATTATTATTATTATTATTATTATTATTTAGTTGAGCGTATAATTAAATGTATGTTTATTTATTCAAACTTTTAGGAACTTGATGTGAGCCCTTTTTGCCCGCAACAAAATTCATGTGTATATGTTACTAATCATTAAACTATGCATAAGGAAATACTTACATTACATAATATATGTTTTGATCATTACTATTACTAGCTTGATGTCCCGTGCAACGTTATTAAGATTTAATATATTAATATTAAATATATATGTATTATGAATTAATTTAATTAATTAAAATTTTAAATAAATTCAAATATAATCTTTATTTTTCTTTTAAAAATTTTTTATTTAAATATGTGTCACCTTATGATATTTTCATGTGTCGTAAATATAGACTCTCTCTTCGAGTTTTATATATATATATATATCTTTTAGGAGGGGGAAAGAACCATTAGGCCCATTACTGTGAGAACAAATTTCTAGGAATTTTGCATTTTTTTGTTATGAGGCATTTTGCACCTGAAAAAAGTACAAAAAAATTAATATAATATTTTCTTGATTGGCAAGAGTACGATGACAATGTTAAGAATATTTTCAAACAAACATTTAAAACAAATTAACCTATTTAATTCTTAAAATTTAATACTTTGTATTGTTTTTATTCTTAATAATTTTTTTTATTATTATAGTCCGTAATAAAATTATAATATACTAAATGATCTCAGTTTTTTTTTTCCGATATAAATTCTGATAAGAGAAAGTTATTCTCATTACACGTTATTTTTCTTTTGAGAAAAAAAGTAAGTACTCCAAATAATTTTAATTGACGATATATAATGGGAATTATTTTTTTATGCTGAAATTTATACTGAAAAAGAGAATTAGGATCACCTGACATGTTATAATTTTATTAGAGACTATAACGGTAAAAAAAATCTTTGTGAACGGCTAATTTTTTTTTTTAAAATGTAACTCTAAATAAATTTAATTAATGAAATAAAATATTACAGTAGAAATGGCAAAAGAATTACAGCATATATATCCTCCACTCAAAACTATCTATGAATTTGTCTCAAAAAGAATGTAGAAGTAGTATAAGTAGGTATCATTCTGGAATTCCTCAGTCCCAAGGGCTCAGCCAACATTCCTCAGGCAGAGTTGGATATCTCTGATTGTCCTTGCAATAGTCATATATAACAAGGTTTCTCTGTACCCAAGCATAATCCATCTTTTGTTCCTTTGAAAGATGCCAAGCAGGATACTGATCCCACCAATTCTGAGTTGTGGTTGATACACATGCTGGGTATGGATCTTCCCATTGGCAGGCATCAACACTGAAATCCTTGTAAGATGACACAAATGGCTCCTTGCTCCAATCTGTCTTCTCAAGTCCACCCCTTGTAGCCCAGTCATCGGCATTCCATATGCTTGAGAACAGGTACATCGGCTTCTCATTGGGGAAGAAATTGTTTGTGTAATTTGCATTCTTGTATACCCTTATTGGCACTCTATCCACAAAGAACCTGTTCACAAACCATTTTTCAAGATTCAGCGCAAGTTGTATTTCAGATTTACTTGTTCAGGTTCAACAGTAAAAGAAAACAACAGTGACTGAAACTGTTTTTGAAATCAATTTTCATGAAAAAGAAACGCGTTTATATGTGCGTTTTCTTTTCAAAGTATTTTGCTGACTAAAGTTTTGCTGATTGGATTAAATAAAACCAAAAAAAATGTTTGTTTTTGTTGGCTAAAACATAAGAATTATAGTAGGAGTGGGAAAGGAAGAAAAGAAACTTACAAAATCTGGTGGTTGTTCCAAAGAATGGAAAAGGAATGGAAGTCTTCAGTAGGGTCAAACCATAGCATGTGCCTCATCTCTCGTCCGCCAGTTCCATTCTTGTAGACATTGGTCTGTATAAGGTAGGGCTCCCCTGTTCTGTTCCCCAAGAACTCAAAGTCTAGCTCATCTCTTTCTGGCCCTGCTGCATTTTCTGAACACATCTGCAATGATCCAAGTCCAATTCTGTAACATAGCTGAAAAGATTGATCCTCCTATAGGTTCTTGATTTCTACTTACATAATAAGCAGTGACAACTCCAGCAGCATCACCACCGACCAGCTTGAGCTTCATGCTAAACCAGCCAAATCTGTATCTTTGTTTTGTTGCAAATCCACAACCTATGCAATAGTTCAGCAGGAGAGAGTTACGGAGGATGAAACAATGTAGAAACTATACAGATAGAAAAGTAAATTGGGTTAAGGAAAGTACCTGCTTGCTTGTTGAGGGAGAGATACCATGTCTGACCATCTTCAGAGGTCTTGAAATTGGTTGCAGGACAACTTTTACTGAAATTGTCATCAAAAGAAACTTTCGAATCGGCTGCTAGGGACCATGAACAAGAAACAGCTACAAGAACTGCAACCAATATAAGAGAGGCCATTGGAAAAGCCTTTCCCTCCATTGTCTCAATGGAATGGCAGTTGGAGCTTTGAGATAGGAGACTTCACTGAAAGGAATAGCAGCAATAAATGAGAAATATAAATTCTTTCACAAGCTCTCCAGTGTTAAGGGTAGACATGGAAATCCATGTCCTCACAATTTGATTAATTCTGGCTTCGTATTTACATTTTAAGCCTTGTATGATCCCTCAAAAAGACAAAGCCCACTTCGGAATTTTCTTTATTCGTTTTGGAGGGCATTTTGGAGATTGAGAGCGTTATGGAGGGAGACCGACAAACTATTCGTGGCGTTTGCCAGATGGGGATGAGAAGAAAGTCCAGGCTGCTCATAGGTGGATTCAGAGATAGAAAACAGGTGGTGGGGACGACATGCTTCATGTGCAAAGGCCACTGCGTTTGATCGGTCTTATAATAAGAGGAAGTTCTTGGATTTAACAACTGGATATTTAGCATTCAAGGACCTTAAAAAGAACACAGACCACTCCTTTCTTTCTTTCTCTATTACTACTACCATTTGCTTTGCCGAGCCTGCAGTAAAAATTATCATTCTAAACCATGGTCAACTGCTTAAATCAAGGGTAGCTCTCTACTTTCATCATGAGCCATTGTTTGAATAACGTTCTATCACAACAGATGTTCTCACAACTCTTATTTTAATTGTATGAAAGATATAAATTATAAAATGTATAATATTAAAATAAAAATATGTACTATATCAAAAATCATATTAACTTTATACTGTTTGATGCATTCCTTATTATTAGATTAAAATAAGCAAAAGCAGTTTAAAGACAAATGCTTTTACTAAAAGCAGTGAAATCCTATAGAAAGAAGAGCTGCCTCCTGGCTGTGTGGTATCCCGATGACCAACAGCCCAATTCACATTAACCAATAATAAAATGATGAAGTTTTTCCAAGTAAATTCAAAATTTGTGGGGCTTCGAATTTAACATTTGCGATAAGAAGGTGTGAGTTTGAACTTGTTAACGAAACAGAGATGGCTTTCTGTAGTCCATGGTCTTGTTGTTATGCCCCATGTGAAGATCACGAGGAGGACAGCTCTAGTGGCAGAGGCTGCGGGAGATCTTAACCATTTGATTAGGAGTTGAGCACCAGATCTGACTAAAGGTTTGCAGCGTTTTGTTGTAAAGACGCCCATCATGCAAGCAAATTGCGGTCCTACTATTTTTGAATAATTGAAGCCTTTTTAATTCAATAGACTGTCTCGGGCCTCGCCTACGGTAAATGGAATGTGAAACTGTACTTTGATGGGTCCTTAGCTCCCCATTTACTACTGCAGTAGCCAATGGACAGTGGCAGAAGGAATTCGATCTATCCTATCAGCTTAAATAATACTTTATCTGTCTTAAAAAAAATATTAAAAATATTTATTTTTTATTATATTAAAATATTTATCAATTTTACAAATTAAAAATATATTTATTATGTATATTTTTAATTTATTCTTTTTTTAACTATTTTATAATTATTTGACTTATTAAATATGTGTATTCTCAATCTAATTAATAAAAATTTATTTTTATTCAGAAATATAATAGTTATTTTCTATTATAATTATAGAAGTTTTAACAATTTCTTAATATCTATGCCATTTGCTAGATTGATATTCTTTTTAGGATAGAGAGAGTATTTTGTGATAGGTGTAAGAGGATACTACTTTTGTTTTATAATATAAGTTATTTTAGATTTAAATTTTTTTTACAATATAAATCATTTTACAAAATTTTATAAAATTTTATAATTGTTTCCAACTCTATCACCCTCTGTAATATCTTTCTTCCCACATTATGACCCAACTCTTTCTAATTATCAAACTAGATAAAGATTTAATTAGGAGTGTTTTTGAAAGTTTAGTTTTAAAATTATTTTGAATTTATAGACCTTTAATTCTTATATATAAGTCTAAAATGACTTATATTGTGAAATGGAGATAGTAATAATTAGATTAAAATAAATTTACGAGAATATAATAAAAATTATTAAATATATAGAGTTAACTAAAGTATAAAGTGAGGTGGAAGAGAGAGTATATGATGTATAGTGAATATATAATAATTCTCGATAAACGAAAATATATAAAATAATATTTTTTTAAAATTAGAGTAATTTTAAATTGGATTGAAAAAACAAGTATCCAATACATCTTTTTTTTTTTTTTACAGTTTATAACTTAGTAGAAAATGTTTTTAATCATATTATTAGAAAAGATTTGAAGCATTCATTATGATTTGAAATTAAAGGTGTCGTACGTCGAAATTAGAAAGCACTGACAAGTGACAATACAAAGCTAGTTCGGGATTAAAAAGGCAGATGACAGTTTGGCCGAGTGGTCTAAGGCGCCAGATTTAGGCTCTGGTCCGAAAGGGCGTGGGTTCAAATCCCACAGCTGTCAAAAGCACAACGATTTTTTATCATTTTATGAAACTGAAAAAATAGTTTTGCTTATATAATTTGTTTATTTATCTATAAGGGTGAAAAATAGTTTTTGTTAAAAATATATAATAATGATTTTTATTTATTTTATTGTTTTCTAATTAGTTTATTATCTTTGCGAAAGTGAAAGATTGTTTTGCTTATATAATTTATTTGTTTATTTTATTGTTTTGTATTTGCTTTATTATTTTTGTGAGAACGAAAAATAAAATTTTAAAATGTATAATAATAATTTTTATTTATTTAGTGTCTTTGTAAAAGTGAAAAAAAAGTTTTGCTTATATAATTTATTTATTTTATTAAGTTTTGCTTATGTATTTTATTGTTTTTGCATTTACTTTATTATTTTTGTGAGAGTGAAAATAGTGTTGTTTAAAACATACAATAATAATTTGTATTCATTTTAATTTTTTTGTATTTAATTTATTATTTTTTTCATTTATTCATTAGATTAAAGATAAGAAAATGTCTGCTGCATTTCCTAGCACTTCATCTATATTAATATTACAAAGCAGACCATGAAATTTGTCCACCTTCCAAGGATAGAAAAATAAAATAACTAAATAGAAAAATATATCCACTCAAGTTATCGAGATTAATAATTATCCTTCACCGCCCCCAGGTAGAAGGAGAAATTTGAAGACTTAATCTGAACCGTTATTCAAATGGCGTGTCCTACTCTCGACCTATAGATCTTGAAGAGCCAAGAGAAATTTTCCGTCTTGGGAAAGACCAGCTGTAAAGGAGAAGCAATTGGGCGTTATCCTCTCCCAATCAATCAGCCCCTTTTGACGGGTAGCATTAAATATCTCTCGTGATATTCCAGGATCTTAACAAGAACAGACAAAAACGCAAGCATTCTCAGTCGTTCAAATTTTATCTTTACCCCAAGTCTAGATCTTTCTCGTAGATATTTTCAACTCTTCCATCAAGTTTTCCATGTATAAATTACTCAATTCTCTCCTGGCTCCACTCATTAGTCTTGATTCCTCATCCTCAAACAGAGTCATTTCCATAATCATTTGTAAAAGCATCATCCATCTCCATGGCAGCCATGGCTACAGCCCTCACTTCTTCCCCTAAATCAACATTCTTGGAAAACAAATCCTCCTTCCATGGCACTCCCATCTTATCTCGCGTTCATCCGGTCAAATCTAGCTCTCAGAATTTCTCTATCACCATGTCAGCAACCACCCCGCATTACGACTTGGATTCTTTCAGGTTTCAACCCATCAAAGAATCCATCGTGTCGCGGGAAATGACAAGAAGATACATGATGGACATGATTACCTATGCTGACACTGATGTTGTAATTGTTGGTGCTGGCTCTGCAGGGCTCTCCTGTGCCTATGAGCTTAGCA
Source organism: Voacanga thouarsii (assembly GCA_026120185.1). Lineage (NCBI taxonomy): Eukaryota > Viridiplantae > Streptophyta > Magnoliopsida > Gentianales > Apocynaceae > Voacanga > Voacanga thouarsii. The sequence continues at coordinate 2,934,028 of JANUWF010002172.1, forward strand.
AAAACCCTAACATCCGGGTCGCCATTATTGAGCAATCTGTTAGCCCTGGAGGTGGAGCATGGCTAGGAGGACAGTTGTTTTCAGCCATGGTTGTCCGTAAACCAGCTCACAAGTTCTTGGATGAGCTTGAGATTGAGTATGATGAGCAAGATAACTATGTGGTTATCAAGCATGCTGCTTTGTTTACCTCCACAATCATGAGTAAACTCTTGGCAAGGCCCAATGTAAAATTGTTCAATGCTGTGGCCGCTGAAGATTTGATTGTGAAGGGTAACAGAGTGGCCGGTGTTGTTACAAACTGGGCTCTTGTTTCCATGAACCATGACACGCAGTCATGTATGGATCCCAACGTAATGGAGGCTAAGGTGGTTGTCAGCTCTTGTGGTCATGACGGTCCTTTTGGAGCCACTGGTGTCAAGAGGTTGAAGAGCATTGGAATGATTGACAGCGTTCCAGGGATGAAGGCTCTCGACATGAACGCTGCAGAGGATGCAATTGTTAGGCTGACAAGAGAGATCGTGCCAGGGATGATTGTCACTGGCATGGAAGTAGCTGAAATTGATGGAGCCCCAAGAATGGTAATTTTCACACATCAAATTGTTGAATTTGGCATCCCAATCCTTCAATTTTACATTAGAGCAAAGTCCTTTTTAGGGGTGCTACTTGAGAAAATCTTCTAATTAACCATACATTCTTCAGCAAATTGGAAAGTGGTGATGCTAACCAGTAGTTTCAATTTTGCAGGGGCCAACTTTTGGGGCCATGATGATCTCCGGGCAAAAGGCTGCCCATTTGGCATTGAGGTCTTTGGGACAACCAAATGCTTTTGATGGAACTCAAAGGGAAGCTGGAGTTGCTGAACCTGAGCTCATTCTTGCTGCTGCAGAGGCGGACGAAATCGTTGATGCTTGAATTTGGCCATAGGAGGGGAAATTAAGAACTCTGCCAGGGCACTCAGTCAGCAAGAAATAAAGAAAATATTCAAGTCCATTTTGTTAGGGAGATATTAGCATGAACAAATCTATGTAGATACACTTGCGGATGGTGTACTGCTTTTGCTTGTTGTACCATCTTTTGGATTTTCTGTTCAAATTGAGACAGCGTTCTCAATTGTTGCAAATGGGGAAAAAGGCATGTGCAACAAAATAACCTTGGAGATTCATGGGTTACATATCATAGTCTTTTTAACAGTTAACACGTCCTGGAAATTTCCAAGTAAATAACAATAATTGCTGGAAGTGGAAGATGAGATTTCCTACCAATGGCAAAACCGTAATTCTGAAAACGTAAAGAACCATGCGATTTATCCTTAAGTCGTTCTCCCTCCTGGTAAGGTTCGACGAAGTAATACGAGTTGCTGGAGAAAGCGTTTAGCTGATGCACTTGGCGGCTATCTTTATTACCTTCGGAACGACGTCGTTGCGCGTGCAGATGTCATCTTCTGTTGCTCCTCGGTGCCATTAGAGCTCCGTTCTGCGGTACAAAGCTTATCAAAATCTCTTATCGCTGAGGTGAGCCCCCAAATGCCTGTCCACAAGCCTCAAACTTACAGCTACTTGATTGAGAACCTCTCAGCTTCAGCACTAAAAAGTTCAAAGGCATCATCTCCCAATTGGAGAAGTCAAGTGCAACAGACTCTATTGGTTTCACAAATCTCCAGTGTCCTCTTGCAAAGGCAACCTAAATGCTGGGCGCCACTTCTCAAGACTACCCTCAAAATCTCCAACCTTTCCCCGTCTCTGTTCCTCCAAATCCTCCACAAGACCCAGGCTTTCCCTCAAATATCCCTCAACTTCTTCAATTGGGCTAAGGCAAATCTTGACCTTCAGCCTGATCTCAAGAGCCAGTGCAGATTGGTGAATGTATTGTACGGCTCCGGACTGTCGAGACTTGCAAAACCCATCTTGGATTCTGTTATTCAAGTCTACCAACCAACCCAAATTGTGGATTCATTGTGTAAAGGTGCTGACTTTAACTTTCGTTCCCCTGTATTATGTTGTGTTCTCGAGGGTTATTGCAACAAGGGTTTTTACTTCCAAGCTTTAAATATATATCGAAGAGCTAAAGAATTGGGCCACGTTGTGAATTCAGCTCATGATTGTAACACATTGCTGAATTTGTTGCAAGAAAAGAATGAGATAAGACTGGCTTGGTGTTTTTATGGTTCTATGATTCGAAATGGAGTTGTAGAGAATCAGTTTACCTGGTCTATTATCGCTAGGTTTCTTTTTAAAGTTGGGAAATGCGAAAGAATTATTAGGATTTTGGACATGGGAATACATAATTCTGTGATGTACAATTTGATGATTGAGTGTCACAGTGAGAGGGGTAGTTTTGAGGCTGCATTTGTTTTTTTAGCTGAGATGTCTAATAGAAGACTTGATCCCAGTTTTGTTACTCATGGTTCAATTCTTGAAGGGGCATGTAAATATCAAAATGCTAAAGTGATTGAGATGGTAATGGGAATTATGGCAGAGAATGGTCATGTTCCAAAATGTTTTACTAATTCAGAATATGATGCTATTATTCAGAAGCTTTGTGATTTGGGAAAGACATATGCAGCTGAAATGTTTTTCCAGAGGGCTTGCAGTGAGAAGGTTGAATTACGGGATGCCACTTATGGGTGTTTGCTGAGAGCATTATCCAGTGCAGACCGATTGAAGTATGCTACTAGAGTATATCGCATTGTGTTGGAGAAGAAAATAGAGATGAAGGACAGTTGTTATGGTGCATTTGTGAAGGTCCTCTGCAAGCAGAGGCCATCAACTGGAGTTTGTCAATTGCTACAAGACATAATAGAAAAAGGATTTCGGCCTTCCATGGCAGAGTTATCCAAATATATAAAATCTGTGTGTGACAAACAGAGGTGGGAAGAAGCTGAGGAACTCTTAAATTTGATTCTAGATAGAGGATTTCTACCAGATCCTTCTTGTTATTGCTCTTTGGTCAAGCATTACTGCTCTAATGGATGGATAGATTCAGCTATTAAATTGCACAAAAGGATGGAGATATTGGATAGTTCTTTTGATGTAAACACATATATTGTGCTTCTGAATGAGCTTTTGAAACAAAACAAGGTTGAAGGAGCACAGACAGTGTTCGATTATATGAGAAAGCATAAAATGCTGGGAATTGAAAGCTTTACAATTATGATAACAGGGCTTTGCTCTGCCAAAGAATTGAGGAAAGCAATGAAATTACATGATGAAATGCTGAGCATGGGACATAAGCCTGAGAAGAAAATATATAAACGTTTGATATCTGGTTTTGGATAAATTTCATGCTTTGGCAGAACACTTTCTCTGTGCATATACTTATACCCTGTTGAGCCAACCAAAATTGTCAAGCCACTTAATGGTGCGATGCTAGCCTTTGGCAATGCTTACCAGTTTGATGTCTATATATCCTTCCATGTGTGAGAAAGCACTTTTGCCTTCAGAAGATGGATGATAGGTGAGATTAGTAGTTTAGTTTAGTAAACCAATATGAGGTTCATCATTTGCAAAGTTATCTAGGAATTCAATTCTTGAGGTTCCTCTTGCTTGCATGTGCATCATAAATTCAGTCAATGACCGAGGTTAGCGTTATTATTTTACTTTTGCCTGGGGATAGCTGTGTGATTCTTCTATACTAATTGCATAATCTAATGCCTTTTCTCCAAGCTTCTTTTCCACATGGTACTAATCAAGCCTAAATGGAGTTTGAGCTTTTAGTACTGTGATTTTCGTGTCAGCTGGTATTTCTAAAGAACTTTGTGTGTTAGATGAAGTTCATCGTTCACCATTTTGCCTTAAATTTTGAATCAAAATTTCCATTTCTCTTCCTTTTGCCAGCTTTTCTTTTCGCTCTGTGCTTTCTTTAGTAACTAATAATTAAGCTTTCACCTTGTCTTTTAGTCCCTCATCTTCAGGGAGAATTAACAGCTCAGCCTTTTGTACCATTCTGGAATCTATTAATCTTGTAATGGTTTCAATGGAGTATCATTCCAAGAAACAAGTTCTACAATATATTTGAACTCAAAGATTGCTTCTTTAACAATGTAAAACAACCTCAGAGGAAGCCCAGGAAGATGACTAATTGTTGTTTAATCAATACTTCAGCTTCAGCATTCCCTTTTTTCTGAATTCTGCTTACGTCATTCATTTTTTGTAAATATGTCAGGCGATGGTGGTGGAAATAGTCTCCGGTAGTGCAGGTGGAGTCCTGACAATGTACATCTGTATAGATCTTTTTGGAGTGCGATCCCAAGTTTTTGAGTTGCAAAACTAGTAGCAGCCTGCTACTGAGATCCAATATCATTGATGTCTCGTGCAATTCAGATTGTTGTTATAAAATTGACATGGAAGCAGTATTCCTAATGTTAAGCTATTTTTTCTGTGAATTTTGTGCAATTTCTTGACATCAACATATTTACTCTCCCTGCTTCACACTTCTTTTGCTTGGTTTGTTGCTTCATCCAGCGTTTACTCTCCCTGCTTCCTTTTCCCATCTTCACATTCTTTTACCCCTTTTCAATGTACAATCAGTGAAGGAATTTTCCTGACTCTCAATTCTCTCAGAGGAAAAAATCTTCCAAGCATCTGGCGAAAAAAAGGACAAAAAAGAAAAAAAAAATGCAAATAGTTTCTCATGAAGTCGTTAAGCTTGAGTCTTTTGGGTAATAGTATTCATATTTTGGAAAACAATTTTAAATTTTAGTGTTTAGGAGATGGCCTACCTAATTCCAAAGTTAGGAAATAATGTTTGAAATCTGGGGTAAAAAGAAATGAAAAAAAAAAAAAAAAGGATGCTTAAACGTTAAACCCAAGGCCCAAGCCAAAAGGTCAACAGTCAATGGTTGAGCCTCCTTCTTCCCCAGCCCAACCACGTACTGAGGAATAAGAAGATACAAAAGCAAACCATAGGCAAGATTTGGGATTAGAACCATCTACAATGGCCCTCTCTGCATCCCCGATCCTCCTCCTCCTGATAACCCTTATCGCTACCACCTTCCCCATCGTAACTCGCTCAGATGACCCCAGTTCAGACCTAGTCTCCCACCTCCAATCCCTCCGATCCCAATCCGCCAATGGCCTCATTCACCTTAACGACAAACTCCTCAAACGCATCATCTCTCTCCCCACACCCCGCCCTTTTTCTTTCCTCATCTTCTTTGATGCTCAACAACTACATTCCAAAGCCGAGCTCCAACTCCCCACTCTCAAATCAGACTTCTCCCTTGTTGCCAAATCCTTCCTTGAGAACAACCCTTCGGATTCCGAATCCAAGCTCTTCTTTTTCGACATGGAATTTCAAGAATCCCAGTCTTCTTTCTCCCTTTTTGATGTCAGTTCACTTCCCAACATCAAACTTGTTCCCTCTTCCGCCGTCGATCTGAGGAAGGATTCTGTTAAAATGGACCCCTCTGATTTTTCAAGACAAGCTGAATCCATGGCTGAATTTGTGGAGTCCAAGACTAAATTCACTGTGGGTCCCATCCATCGGCCGCCAATTATTTCCAAGAAGCAGATGATGTTTGTGATTGCCATTATTTTGGTATGGACTCCGTTCCTGGTGAAAAAATTGCTGACCGGGAATACCCCTTTGCATAACAAAAATGTCTGGATGGCTGGTGCAATTTTTGTGTACTTTTTTAGTGTTTCTGGGGCAATGCACAATATTATCAGGAAAATGCCTATGTTCTTAGTGGATAGGAATGATCCGAGGCGGTTGATTTTCTTTTACCAGGGTTCTGGGATGCAGTTGGGAGCTGAAGGGTTCGCTGTTGGATTCATGTATACCATAGTAGGCTTGTTGTTGGCCTTTGTTACTCGCGTGCTTGTTTTTGCAAGGAATAAGACTCTGCAGAGGCTGGTTATGCTTTTTGTGCTGTTTGTTTCCTTTTGGGCAGTCCAGAAGGTGGTTTACTTAGATAATTGGAAGACAGGATATGGAATTCACCCTTATTGGCCTTCCAGCTGGAAGTAATGGTGCTGAAGCAATGTAGGCTGACTGAAGTAGAGTTGTAATCAGCAATTGGCTCTGGGTAAGAGATTTGTACTAGTTTAGATGTGCAAGAGGGAACTTAGATAACAAATATTAAGTGATGATAAAAAAGTTTTTCTCTTTTATTGCTGCTACTTGGATTGGATCATACGCCATTTATCTTGAGACTCTTTCTACATACTACTTGAAAACGTGCACACTGATAAGCTGCAGATTTGTTTTTCTTATCCGCCTATATTTCAACACTTCTGCTGTTTATGCAATTTTCCATGCTTGTTACTTTAATTATTCTTGGAATTGTTATCTTTTTCACTTGTGGAAATTAGATAAGAGGTGTTTAACCGCTTTCATGTTTCATTCACTAAAGAATTTGTAACATTTTTCTTTATGTTGTAACCGACCCCAGGTTACTTGGGATTATTGCTTTGTTGTTGTTGTTGTTGTTTCTTTATGTTGTAAAGCTAATTTCTTGATAATTTCTTTTCAGCATGAAACACTAAATTGATGTGGAAGGATAAACTTTAGGAAATATCAGAGATATATTAATTTGCGCTCGGTGGCTGCCATTGCATTTTCAAAAGGTGAAAACACTCATTTAATAATTTGCCAATGCTGTGGAAAATTTTCAAAAGTGTATTTTGTTTAGCCATGAGTTTATTTCATGAGGTTATACAGTTGGACTAAGGCCTGAGCCATTTGATTGTTTATTTTACACAAAATGTTTTTCTCAAGAATACTTTGTGAAAGGAGCTGATGATGAATCATTAACTATTGTAACGTGTTTCTGCTCTCTGATTAAAGTAAATTAAAAGCAAAGGAAATGCTTGTCATTTTCTCCTATTATAGACTGTTTCCCACCTTTCATGAAGCTGGTTCAGTCTTTTTATTTTTGCTGCTTGGCTCACGCGACAATATTAAGTAGCTTCTTTAAAACTTACTAGTTCCAGTGTCGTTTAATCTGATTAAAAGATACTAATCAGTATAAGTGCATGCAACTAAATTACAATCATATGATTGTGTCTTCTAAAAAGTATTATCAGCAATTATGGTTGCAACTTCTTTGAAATATTTCTTGGCCCCACCTCAGCTCACAAAAAGCCTAGTTAAGAACTGAGTTTTAGGTGGCATGGTTCAGTGGCACCCCTGTTCTGTGTCACATGTTGAATATCAATTCTCTCCAAGTTTACCTACCCTTATCCTCCCCAATTCCACCCCCCCCCCCCTTCTTCTCCTCCTCCTCCTCCTCCTCTTCATTTTTGTATCTGGATATCCGGGTTCCTACAATTCCTTGCACTATCGGACACGTGTCCCATGGGAAAGTCCTAGTAGTTGGTCTCTTTGGGATGTTTGTCAAATTTTGGGGGTTTGATTTGGTGCAACTAGATAGGGGTAGCTAGATGGGACAATGACTGGGACCACTCTCACTAGACGTACCCAAAGTAATAAAACTAGCTGCCGAAAAATGTAAGAAATATCAAGTCTTGTTGAATTCAAGCTATGATAGTAAAGATTTTGGTAGAGGGTTCAGGCTTCAATCTGCAAAGGAGGAGGTTTTTTTTTTTTATAGGCCTCTTTGCCAGGATTAGGTTTGTATTGAAACTTCTAATTCTCACACCCCAACCCTACCCCCAAAAAACATCACCCCACAAACATATAATTTGTTGGGTTCTTGATTGTTTGGTGAAATGACATATGTAAGCTGGAAATCAATGTTAGTTATGCAAAACATTAGGAAGGATAAACAATGTGCAGACAGGTTGCCTTTTCCTCTCTGTTCCCATCTAGGTGCAGTGTTGATTGTTTGAAGCATTGGAAAGTGATATGAAAGCACCCATGCTAGTTTCTTGATTGATTTCCATTATCCTTGTTAACACAATCGGAGGCTGCTCTTTGTAAATTTTTTTTTTTTTTCTGTGGTACTCGATACTTTTAGATGGTGTAGCAGACATAAGTTGATATGTGTTTGCAATGGAGTGTTGAGCTATGTCTCACTAATTCTGATTCTGCAGCTGATAAATTACTGTTGGGGTTTGATAAACATTGTTTTGTGTAAAGTTGCAAAACTGTAAGTAACGGTGCTTTTGTATATACCAGTGGGAATGTGTTGCTGTTGTTTTATCACCACCCTTTCTTGCATCATGAATTAAATGCATTGAGACATTTCACCATTCCTGATATTAAGAGAAAAGGGGATAAGCAGATGAAGCATTGAATTATACAGAGAAAACCAGAATTGATTGCAATAACTTCAGAAGTTGTTACTAAACAGCTCTCTGTGAAACCAAGAGTCTATTCTTGAAGTTTACCTGTTAAATGTCTTTTTGACAATTTTAGTTTAGGCAAATTCTTACTCCATTATTCAGGGAATAAATGCTCTCCTTTCCGTTCAGCACATGAAATGTATGGGAAGTCCAGTTGCTGTCACCAAAAATTTTATGTTCTGTTGTTATGTTGCTTCCAATACCGTTAACACACATCCATTGGCATCTTTCAGATTATAGAATTGTTCTATCTGGGCTTATTCTGGCAATGCTCTCTGAACAATAGGATTTTGACCAGTCGAGGAACTTGGATGAGTAGATTCAGCATGATTTTCCTTCTGCCTTTATCGGTTTTGGACATGAGAACCCAGGGTACATTCTTGCGGAACTAATATTGTGTATTTGGAAAATAGGCTTCGTTTGATTTTACTGTTTTCTTACCAAACATTAGATCCCGATAACGGTAGGAGGAGCACATTCTGGAGCCAAGACTCCGAAGCAGAGGACCCTCCTCATTTTTGTATGTTTTGATTTGATTGGCTGTCGAAAGATCTTTTTCTTCAATTTTCAGAGCCAATCCTCAGGTTCTCTTAAGTTACATTTGGTTGTGATACATTCAATCGTGGAGTTGTGAGCATGTGGTCTTATACTCCTAGCCTAGCATGATGATAAACGCACCCACTGCACAATAGGGTGTAGCCTTTTCTGAAACCCAAAGGGTCGCAGCCTCTTGACCTCGTTGTAGCAATCTTCCCCGAGATCAAAATTTCTGCGGTTTAGGGGGGAGATGAGTCTGTCTAGACGAAACTAGGCAGTAGGGTTACACATGACAAAAACGATTCTGGAAGTTAATATTTTTGCAAAGATTGTGATTATTTTGTTTGCAGAGTTTGACCATCCTAATCCAGTGCTCTTTAACAAGTATCCATTGAAGAGTAAGCGAAATGAGGCCATTATATCCATAAGCTTCCAATAAAATAAAGCTCTTCCCTTTCCCCATCAGACATCGATGGTTACTTTCTTACTTACTGGAAAAGAAAACGGGTGAAAACGGAACATATTCTCTTTCAGTGCGTGTGCAGCTCGTGGGGTGTCTCCACGACATACTCGAGAACTTTGCTCCCTCAAAATTTCCATCCTATGGCACATTATTTTCTTTGTTTCGTTGGATCTCCGAGTATTCTATGAAAGGTGCTCCTGGGCGGCCAAAAAAGCTTCAGACAGGCGGGGTTGTCGGTGCGCTTCAGCCAAATGCTTCATGCTATGCATTTCAGCATTGGTGCTTTTTCCCATTACTTTGCGTAGCCATGCAGCAGATTAGATGCCTCTAATATATATTATTAACCCTGCTCCACAGTTGCATCTTCTCTCTTGGGCTTACATACCTGGTCCATTCAGTCTTCTTTCTTACAGAATATAGAAAACTGAGGAAAAGGGAAAATGGAAGAACAAGTTGAAATGGTGGGTAGAGCATTCGTAGATCATTACTATAACCTCTTTGACAATGATAGACGTTCTCTCGCTTCTCTGTACCAACCCACTTCCATGCTTACATTTGAAGGCCAAAAGAGACAGGGGGTTGAAGATATTACCAAGAAGCTGATTGAGTTGCCATTTGAGCAATGCCATCACGTAATCAGCACCGTTGATACTCAACCATCTTCCATTGCGGGAGGCATTCTGGTCTTCGTAAGTGGCAGCCTCCAACTACAAGGAGAGGACCATGCTCTCAGGTTTAGCCAGGTATATTTCTTCCCCTGCTCATATGTCTCCATTTTCCTTTCTTGTTTATTCTAACATCGTTAGGAACATAGATTCGCTATGATGATGTATATAACTCTTTGGCGGCAGATGTTTCACTTGATCCCCACGGTAGAAGGAAGGTTTTTTGTCCTGAACGACATATTCCGCTTGAACAATGGCTGAAATGTACTCCCCTTTTTAACAAAGGAGGATGAAGATGAGAAGGAAACAAAAAAGGAGGACGTTATTTAATTCGTTTCTTGGTTCATCGTTAATTTGCTTGATTTCCTGCTATAATATTTTTTCTGAACGTCATCTGTTTTCCCATTGCTAGTAACTCTTGCACCTTTCTGCAAATGGATGTTACTCTTTTCCTCCACCGCATTACATATGCAAATTTGGCTGCCTGTAGATGTATCCTAAAAATTTCACGGCGAATTCTTATGATGTACTGGTGGAAATTAAACTAGAGCAAGTGGGTCGGATTAGTAGAGCTAATTACGAGCAGACTGGTAGTCATGACTCATGAGCCGAAATCATCTTGATATTCAACAGGCATCCACGGTGAAAGAATTTAGCTGAAACCAATTCCATGAACTCTATTACGCACTGAGTTGATTCCTTTTTTCCCAATTTCTGGAAAGAGGAAGGAACTCTTCTCAGTAACCGAATCCAACAGCCATCCTTATCTTTTCAGTTTCTACGCTATCAAACCTAATCATAATTGCCAATAAACATCACATTTTGGGATTTGATCCCTCGATTTGGTGTTCAAAGATTACTTTTTTTTCAAGATTGGTCGGGTAAACGAATTTAGATATCTGAACTATAATTTTTTTAAAAAAAAATCAAATTAAGAAACCCCAGAAGGGCCAGCCCAAACTCGGGAATGGTTTCTCTTTGGGTTGTGGCCTTTCACGTTATAAAGACACCCAAAATATTTTAAGTCTCCAAAAAAGATCTAACACGAACTCCTACAACCACTAAGAAAAATTTTCATTCTAAAAACAATTTAAACAGTCATTTCTTTATAGTACAATATAATATTATTTTCTTTTCATCACACGTTTTATTTTTAACCCCCCCCCCAAAAAAAAATCCTTTCCACTTAAAAAAAAAAAAAACTCCCAACAGACTTTGGATACCCAACAACTATCACATGGTGGCACAGTCAGTCGGCAAAATCTCACATGGCCCTTTGTCCCTAAAAAATAAAAAAGAAAGAAAAAAGACACCCTAATAATTATAACTAACAGAGCAAATTTTTGCACATGGAGTTTCTCTATTTATCTCTCACTATGTATAAAAAAACATAAAAGGGACATTGAAATGCTTGTCGTATACCTCGTTAAGTATGTTAGAATTATGTGGCAATTAATTAGGACTGTGTTACGGGGACAAGATTAGGTGCAATTGGTCGGAAGCGCACATGCTTTACAACTATTTATCAACAAGTTGTTGATTTAATATTATTTCTCAGATTGGTGAAAGAGACCAGAAGAACAATAATTGCTTGCACTTGTCTTCCTCTAGTGCGTATTTTTTAATGCTCAATTTGACAAAGTTTCCAAGCCAACGATGGCGAATGCTTTATCCACTATGCCTCATCAATTATAGTGTTCTGTAATCATAGCTTAACAATTTCTTTATTGAATCTCAGGATAATGTTCTTTATTTTGCCTTTCTTTTTTTTTTTTCCTTTGTCCCTTTCGCCTTGTGAGGTCTTTTAAAGTATTTTATTATTATTATATTTTTAATCTTTTCAAATTGCCCAGTGTACGTGTTAGACTTTAATGTACGAAAAGATATTATTTTATTTAGTGACGAAACGGAATACGTCATTTGAAGATTCTCTTAAGCGGGGCGGGGCGGGGCGAGGGGACAAAAGGATCATGTTGTCTATTTAAGGACGGACTGCTAGCGGAGTGAATTTCCCCACTGCACTTGCACTCATGGCGACCACCTATCAGTCACTATTAGGCACTCCCAAGAAGAATGATACTTCACGGAAAGCTCTTTATGTAGTCCTTTCTTTAGCTGCAGTTGCTCTAGTTTCCATTGCAATTTTAAACTTCAACTATAGTTCATCTCCTTCACTAGGAGCCCACCTCTGTGGTCATGCCCATGATCAATCATCATGTTTAACTCTGGTGTCCGAGGTTGCATCTGCTGGATTGATACAATCCAGCGATGCAGTCTTGCTGCAGAGACTTTTGCACAAGACCTCGTCGCATATCCAAAAAACTATTGAATTGGCTAACAATATTCACCGTAGGATTAATGATCAAAGGGAGCAGGCAGCTCTAGCAGATTGCCTAGAGTTGATGGACTTGTCCGTGGACAGACTCATGGACTCTATGGTGGCTCTTGGAAACTTGACCTCCCATTCTCACTCGGACGTCCATTCATGGCTCAGCAGTGTTCTTACTAATCATGTTACTTGTCTGGATGGGATCAACGGCCCTGCTAGGTCCATAATGGAATCCATGATCAAAGACTTGGTTGCAAGAGCAAGAACCTCCTTGGCCATGATGGTTACAATGGCACCACCAAAAGCTGAGGTTTTGCAACCACTACATGGAGATTTTCCGTCATGGGTTACCAGTAAGGATCGGAGGCTCTTGCAAGCTTCAGCTAGAAACATCGATGCCAATGTGGTGGTTGCAAAAGACGGTAGCGGCAAGTATAAGACCGTCCAAGAAGCTGTGACGGCAGCCCCAAATAATGCCAAGACGCGTTACGTTATCTACGTGAAGAGAGGAACATACATAGAAAATGTTGATATCGGGAAATCTAAGACAAATTTGATGCTTGTTGGCGACGGAATGGATGCAACAATTATCACTGGCAGCTTGAACGTTGTGGACGGATCAACCACATTCAAATCTGCCACTGTTGGTAAAAGATCTTACCTTTTTTAATATTCCTTGGTTTTCCGTAGGAGAACAGGGTACATTATAAACATTTGTTGTGTATGATATCATTGCAGCTGCTGTGGCTGATGGATTCATAGCCCAAGACATTGGCTTCCAAAACACCGCCGGCCCGCAGAAGCATCAAGCAGTTGCACTTCGCATCGGAGCGGATCGATCAGTCATAAACCGATGCAAAATAGATGCATACCAAGACACTCTCTACACTCACAGCCTCCGCCAATTCTACAGAGACTGCTACATCACCGGCACCGTGGACTTCATCTTCGGTGATGCAGCTGTAGTTTTTCAGAACTCAAACCTCGTAGCACGAAAACCCATGAATAACCAACAAAACATGGTAACAGCCCAAGGCAGGGTTGACCCAAACCAGAACACTGGGACTTCTGTTCAGAATTGTGATGTGATCGCAAGTTCTGATCTTCAGCCTGTAAAGGGTTCCATTAAAACTTTTTTGGGCCGGCCATGGAAGGAGTACTCAAGAACTGTTTACATGCAATCCAATATTGGTGACCATATTGATCCAGCAGGGTGGTCGATCTGGAGTGGTGATTTTGCCCTAAAAACGTTGTATTATGGGGAATACATGAACAGAGGACCAGGTGCTGGTACTAGCCAAAGGGTAAAATGGCCAGGCTACCATATCATAACCAATGCGGCTGAGGCAACGAAGTTCACGGTGGCTGAGCTGATACAGGGAGGGGCATGGTTGAAGAACACTGGAGTGGCTTTTACCGAGGGGTTGTGAGCTTCCTTCGAGATGGAAAGTGTTTTCTGCGGCTTGTCCTTTCTTTCTTCCTTGGTCCAACGTTTAGTTGGATTTAGTCATCTAAATGCATTTTTGTTTTTCCTTTTTCTTCTCCTTTTTGGTTGTAGTAATGCTGCCTACATAATCCAATGAATCTGTTAGTCTTGTGCTAATACAGTCTTTTCTTTAGACTGAAATTAACTTAAAACAATCTTATCCTATTGTCAATACATAAATTTGATTTTTCATTAGGTACAATTAGCGATATGAGGATGCAAGTAGATATAAATATTTGAAGTATATAAATGATAATATTCACATTTAATGTATTGTGCAAGAGAAATTTAATCTAAGTTTTCTAGAGCTTCCTCGAACCACAGAACTATGCTAAAAATTGCAAAAAGGAAAACATAGAAATTCTGGAGATCCAAAACAACCAGCGAGATTCCTATAGCCAGCCGAATGCTGAAACAAATGGCTCTTCATCACTTCGTGTATATTCTGATGATCAGTACATGAACAGCTGTAGCAACTAAAGTGAAAGGTTCAACGTATATTGAAGTCCATTCATATTCATCCAAGAGAAAAATGGAAATCAGTTCATGTACATGGTTATTATAATTACGTACTCAAGATATGCTAAATTGACGGTGTAATTATTTGAATCTTTGTCTATGCCTCACTAATAATATAAGCTATAGATAACTTATGATATTGAACAATAGATTGTGCAAATTGTGTTTTCAAATTGCTTTCTTTGCAATCAAACAAATTTGCTTACCATAAGGGGGACACTTGCCTGGCTATGAAATATCTTAGTTTGACGCTGTGCCATTTGTGGAATAGACTGAAAGATCCTTTGTTTCCCATGCAAATTTCATATACAAGGTGCTTTGTCTGCTAGCCTTTACTTCCTTCCTTTCCCCCCAGATTAGACCATTCATTCCACTAGTTAATTGCACATCACTACTGGTTTGTTACAACTGTTTATAACATTGTAACATTTTCTTGAGATGTACAATCATGTCATATGTCTCTGTTTCTTTAAACTGTTTTTGAAGTTTAAAATTCATAGTTGCTAGTATGAGGCAAGTAACATCGTTGGAGTCATCTTTATACTTACTATAAGCATCTTTTTCAACTTTTGAGGCGTTATTTACTGGAGCAAGGGGAATAGGATTTTCAAGAATATAGAGCTTTTTTTCTTTCTTAAGAATGATTCTTAAGTTTCATACCCAATCAAGAAAGTTAGTCCCACTAAGCTTGTCTTTCTCGAGCACAGATCGCAATGAGTTATTCCAACTGTTTGTTGTCATTATCTACATACAAAATATGCAAAGTAATTAATTTTGAGGCTTTAATGAAAAACTCCCACTAAAAGCATTTAAACCTTTTGAAACTTCAACATTTTGATGTTTCGAAGTGGGTAAAAAAAAATTTTCATAAATATTTTATTTTAATCATAAGTAAGCTTTGACTTTAATCTTATAATTAAATAAAAATCAAATTTTAATGAGATAGGCATCAAATGTCCCGGCTAAAATATCTCATATAATGCCTTAGGCCCAAAACTATTTTGATAGCCCAGTTAAGTCAAACCATATCAAATATATAGAAAACTATTTTCCATCTTGTCTTACTTAGATAATCAAAAGCATCCTACTTTGGCAGGAATGGCCATATGATGATCCAAGCAATAACAAGTGTTTGATTTTGGAAGGCATTTAACACTTAATTTTTTTTTTAAATAAAAATTTGATTGTAGTAAGTGAGGGAACCGAAAACAGAGAGCATCACTGGTACGTAAAAAATTAAATAGAGAAAAATAAAACCAAGCCTTAAAGGCTATACGGAAGCGTGAAGATCATACTTTTGCGCTCCTTAACCCTTCTAGGTTGAGTAAGAGTGGATTGAACGATTGGAATCGCCTCACTTTGCCCACTTGAAGAAGCTTCCGGTTGAACACCCGCTAGCCTTTTACTTCGCCTTGTTTGCATTAACGCCAAGCTTTCCAGCTCTCGGAATATTCCTCAACCTAACCTCTAGTCGGTGAACACTATGGTGAAGAGGAACGGTCTCAATTCTCCTTGGTTCACTTGCTACTGGTTAGCAAAGAACAAGGAGTAAACACAGAATGGAAGAAGACGTCTCTGAGAGAGAGAGTGGCGTGAGCCTTGTTGTGGCTAGGGAAAAACTAGGGTTTTTCTTTTTTCAGAGAGTTGTTTTAATGGTTAGCCAAAACTAGGACTCAAATATCTGATAAACATATCCCCGGGATATCAAATTTTAAACACCTGGATGTTATCCTCAGAATGAGTTTGGCTTAACCCTAAACTCTTCATAACCGTATCTGGAAAAAACCCTAAGGTCCAGGCTATTGGACCGAAAAAATATTTATTATTTCTCTTGGACCCAAAAGGCCCAAAATAATAAACATTAATTATTTATTTCCTGAGCTTATATAAATAACCCAATAAATAATTAATGAGTCCAAATGAATCAAAATAATTAATCTTTAATTATTTATTTCTTGGGCCTATATAAATAACCCAATAAATAATTAAATATTAATTATTTCTCCTAGTTTAAGCCCAAGTTAATTTCTTAATTATTCATGCTGGACCTAGGTACTGAATAATTAATTAACCAATTAAACTAGATAATTAATTTCTCTCAACTCCTATTTTATTTTATTTATTTATTTTATTCCAGTCTAATAATAAATTAGACTTCCTGAATAAAATAAAATAAAATAAAATCCTCTTCAACTGAGACCAATTCCTCAACCCAAAATTAGTTAGGACTTACGGGCTATTCCGAGGACCAAAGAGACACATCGCCTTGGCTACTAAAATGACCAAAATACCCCTACTATATAACTAGCTGTATTTTGCATTTTAAATATTTCCTAATATCACCATAAGGAAATATTAATCCCAAGGACAATGCTGCATTAGCAAAGTCTCCGACCTACAGGTGAAATGATTAAAATACCCCTCTACACATCGCCGTACATTTAGAGAGGAAGAAGTGTACTAACACCCCTCTAAATGACATCTACCATCCTTAGGCTTCTAGTCCAATGATCCACGACTTCCTGGAGTGTTTCCGCTTTCCAAGGGAGCTACCCTAAAGCAAACATCCAAATCATATTTCCCAGGGCCCTGAACATTTTAGACCATTCGGACAACCACAAGGGGCGATATAATGCAGAAACTATCTTGTATAAGTCTGTCTTAACTAACTAGTCATACATACCCAACATGCAAGTATATTGGCCCTACGATAGAACCTCAACTATAGCAAATCAAAGTATATGCTCCCAGCTTCGCCAGACCACCAACTCATACTCAAGTCGTAGAGTACTAGTCCACGCTGTAGCGGTAGTAGTCTAGGTTTCTACCATATAGTACTTTGAGAAACCACTACTACAGGTCATGTTCTACGTATTCGAAATACGCTTATGTCATGAAGTGAGTGGACTACCTACTGGCTAAAGGTAAGCCATTCCACATTTGGAATTCATAACATAATAACCTAAATATGATGAGATTCTCAGTCTCATCAATAGGTTAAGAACAAAATTTTATGTGTTAAATAACCCGTAATCCATACCTTACTGTGAAAGACCACCATTCACATGGATCACTTATTTAAACACAATGGGTCTGTTCCAAACGAAAATCGTGCACAAACAAAAAGTAAATTCACAAATAATTTCTGAAAATAAATTCTTTTATTAAAATATTCGATTTTACATCAGAAACCTAATCTAAGATGTCATACAATCCAACAGAAAGCATGAAATAAACATATCAAATATGCATGCATGACATAAATAAAAGTGACATAGCATGGCCCATAACCTATGTTGATCATCACGAGCAAAGTGAAGATCAAGGTGGTCAATCTAGGTATATGAACTCCTTCAGCATTCTCTAATACCTTAAGCATACTCCTCCTTAGTTGTAAATGTTGGCGCTGTCTTTTTTTACATTAGATAGTAAAATTAAAATAATACCTATTCTAGGAAAGTAATACAATTTTACAACAATGAAAAACGACATGCAAGCCGTATTTAAAAATTACAACTTAAAATAACCAGAATATAACCTGCCAATCACATTGGGATAAAACGGGTCATACTAGGTACTATTGAAAATAATCCACAACTACAATAAAAAACACAAATGAATAACACATAACAAACAGTTAGTCAGGGTTCCAAGGGGCAGTGCCCCTGGAAGGAAAAACGATTTTTCCTTCTCTCATTAAATGAGATTTCGCCTTCCGATTCCTGAATATTAATCAAATTAACGTTCAGACCCTTTAATAACCATTGCCATGAAATTTTCATATTACAAACAATCTGCGATCCCTTTTAATCATATTCGTATAGATAACATATTATCATGGCCGATTAATACAAACAATTTGCAAATATAGAACCACGGATAGCATGCTTACGATACCATATCGTATTAAAACAGACTAGTTTACAGACAATCTGCGCTCTTTGCTGTAAATCATGGCAGCCACCCATTAGCCATTGTTATACACACCCAAGAAAGAAGCTACTAATTGCAAGGCTCTTTATGTGGTCCTTTCTTTAGCTGCCATCTTAGGTGCAATTACTATATTCACTTTCAAGATTATAGACATCGCCTCCAGTTCTCCTCCAATGCAAGCCCACATCTGTAGTAAGAATCATGATCGGTCAACGTGTCTATCTGACATTCTTGATTTGGAGAGGATTTTGCGAGCATCATCATCAGACGTACGAGAAGCAATTAAATTGGCTAATTATACTAACCGTTGGATCAATGATCCAAAGGAGCAAGCAGCTCTAGCAACTTGCTTAGAGTTGATGGACTTGTCCATGGATAGATTGAAGGATTCCATAGCGGTTCTCGAAAACTCGACAGCTCAATCCCACCCCGATATCCATTCATGGCTTAGCAGTGTTCTTACTAACCATATCACTTGCCTCAACGTCATCAGCGGACCTACCCATTCCATAATGGAGGTTTTGATCAAAGACTTGATATCCAGTCCGTGGCAAATCCGTGATAGATTGCCACAGATTTGTCACGGAAACAATATGGAATATAGGTTGTCCGTGGCAAATTCGTAACAATCTGCGACGAATTTGCTACGGATATTTCTCAAGCAAGTACAATACGTGGCAAATCCGTGGCAGATTGTCACGTATGTTTCTCAAGCAAGTATCATCCGTAGCAAATTCGTGACAATTTGTCACGGATTTGTCACGGATATTTCTCAAGCAGGAGCCATTCGTGGCAAATCCGTAACAATCTGTCACGAAATTGCCACAGATGTTTCTCAAGCAGGTACCGTTCGTGGCAAATTCGTAGCAGATTGTCACAGATTTGCCACGGAAACAAATTTGTCACGAAAACGTTATTTTTTTCATATTAAATTGTAACGGATTTGTCATGGATTATTAAAAATTAATTTTTTTTAATTTGACCCTACACACATATAATTTCCTGTTAAATACAATAGAATCGACTCATTCAATACCAAATATAATAAAACACAATTTTCTCATTTGAAGTCAATTACTGAGGTCAATTGACTATATATCATTTGACTGCATATCTAACATACACCTACAATTGTATACAATTACTTTTCCTATAGAACTATTTGACTAATCATCAAGCCCTTATATCTACATTCATTAACCTCGTAAAACATGCAAACTTCCCAATATCTTTGTATTCCTCACAATTTACTTCACCACTTGAGCTTCGCAGGAAAAAAAACTGCAAGAAGAAAAGGAAATACATTATCAACGAGTTAGGTAAAGAAAAGCAATACGAAAATGACTTAAAAAAAAAATCGGTAGAATCTCCCCTATATACTGGACGTTTCTAGGCATAAAGTCACCACAATATCAACAACATTAAAAAAAAACAAAACATTAACTGTCATTGCAATTATTCAATAAATAAAATGCACAATTTGAAAAGCCACAAAAATGACTACATATCTAATGTACACCCACAATTGTCATCCACAATGTTAACAATAATTGCAGTATTCTGTGCAAAGTAAACAAGCAACTTATAAAGATAGTTTGGACTGAAACAAATTTGGACTGAAACAAGCAAAACCTCCAAGCACGATAAGACTCAAAAATTGACTTTTCCCCTTCCTCCTTGTCTTTTTCTCTCTTTATCTCTTTCTAAACAATTAACCTTTCATCTTCTTCCTTTTCTCTTTCTCTCCTCGTCTCTTCATCTTTCTCCTTATCTCTTTCTCTCCTTGTCTCTTCCCCTTCCTCCTTGTTTTTTTCTCTCTTCCCCAGCCCTCCCTCCTCTCTTCCCGCACAAATATATATATCTCTTAGTCAATAGGCATTAGTGGAAACCACAAAGGCACCAAGATTTCTTATTCAGCACCACAAAGATAGATAGTTGTAATTCGTTTGAGAGATAGTCAAATTTTAAAATAGTTTCCAATTAAAGTTATGAACATGCTGCTTTGGATTTCCAATTTGAACTACCTATTCAACAGACTAGTTCTGATACTGTTCATCTAATGGATAATTGTAATTCGTTTGAGATGTGGTCAAATTTTGAAATAACTTCCAATCAAGAAGATTTTGATGTGTTCTCTTTTCCGAGCCTACCACTTCCTCTTGATTTAAGGTGAGATACTTTTAAGGCTATTTTTTTTTAAGGGAGTTTTTACTCGTCTTCTTCATCTGGTTTGGTTTGTTGTGTTATGAATCAATGAAAGTTATGAACATGCTGCTTTGGATTTCTAATTTGATCAACTTATTTAAGACACTATTTTTTATGCTGTTCCTCTGATGGATAATTGTAATTCGTTTGAGATATGGTCAAATTTTGAAATAGCTTCCAATAAAGAAGATTTTGATGTGTTCTCCTTTCTGAGCCTACCACTTCCTTTTAATTTAAGGTGAGATACTTTTAAGGCTATTTTTTTTTAAGGGAGTTTTCACTCATCTTCTTCATCTAATTTGGTTTGTTTGTGTCTTTATCTAGTTTGGTTTGTTGTGTTATGAATCAGTGAAAATTATGAACATGTTGCTTTGGATTTTCAATTTAATCAACCTATTCAAGAGACTATTTTTGATGTTGTTCCTCTGATGGATAATTGTAATTCGTTTGAGATGTGGTCAAATTTTGAAATAGCTTCCAATCAAGAAGATTTTGATGTGTTCTTCTTTCTGAACCTACCACTTCCTCTTGATTTAAGGTGAGATACTTCTAAGGCTTTTTCTTTTTTAAGGGAGTTTTCACTCATCTTCTTCATCTGGTTTGGATTGTTGTGTTATGAATCAGTGAAAGTTATGAACATACTACTATGGAGGAAATGCCTATTGAAAGTATCATTTCAAACAAAGTTCCTGTGGAGAATAAGGTAATCAGGAACTTCAAGACACTATCAAGAGCAACCATTTCGAAGTACTTTTATATGTCAATGACTCGAGCGGCCAAAGAACTGAATGTTTGCCGAACCAGTCTAAAAAAAAGATGTAGGGAGTTGGGAATTCGTAGATGGCCTTACAGAAAGTTTAGGAGCTTGGAGACCCTAATCAAGACTTGTTCAGGTTCTTTTTCATACACACTTGAGAAGAGAATGGCCATTGACATATTGGAACGTGAGAAGAAGTTGATGGAAGAAATCCCTGATGCGAAGCTGGAAGATCAAACAAAGAGGCTAGGACAAGCATGTTTTAAGACCAAATATGAGAAGAGAAAACTCAGGGATCTGGAAAAAATTTTGAGAAGCAGATGTTAGTCTAATTGGTTAGATAATGTCAAGTTTATCTAACCAACCTGTACTGCTAAGGAGAAGTCATTTAAGACTTTTTTTCCCCATTAAAGCAGGAAACGGGAAAAAGCAACTTCAAGCTCAAAATTTCAAAATAAAAGAATCCAATAGTCATAACTACAAAACTCAAATTAGCTAAAAAGTAGAGTAAATCCTAATATGAAGGTGTATATTCAACAAATGAAAGCATTTCTAGGGGATAAAAATGAAAGCAAAAATACTGGAACAGGTCAATTGAATTGCGAATCTGGACATAGAGAAGCCAAATTCAAATTAGTATTAAAAGCACAAGGAAGAAATTTATACCTTCCCACAGAACTCACAAATATACTTGCTATGCTGACTGACCTCCATCTTCTTAATCTGCTTTCGCAGACTAGCACCATAACGGGTACCTGAAATGTCACCACACAAACAGAGAGTCAATAACGTCCTTGCTTTTAGCAGAATTTGATAGCTTGCAATTCACAATGCATGCACACAACCCAACAAAAATTAACAGTATAAAGTGAATCAACTAAAGATCAGTATCTGGATATTATTTTTAAATGCTTCAGAAGAGGCCTGTCTATGATAACTAGAGGCAGCAAAGGTTGCTAAAGACAATGAAAACCAAAAAACTTAGCTTCACAACCTGAAGCTCACAGACACTTAACCTCTATTATCAGAAGTGCCCTTGAAAGTCAAGAAAAGCCACTTTTTACCATTTTCCGTCAAATAACAGTCAGTAATTCACAATAACATATAATTTGCACTTGGAAAGGAGATCCAAGTCTTAAACAAAAGATATCCAAAAACAAAATACTAAGAAAGTGCTCAGCACATACCATATTTTCAAGAAAAACTCCAGTGATGGCTCAACCTAGCAACCAAATTTCATCTCAGAATACAAAAGCTCACCTCTTTGTCCAAAGGCATAACCAAATTACTGGGCAGCTTGGCTGGTTCAACATTTTCCAAACTATCACTAGAATCACTTCTCTTGTTGCGCACCTAAAGTAAGACAAGCTGTTCTTAGAACAGGCAGAAGCAAAAAATAGTGTCAGAGAGAAGGAGAACGGAGGCGGGAGGCGGAGGCGGGAGGGGGGACTTGTGGGAAGCTCGGGGTCGCGGGTTGGGGAGCTCGAGATGAGTTGAGGGCTACGGGGTGGGGGCCGCGAGCTGGGTGCGCCGGGTGACGAGATCTGGACGAGGAGATGGACACAGGCGGGGGGCTTGTGGGGAGAGTGGGCAAGGGACATTGCGGGGGGAGCGGGGGGTTGCTTGGGGGGGGGGGGGGGAGAAGGGGCTGCGGGGGAGGGGGAGAGTGGGCAAGGGACGGCGAGAGGAGCGGGGGGTTGCCGGGGGCGGGAAGAGCGGGGGGTTGCGGGGGAGAAGTGGAGGTGGTGAAGGGGGCGGGGGGTGGGGTACGCGAAGGGGGTCAGAAGGGCGGAGTGGGGTAGGAGGAAGAGGGAGTAGGAAGAAGAAGAAATTGGGAAATCTAAGAAGAAGAAGAAATTTTCTAAGTGTTTGAAAAAAAATGATTTTTTTTTTTTTGGCGATTATCTCAGAAAAAATGGAACAAAAAAATGAAAAAATGTCGTGACAAATCTGTGGTAATCTGTCATGGATTTGTCAGGGATTAATAGCAATTTTTGTGATTTCGTGGCAAATCCGTGGCAAATAGTCACAGATTGGCCACGGAACACACAAAAAAATTTGTATATTTATATTTAATATAAAATTATATTATTCAATATAAAAAATATGTTATATATTTATATAATTTTAAAATTTTAAAATAGCCACGAATTTGCCACGGAACACATAACAAAAATTTAGTCATTTCTTTTTATCATTACTTTACGTAATATACTTTTTTTGTACTTTCAATGATAATATAGTTCTTCAAAACAATTTTTAATGGATTTTACAATCGAAATAAAATAAAATTATATCATTTCTTTAAAATTTATAATTTTAATACAAACGTATATTTCGATACTAAAAAATAATACATCTTATTTTCAATTTCATTTCAAGAATGAATTTATTAGAAAATAAATAAATCAAGATACTTACAAAATATTTCGTCATTGTTATTTAAAAGGTATGGAACAAAAATTAATACAAATCAATATAACTAATAAATTAGAAAAAATGGAAAAAAAATTCCGTGGTAATCTGCCACGGAATTTCCACAGATTAGTGGCAATTTAGTGATTCCGTGGCAAATCCGTGACAAATAGCCACGGAACACACAATAAGAATTTAGTCATTTCTTTTTATCATTACTTTATGTAATTTACTTTTTTATGTACTTTCAATGATAATATAGTTCTTCAAAATAATTTTCAATTATTTTTACAGTCGAAATAAAATAAAATTATATTGTTTCTTTAAAATTTATAATTTTAATACAAACATATATTTCGATACTAAAAAATAATACATCTTATTTTCAATTCTATTTCAAGAATGAACGTATTGGAAAATAAATAAATTAAAATACTTACAAAATATTTCGTCGTTGTTATTTAAAATGTATAGGAAAAAAATTAATACAAACTAATATAATTAATAAATTAGAATAAAAAAATGTTGTGGCAATCTGTCACGGATTTACCACTGGATTAGTGACAATTTTGTGATTTCATGGCAAATCCGTGGCAATTTGCCACGGATGTGCCACGGAAAACACAACAAACATTTAGCCCTTTCTTTTATCACTATTTTGTGATTCCGTGGCAAATCCGTGGCTAATGTTTGGTATAATTTTGCCACGGAAATATTTTCATCGCAAATCGGTGGCTAATATTTGGGATAATTTTTTGGCGCCTTTTTTTGCTACCGATTTGCGACGGAATATGCTTGCATCGCTACTTGCTACTATTTCCATAGCAATTCCATGGCAAATTGCCACGGATTTGCTAGGGTATTTTTTCTCTTGTAAATTGCTTCTATTTTGCTGTTTCGTGGCAAAATCCATCGTTGATTGCCACGGAATATATTCCGTGGCAAAAATCCGTGGCAAATTCACAATTTTCTTGTAGTGGGCAGTGGTAAGTACAAAACTGTCCAAGATGGCGTCACCGTAGCCCCAGATAACGGAAAGAGCAATTATGTAATCTATGTGAATAGGGGCACCTACAAGGAGAATGTCACTATAGGGAAGACGAAGAAAAATTTTATTCTTGTTGGGGATGGCATGGATTCTACCATTATCTCTGGCAACTTGAATGCTGTGGGTGGATCAACCACCTTTGGATCTGCAACAGTTGGTAAATGATCTACCAAATTACCCTTTACCAAAAAAACGGATTACTAATTTGCAATTCATATGATAGAATTGTTTAACACATGTAATTCACCAAGCCCTTATCCATCTAAAATCTTTGCTTTACTACCAATTTGGTAGTATGAAGGCTTAAGCTACTAAAACTCCCATTATCAATGGCTAGTGGGTCGGGCCTAAGTGCCGGTCCAGTTCGAGTCGGCCCGCTCGAGAGAGCCGTTACCCAACGGCTCTCTCAATTTTTTTTAATTACATTTTAACTCTAAAAACGGTTGAAATATATATATATATATATATATATATATATATATATATATATATTACATTTTGGTCTCTAACGGTTATATTATCTATTTTAACCTTCAAAATTTTATAAATACCCCCCAATTTAACCCAAAACTCATCAAATACTCTCCAATTCTCTCAAACTCTCTCTAATTCTCTCAAACTCTCTTATTTTCATTCATCTTTCTCTCATAATCATCAAATTTCTTCATTTTCTCTACAAAAAATATTAGAAGAGAATTTATTTTTGTATTATACTTTTTCAATTCTTCAACAAAGTCTTCAAATTTTGGAAGATTGTTGAGTAGCGAAATAGTGGATACAAGAAGTAAAAAGCTTCACAAAGTATTGTTATTCTTGAATCTTGGTCATCAACAAGTTAGTATTTCTTAATCTTTCATTTTTATATTTTAGCTTTATTAATTGTTTATTTTTTTTAGTTATTTGTTTAATTTTTAAGTTAATTTGTTATTTATATTTTTCAATTCTCTTATTTCATTATTTGTTAAAACTTTATTTTTTTGAACTTTTATTTGAATTTTGATTGCTTGTTTTTTTTAAGAAATAATGGATCTAAACAACTTGAAAATTATATTGCTTGTCACATAATGATTGGTTAGAAAACCTACTTAAACAACAACAAATACGTACTACAGGAGGTTAAATTGTTGGTAATTTTCAATATGATTATAGAAAAAATAGAAGTAGATTTGCTAAAATAATTGTTCAAATTAAATTACCTTTTAATTTTGTAGAAAATCCACATTATGAACAATATATGCAAAATAATTGTCAACCAGAGTGGAAAAGAATTCCGAGAACAACGTTAAAAAATGATCTAATAAAGATATATAAAGAAATGAAAAAGTATTTAATTGCTATGTTTGATTCTTGTAATTAAAAATTTGCTTTTACTTGTGATGGTTGGATTGCAATTACTAATGAATCTTATTTGTGCATTACATGTCATTGGATAGATCACGATTGATTAGTACAAAAAAAACTATTTGTTTTAAATTATTTGAATATTTTCATGTAGGTAGTAGTATAGCTAGAATAATTACTCAAACATGTCGTGAATATATGATTTTAAATAAAATTATTTCTATTTCTTTAGATAATGCTTCAAATAATGATTCCATCATAACAATTTTGAAAAATGCTATGAATTTTATGTTAGATGGTATTTTATTTCATACTAAGTGTGCTTGTCATATACTTAATTTGTGTGTTAAAGAATGATATAAATATGTTGATAATATTGTTAATATAATTAGAAACGTTATTTTATTTATTAAAACCTCCCCAACTAGACAACAAAATTTTAAAGTATTATGCCGAGAACAAGGTGTATATTTTAAAAAATTTAGATTAGATTGTAAAATTAGATGAAACTCAACTTTAGATATGTTTGAAAGTGTTATACATTTTCAAAACAACTTATTGAATTTTGTAATAGTAATAATTTTCAACCTCTGCTAACTGAAACTCATTTTGAAAATTGTACTGCACTTTCAATATTTTTATTTACTTTCAAAGAAGCTACCGAACTTTTATCGGGATCTTATTATCCCACTACTTATCATATTCTTCCAACACTTGCTAATGTACCATATATTTTTGGTGAGTATATATGGATCATCCCCAATATGATTATTTTATGAGAAGTATGTTTGAAAAATATAAAAAATATTATGAAGATATTCCTATTTTATATTGTATGGCATTGTGTATGGATCCTAGAGTAAAGACGACTGATTTTTATAGTATTATTAAATATTTATATGAAACATTAGATTTCAATAAATCACAAACACTTAGATAATGTATGATAAAAGATATAAAAGGTAAAACGGCTAAAGTTTTATCTAACATGTATAATTTGTATGAGTTTGTGTTTTCTTATTCTAGTTCTCCTAGTTTAAATAGGTAAGTTTCATCATCATCTAATAGTCACTTTCAACCTCTACAAAAATTTACTTCTCAATTTCATCAGTATTTAATTCATGAGGTATTATGAAACGTCAAAATAGATCGTCTATTACCTACAACGAGATGATAATTTATAAGATGCAACCCTTGGTAGAAAATAAAGATCAACATTTTGATATTTGTTATTGGTGAAAGGCTCATGTAAGTCAATACCCCATTTTATCTAAAATGGCACATGATCTTTTGACACCACCAATCTCCACAGTACCATCGGAAACCGTTTTCAGTAAGAGTGCTCGAATAATCGATGAAAAAAAATCTCGATTGACTCCTCAAATTTTGGAGATGTTAATGTGTTGTAATAGTTGGTTTGCAGCCGAAGATAGGACGGCTAATTCGTGGATTATTGATGATGACTCAAATGATAAATGGGGCTTGTAATTAGGAATTTAGGATAAGTAATATTATGTATTTAATTTTATTTTTAAGATATTTATTCTATTTTTAAATTTTAATCATTGTAATATTTTTAAGAAATTTAGGCATCAAGTCCCTCTCTTATGTAATATTTATTTTATTAATTTATAAAACAGGTAGGGATCCAAGCTAAATCCCCCACCACTTCAATGTGACTTTTTTATAATTTTAAAAAATTGTATTATTTAAGTAACAATAAAAAAATTATAAAATAGTTGAATATCAAAATTTTTAATCGAATTAAGTAAAAGAAAAAAAAAGAATAAGCTTGCGGGCCGACCTGCAGGCCTTACGGGTCAAGGGACTGGCCCGCACACCACGCGGGCCAATCTTTGAGCCCAACCTGGTACTGTTCGAAACCGTACGGATGGGCCCAATAGCCATTGCTAACTCCCATTTCGAAGGTCTAAATTCAAACATCACCAAGGATATAAGATTTGCCACTTTGTAGAAGTATAATGAGATTGTGGTAGCCCGCCTATAATGCTGGGTTAGTGGGACTAGACCTTGATTTACTAATATATTCATAATATTATATTAATCAAGTTAAATTATATTATGATAAATCTATAATTAGTGGATTTAAATTTTAATCCACTGGTACGTTGGTGGTGTTATAGTAATCAAAGTAGATTATGTTACAACAAACTTATTACATTATCAGACAAAAACACATTTTATAACGATTAAGTTCGTTTAGCTAAGTAACCACATTCGGGTTATTGTATCTTGCTTTTTCTCCTTTTTTAAAAAAATAAAAAATCTATGCTTTGGAAAATAATTGATCGCTTGGGTTGGGAGTAAGAAAAACATAGCGGATCCAATGATGGGCTTAAATGTGCGCAGAAACGAAACACAGTGCGACATTTGGTTCCTATTCAGATGGGCTGGGGCTCTTTGGGAGTCTGTTTTTACTAGGTTTTTTGACTTTGGGCGATGTCATTTACAGCTGCTGTTGGCGATGGATTTATAGACCAAGAGCAGATCAGTCAGTCATAAACCGTTGCCGTGTCGACGCGTACCAAGACACTCTCTACGCATTCAGTCTCCGGCAATTCTACAGAGATTGCTATATCACCGGCCCGGTGGACTTCATCTTCGATGACGTAGCAGTGGTGTTTCAAAACTCCCAAATAGTAGCAAGAAAGCCCCTGAAGGGCCAACAAAATTTCATAACAGCACAAGGCAGGAGTGACCCGAATGAAAACACTGGAATTTCATTCCAGAACTGCACCGTAACAGCAAGTTCTGATCTTGAGCAGTTGAAGGCATCCACAAAGTCATACTTAGGCCGCCCGTGGAAACAATACTCAAGAACGGTGGTCATGGAATCGTACATTGGTGATTTTATTGATCCAGCTGGTTGGTTACCCTGGAGTAGTGATTTTACTCTGAAAAAGACTGTACTATGGGGAGTACATGAACAGGGGACCCGGCGCTGGTACAAGCAAGCGCGTGAATTGGACTGGTTACCATGGAATCACTGACCCAGCAGAGGCAAGCAAGTTCACTGTCCCAGTTGATACAAGGAGGAGCATGGTCGAAGTCTACTGGCGTGGCCTACACCGGGGGCTTGTGAATAAAGGCTCTCCGTTTCCTCCCTTGGTATTTCTGATTAGAAAGCAAATTGTTTTCGCGCTTAGTATTTGTTTGAACGCTAATTTTGGTAATGGATATTTCATGTTTGGCTTTGGCATTGTCGTTCTTTGGCTGCAGACCTGGTACGATGAGTCTAAAAACTTACCAGAAATTTGTCGTCTTTGAAATGGAGGGGGACAACGAAATGACACGTAGTGATGGAACATAGACACAATTATGCAAATGGATCCTAGGAAACCAGGCTCCTTATTGTTGATAGTTTGTCTTTTCACTATCCTTACTAAGTTCGCTAAACTATTAGTAGTTTTGTTCTTCAATGAAGCAATTAGCATTAGCAGCTGTCGGGTTTTTTCTTAATCAGAATTTATCTGGTCTGCTATTTTTGTAGAGTCAGTCGACAAATCCGCTCTACAAAAATAACATTCCTTTGGTATGTGACCGTGACTTTGATTTAATCTGCGAGAAAAAATTCAATTATGCAATCATCTATTCACAATATAAATGTTAAGAGGATCACGATCAATTGAAATGTGCTCGTAAGCTAAACCTCCTAAACCTTCCTTTCCCTCTAAAATGCTGCTGCTAATCTCCTTACATTTCGAAGGAAGATGTCTGGTAGGGAATGAAGATAATTTGGTTTAGATGCCCAAGAATTTCAGAATCACAATTTTATAAAAATTAATTTTCTTTCTAAACTACACTTTTCCTGTGTAAATATCATCTTTGAGGTTTTTGCTCATAAAATGAATCGACACTCTACTAAGTCAATTGCCAAATGAAGAATTTGAAGCAATGAATCATGATTCATTTTGGTTTGCCCATCCACCATATCCTTAGCAACCACTGCTCACATCTATTTGTTTTCCTAGAAAGTAAGAAGCAATTTTCCTAGTAGAATCATTAACACCACATAACTGGAAGAATGTACTATATAAGATTCATTTGATGTCAAGATCTCCACCATTGCTATTATTACCAATAGCCGTCTGAGAGTGACCAACATATTGCCTTATGAGGCAAGAGGAAATTTCTGCTGCAACTTCCATCCTTGAACGTGTTCCCAACGATGAATAGAATTTCTGCATAATCATACCTAAGTGTTTGGTGGGATATGAGCAAAGGAATCACATGATCTGAATCTTGCTTCTAGGGAATGTATATAGAATTCAGAAATAACTAGTTTAATGTTAGGGAATGATTCTAAAGGCATAATGGTTGTTTATGTAGAACCAAAGTCGATTTGAAAAAAAAAAAGGGCCCATTTGCATAGAAACAGCAAGACCTACTGATTCTGTTTCGCCCTGTGGTGGCCTTAAAAGACCTCGAGAGAAAAAAAAAATTCCTTGACAGTTGGTTTTGCAGAGTCAGAATTTGCTTTTGAAATGCACATAAGTCATAGGGGCTCTCTCTGACTTCTTATTTAATCGAGTTCTTAAGAAACAATTAAGTAAAAGATCATTAACAAATGAGAATGGACCTGAATTGTTTTTTTCTTGATTAGCTAGTACCAGGTACCTGAATGCAATTGTTTTTATTGCGACTGGACAACATAGTCACAAAAAGGGCTTGACTTGTTCTTCCACGTAACTTAAGTACTCATGGGCTTCTTGTAAGTTTGCGTTATGAGTTGATGATTGAGAGTTTGAACTCCGTTCATGATAATCGTCTCAGTTAAGGTACATTTTAAATTTATTTAATTTGTCATAGTGTGAACGATTAGAAGACTCTTCGTATAATTAGGCGAAATTTTAATACATGGGTTATTAAAAAAAAAAAAAAAGCTTGACTTGTAACATAGATAACCTGTGTGAAATTTGAAAAAAGTTATTATATATCTTAAGTCTTAAATTTTGGAAATTAATAAACTAAGGCTGCATTATGAAAGTATTTTGATGACTTTTCTATGTCATTTTGATAGGAAAGCTTTCTAATTACCCTCTTATTCTCAAATAACGCACAATTTTGGAATTTTTTTCTTTATCATTATCCGTTATTTTATTAAATTTAAAATATATTGATTCTTTTCTTCTAATTGTTCCTTTATTATATATTAATCAACCAAGTGATAATATTAATTGATTTTTAATTTTTTAACTAATTCTATAATACAATAAAAGTTATTCAATTTTTTTCTCATAAAACTATATAGATATTAAAACTTTCTTAGTATATAAGTTTTTAAAAAATGACAATTATTTAAGAATCGAAATTATTACAGATAATAATGACAGGTGGTTTCATACTCTATTAGTATCATGTTACCGTCACTTTCCTAAAGCGTGGAAGGTATAAAAATCTTGCAGTGGTGTGCTCTCTCCGCTCTCTAGATTAATTTGTCTTCTTTCGCCCGTGTTTCAAGAGTCATTGCTAGCTAGAAGCAGAGGATCCTTAAGACAAGAGA
Organism: Voacanga thouarsii; assembly: GCA_026120185.1. Classification (NCBI taxonomy): domain Eukaryota; kingdom Viridiplantae; phylum Streptophyta; class Magnoliopsida; order Gentianales; family Apocynaceae; genus Voacanga; species Voacanga thouarsii. Next base: position 2,965,496 of record JANUWF010002172.1, read on the forward strand.
AGACAGGGAGGAGCAGACAGGGACCTGAGGCCCGAGATTTACTCACACAACAACAAATCTACCACCAAGGCAATGCCATTCATTGTCTTCCCATTATTTAACCAAAATATGACAGCTTCATAATTCATTTCAATATTCTAAGGCAAATGGCTTGTGTAATGCTGCAGGATATGTAGTTCTTGAATCAATGTAGGTAGTTTGTTCTCACATATCCATATAATATATGCTCTTAAAAAAGAATCCCCTCGCCCTTCTTTGGAGAAGTTTTCGTGGTTGTCCACCTCTTGTTGCCATTCTCTCTTCTTTCCTCACCTTTCTTTGCCTTTGTCTTGATCTTCTCTCTCTTCCTTCTCTCTGTGTCTCTTGAAGACAAATCTAGCGCGCGCTACCTACCAAAGCCAATCAGACATTGATGCAAGCCATCCATTATGACATCCTCATTTTGTTCTCCAGTTGCAATTGACCTATAGTTGCCCTTAGCGCAGCTTCTTTTCTCTCCATTTTGATTTTCTTTTCACAAATTTTTCATGTTTGGCCTCTGATATCTTCCCCTTGTTTGGTTTGTCTACAAGAACCTCAAAAATTATTGTCTCATTTGGTAGTTTTGCATGCATGCATGCTCATCTCATGCAGATATCAACATTACCTTTTGAAGGGAGATGGGAAATGTTGCAGGAAGGGATGGAGAATCCACTTCTCTTTTGAATCTCCTTTCTCCTTGTATCGTCTAATTCCTTGTCTAGAAAGGTACACCACTAATGTTAAATTTCTTCTTTCTTCAATGTCATGATTATTGCTGTTTTTTATAGCCTCGGAAGGGAAAGATTCCAATCCCATCAGATGGGCAATGTTCTTCTTGTATATATGCATCTTCTTTGATACTCAAATACTTTTTGTTTTCTCAAGGACTGTTTTTCTCTCTACACGAGACCTCGAGAACATATGATTGGATACTTTTAATATATTTCCTTTTGGAATAGGCAAGGGAACCTGTTCTTCACATCTTTGTGGTGCTTCCTTCTTCACGTCTATTGTCTCTTAGATCCTAGAAGAAGACTCTGCAATCGGGACTGTGTGTTCTCCTCTATGCGAACTAAAATGAAAGGGATCTATAAAGCGGGATTCAAATATATATCCAACATTTTTGGTAATGCCATCTCCACCTCCCCCAACCCCCTCCCAGCGGGTCCTCCAACCTCGACCCTTCACTTGATATTTGTGTTTCTGGCTTTATTTTCATTCCTTATGTGCTGGGGTGATTTTGAGGCTAACTCAGAAAATGGGTTTTCCTGTAGTTGTAAAGGACCGCGAGATGGAGATTGGATTTCCAACAGACGTCAAGCATGTGGCGCACATTGGTTGGGATGGGCCCTCTGGTTCCGCTCCCAGTTGGGTATGCATGGTCTCCAATTTTTTGCACCTTTTTGCTCTCCATTTGTTTCTGTGTGTTTTAATCTCTATCATTCGGTCTTCTGTGAAATCTAATTTCTCGTTTTTCGCTCGTAAATTCTTGGTTTCGCTGGTGAAATGTAGATGAATGAATTCAAGACAGGGCCCGAATTTGCAGCTACATCAATTGGAAATTCCGGCTCCGCTCTTTCTCCTTGGTCATCACAAGGTTTGCTTCTTAAAATTCCATCAATTTCCCCTTCAAAGCATGAAAGAACCATCAACGATATTGCAGAACCATCGATTTTTGTTGTAGAAAGAAAGGGGTCAGGTATATCTATAAGACCTGTATATCGGGTGAAGTAGGAATTGGAAAATGAATGAGTTTGTCCTGTTTGTTGTTGCATAAGAAAAGCTAATCTGGAATGTCGCAAAAAGTTCTGAGATACTTTGCCTCAAAACAGGAAAATTTGGCTCTTCTGTCACGAGAGACGTTTAATCTGCCAACTACCTAGAAAATGGGGGAATTCTTACATGGATCGTAAATTTATGAATTAAATATATTAATGAGTTGTATTGTGTGTAAAATGTAGTTGGTCCATGGACTATTAGTCCATATTAGAATTTTCCTAGGAGATGACCCTGTTGGTCTTGAATTCTTGACTATTAGGCCTGACTCTATAAGCAACTTTTCCTTGTGCAATTCTTGATTCTTGAAGTCAAACATATATCACGAGGATTTCTTCTGCTCCAGAACCGTAGTTGTGATATGACAGGAACTCCTCCCGTCCATAGGATGGAATAAAATTTTTTGGTAAAATAGGATGAAAATAGGATTCTCAATCCTGAAAGCACCAGAACAACGCAAAACCTCCTGATCTTGTTAGAATGATTGCCATAAGGCTTCAGTATAATTGAACAGTTTTCAATTTCATTATTTGGTTGTGTGAACAGTCAGCAGGTCCTTGGCTTTCTTTTATTTGATAGGATGTATATTCAACTTGATCATATACTTCTATTAGGATTAGGATTTCTTATGATTAGCTTATTTGGACACTCTCTGATGTCTAGTGTTCTTGGTCTCCCTGACAACAATTGTATCAGATTTTGGAGAATCCGTGGGACATCATTCGACTTCTGAGATGTACAAAGACGTACCACCAACAGACCTTCCCAGTATTCCAAAGGCGAAGCAGAAGCGGAAAAAGATCAAATCAACTTCCTCTCCCAGGTCTACATCTTCTTCCTCGTCAAGGTCGTCACGAGCAGCAAAATCAAAGGCTAAGTTTGTCGAAGGCAATCAGAATCCAGGAAATATAGAAGTAGCGTAACATATAAAGTTGGCAAAAGGAAGGAAGAAAACTTCAATGAACTCATCAGTGTCCTTGGTTCCTCTTTCTAGCTGTTGGGTTTTTGTCACACAAAACCAATCAAGAGGAAGCAAGAAGCTGTAGAAGTTTGTGTAAATTTAAAATGTGCATCGACTATGTTGTTATGGTAAATAGAGCGAAAACAGAAATAGGAGGGGACTAGTGAAAATCTTGTGAGACAAAGAAGGTATATTTAAACTTCAAAATCAGACACTAATTTGAGAGAACGATTCCATTTTTCTTTGGTTTTCTTTCCTCTCTATGGTAACACGATGAGGAAGTGCCCTGTAAACAGTTGGACTACCTTAGTTGTGCTGTTGAAGATTGTGCTGATAACTGATGCAATGGATGCCTTACCATTTATATTTGTCATCTCTGATTTCTGTTGCTGCTTCCTTCCATTACTGTTTAGTCTAACTCCAACTCTCTGTTAAAACAAATTGAAGCATAAGAACATAAAACCTTTACCATAACAATACTGTCCATAGACCTTTACGGTCCCCTTCTGTGTGCAGGGAATAAAAGTTTAACTTGAAACCACGTTATTCACGGTATCTTCTTTATCCAAGGCTCTAGTCACGCACCGAAATCGAGGATGATATAGTAACAGTAAGACCCGCAATTTATTTTAGGAAGTCTTTATTTATTGAGATATTTTAAGAATTATTAGAAGATTAATATTTTAAATAAGTAGGGACCTAATTAAAATTATTTAAAAGTTAAGGAAACCCTGAGATTTATTAAATATGAAAACCTATAGAAAATATCGTTGTTTTCCAATAACCGTCATGAGGCGCAAAAACGGGGAGAGAGTTCAACTAGGGTTTGAAGGAAAAGAACACCGTAAGATGTACAGTTTTCAAATATCAAAATTAAGAGGTAAGTGGGGATAAATCTCTTCGATTTTCTGGTACAAATAATATGATACAAATATTATTTTTTATTATAAATTCCCGAATAAAGTACGATATTTTCTCAAAGAATAAGTTTTAGTATTGGTGAATTTACGGTGTGTATTTCGGTGTTTATATTATATAGATGCATGGTTTCGTATGAATATAATTGATGAATTTGGTTCGATGGATTTGTTTATGTTTATTTGAATATGATGCCTCAAAGGTGGGCTAAACCTTTTTGAAAAAATGTTAAGATTGAATTTGTCTTTTTAGATTTATGCAAAACGAAGGTTTCAATCTTTTTGGACAGCTAAGGCCGGGTTAAACCTTTTTGGATTTTCCTAACTGAATAAGATTGTTCAGTTAGAAGAAGGTAATGGTTGTATGAATTTTGTGTAAATGAATGTTTCGATCTGTTTGATATCTTTGCTTGCTTTTAAGAAGTTTGCTAAGTATACTTATATTAGTTTAGTTAAATTAATTAGTATGTGTAATGTTCAAAACTTATATCCCATGAAAATAATTTGAAATTTATTGAGTTTTTTTCAAAGGTGATATTCTTTTTAATATATTATAAGAATGTTTTAAAACCAAGCAATTAATAGGAGTTATCGGTGGTTATTAATATTATTATTATTTGTAAGTGAAATTATTAATATAATGTGCATGTATGTATATTATGCAAGAGTATGTAATAAACATTATTCGAGAGAAGTGATGCATTATTACTTACTGAGCATGTGGTTGGCTCACCCCTTTGATATTTCCTCCTTTCAGATTGTAATGGTGATCAGTGGTGCGAAAGCCCTTTCTACTAAGAGTGTGTTGGACGTATAGCACGAAGTCGAATTTCAGGATTTTACTCAGTGACTTATGTTATCTTATTATCTTAAGTTCTATATATGTTTTTAGTACTCGTTGAGACAAGTGTAAGAATTGGTTTTATGGGTTTTGATATAAATTCTTTGAGGAAGATTTAATTATGAAATTATTTAATTATCATTTTGAAAGAAAATGTGTTTTGTTATTTAAGTTTTGATATAAGGGTTCGTATTATTAGGTTACGACTCGGTGGTACGACCGTGCCACGCCCTGCAGGCGCGGGGCGTGACAGTAACACTCCAAAAAGGAAATGTTGAAAACTTACATACCATAAATAGTCAAAACATAACATTTTAGTAATATTTAGATAATATTCTTACATCGTTTTTAAATCTAAAGCAAAACATACATAAATGTTGATTCTTAATATTCTTTAATAACCCTGGAACAAGCATACAAGAACTGAACATAAATGAAAACCAACTAGTCACTCTAGGTCCTCTTCAAATCATTCTTCCAACTTATCATTCTTTAACTGAGAACCTGCAAAATGTTGAATAAGGAGTGAGCTAGTAGCTCAGTAAAAAAATCTGGCTTACCTGAAATTGAGCATGCTACATATACATATACATTTATAGAACGTTTGTTCAAAATAGCTTAGAAGTTATAGTAGAACACAACTCATAAGATTTTAGAATATCTTCTTGGTGGGTTTGTCACATCATATAAAGATCTCGAAAAAATCACACAAGGAGCCAAGAGAAAGGAAAGGAGGAACAATGAATTCTTAGCATTACTTAATATTGAATCGAACGAGGCATAATTGACACCTGAGTATTGAATCAGTGTTGTTTATTCAACAAAGATGATGATAAATAAATCTAGGAAAAAAATCATCGCTTGAATGGAAGAAAATTGGGGCTAGAATCAAAGTAGAGGGGAGCCGGCGTCGGGCGTGAACGAGGGAGCCAGCACCGGGTGTGCTCTATGAATTGCGCGAATGCGATTTTCAGAGCACCAAAAGCCAATCTGCAACATCTCAACCCCAAGAACCAATCCAACCATCCACTTTATCAAGGAAAAACACCATTTTATACACCAAAAACCATTTAAACATATATAATACATACTTAAATATAACTTAATTCGTGAAGATGATTATTGTTTAGGGACTTGGTTTGGCTTAATTGATCAGTCTCCTAATTATTTTAGCCTATGATCTTGGGGGTGATTTTCTATTAAATTTCGTGGCTAATTTTAGGGCAAATTATAAGACTCATGTAAAAGTTCAAAACAGAGAATTTTGTTAAGATATGAGACACTCAATTTAAATATTAGGACCCTAAACCAAAATAAAGAACTTCAAATATTAGAAATGAGAATCAAGTCATCCAAATCATAACTAAAGACCCTTGATTCAACAAGAAACCAAGAACACCTTGAAGAAGACGATTTAGGCAATCAATTTTACCCCCAACAAAAACCTTAGATTATTTATAACTTAAGACCCAAATTAGAAAGCTAATTGATCTATCCTAAAAGGATTTATAGACTCAATATATAAAGAAGGATTATGCCCTAAGAATGGTCTGATATTAATGGGATTTATCCAAGAGGAATCACCTCTCAAAAGCTCTCAAAAGAGACTTTTTGATTTCTATCAATATTCAAAGTTGTTACATTGAAATGTTATAATGTCAAATATATAGGCATCTAAACCTAACTATGGTGAGGTGAAATCTCAGCCTTTCAAACATTTAAAAGGTTCAAAATATCCCTATTACATAATAAAAATCGTGAGAATTAAATTAAAAACAAAAATAAAACAAAACAAGAAAAATAGTAAAACTGGGCTATACTCGAAGTGACCTGGCGCCAGGTAGACTTGTTAATTCTCGCGCTGGTTGAACACTGTAAAAATTTGGCCAACAAGCAGAGTAAACCTAGCGCTAGGTGGCCATGCTGGGCCTGGTGCCTGGTGAGCACTGTTCTTCACCGCTGACATATTTTCTCTTGCCTTCAACATTTCTCTTGTCCTACTTTGATCTTCCACACAAATTATTGTTCAAACCTTAATCTTTTTAGCCCTCATTTGATCCTTCATCGCTTGACAACTTTCTTGATTCTTGATTTGTCTTCTTGAAGGTCTTTCAAGCTTCGCTTTGGCACCCACTTCTTTACTATCTTCATATTCCTTGGCTTAGTGGCTTGTTTGGCTTGAATCCTCCATTGAAAGCCTTTGTAATTTAAATTATTCTTTGGCACTATAGAATGTGGTTTGAATCTCCATCCCCATTCTTTAGCTTTAGCATATTGTTTGGATGGATTCCTATCATTTCCTTCTTCTTGAAGATGATTCGACCTCAAATTAACACATGTGTAAGATCTCAAACAAGAATTTTTTTGTGATGATAAAAATACAAGTTTATACTCTCCCACATCAAGCTCATTTTCTCCTCATCTCCACTTTTCTTCTTTGTAACATCTCTCTCATTATTTTCACTCTTCAAACACAAGAAGGTCTCATTTACTTTGTCTCCCTCTGCACTCTTTTTCCTTTTCTCTTTTTTTGCACCCTCTTGTTTTGAATTTTCCTTAAGCTCTTCTTCTTTTCTCTCTTACTTTTCCTTCTTTTTTCTCAACTCTCTTCTTTTGTTGTCTTCTTCTCTCATGATATTTTGATCTTTAAACACCTCACTAGGGGGTAATGGAAGTAGTGTGATCTTTTTTCCATCCTTTTCCAATGTATATTTATTCTCTTTCCCCTTGTGCGTCACATCTCTATCAAACATCCATGGCCTTCCTAATAAAATCTATCCCACTTGCATTGGGAACACATCACATAGCACCACATCTTTATAGGCTCTCATAGCAAACTCAATCTCAACTTGTTTGTTTACTTTAACTTCATCACAATCACTCAACCAATGGAGTTTGTATAGTTTAGGATGTCTCATGGTTTCTAATCCTAAGTCCTCCACTAAGGTAGCACTTATCACATTGGTGCAATTTCCTCCATCAATGATCATACTACAAGGCTTTTGTTCAACTAGACACCTTGTGTAAAAGATATTGCACATTTGGGAATTCTCCTCTTCCCCAACAACATTTGCACCCATAATCTTTGTAGTAATACCAATCAATAGAATAACCTTCCCAACCTCAAGCCTTTCCTTACTACTCTTTTCTTCTCTAAACTTTTGGGTTGTTCTTAATGATTGTTTTGATGGCTTATTTTCCTAGTTTGGTAAATGTTGAAAAATAGGATTAGTATATGTGGACTTCTTAGGGTAGGCCACTTTCTTTACACCCCTCAATTTCTTTCCTTCATGTCTTCCTTTACCTAACCCCAAACTTTTCCTTCCTCTTCCCTTTGTTGGAATTTTTTGATAACCTTCCATAAAAGATTCTCCACATTCTCTCATTGGTTGCTCATATAATGGGGGTGGAGGTTTGTACTCATTTCTCACTTTAAGGATATCTCCCATTTTTGCCCTCATTGAGGTTTGACTTTGATTAGATTTCATTCCCTCAATGTCCTTCCCCATGCCTTCCATTTTTGCTTGGAAAATTTCAAAGGTGGCTCTAATATCAAATGAAGTTCCTTAGGACATTGTATTGCGAATTTCAAGGATTCTCACTTAGAAATTTTAGATAAAAGGAAAAAGTAATTCCTCACAATCACTCCCTCACGTGTATCTACTTAAGAATTAACGCTCAACCCTTGTGTTTAACTCTCCTTTGGCTTTTAATAAGAATAAGCTCACACTCTTGCCTTTTTCAAGCACTCAATTTCCTCAATGGATTCTTTCCACAAAATCTCCCCAGTTGCTTAGGAACTAGTTCAAAATTGACAAGTCTACTAACCCTATAAGGATAGCCAACTAGATTTAGATCGAAGTTTGATCATCAACAACAATGAGCCTCAATGAGTTTATATTAAGAGTCAATGAATTCAAGAGAGTTCAACAACTTCAATGACTAAGGAATGGGTGAATGGACAAGGCCTAATAAGATTTTCAATGAAGCACTAGAAGTTCAATGAACATATCACTCAAGAACAAGAGTAAGAATTCAAAAACTATAATGAGATCAATTGGACAAACAATGTCCCCAAGATACTTAAAAGCAATAGCTAACCAATTATAAAAGTGTTTATAAAAGTTTTTAGCTACAATTTCAAGTGAAAAGTTTATTCAAGCAAAATATCAAATACTTGAGGTGCAACCTCGTAACTCAAGGGGTTTCAAAATTTTCACATTTGTAATAACCCAAAAACTCAATAATTACAAGAAAAATTAATCCCTAATGATTGTACTAATATCAAGGAATAATTTCTCAATAAGTAAAAGTAAAAAATATGAGTTTTATAGATCACAAATTTAAATGAAAATGAGTTACAGGATTCTTTTTGAGCTCAACAAATTTACAGTAAATAAACCCAAAAAACCACAAGATTTGTGCACTTTAAATCTTCAAATAGCTACTCCAACATCAACCCAACATATAAGATCAATTTCTCAATAAGAAAATCAAGAAAAGTTTTGAAGACCTTTTTGAAGCACATTTCTTAGTGACGAGTTTGCTATGTTTTTCTTGAAACTTTGAAGTCTTTGTCTTGAAAAACCAAACTTTGATAAGAATCAAAACTTTCCTCTCTTTGATACCAAACTATTTGATATAATCTTGTGTGTGATTTTCTATTGAATTTTAGGGCAAATTGTAAGACCCAGATAAGAGTTCAAAACAGATTATTTTGTGGAAAGAATTTGTTGAGAATTTGAGTGAATTAAAAAAGGCAAAAGGGTTAGCCTATTTACATAAAAGTCAAAGAGAGTTAAACACGAGGGTGAGTGCAAACACGTAAGGGAGTATTTGTGAGGAAATTACTTCTATCTAAACCTTCCGAGTAAAATCCCAACAAAATGTCCCAAGATTCTTTTGATATTTGAGCCGCCTTTGAAACTCTCAATTCAAAAATGGATGAGATGAGGAGAGATATAACCGAATTACAAACTAACCAAAGCCAATCCTCAACCGTTGCACAAAGAAGGGGTTATAGAAAATAAGATAGCCCTAGGATGAGAGAGGGAAATAATGTCACACCCCCATTATATGAGCAATGAGAGGATTGGGTTGAGTATTCTGTAGGAAGTCATCCACCTACACCATTGAAGGGAGGTAGGCAAGGGTTGAGAAGAGGAAGAGGTAGAATGCAAGGTAGACATGATGGGCAAAACATGAGAGGGCTTGAGAGGGAGTTTGAAAGAGTAGAAGAATGGGATGAGGAAGTCCATAAGGAGGATTATGGAGGACAAAACTGAGAAAATAGGATTAGAGTGAAAAGGTGAGAAGAAGATGAGGGCGATAGAGAGATGAGGCATATCAAAATGAAGGTACTCCATTTCCAAGGCAAAAGTGACTCGGAGGCTTATTTTGAATGGGAAAGGAGGATGAAAATTTTGTTTGAGTGCCATAAGTATAGTAAGTGGACAAAGGTTAAATTGGCTATTTCAAGTTTCCTTGAGTATACTTTAGTGTGGTGGGACTAAATAGCATCCTAAAAAAGGAGAATGGAGGATCAACCGATTGCCGCTTGGAAGTTGTTAAGGAACTTGATAAGAGGGAGATTTGTATCCTTACACTATTATAATGAACTTTACCAAAAGTTGCATGTGCTTAGACAAGCCAATAAAAGTGTAGAGGATTTTCATAAAGAATTGGAGGTGACCTTGATGAGGGCTAACATTGTTGAGGATGTGAGGGCTACAAAAGTAAGGTTTTTAAGTGGGTTGAATAGGGACATAGCAAATGTGGTTGAATTATATTCTTATGAGACTTTGGACATTAGGAAAAGGGCCTTAGCTTATTTTAAGTATTGTATCCCCCTAGTAGAGCCTTATAACTTATAAAGTTAGGAATTCCCTATCAAAGCAGAATCTACAAGCAATTCAGTATTCTCATGAATCAAAATCAAGATATAAACATAGAACCCAACTTAAACTCATAAATTACATTTACAACATCAAAATAGAGTTTAACAAGTAAACATATCATACTCAATATCATTTTCCATATATTCGAAATAATACTTTTCATAAAGAATTCAAAAACACCTTTGATTTGGAAGAAACAGTAACCAGAAACCAAAATGTAGAAAACCCAAATTTCCTTACCTACTGCATTTAGACTCTTGGAATCTCTTAAAACTTCCACTCAAGCCTCCAAATGCCTAAATACCTTCAATTAGCACCCAAACAACACAATTCGTTCATAAATCAAAACTTCCCAATTTAAAGCCCAAACATCCTTTACCTTAAATTCAAGATCAAAACACCACTACCATGCTATTGATACCATTAAAGACAAGCGGAAAACAATCTTACCAGGATTTGATGTTGAAGGTTCTTGCCCCTTCTCGGAACCACCACTCTCCCCGTTATTCTCTCTCGCTAGAACAGCTTCTGGAAAGACGTAATTGTTCAGAATGTACCTAAACCTATAATTAAGTAATTAATAAAAGTCCCTTAAATAAAATAATTACAACTTAGCTCCATAACTTATAATATTAACTATTAGGTTTTATGAATCTTACCCCACTAATTAAATAAGATAACAGCCCAATAAGTCCATTAAAGAAAGAAATCTGTTGGCTCACAGATCTGGTCTGGTCTTTTATGGAATAAGGGCAAATATAATAATTGGAGTGAGTGATCAAGATTCTAGCAGCATCTCATTGAATATTACAAGTCAGGTTGTTTCTCCTTCTTGTGAATGTTCGTGAACTCTTTCAGCTTTTCCTGTGCACCTCTCAGATTCTGTACTTGAGAGAGATGTTTGATGAGGGTCCAAAACGTGGAGTGGGGGAATAGACAAAGGCAAATCTTATGCATAATCACGGTCTCACATGGCGTTGCCTGCTTCTCTCTGTTCATCACAACAGTCAATAGTGAACTCAACGTACTATGGAGGACTCATAAATCAAGATTTGCTCTTATATTTTTATAGCTGGAGAATTGTCCACGGAGAAAAGCTATTTGAAACCAGCACTAAGCAACATACAATGGAGAGGCCCGGGGGTTGGGGGGTGTTGAAATTGCTTTCCTCAACAAGAAATATGCCGAGCTCATCTGTGTTTCATCATTATTCAATCTGCTTCGGGTTTAGTCTAGATTTTAGGAGGGAATATGTCAATCTGGAATGGGAAACTGTTATTCTTAAGCAGATTTTCTTTTTGCTTGAGCTTTTCTTGTCTCTTCTAAGGGTCAGAAACTATTACACATAGAGAACGGCCTCATCCCATCTTGTCCTCAGTGTTACTATATGACAACTTAGATGACAGAAACAAGAATTTGATTCTTTATACATTGGTTTTCTGATATATATATATATATATATATATGAGTGAAAGATTTGAGTAAGTATTTTTATTGTTCAAGAATTTAAAAAGTCATGAAGCATGTATTTTCGTTATTTTATAAGAATAGTAGAACAATAATAATCATACTTTAACAATTATAAATCAAGGGAATTTGAGGTGTTAGGGCACTTCCGTGGAACAGGACAGTCGGTTCTTCAACAAGCAGGTCAAAGCTGTTAAAATCTCACTCTTGAATTGGAACATTTGATTTGTTTCCTTACATTATTTGGATTGTGTGCTCAAGCAATTTGGTGGAAATTATGAAAAATTTTGAATTTACGTATTCTCAGTTGAATTTATTTGGCCATTGCTTGCTTCTTGAGGTGTTAAATTTGTAAATTGAAGTAAGTCAGTGAGCGTTAAGTTTAATTCCTCATTCAAATGGAAATGTTTGTATCAAATATGTCTTAGTTGGACACATAAATAAATGATAAAAGATTTTTTTTTTTTTTTTTCTAAATATGAACAAACTTATTTTCTTTTTTGGTCAGTTTGAGATTTTTCTCCTGCAACAAGTTAAGTTTCAAGATTAAAAGAAATTGAGAGATGTATTTTTTTTAATTTCTTTATTATGTCTAATGATGCTTTGTTGGTAGACATAACGAAAGTGAAGATGCATGTCATAAGGCCATGGCAAATAGGATGATTGAGTTTATTAGATTTGAAGATCGTCTTCTTGATGGAAAGATAACTTAATTGATTGACTTTTTGTTTTTTGGAGTCAAAATTCGCTAGAGGACTGGCAGATTGGCAGCGTTTATTGAACAATACAAGTGTCACAGACTATTCTTTTTGACTAAGCATAGATGAAAAATTATTTTTAATCGAAGGAATCGATTTACTATCTAAAATACACAAGGATTGACAATGCTCAAAGCTTATACTTAAATTAAAATTGTCTTTGGATTGCTTTCATCTCCATAACTATCATCGGTTTAATGAAACAACCCCTTGAAATGATCCCCATCTCTGCTTGTTTCGTATGCTTTATCCGATGACCCAACATAAACCTTTCTGTTAAACAGAGTTCTTGAAATTTTGACTGCTTTAGCCTTTTTTGATCTCTCACTTGACTTTGGACACCCAAGCTTGCTCTAGAACCATCATTTATAGTTCTTAAATTCTGCTATGGACTTTCGGCCATTATATATTCTGATCGTTCTTGTAATAACTGCCTTGGTCCTCTTCCTCAACGTCTTCAAGCCCAAAAAACCCAAACTCACCACCAATATATGTTAGTCTTGAATACATCAAATTGGTGCCATTTCCAATAATCCACCTAAAAATGTGACACTAGGCATTGTGGTCACCGTCAACAATCGCAGCTACGGAAGCTTCAACTACGACAACAGTACAACAAATGTTACCCACAGAGGGATTCCGGCAGCCGAAGCTCCGATTGAAGCAGATACGATGCCGGCACAGAGCTAGTGGTTATAGTCAAATCCTTATTTTTGGGCAGATTATCATACCGCTGGGTGCCCAAATTTCACTTCATCAACTTTCTTGCATTCTTGAAAATCGAAGTCACCGCATTGACCACCTGTGACATCACTCTTTTTGTCAAATCTCATAATGCACTTTAAAATTTATTATTCTTTTCTTTTATTTCAAATTATTTATTTTATTTTAAAATTAATTTTTATATCAATTTATTTTTTTAATATTCTAAATTTATACTTATTTAATAACACTCTATTTTACAAACATATTAAATAATTTTTTTAACAAGTTAATCTTATTTAAATAACAAAAGAACGAAGCAATATGAAGTGTATATTAAAATTTTAAAATTTGAGGACTTATTAATAAAAAGAGAGAATAAATTAAATTTTAAAGATAAAAATTAAAAATTTTTATTTATTTTAATATTTATATAATTATTTAAATAACACAAATAATTTAAAACAAAATAAGCAGTAAATTTGCTTCTCTCTCCCTCCCTCCTCAATTACACGCATATAAGTGCCAATAATATACTTTTTTCGTCCTACTAAAATTGATAATAGTTGATTTAATACGACATTTTATACAAAAATAAAAGTTAGAATATAATATAATAAAAATAAAAAATATATAGATCCCATAATATTTTATATCAAATTAAAATATATAAAATAATATATGTAAAGTATATTAATTATTTTATAATAAATTGTATAATAAAAAAATTTTTTAAAAAAATGTCAAATTTGTTGGAATGAAGATAATAATTTTTAAAAAAGAATATTTTTAATTAATTAAACTACAACTATTTTGTGACAATGACAATTGTTGCAGGTGGTTTTGCACCTTTTATGATTTTATAGATTCTTTTTTTTATATATATATAAAACGAGTAGTGAGAGGACTCGGCCCATCTTGCTAAAGTTGGAGCGATGTCTTCCACTTAGCATATTGGGCTGATACCATGCAATTACAATAGGCCCACGCAATCCCTCCGTATTTGGAAACTCATTTATTGAATCTGGGATCCATACTTGCCCAATGTGGAATCTGTTTCGGAAAAATTTTGAGCTTTACCGGAAAATTTGATTTATCTCACGTACTATTTGGTTCCGCGAAGTTTTAGGTCGCTTTCATTATTGCTGTAATGCATTTTTTGTCTTTTTTTAAAGAATTTTTTTGGGGGGTCGGTGTTTTATAATATATATATATATATAATTCTTAAAATAATAATTTGATTTGTTAAAAGTATATTTTAAATAATTTTATTTATATTTCTGTCAACTTTAATGTATTAAAAAAGAAAAACCTGTCAATACAAAAAAAAAAAAATGATTTGGATGTTCTTTTTCTAAGCTAAAGACGATTTGGACGTCTGGGGCTAAATTTTAGTGGGAAAAAAAAAAAGAGAAAGAGATGAAGAATGGTCGAAGATTGACCGACAATTGAAGTTAATAGTAGCGGTGGAATGGGAGCACGACATGTAAAAGGCTGGGGATTTTGGATAACGGCACTCTGCTCAAAGAGTGGCTGATGAATGATACGTAGCGTAGGTGATTTTTTCCCCCTTTTTTAAAAAAAATAGACAATGAGTGAGTTGTTTGATATAAATTTTGAAGTTTTTATTTATATTTTTTAACGTATAAAATATTTAATTTAAGAAAAAGAAAATACTTTTTAACATAAAAGTATTTGAATGTTTAACCCTGTTAATTCCAACTTTGATTTTTGCAATAATGAAAATTACATTATTGCAAAAGAAGCTCTGTTCAATAAACAAAAATACTCATTGTTAAACTATACAATTCTAAATTTGAACTTCAATCCTCAAAATAAATGCAAAATTATTTTTAATAAAAATTAAAAAAAAATAGTGCTATTAGAGTTTTATTGAAAAGGACTGCCGAAAACCCAAAGCAACAAATCAAAACAGTACAAAAAGAACAAGTTGTATATATAGTAATAAGAAGAAAGAGTGGTGGTCCTCTTGGGAATTAATCTGGGCCATTGGTTTCAAAATGGTCAACCTCAAATTACAACTTAATGTCATGTGCATTCAAAAAGGGCGGTACCACTGGCGTAACCCTAATCGTCGATCTCTCTTCTTCTTCTTCTTTTTCTTCTTCCCAAAGAACCGACTATATTTCTAATCCTTTTATGGTTACAGTTTGAGCCAACTTTCCATCTCTTTAATCCCTAGTAAACTTGCAAAAAATATAAGAGCTTATAAATTTTCCATCACATTAAGCATTGCCACACTCTAAATTATTATAATTACCTGCTAAATCAAATCAACAGGCTTCAACCTTTCTTAATTAATTAAGTTGGCAAGAATAAGTATATGACTTTTTTCTTTATATGTATATAGTTTGTGTGTGTGATTAGATTTAAGAAGAGGAGGCAGAAAGTGACATCCATCCTCTAAAATATTTTGAAAATTTGAATTTGACATTAAAAGATTTAAAATTTGTACCAAAAAAATTATAAAATTTCTCTTTTTTTTACCATTCATATTTTTTTTAAAAAATTATCTTTTAATATGTTTTTTTATATAATTTGCTTTTTTAAATATATTTTTTTATCTTGTTCCTATGTGATCGTATATCCAATGAGCGAGAGAGATTAAGACTGATACATACACGGCCAGCCATGTTCCACAAATTCCAATGGTCCGATAATGCTTTGGCGGGGCCTAATATGTGATGGTTGTAATGCTAACATAATAAACTTGATGTGTTACCAATGATATGACATCAAATTTGGACCTTATAATAATTAAGTTCATTCTTCTACTCTTTTTTTTTTTTTAATTTTTTTAAATTCAGAATTATTCCAGTTCATGCCAAGCAAGCTACTTGTCTCGTCCAATTCCAAGATAGAGATTATTGACTTTGAAACCCCAAAAAATAAATTAAAAAAAAAAAGTCTAAAAGTCAAATTGTTCGGATCAAAACACATCAAGTTCAATGTTTGTAGCAGTAATTTTCTGCTTCACGTGCGTAGAAGTTAACTACTAATCCTACATTGATTGCCTACGGAAGTGAACAGTGATTTGTAACTATGGAGTGTTGGTACGTAAACTATCTTCCTTCTCTTTTCATACACGGTAAGGAGACGGACTTAGTAAGGCGGTTGCGTCTTTCCCGAAAATTTTAATTTGTTTGGAAAATTTATAATTAAAAAAAATAATTACAACATGAACAACTTTTAAGCTGTTACACGTCATTAAGGAAGTAATCGTATCGTGTTTGTATTGACAGATGGTATTAATTTAAGATAATTACACATGATCCGTCAATTCGAACACAATCTTATTAATAAACGTGTTTAATTTTTATAATATGAGCCAACCCGTTAACCCGAATATCTACTAAACTAGTTAATCTGTCTACTTATTACACAAAAAAATTTTAAAAAATCAAATTAATCCATATAAAATTAAAACAATCGATAAAACAACCTATAAAGCCTTAAACAGCTAATAAAATAACAAACCATTTAATTAAATAGTTAGATATCTCAATAAATTCATAAGACTTAATTTTAAAAATCTAAACAAATGTCCAACTTACTTAATACATTAAATATCTAGCAAACTTCAAACAACATTGATATTAGTGTTTAATGCATGTGAAACCTCCTCAGTGTCTCCTTATTGATGTTTAATTAATTCATGTGATAAAATTAAATTATCTAATTTTTTATAGTAAAATTTATAAGGTATTACAAAAAGTATTAAATATAAATATTAAAAAAAATAATTAAATGGATTATGACCTGAACACGTTTAAGAATGCGCGAAACCCTAACTCTCTATAACCGTATCGTTTTCGTGTCATATTCAATATTGTCACCCATACATGTCACAACGTGAACTTGCAAAATTTGTAATTTAAAAAAAATTATATAAATAATATATTTCATTATTACAATAGAAACTTCGCACGTTGTCACATATCATAATGAAACCATTTTATAACTCTTTATATATTTACATATATTCTACTATTTTTTTTTTCTTTCTAATGACTGTGCCATCTCCCACCCGAATATCCTAGTTTTGTTTCCAATGCCACATTGGGTTGGAAAATATACTCAAAATCTATTATTTGATAAGAAGTGAGTTACCATATCGTATAAAAAGATAGCAGTATTTAATAATTTAATCCTGAATATCTCTTTTCCAATTAAAATTCACAGTACACCCTCGGCTAGAAAAAGAATACACACACAGAGGAAAACGAATTAAATTATTTTTTTCCCCAGAGTACATATGCATGGCTTAGACAAGCGTTGCAAAAAATATAGGAAAACGAATTGCCTTTTAATTTATTTGGGGACTAACTATAGGAAAACAAAGTGCCAGTTATAAAAAAAAAGTAGATGAACCTAATTAGTCACAGTATTGATTGTCAAATAAGAAAATTAAAAAAAAATTAGAAAAGCTCTAATAGTTCTTATTAAAAGAAAATCCTACTTACGGGGAACAATGGAAAACAAATTAATTTTGAAACTCCAAAATTGTATTCCTCCCCAAAAGGGAAAATGTCGATTTTGCCCTCAGAAAAATTAACCGTAGTAAATTGGTAACTCTGGCTGTAATATTGAGACATGTAGCTATTTCGGAGCCAGACCCATTGCCAACACATCAATCGAGTGCACAAATACAGATCACTAAAGCTGCCTTCCGTTGGATGTAAGATATTTAAATTGAAAAATAAAATAAAATATTTTTTTATTACGAACATTATTTTCCTTAAAAGAATATTTTGACGTTATTATAATGTGTTCCATTTAAAAATGATTTTTCATGAAGTTAGGATTGGCATCGCATTCATTATTCCAGGTTTCCCTCCATAGGTAACATTATCCCTCCTCTAATGAAAATTTTCCATTTTTTTTCTGCATCCCAGTGAACCGCAATTCCATTCAACTTACATTTCCAGAGTTAAATTTAACCGTTTAATTTCATTCTTCCCCCCCCCCTTTTTTTTACTTTTGGATCACAAACGACAGGAAGCCCAAAAGAAAAGGAAAAAGTACCACATAATATATCCATTTCTGGTTTGGCAAGAAAACTTTTCGTGGTAGGAAAATAAATGAAAATTTTCCATTTTCCAGTGCCTGAAAATCTCAGACTTCTCAGGGAGAGATTATTAGTATTATGATCCAATATATATTCAATGTGATGAATACTAGCTTACTGACGGGGAGGCGGTGGTGGAAGAAGGAAGCTCCCTAGGAAGTAACAGAAGAGGCAGCCAGCCAGCCAGGAAGAGGTGGTGGGGTGGTTGGAGGTGGGAGTTGGCCGCAGAGGCTAATATTGAATGAAGGGTCCATTTCCAATGAGACAATGCTTAAAAACCCTGATGTCTAACGTAGCTGTCCATTTCCACCATTAGAAGACAAAAGGAAGTAAAATACCCACAATACACTTAATTACTAATTATAAACTTCTTAAACATAAATGACCAATTGTACTGAGACATTCCAACTCAAGATTTGCTCACCTCAACGAGATTTCTTGCCAACCAGGTATCTGCAGAGACCAACACAAAGTCGACATGCAAATCAAATACATATATCTAAACTTTTCTCTTCGAGTGTATTGTAGAAAAGGGTACCAAAATATATATGTTTGGATATGAAAGTCTATGCCTCTATGAGTAATAGTAGTAGTTTATTGATCATGAGCATTATATATCGTACTTATAAGTTGAGCACGTAATACAAGAATATTAATAAGCCTGAAATCTGGAAGACATGAATGTCCATTTATGTTTCCTGCAAGCAAGAGAGAAAAGTAGTAGTAGTAGTAAATATGACAAAGTAATGGAGCTTTAAATTTTTCGTAGTGACAACATTAATCATGCTCTGTAGTTTTCTGCTTCTTCTATTAATCCCAGCCAAAACGATTATTATACTGGAATTCTCTAAAGAGGGGGTATCCCAACTACCATTAAAGAAGCCTTGCAGCTTGTCAAAACCAAAAGCTATCCATGATGGGACCATATAAAGTGATGCTATTGAAACAAAGGCTAGCTATTACTGCTGTCACAGTCTTGTTTAGTAGTAGTAATTAATTTGATGATCATCATCCAAACATGTTCACACTTATACATTCTCTTGTACTAAGAAATACAATTCCAGCCTTTGTTGTATTTAATTTTTTTTCTTTATACTTTTTTTTTTCTGAAATAGCGTGTGCACGAATATATTCATCTTTACTCTTCTATTGCTCCAAATCCATGTGTTCATAAAAGTCATTATCAGATTCGAGCATGATTATGAATCTCTCTGCAATCAATACAAAGGGATAACATTTAATGGGAAATTAAGGAAAAAATCATAGTAATGAAATTTCTTCCTTAGTCAATACATTTATTGTATAATTTTAGCCATTTACTCCGAGTGAGAATCAGGAAAATCTTGATGATTTCAGGCCGTGGGCTGGATGTGCTACTTACTAGCTATGTATATATTTCTTCTCAATGAGAGAGAATATAATGAATGATTTCGATCAGCAGAAGAAAAAAAAAAAATCATAAATGTTCTTCTTCTTCTTCAACTATGAGTGCTATGCCTGTAATTTGGTAAGTGTGTAAACATATTTAATCAATAGCATCAAGGTTTCAACTATATATTGTCGTTGAAATCCAATGTATTTTGATTTCTTGTGCCAGTAGTTCTTCGCATGTTCTTGTCATCATGCATGTATGGAAACTGATCAGTCCAGGCGGTGTTGCTTATCTTCTCCCCCAACCCCATCCCTGAAATTCTATCAGAAAATGTATTGGCATAGGAAAAACTAGTTACCGCCTTCATGCAGACAATCGTAGAGTATAAATTTGTTCTTGAAATGTGAAAGCATCAGAAATACACTGCTCTAACATAAGAGGAAAAAAGGGGTCCAGAATTTGGATCCAGCAAGAGTTGAGTTGTGCGGAAGAAGCAGTTAAGAGGCCATAAGTCGTTTCACCATACCCCTATAGAGGAAATTTAAACATCAAACATCAGAGAGCCTTTCTCTCTCTCTCCTCAGCAATAACACCTCCAACCCGCCATAAATGCTAACGCACCCTCTCTATACGCTCTGCAATAACTCCTCACTGCCACATCTTCTCCACCTGTACCCTTCCCTTCTTCTTCTTCAATCCCACCCCCTCTCCAAAGCTCTCTCCCTCGCCCTCTCCCGCTCCCTCTCCCTCTTTCTCATTCACTCCCTTTCTATCTTTCTTTCTCTCTCTTTTGATTTTATCTTCTCTTTTTCTTCATCCCTTCAAAGCTTTTTCTCTCTCTCATCCTCATCCTCATCCTCAGTATTCTTCTTAAATTCTATTCACAAGAAAGTCATCATTCATTCACAACCAATCTGAAAACCACTCCTTCAGCCTCCAAAAGATTGTTTTTTGGCGAAACTTGGGCCTCAGAACCAGATCTGACCCTACTTTCTTATGCTAAACCCTAAAACCTTATTAAGGGTTTGTTTTGTTTTATGCTTTCTTCTCAAAGCTTCAACTGCAGTAGCGCTAGTTTACTATGTAAAAACCAGAAGCTCCATTTGATATGTGTCCTCAACTGGGGTAAGTTTCCTTTCGCAACCTAACTTGTGATTCTTGATTTGATTTTTCCAATTTCCGTTACACTATTCCACAGAGAAAGAAAGAATACTCGAGTTAGACTCCGCCGAGATATTCGTGGGCGTAATAGATTATTCTGAAAATTTTAGTGTCAAGTCTCAAAAGGCTAGTTCCCACTGCGTCAACACTTGGCTTCTAAATTTTCTCATCGTAGTCTTTGGGCACGTAAGGAGTAAGGACAGATGGGATGAAAAGTCTACTTAGTCATCTCAAGCTTGTCGTTTACCCTACGAAGTTTACTTTTGCTTAGTCTCATAAGTTGCCAGAGAATCTATTAGGACTCAACGCACTACAGTCTACGAGCTAAAGCCAAAAAGCTTACATCATGTACACATACACCGAGTGAGCACCTTTTTTTCTAGGGTTTGTTGGCATAGCAAGGAAATGAGCTCTTTTGGGGCCTCCATGGTGACTGGTATTGATTTAATTACAGGTATGAAGTTTCTAGCAAGTGAAGAAGCAACCATGTCCAACAGAAAGCAAGAGAAGAGCGAAATTAGGATTTTTTCAGAGCTGAACTTTCTCGAGGTACAGAATTCTCAGATTTGCTTACTCTCCAGTGAATAAACATTGGTTTCTGCTGAAAAACTGTTTCTCGTGAGTGTATCTTTCAAGTTCCTACCTTCTTCCTTTTCTTCTTTTTCACTACCGATCAGGACGATTCAGTTCACTAATGCCTTTTCTGTCTGCTTGGCATTCTTTGTCTTGAAATGTTGTTAATGCTTTGCTGATCCGATTAGATCGTAAGGAATGCTAAAAAGAGATCAAAGAAATATTCTGTTTTGGATGAAAATGTCCGTGCACGCGCATTTTAGATATGCAGCAAAAGAAGGCAACGCTACTAGCTAGTATCTGGGGCTTATTTTTGTGTGGGTGGGGGTTATGTTCTCTCATATTCCTCTTGCAGAATAGAGAAAGACCTCTTGCCCTTGTAGACTAAATATACTCATTGCAAAATATCAATTTTGACTTGGGGCTTTCTTTCTTTATCTCTTGAGCTTTCCTTTGCTTTGTTGTTTTAAAATTTTTTGTAATCCATTAATTGCTTCATTTCATAACAAGTTTTAGGGCTTCTTTCACTTGTAATGTTCATTAAACTTCCCTTTCCAGAGTTCAAAAAATTAACCCAGGAAGAGTCCGAGATGTTTCAGCCAAACATGTTTGATAGTCACCATCACTTACTTGAGATGACTCATAAAACACCTGAAAATGAGATGGACCTGATTAGGGATGATGAGTTTGAGAGCAAATCGGGCACCGATATTATGGAAGCCCCTTCTGGTGACGATCAAGATCCCAACCAACGCCCCAAAAGGAAGCGGTACCACCGTCACACACAGCATCAGATTCAGGAAATGGAAGCGTAAGCATTCAGTGTCTTGCTTTCCCCCTTGTTCATGCAGACGGGAAAAATGATCTATATGTCATTTGAATGGATTGATTATAACTGATGATGGGTTTGTAACAGTTTCTTCAAGGAATGCCCTCACCCGGATGACAAACAAAGGAAGGAACTTGGGCGTCGATTGGGCTTAGAACCCTTGCAAGTAAAATTTTGGTTTCAAAACAAGCGTACGCAGATGAAGGTAAGTAGTGGTGCTTTTCCAGCGTTTCTTTTCAATTTTGGAGCACCTACTACGATCTGTTTGATATGGAAGTTCATTAGTTGATTGGTAATTGCAGGCTCAACATGAACGCCACGAGAACACACAATTAAGAACTGAGAATGAAAAGCTTCGTGCTGAAAATATTCGATACAAAGAGGCTCTCAGCAATGCTACTTGCCCCAACTGCGGAGGTCCAGCTGCTATAGGCGAGATGTCGTATGATGAGCAGCATTTAAGGATTGAAAATGCTCGTTTGCGAGAGGAGGTAGAACTAGAAAGTGTTTTTGAAATGCGCATTTGAAGTTTGGAATTTGGATTTATACGTTAAGTAATAATTCAATGATAAGTTATTTATATTGTTTTCAGATCGATAGGATATCTGGAATAGCTGCAAAGTATGTTGGCAAGCCTATGCTCTCTTTTCCTCATCTTCCCCCAGGAGCATCTCGTTCACTTGATCTTGGAGTTGGAAATTTCACGCCACCCGCAGGCATGGTTGGAGAAATTTATGGGGCAAGCGACCTTCTTAGGTCAGTGTCAGGGCCTACTGAAGCCGACAAGCCAATGATCATTGAGTTGGCTGTTGCTGCAATGGAGGAACTTATTAGAATGGCTCAGGCAGGAGACCCCTTGTGGATTCCCAGCAACGATAACACTACTGAGACTTTAAATGAGGATGAATACGTGCGGACTTTCCCTCGAGGGATTGGACCAAAACCCTTGGGACTAAAATCTGAAGCTTCTCGAGAATCTGCTGTTGTTATTATGAATCACATCAACCTGGTTGAAATTCTTATGGATGTGGTACAATAGCCTTTTCCCTTTGATCAATTTCAATTGCTCTCTTTGTACAATTTGGCATTCACTACTTAATCATCTCCCTGTCAGAATCAATGGTCAAGCGTGTTCTCCAGCATTGTTTCAAAAGCATTGACCCTGGAGGTGTTGTCAACTGGTGTAGCTGGGAACTATAATGGAGCTTTGCAAGTGGTATAAGCATAAACCTTTGTCTTTTGTTAATGGATTTCAACCAAGTCTGCCTGTATTAGCATTCTCAATTAAAGTATTTTTTATTGTAGCATTAATGAGGCTTCTTATAGAAAGATTTGACATGCTAAATTTTCATGATATTTCAGATGACAGCCGAGTTTCAGGTCCCCACGCCGCTTGTTCCAACTCGTGAGAACTATTTTGTGAGATACTGTAAACAACATGCTGATGGTACATGGGCTGTTGTTGATGTTTCTTTGGATAATCTGCGGCCGACTTCCGTGTCCAGATGTCGAAGAAGGCCTTCCGGTTGTTTGATTCAAGAATTGCCTAATGGCTACTCAAAGGCACGTATTCCAATTTTTGCTTGCAGCAGTGATGAGTGCAATTAATTTCTGACCGAGCTTTCAACATTGTGTAGGTTATATGGGTTGAACATGTTGAGGTCGATGACAGAGCTGTTCA
Source organism: Voacanga thouarsii (assembly GCA_026120185.1). Classification (NCBI taxonomy): domain Eukaryota; kingdom Viridiplantae; phylum Streptophyta; class Magnoliopsida; order Gentianales; family Apocynaceae; genus Voacanga; species Voacanga thouarsii. Next base: position 2,989,541 of record JANUWF010002172.1, read on the forward strand.
TAACATCTATAGAGGACTAGTTAATACAGGTCTTGCATTTGGAGCAAAACGCTGGGTGGCAACATTGGATCGGCAATGTGAACGACTTGCTAGTGCTTTGGCAAATAATATTCCAGCAGGAGATATTGGAGGTAATGGACATCCAACTTTGTGCAAAATTTCACAATAAAAGAGAAAAATCTTATGAATATCCCTTCCATATGGTAACATTATACAGCTTCTGCTTGCAGTCATAACAACTCCTGAAGGTAGAAAAAGTATGTTAAAGCTTGCAGAGAGAATGGTTATGAGCTTCTGTGCTGGTGTCGGAGCTTCAACTGCACATACTTGGACAACACTGTCAGGTAGCGGTGCTGATGATGTGAGGGTCATGACTAGGAAAAGTATGGATGATCCAGGGAGACCTCCTGGTATTGTGCTAAGTGCAGCAACTTCATTTTGGCTTCCTGTTCCACCAAAAAGAGTTTTTGATTTTCTTCGGGATGAGAACTCTAGGAGTGAGGTATGAATTGCCTCATTTCTTCCATTGCATTTCTTCCGATATTCCGAATTCATTTCTCCTTATTGATCAGTAGGAGGGAAGATATCCAGTGTATATCATACGCTTAGCATTGCAAATTTAATTTACTTGACAGTAAATTTTCCGACTCATATCAAGCAATCTAAAGGTGGTGTGTGAACATAACTGCACGAACCATATTTTTGCTTATATCAGGCTGATTGTTTTAATCTTTTATCAGTTTAGAAAACATTCTTAGAGTCTTTACTATATTTACAGTGGGATATACTGTCAAATGGTGGCCTAGTTCAAGAAATGGCACATATTGCTAATGGTCGTGATCCAGGCAATTCTGTCTCTTTACTGCGCGTTAACGTAAGATGCTCTTAAGACTGCTATTAGCTTACAATGGTCTTCTATCCTACCATATTATACATCAGCGCAATCTTATTTTACTATGGAATTTGGAAACTTGTTGCAGAGTGCAAATTCAAGCCAGAGTAACATGCTAATATTGCAAGAGAGCAGCACTGATTCAACTGGTTCCTATGTTATTTATGCCCCAGTTGATATTGTTGCCATGAATGTGGTTTTGAGTGGTGGTGACCCTGACTACGTTGCTCTACTGCCGTCTGGTTTTGCCATTCTCCCTGATGGTCCTCCAAATACTGGAGGAGGTGTTGCTGAGGGTGGGACTGGCGGATCACTTCTCACTGTTGCGTTCCAGATACTGGTAGATTCAATTCCAACAGCAAAACTCTCTCTTGGATCAGTGGCAACTGTTAATAGCCTCATCAAGTGCACAGTTGAACGGATTAAAGCTGCACTAGCATGCGAAAATGCATGAACGATAGAACTCAGACATGGTTAGCTTTTGTTGCTATTGACTCTTACATTGAAATCTGAAACTTGGAACTGCTATTAATCTTGTTCAAAATCTGTGGATTCCGTAGACACATTCAGTTTTATATTCCGAAAATTTTCTAACATATGGGACACCTGTTTCTCTTTTCTGTTGGTATTGCAGTGAGACTGAAGGGAAAGAAGGAAAGTAAATGGCATAGAAGGAAGTGTTTATGCTAAGCTAGGAGACTAAGGGAAAAAGTCAAGAACGCACCATATGTAATCCTTGCCGTGTGGTGTTTGCAAGGAAAGAAGCAGAAAGCATTTCACCACCCTGCAAGGGTATAGGTTCGGGTATTGACTTCACCATTAATGACATTCAAGTAAATTAACACTTCCAATTTCATACCAAGAAGAACTCCCGGGTTGGGTTTATTTTCCTTTAGGAGTTAGGCCTTTCTATTGATATGTATGTGTGTTGTAAGTTGTTTAGTTAGCTTCTTGAAGTTCACTATTGCTAACAAACAATGGGTTGTTTTGAACTAAACTCTGCGCCTTGATTTATCAGCTTATGTTTTGCCCATAGGCTTTTGCCTAATGCGAGGGAGAGAGGAAGACCTTAATGTTTTACATACATTTTTCTATCCAAGCTTAGCTGATCATTTAGCACCAAAAGTTTCTGGCTTAATGCTTGTCCCTAAAATTCATGTCACATTTAACTGTCTGCACCAGATTCAAGGAACTTTCGGCTGAAACTGTTTTCAAGAAAACACCACAGACATTCAACTGCAATTTGAGCCACTGATAGAAAGCTAAGTTCAGAGAGGAGTAAATGAATGATTGAGAGGATCCTCGTATGCTTTCAGCCATTGAAGTGCCAATTTCTTTTCATAGCATTTCTGAGATCGCATGAGCATAACTGTTTTTCAAGGCGAATAGATAAATGGTAATCTACGCATGGACAAAATAGGAATCTAACAATATTATTTCTGTCATAAAATTCATCCATTATGACAATTTGCTCAATTTAAGATCTATGAATAGTCCCATACCAAGAATAAATAGCAGGTAACCAGAAGGTTAAGACACTATTTTGAAAGCAGAAGGACTTCATTCTGCTTCACCCATATTCGCAATAGAGTTGAACTATATTCACCAAACAAAAAGGAAATATCAAGCTGTTGTTCATTCACTTGCACCGATGTCCCAGAAGTTCTAAGAGCGATTGTTGGTCTACACTTTGAAAGCGGAGACTGCATGCATATCCGAGAAATACCAAATGAAAGGAAAATCATATCAAATCAAGAACAACGTCAAAACGAGATAAAAAATCGATCTTCCATCACAGAACACTGCAAATTCTAACACTATAAAAGGAGGTCATAAACTGGAACCTGCCTTGTGGACAAGCACACCTCAACCAAGATCCAGAAAATAAGTTAAACCAGTTCATTATTTAAGGATCAAAATGAGCAATACTAACTGCATGCCATTGGTACGAACACAAGGACCAGTTATTTCAACAGCTGACATTAATTTTTTCAGCAAAAGATCAACCTAAATTTCTTTATTGTCAGAAGGAATTAAAGGCAACAGTAAAACCTGCGCACGATGCTGATCGACAATTATAGCCTTCAAAGTGTATTCTCCGTAGCTGCTGGCAGAGATCAGGGCAGAAGCTCGCAGAAACTAAATGCCATTTCCGATATTTCCACTGGATTTTTGTACCCCAAAGGGTTGGGAGTGGGGAAGGAACAGACACAATTAACACTCCCGTGCACGGATGCTACATACTGTAACTTTGTCCTGCTCCTTTTCCTCATCCAAATCGTCATCAGAGAAACGTTCTTATCTAATATACGTAGCTATGGTACACAGTTGAAGTGTGAACCAATAGAACGTAGAGCAAAATTGGGATATGCAGCCGGTGGTTGCCGGCTTTCTATTGTGCTTTTAATGAATTCATGGGAAGAAATAGGTGAGCTTTGCTTTTGAGAGTATTATCTGGTTGGTTAGATTTCTTTGAAGTTCTGCTCTGCTCACTTATTTGGGCAGCTCACGTCTTTACTTCCCAGCCCAAACATACGTATGTATGCTGCACTTTTACAAGACCCTGTTCTTAATTAAATGATCTTCCTTTCTGCAAATCCACTTTCCTTGTTTCCCACAGTCCTGTAAAAGATTTCAAAGAAGTCAATGGAAAACTTTCTCAGATGCAATCATCCAATTATTCAACTTTACCTTCGATTTTTTAGCAAAAAAGATGTTCTCAATCCCAATAACTGGACTACAAACTAAATTCTACACATTTCTTTTTAAACTAGTAACTCTCTTTAGAATTAATTTCTTTTTGTAAAATATAAACTTTTTTTTTTAAAAATAAATTTTGATAAGTATTAACAATATTTTTCTTATACTATCTATTATTTCGTTTAGCCTTACCTTTATCTTCCTTTGTCGTTCCGTAAGCTACAGTCTTCAATTTTCTTACTTGGTTTGACTAAAAATATTTGCATATTATTTTCAGAATTCTTTAATTCGTATATAAAAGTTGAAAAAAGACATTTTGAAAATGAGAGAGTAAAAAATTTTGAAGATTTTTGCTTTATATTGTGAATGCTTAGAAGCAGCAGCCAAATTCTATACTACAAGACAACATTATTTTCTTCTCTCTTTTTATTTTTTTCTTATTACAATTATCACATCTTCTCAACCCCTAAAATGTTTCAAAGGAAAAAATGACAACGTGAACAAAACCAGACAAGTACCGAGCAAAGTGATTGATTCAGCGAATGGGCCAAAGAACTAAACCATCACAGCACACACATATCCATCAAAGGAATTTGGTTTCCTCACGCCATTAGTTGCAAATTACGTACAACTGGTTTTTTGCTTACATTTGCCCGTCCATGATTCTTATCAAACACATCTAGTTGGCTGGTTTGCACTGCAAAAGTAATAGCCAGTGGACCTCTGAATTAATGGAGCAACAAAAACGCAGAACCGCTCACCGCAGCACGAGGCGGCGCCGCCCTTCATTCCCCCGGACTGTGATAATATGAAAGCCATTCAAATGTATTGTGAGACAAACAACACATTCACTGCCGTGAAATTGGATAGTTTGGGCCGAATGTACGTGACTCTGACCTAGTGTTCTCACTGGTCGTCCATTTCTTGAAGTTGAACCCATAACAGAAACCTGGCTACGTGACTCCAGACTTAGCCCATCTAAAGCCTTTGTATCTATTAGCACAAAATCCAGTACGGAAGGGGAACCTTGGCTTTATATGTCTCGAGGAGCGGCCATTGAAACTCAGAGTCCTAAAATTTGGAATCCATGAATGTCAATGTTAGTAACCACCAAAGTCAGCCCACACCCCTTTTTCTTTTGTTTTCTGAATAATACTACTTGGAATTACCATTATGGCCTTATTTTTCATTCTGGTATTTAAATCGAAGGTATTGAACAAGGGACGCACCTGCATGCTGGAATAATATATATGTGAACGTAGACGGAACTTGGGGGGCGCCACAAAAAATTTTAAAACTTATTTTAAATAATTAAAATTTTTTAATAATTTTTATATTTCGTCCATTCAAATTTTAAAAAAAAAAAATTATAACATTTTTTCCTTGTCCCCTAATCTCAAATTTCTGATTCCATTTCAGCATGTGAGGTATTCTTAATAGTATGTTTAGCTCAAGTGTAACGAGAAAGTAAAAGAAAAAATATATAAAAATTTAATTATAAATATATTATCTGTGTCGTTTAATTTTAAAAAGAATTAAAAATTAAAATAAATGTAATAAGAAACATCGTATCTCTGACTCATCCAAATAGGATGAATTAAATGATAAATTAAATAAGAATTTACTGTGGTTCCGTTCTAACAAAATAAAGTAAAAATATTTTTCTATTTTTACTCGGCTCAACAGAAATAGAGGTGTCTATTTTGCAAACTAAACATAGCGCAAATCACAAAATATTCTTCTAACAAATGAGTTTGATAGATACATACAATTTGATAACAATGTTTCTTGTTTATTTCGTGATGGAAAAGAAAAACTTCAAAACATTATCGTAGCCTATTTCTTAATTCGAAGTGACATTAGATCCCAAGTCTTATCCAAAGGCAAAGGCAAAAAATGAGGTGTAAGGGCCCTCCACTGTGCCAAATTGTTGGTGTAACCATCAGATTTACGGGAATTGTTGGCCTTTCAGTCTTTCAACGGCTGCTGCGGACCCCAATTATGTTGGAGTCTGTAACCACGTGTATTTGTCTGGACTTTTCATTTTCAAAAATAAAAAAAATTCTAAATGAAATTAAAATTTTAAAATTACAAGATAAATTATATAAAAATATATTAAAAAGATAATTCTATAATTTTTTTAAAAATTAATTTTATTAAGACAAATTCTGCATGGAAAGTAATTTTTTATTTTCATCGATTTTATCTTCAACCTATTTTTGTCGAGCTATTCTGGTTATGATGTTTGTTTCCCTTTTTTTTTTATCCCCAAACAATTTTTCTTTTACCAATTTAGTCTTTCCATATATTTTTCTGGTTAACTTCTACTTCCTCCGTTCTACTAAAATTAATAGTTGTTGACTTGACACGATATTTTAGGTAAAAATAAAAATTAGAATATAATAATAATATAATATAATAAAAATAAAAAATATGTGAGTCCCATAATATTTTATGTCAAATCTAAAAATATAAATATAATATATGTGGGGTATATTGATTATTTTATAATAAATTGTATAGTAAAAACTTTCTTTTTAAGAAAAGTATCAAATTTAGTGGGACAGCTCAAAATAGTAAGTATGTCAATTTTAATAGGACGGAGAGAGTATTTTCCTTCGCATTTTTAATGGGCAAAAGTCGAAATCCACTTATTTCTCGCTAAATCACATTTGAAAATTCACTTATTTTCCTCTAAATCAAATCAGGTAAGAAAAATACTTCCGGTGAATTTCCTGATGAAGAAAAATACTTTCCAATTTTCTTAAAAACATTTTCAGTCATCGAAAACTTCTAGTGGAAGAAGATTTATACTTCCGTTTTAATTCCTTAAAGGTCTTCTAAACTCCAAAAATTAAAGAAAAAAAAATCCTCTCTCTTCTTAAAAAAAAACATTTTGAGCCGGAATTTTCACGAAACCCAACAAAAACCCCCAGTAAACTCCGAACGCCTCCTCCCGCGGCCAACTACACAGCGGGGAGCGATGCAAAGATGGTGCTAAAAGCTCCGGTCACTAGTGGCACTCCATTCGACATCAAAACCGCTGCGACCCTCTTTCGCCGCCTTGGTTTCCCGTCGTGCTCTGCACATTTCTTCTATTTTGTTTCACAAAATCTTTTCCCAAACCATAATTTTCCCCAAATTTGAAACCCTTCTAAATGCCCCCCACAAATTTCACAACCGTCCATATCCTCTAGCTTATCTTTTCTTCCTCCCACTGTAAGTCAAATTTCATTAATTTTTCTTTAAATAATTTTTTTTTTTTTTGCTTTTTGGGTTGTCTTTGTTTTCATGTTTGCTTGCATTTTTTGGCTGCTGAGAAAATGCAGGCAAAAGATTTATTTCTTTCGGAAAACTCAACAGAGTTGAAATTTCTTAATCCATGTGTAAAATATTTTTTAAATAAGTATTTTAAAATAGAAAGAATATTATTTTCTCGCCTTTTAAACGTATATCGGCATGCAAAGCTTTTCCGAGCAGCTTCGAAGTGTCAACGTCAAGGGTTGATAAGTGGAAAAACCCCACATGGCATATTTTGAATTTGAATGCGTAGCAGGGACGGAATTGCGACGTGTGGTTGGCATCTCTCTCTTAAATTTTTAAAAAATATTAGTATAAAATTACTTTGACCTCTTTAAATTTTTTAAAAATATAATTTACTTTTAATTTCACATTGCTGATTTTGTGATAAAATGAATACAAATATTATTAACGTGGAAATCGTGTTAAATGGTGTACAAGTCATTTTCGAAGCGGCGCGTCGCAGTTACTGCGGCTGCTGGGAAGCTCCGACCAGAGGATGGTCGTTACTCGGTTACTGACTCGGAGTCTGAATATTGATCTCACTGAAAAAGAAAGTTCTAATCATCCTCCTGGAAAACTCGGGAGAAAGTTTGCTCCGAAGACATTAATGAACATGCTTGAAGCTGAATTTTTTAAATCACGAACGAAGATTTTCAGGTCTAGTAGTTATATGTGCTGATTTTTTGGTTTATGGCTAGGAACTAATAGTCTCATGCTTCTCACATCTATAAAGTCTCGTGATTTTTATGAACACCGTGCGACCAGCTTACAGCAAACGTGGGATATTTTAATATATATTTGTATATTTTCCTCCTGAGTAATCTATAATTGAATGGCAAAGTGTTATCTTTTGACCTGCTAACATTTTTTCACTACTTTCAGAAAGACTTGGCTTTTGCATTGAGGGATTATGTAGGCCGAGAGAGTCCGCTATACTTGGCTCAGAGGCTCGAGGATCATTACAAGAACCTTAAGGGAGAAGGGCCAGAGATATACCTGAAAAGATATATTTATTTGAATATAATTAAAAAATAGTGCTAATTATTTAGGAAGACTGCCTGCGCTCGGAGGCTAATTTGGAATCCATGTTAATTACTTTCTTTTTTTCAAAATAAATGTTTATTTAATTTTTTATTTTATTTTAAAATAAATGTACGTTATATTTTTTAATTATTAATCATTAATATTTTCTTACGCTACCCCTTATATAATATAATAAATGTGGGAGACAAGAGAAAGATAGCGATAAGAGTAATTAATTTGGAAAGAAAAAAATATTTATTATGGTTATAGTTGAAATTTGATATAATATGTGTGCTAAATGATTAAATAAACGTCTATTTTAAAATGGAAAGAGTACCACCGAAGGCAGCCCACCGGCCATAAATTAATACTACTTGGAATTACAATTATAGCCTTATTTTTCATTTTTTGCATGTAAAATGAAAGTATCGAACAAGGGAGGCACCTGCTTGCTAGAATAATACATATGCGAGGTGTTTTTAATATTATGTTTGGTTGAAATAAAAAGAAAAGAAAAGGAAGAGGGAATATAAATTTAAAAGTAAATGTCGATTCGTTATGAAAAGAATTAGATATTAAAACAAATATAAAAAGAAATGTCATATCTCTAACTCATCCATCTATATAGAATGAATTCAAAGATAAATTGAATGAACAAGATGAGAATTTACTTCTCTTCCACTCTAAAAAAATAAGATAAAAATATTTGTTTATTTTTACTTTTCTTGATAGAAATAAAGGTGGAAAGGAATTCCTCTCAACTATACATAAATCACAAAACTTCCTCCAAACAAAACATTATTTACTAATACAGTTTGATAATGGTGTTTCTTTTTTTGTGTTGTGACTGAAAAGAAAAGCATTAACTTACCCGATTTCTTAAGTAATAGATATTAGATCCTAAAGGCAAACGTGTGGCGTAAGGGCACACTTTGACTGCCAAATTTTTGTTGCAACCATTAAATTTGTGGAAATTGTTGGCCTTTCAGTCTTTCATGGCTGCTGCGGACCACCAATTCACAAAGTCAAGAGAACGAGACCAGAAAGACGATTAAATATCTATCAAGCATGGAAATAAAAGATATTAGGTAGGAGACTCGAACGTTGTTCGGGATTATTTATTTATTTTTTTTGTTTAAACTATTTGTTTTTTATTTTATTAATTATAATTTTTTAATGTTGATTAGTTAAATTGTTAAAGTTTAGATGTATTATTTTGTTTAATTATATTATTCAATTATAAAATTTAATTAGTTATAGAAATTTAGTTATTAATGTTAAGTCTTATTTTGCTTTTAGACATTAGATTTCAAATTTATTGTTTTTATTAATGTGAGAAGCTATTCACATTTCCTATGTTGAATAGTGATCTACTATGAGATTTTTTATTGACAAACATAGTTAGTACATCTTGAAATTTATTTAGTTTGATTGAATTTTTTATGGTTGGTTTGGACGCTACATAGACATTGAAAAATTTCACTTCTAATTTTGAATGTTAATTGTCTGTCTAATTTTTCTCTTCAAAATTAAAGTATTCAGGAAAATGGACATTCATATCATATCCAATTCCAAAGAAGAAACATAAGTCCTCTGGCTATCGAGTTGCTTTTGATGGCTAGATAATTAAGAATCCTAACATTTGCAGTGAGTCTGGGCAGTGGAAAAGTGTGGGCATTGAGGAATTTTGGGTGGAAATGCAAACCCCAACACAGAATGTCAACAAACCAATAGTTTGATGACTTTTGAAGAAAAGCAATCATAAACTACTCCATTATACACAGTCTTGAAAGTATTTCAGGAAGCAAAACGAAATGTCTACACAATAGAAAGAGGGAGAAATTTTTGTGATGAAATTAGCACAATGTCCACTGTATTCCCATTACAACTTGGTTAAACAAAGTTCAAACTCTATCATTCACATTGCTGGCATTGGAGCGTCACCTGGATAAGACATAATTGAACCATTACTGTGACTGTACTTCCAATAATATAAATCAACCATATTATCATTCGAACCTTTAGAAAACATAAAATTCTTATCAGTTGTTCCAGCAAAAACATTAAGTTTGCTTTCATCCCCTATATAGGCAACACTCTTCCACTTGCTATCAGATCCATTTCTCCCAATCCCGCACTCTATCTCTTTCACAATGAGCTCCTTCGAAATTTCATCACGATTCTCTAAACTGGAATCCTTTGAAAGCTCTACACAAATCTGAGAATCTGTACCTAAGTTTTCAGTACCTAGTTTTCCACCGTTTGCTTCTTTTGCAACACTGCCTGAAGATTCTTCTTTGCAAACTTCCTTACTTTCTTCATCAACTTCCCCATCTAAATTCAACCTCAGAAAATACATCATTCATTACTGAAGTTGGGAATAGAGCAGTACAATTTTTCTAATGGACAAAAAAAATCTGCAACTAAGAAGAACCAAGATGATATGCAATAAAAACTGATCTTGACCAACTAGCAATTTGAAAGCAGTTTGCCAATAAATATGTAAAAATCACAAAGCAGAACTTGAATAAGGAGATAATGCATGGGTGTAAACATATATCTCTTTGTAGCAACAAAACTCAGAGGATATATTGTAGGAAAGCAAAAAGGTAGACATTGTAGTTTTGTAAGAATTATAATTTCAGACACTTCAATATTAGTTTACACAGAATCATATGATCAAAAGTATCAAAATACTATTGCAAATGATGTTCTACTTACGCTAATTCAAAACATTACCTTAAGACAACAAAGCTATCATCTATCATTTTTCTAGTGTAGTACAGAATGCATCATTCAAAGATATGGAATGTTCAATATCAATATGTTTAAATATTTCAATTCATTTTGGCGGATAACTACTTGAAAAAAATACGTGCGCATATTCATCAGACCCTGCAACTGTGAAATAGTGTGGGTTTCTTGGGTCTATAACAATGGCATTCAACCTTATGTTGTGCAAAGACTACCTATTTTCTGTGAATGCAGAGCAATGGAAAAGCTTTGTTGCAGAATCACTTCGAAGATCATATTGCAAAAGAAGTAAGGACCTAATATTGTAGAAGAAATGATGAGAAAGTATTTTCAAGTGAAAATGGTGCTTAGGTTACCAACCCGTTGAACTAAACCATCCTCAACACAACTATATAGTATATAACGGCTCCCAGTTCCACAGCAAGCTTATGCACACGACCATGGTGCTTACCTAGCCTTTTTGTTTCCACTTGACCATTTTCCAGAACCTCACCAAGCCTGACCTGTTATTAGGAGATTGATTCTTATCATGAAAGCTGAAAAGTTCCAAAATTAAGAATGCTGAATTTTAAGAAAGAAACAAATGAATTGATATCAAGTTCAAAGATTCTCTACAGAACTAAAAAGCTTCATCTCAACTGCCATAATCAAGGTAGGTAAAATACTTTCTGCTATAAAATCAGTTTTGCTAGGAACGAAGAATGACCATAAGACAATCACAACAGCGCGAGACTAAGATAATTCAAATGCTACACGCATGCTTTATGATTCATTTCCTTAATTCTTTTCTCTAATATTCAAAGAAATTTAAAAGGACTAATTTTAATGATCCAAAGCCAGTGATTACTACCTCAAAAAGAAGCTCATCAGAGCGGTGAATCAGAGCTGGGTCAATATATGGCCTGCTACTTGCACTACCGAAAGGCACCACTGGCCTAACATTAACTCCATAAAGATCTGGAATAAAAGAACACCCACATACAATAAGGTGAAGACACCTAAAAGACTACTATCTAGAACCTTACTTCGCTGTAGAATAAAGCTCCATAAAAAATGGGATAAAAGCTATATGCTTCCAAATTCCTAGGAGTTAGGATAGCTAGTAGGGTAAAGAAAAAAGATGGTAAGGGATGGAGGAAAAACAAAGCCATGGCCTCTGTGTTATGAAAAATTTTGCAGCTCTTAGTCATGAAGCCAATTCAATCTCTGTTGTAAGCTTCAAGGTGTATTCTGAAAAAGTAGATATTGATTCACAGTAAGACAAACAAACTCATAGTACATAAAAAAAAATGGAATGTCCACTGAAATAAAATTTTCAATAATTCTATTTAGTTCATCAAACACCAAAAGCCAAAAAACTACGACATATGAATTCAGACCGATTCCATATATGACAGAATGCAAAAGCTAAACCAAAATAAAATAAGATAAAAGTTCTCTACCTAATTTGTACTCTCATAAATTCTAAAAAATAAAATAAAAAAGCCCTAAATCCAACATATCAAATGAACAGATAAAACTTCACCACACTGAGAAACCTAACTCAAGAATTACATTAAAAGGCCGAACAATTACCTAGCAAAACTCTAAGACCTATTACATATAATGCACACTACAACAGTGTGGTTCTCTTGTCTCCGGCGACGATGCCTTCGCTCGCCTCTATGCCTCCGTCAAAGAGAACATCGAAGCGGCACTTCAAGTTGGTACACCCATGGAAATCCATCACCGGTCCTTCAACTGATGGACACGGACAATTCTCTTTAACTGCTTCTTGAGCGTCGTCTTGAACCGGCTTGGAGTGGCACAGTGGTTTAGTCTCCTCACTTGATTGACTACTTTTAAATCGTAGAACAGAAGTTGGGGAGAAAGGTTGTGGGACTCCTCGCAAGATGCGATATCTATGAAGCTTAATTGGAGAGATGTCGGAGAGAATTTGGAGTATGGCGGTTGAACTTGGTAGGTAGACAAATTCGAAGAGCCAACTATGGATTCTACAAAGAAGAACAGTGGAGATGTTGGGTTTTCAAGGAATTCTAGAAAGAAATGAAGTAAAGATTGTAGGAAAAAAAATAAACATAAATTAACATATATCAATATATTTGGCCATGAGTTGCTATGTGTCGCTATCATATAAAGTCAAGTGTCATAATAGGAGTATTCCTCTCCAACTTATATATATATATATATATATATATATATATATATGAGAGAGAGAGAGAGAGAGAGAGAGAGAGAGAGAGAGAGAGAGAGAGAGAGAGAGAGAGAGAGAGAGAGAGAGAGAGAGATTTTTGAACACTCCAATTCACTGCAATTGCTGAGGAAGTCAAGAGTTGCTAGACCAGAAGGACTATCAAATTCTATCAACCATGAAAATAAAAGATATCCTGGAAGACCCCCCAATTCACTGCAAAGGAAGCCAAGAGTAAGAGACCAAAGTAATGATGAAATTTTTAGGTGTTATAATTTTTATTGCACGTAATACAATTATTTAAAGAATTCGAGGTACGTATACAAATACACCTAATTTTTTTTTTATCAAATTCTATCAACCAGAAAAACTAAAAGAAAAATGAAATATATTAGTAGTATTTACTCGTGTAGCCAATGAAAGGGACACGTTGGAGTCAACCCCACCATTCTATAATGCAAGCCAAACTTTCCATTTAAAAAAAAAAAAAAAAAGTCTTCTAACTAGTGATGGAATTAAAATTTTAAAATTAAAGGATAAATTATAAAAAAATAATATATTGAAAAATAATTTTTTATTTTTAAAAAATCAAAACAAAAGATAAATTTCACAAAATTTAAAAAATTTTTAGTTTTATTACGACAAAACTGAACTTTTTCCAAGTTTTGAAGGGTGGGGTGCCGTATATAGATTCTTCTTAGAATGAACAGTCTTTAATTAATATTAAAAGTTGCACGTTTTAAACGAAGGCATATTCACGGGTTTTTTCCTTAAATATTTTTATTTTGATAAAATTGGTCCTTATTTTTTATTTTTAATTTTTTAAGTTTTTCATAAATTTTCGTGTAAATTATTTAGTCATTCTGATTCAATTCTGACAAGTTAACTAATCAATTCAAGCGTTGATTATTTAATGAATGACAAATTTGTTATTTTACTATATATACATTTAAAAAAATAAGATAAATTTGTGAATTTAGTCTTTGAACTTTTTTGTCTTAGCATCATTGGTCTCTATTTTTTTTAAAAATTTTATAAGTCCTCTATCTTTTATCTTTTGACACATTAGGTCATTTCACTAATTAAGTGATAATAAAAATCTATTATCAAACTCACATTAATTAATTAAATACTTAATATTATTTTTATCAAATCCACTTAATAGAATGAGTAATTAATTAATTAATTTTAAGTGATTAAGTATATCACAATGTTGCTTTTTAACTCCATAAATTTTTTTCTAAAATTTAAAATCATATTTATATGTTTTATTATAAAGTTATATTATAAATGTAATCTAAGTATACTATTAAGGTAAATTTTGAATTTGAAATTAAAAGATAGAATTTGAAAAATAAATTAATTACAATTTATTTTTACACTATATTTTTAAAATTTTAAATTAAATATAAAATAATAACAATAATTAGATATAATTCAACCTTTTATAACTTTCATTTTATTTAATGTATTTGATAATAAATTCTTATTATTACTTAATTTATTAACATGTACTAATCGTATTGTAAATTTTAAATGAAATAAAAATGATTTAAGTTTGAAATCTAAATATATTATATGTTATCTAATTATTATTTTTTTGGTATTTAATTTATATTATAACAAAAGATAATATAAAATAAATTATAATTAATAAAATATTTATATTATATTTTTAAAAATTCAATATTTTAGTATTTAAAGTTTGATATTCAAACTTCACTGCAAATAGATCTTGAATTATGATTTTATTTGATAAAATTAAAATTTGAATATTTAAGTAATGAATTTTAAAAATTGAAGTTGAAAGATTGAATTCTGAAATTTGAGGTTTGAATATGAAGTTTGAATTAATTATAATTCATTTTTACATTATATTTTATTATAATTTCGATTAAATATAAAAGAATATTAATAATTAGATGAATATTTAACTTATTCAAACTTCAAACTTAAGTAACTTTTAATTCACTTAAAATTTATAACAGGATTTTGATACGTCTTAATTAATAGAGTGACAACAAAAATTATTATTAAATGCACTTAAATAATTAAGTATCTTAGTATCTTAATATTTTTAACTTTAAAAGTGGCAAAAAAGACCTAATGTGTCAAAACAAAAAACAAAAAAAAAAAAAAGATAGAGAACTTATAAAGTTAAAAAAAAAAAAGAATAAGGACCAATCATATCAAAATAAAGAAATTCAGGGACTAAAGTCACCAATTTATCTTATTTTTTTAGGTGAGTGTACAGTAAAATGACAATTTACCCTTCCTTAAATAGTCAACGGCAGAATTGACTAGTTGACTCGTCAGAATTGGGTCGGAATGACTAAATAATTCGTACGAAAATTTATAAAAGATATAAAAAATTAAAAATTAAAAATTAAAAATAAGGATTAATCATATAAAAAAAAATTTAAGGATAAAACCCGCTAATTTACCTTAAACAAATGTTGGCAATTTGCCGGCTTGCATTAGTTTCGACAAAGCCTTTCCAAGCAGGAAATATTTAGGTGGACCTGATCCACCGTGGACCACCGCATCAAGTGTTGTACAATATACATTGAAAGTTATATACTTTTAGAAATGTACAATACATTAATGCCCTGGTCCACGGTAGACGCGACCCCTCAGCATGCTCGGTCCAAGAATGACATCGTCGGCCACTGCTTAAATATCGACCCCATGCGTAGCGGCATCGGTCATCGACCCAGCACCGGGGAGGCTTCGGCTCAGGGGGACTACGGCCGTTCGCGGGGAGAACGGACGGGTCCTCAGACTCCCGGCCCGACACACTTGGCTAAAAAAAAGACCAATTATCGGCGGTCGTCCTCACGGTGCGTCTATCGGCCCGACTCAGGCAGGACACAACCAAATCGTTCTGCCAAGTGAAAACGATGATGCACCACCATCCATAGAAGACCCTGTCCACCCAAGAATTTCCCTTCCCAAGCGATTTCGAAATTTATGAGAAATTCTTACATGGACCGTGGACCAAATGCATTGATGAGTTGTACCGTATAACTTATGTTGCACGCAGTACAACTTATCAATACAGTTGGTCCATAAACCATTCGTTCATACTAGAATTTTCCGAAATTTAAACATCAAACACCCACATAGTACTATATTATGTTTGCCGCAGCAGTCACGGAATTACGACGCGAGGTTGGCTTCTTTTAAAATATTAGTATCTTTTAAATTTGTTTTGACTCCTTTAAAAAAATTATAATTTATATAATTTATTAACTCTAAATTATTGATTTTGTGATAGAATTAATAATGCTATTAACATGGAAATCATGTTAAATGGTCTAGAAGTCATTTTCCAAGCAGCGGGTCGCAGTTACTGTTACATCGCAAGCGTCCGTTTATTTAACTTTTTTTTTTATATCTAAATTATTTTCCATTTTGATGTATATAAATACTCCACTCTATCGATGAAGAAATCATCTACAAGTCCCACTTTCACCTTCCTGTAGAGAGCATAGAGTTTGAACATCCTCTTATATATTTCCTGCTTCAGATGGCATGCTTCAATAATTCTCAATCTCTTTTTCTTCCTCGGGGAGAAGTTGCAGCATTTGGTGAACCAAAACTCTCGGCAGGGCTAAACTTTGCAGTGCCAACTCTATATAAAAAGGCCTCTGCGGCCTCAGTTTCTTGCTCGGCACTAGGCCAAGACATGGCTGCTGCGGCTGGTTCACTTGGCTCGGAAGCTCTGACCAGAGGGTGGTCTTCACTCATTCGGAGACTGAATCTTGATGTGGCTGAAAAAGAAAGTTCCAATCATACTTCCGGAAAATTCGGGAGGTTCGGTGGAAAGTTTGTTCCGGAGACACTAATCGCTAGTTTGAACATGCTTGAAGCTGAATTTAACTTGGCTTTAAATGACGAAGATTTTCAGGTCTGTATAGGTTTTCTTTCTAGTAGTTATATGTGCTGATTTTTTGGTTTATAGCTAGGAAAGTCTCATGGTTCTTACATGTGTAAAGTCTCCTGATTTTTTATGAACACCATGACCTTACAGCAAACGTGATATATAGAGGATTTGCATATGATCTTTTATTTTTTTTTTCTCCTGAGTAATCTATAATTGAATGGCAAAGTGTTATCTTTTGACCTGGTAAAAAATTTTCACTTTCAGAAAGAGTTGGGAATAGCATTGAGGGATTATGTAGGCCGAGAAAGTCCTCTATACTTCGCTCAGAGGCTCACGGATCATTACAAGAACAGTAAGGGAGAAGGGCCAAAGATATATCTGAAAAGGGAGGATCTAATGCACGGTGGAGCTCACAAGATCAACAATGCCATTGCACAAGCTATGCTCGCTAAACGCTTGGGCCGAAATAACATTATCACTGCCACCGGTGCCGGACAGCATGGTGTTGCCACTGCCGCTGCGTGTGCTAAACTTTCTTTGGAGTGCACGGTATTCATGGGAACCGCGGATGTGGAGAGACAGGCATCAAATGTGCTCCTGATGAAACATCTCGGCGCTCAGGTACTAAAAAAGTATATCAAAAGATAATAGAAATCAAACGCATATCCGCTTTATTGCATTCCTAAAGTACATATGTTGCAAAAGTGCAGGTTAACGTTGTTGAAGGGAGCTTCAAGGATGCAATGTCAGAAGCAATCCGGAACTGGGTAGGAAACTTGTACACCAGCTATTACTTGGCAGGTACAGCCGTAGGGCCTCACCCTGGCCCTACCATGGTACGTGAATTTCAATCTGTAATCGGCAAAGAAACAAGGAAACAGGCAGACGAGAAGTGGGGTGGGAAGCCAGATGTATTGGTGGCTTGTGTAGGGAGTGGATCTAATGCGCTTGGGCTGTTCCATGAATTTATTGGAGATGAAGATGTGAGGTTGATCGGCGTTGAAGCTGCCGGGCTTGGCTTAGATGCAGGACCACATTCAGCAACCTTGACCAGAGGAGAAATTGGGGTCTTCCACGGAGCTCTAAGCTATCTGTTGCAAGATGAGGAAGGACAGATCATTGAACCACGTTCAATAGGTGTCGGGTAAGGTTTAAAATATTCACATCAAATTTTAGTACTTCAACTAGGCATAAAAAAAAACATTTGCTTAAATCTGTTTTAGAAAGTTTGCAGTAGTTTAAAAAGGAAAATTGCCATGTTGATCACTCCAATGGTCCCAAAAAGTTCAGAGAAACTAGGACACACAAAAACGATACCCTTCACCCTTGGGTATAGGGACGGTTTGGCAGATACTTCAGGCTCTTAAATGTTGGGACCTTGGCAGTGTTGCTTAGATACTTCACTTCTATCAGAAATAAAAAATAGTGGATTGGACGTCCAGAATTAAGCTTATTGATTGCGAACTTGCAGACTGGAGTATCCAGGGGTTAGCCCGGAGCTGAGCTTTCTTAAAGAAATGGGGCGTGCTGAATTTTACAGTGTCACGGACGAAGAGGCTTTAGATGGTATAATACCAGCATACCACCACTATTCTTTAGCAGTAATTTTGTTACTTGAGCTTATGTATTGCAGACCTAATTTATTTGCAATGGTCGTCTTCTTGCAGCTTACGAACGACTGTGTCGATTAGAAGGAATATTCCCAGCTCTGGAGGCCTGTCATGCACTTGCATATCTTGAAAAACTTTGCCCTACTCTAGAAAATGGCACAAAGGTGGTAGTTAACTGCAGCGGCCGGGGAGACAAGGATGCTGCAATAGTCTTCAACCGCAAACAAGAAAGAACTGAAACACAAATGAATATGAATTGATGACTGATATTTTTCCTTGTTCATTCTTGAAAAAATCAATTTCTGCAAGAAAATATTCTCCATATACAATTGGGAAGGTAGATTATTAATAAAAAGTTGCAAATATCGTTGTAAGAGCTAAGAACCTTAAGCGTGGAAGGAAAGAGGACCACCCACCCAAGAAAAGTTTGTGGACAGGAGACGAAAGACTCTATAACTTCCATTTTCGAAGAACTACTTCTTTGCACACTACAGTGGCGGCGTGAAATAGCCATCTCCATCATGAAGAAGATGATTGATCGTGTAGAGTTCAAAAGGCACTACCTTGCCTTGATAAAGGCAAGGCTGTATAGCTTGTCCCACAAACATTCAAAGGTTGGGGACCAAGGAAAGCCGATAAGAATAAGAACATTGGTTGATTTACGCAGTTTTTATGTTAAAGTCTGCATTTTGAGTCTTGAAATTATGAGATACACATGATGACGTAGATACCGAATACCGAAATCACCGACGCCATACCCTGCAAAAATTTACAATTTAATTTTTTATTTTAATAAAAAAAATGAATCTATTATAAGTAAATTTTAATTTATAAAATATTGATAATTTTATCATTTATTTCAAGTAGATTAGAATATAAATTTTTTTATAAAATTTTAAAATTATATTTATATATATATATATTTTTTTAAAATTAAATATAATTTCAATCCAAATACACATTATTATTTCTGTTTTTAATAAAAAAATATTTCCTTAAATTTGATTTAACTAGGTAATCCAATCCATATGTGACACGACATCCATTAGACGTTTGATCGGGACAACTCACCAACTTTAGGCTTGTTTTGGTTCGCGGAGAATAGGGGGAGGAAAGAGAAGGAGGAGTGACATATCTTACTTCTACTAAGAAAAGTTAATGTATTTATTCTTATTTTATTTAGTTGGAGTGAAAATAAGAAGGAACGGGGATGAAAGAAGAGAGAGAATAATTAATTTAGTTTACTATTTTATCCCTCATTATCTATTTTATTAAAATTTTTAATGTTAAAAATGTGGTTAAAATTATCATTAGTATTCCTCCTTTATTTTTTCTCTCTCTTAATCCCTCCGAATTGAGAGAGGAGGAAAAGGTGATGTGGAGAGGGAGTGATACCTCTCCTGCTTTACTCTTCCCCGTGTCTACACCTGTTTAGGTGTAACTCCACCCGTCTAGATGTAACTCCACCCGAAGATAAGATGGAAGATTTTAGTTCGAACGAAACATCAAATCTTTGGAAACTAAAATCAAACGTCTTTTCGAGTCAGCAAAGGCCATATGAAGATTGGCTGTAGTAATTGAAGGCTGAAACCCAGAAATCTTTGAGCCAGAAATGGATGCATGAAAATAAGGAGGAAGATTTTAAACAAAAAGATGGGCGTCAGAAGCTGTTGAAAATAGAAACTCAATTTGCCACCAATTGATAGATGATAGGCAGATGAGATCCCATGGAAAACTGAAATCTTGGTGCTAATAATAAGATTTCCTTTTAGTTGAATTCACCCCATGACTTGAGGGATGTACAACACTAGATATTTAATGGATGCATGCAGCATATTGCTTGCTACATATATTTTAGACTTTAGCTTTAGTTGGTTTCCTCCTGGGACCAGAAGCATTGAGATTCAGATGCTACTTCTTGATGATGAAATTTAAGAAATGTACAACACTAGATTTTTTTTTTTTTTTTTAACCACATACGGCCATCATGTTCATTTCTTACACATATACCAAATAGTCACATAATAAATAAATGTGAGCAATCAACATAAGTATACCAATATTAACAGTCTCCTCAAGTAAACGGCCCCAAATCAGTTTCTATTGCAAAGTAACAAAAGTAAGCTCAATATCAACTCACTTCTAACGGTATATAATTTTCAATCCAATCGAAATATAAACTGAGAACCAAATATATTGTTCTGCAGTTGAACCTCTTCAGCTCATAGTGACTATGACAAAGATACAGAGCTTGGTGTCAATAAAGTAGGCCGGCAAGTTTACATCAGAATGATATCCAGCATAGATAATACAAAGACAACAGAATGTCAAGATATTACAAGATGACCACCCAAAGAACTTGTCATCCGCATCCATGAAAATCCTCCAGCTCAGCAAGATGAGCTGCCACCGGCATGCTTTACTATCTAGATTTTCGGAAATACATGCACCAGAAAAAAGTGCAACCCTCACAAATAGTCATCTGAAAGTTATACGGACTGTAGTCATTCTGACATCATAATCGCTGCACACTTGCAATACTGTTTGAAGCCCTAATGGCCCTCTGATCCTGCCCAAGAAAAAAAGGGGAAAAAAAGGCAAAAGCAAAAGATCCTACCACATAATTCTGAATTCTATATAAGAGAAAAGAACCAATATTGCAACAGCATTTGTGACCTTTTTCTGCGAGAAATTTGAATGGTACAATTCCAATTATACATTTACATGATTCTGGCACACTACACAGATTATTGAGAAATGAAGCAACTCGATATTAAATTACAGTAAACCTAGAAGCCGCTGCCCTATAATCTAACTCCGCAATCTTTTCCTTTCACTACCCTCTTCAATATAACCCTGCAGAAAATGAAGGGTGAGCCAGATTAAAGACGATATTCAAACAGTTTAGCATTAGCAGTTTCAGATATTCACGGCCAACATGCACTCGAGCAATGTGGGAACTTCAAATAAGCATTGCCAATAACAGAGCAATTTAAACTAACAGCTATAAGCCAAAGTACTAATTGCCAATATCAAGGATTACCAAAAACATTCAGTTTATGAACATTCAAGAAGCAACAGAAACAATCAATCATGAAGTACTACTGCCGTCCTAGTCCACTTGGCCCCCCAACAGAAGCAGAATTATTTTGATTCAGTTTCAATACTAGTCTTAAATGCATAATATTATCCCTCCCAATGCAGTCAAAAGAATGAGAACTCGAGTAGTTTCCCTAATAAGACGCAATGACAGTAGAAACATGGATGTTTAGATCAATCTAACAAGAAACAAAGGAGACAACAACTATACAGAATTTAAAAAAGTGAAGGATCAACACATTTATGAGCCAGACATCAACAAGTGCTGAAAAAAGAATGCAAAAATTGGTTACCGCTTCATTTCTCTGAAAATCTTCAGCAGAAACCCCACCGGTCTCTGACCTGCATTTAGCATGCACTATCCGGCCCAACTGAGACCTATCCATCCCAGCCATTAATCCACTTGGTGCATTCATGTAGACAGCCCCCTTGTACATCCATTCTTCAGTCTCGTCACTATAAAAATCATCGAAAGGCTCCCCACATAATGCACAAGCTTTCTGATCATCATCAGCAGGAACAGCCATTTCTTCATCATCATTAGTTTCCACAGCATTCTCAGTGGGCAAAAACCCAGGAACTGCATCAGTTCCCAATGCCTCGGCACTACTAAGCCACATGCTGACATTTACAAACCACTTGCGAGAAGGCTTCTGCTTGCGGTTTTTTGATATTCGGTTCTTGGTAACATGCCAATCCATATGAGTGCTGTGTGCCTCTTGACACTTGAATCGGAGGCCACATGTTGTGCATTGTCTAGGAAGATCAGCATATAGAGCAGTTATTGCAGATTCATGTCGCACCTTAAGGAGGTCTTGATTAAATTCAAGGCCCACAGAATCCTAACATTGACCACAGCATTGAGATCATTTCCTTCATAAATTAAGCACAAAATATAATTGTCAATTGTTGCAGAGGAGCATTTACCTGTAGAGGAGGAGCCTGATTTGTTAATGAGATTACCCCTTGGGCCATTAGAGTATTAATCAACCCAGATAATGC
The DNA here is from genome assembly GCA_026120185.1 of Voacanga thouarsii. Classification (NCBI taxonomy): domain Eukaryota; kingdom Viridiplantae; phylum Streptophyta; class Magnoliopsida; order Gentianales; family Apocynaceae; genus Voacanga; species Voacanga thouarsii. The sequence continues at coordinate 3,012,001 of JANUWF010002172.1, forward strand.
ACCTCCAGCTGGAGGATTAGGGCCTATTGGTCCTTGATTTTGAGAAATTGGCAACATTTGGGATGAGACAGGGGAAGGACCTCGGGGTATTGGTGACAAAGCTCCCGGTAATTGAAATGGAATATTTGCGATACGAACAGTTGAATGAACACTATGAATGTTGTTTGGTGCAACAGTGCTTATAGGAGCAACATGACCTTGCGGAGGAATGTACGGATGATCTAGAGGTGGTCTTACCAAACGAGATGGAGCTGAAACTGAAGAAGCTGGAACCAAATTCTGATGTGCTTCCCGCACCAGTCGTGGCTGTGGTTGCGATAAATTAATTTGTGCAGGGAATTGCTGATTTACAGGAATAAGTCCATGCTTCTGAGCTGAAAACTGAGGCACATTGATCTGTGATTTGCTCTCAATAGTATCCAATTGCTGCAAAGGAAAAGTAGATTTAGTTGGACCTTGATGGGTAGCTGCAGTAGGCTGGTATCCAATCTTTTCATGTGTCTGAGGACCACGGAGATAAGAGGGACGATAAGAACTGTGCATATTTGCAGGAGGCCATGCTCCTGCTGAAGCTGGTCCTGCTGGCTGCATTTCAGGAGGTAAGGGATCAAACCCAGATGAACTAATTTTCGTAGCAAGAGCTGAAGAACCCCGAACTCGTCCATCTGCATTTTGGAAACTGCCAATTAATGGAGGTTTCTGCTCAGCTGGCGGTGCTGAAAACAGCATTTGACGATTCCTTCCAACCCCTTTTACACTAAATGGATGCTGTGATGACTGTGCAAGGCTTTTGGGCAAATTAAAACCTTCTTGAATGAAATGAGAACCAGGAACCTGAGTTTTCTCATTATGGAATCCAGCAATCCTGTCAATTACTCCCGGACCAGACTGCTAAAGAAAAGTTGACAGCAAGATGCTTTAGAAAGCGTTTCCTCATCAAACAACTTAAAGCATAAAATAACAACAATAGACCAATAAACTGAACCACCCAAATCTTTCCTCTTTCTAGAAGTATTCCTATCTAATATCTATGTTTATGATAATTTTGCATCTACTCCTATTTCCACACAAAATGAAAAACAGCAAGTTGCATTATACAATTGTCAAATACGACGCACAGAATAACTCAAAATATTCTATCGCATAAAGAAAGAGATAGTAGCTTAGTGAAGCTACAGTCAGCTTGAAAAGGGCAGTAAATTGTTGAATATTTTTTAAATCAAGGCCGTAGGACTAACAACATTACTTTCAACGTGATGGGTATGTCACCCATGTGTATAACTGCACTTCTCATTAATACCAATAAACTCCTGAATACTTATTCTACCTATCAATTATAATTCATAGATCATCTCAGAGGAAGGCCTAGAACTAAACTGAATGACAAAGCACAAGAACCATACACTGATTGCAGAAACATCCTCATTTGCAAAGGAGTCATTAAACACAGAAAGTTGGCCTTGATTAGACAAATTGCTTCTGAAATTAGTTGTTGTCAAAGGTGCACCAGGGCGTCTTCCAGAGGTTGGTCTTGACCTAAAATTTGCAGGCGGTGGGATGGATGATGAAAACAAGTCACTACTCCGGCCACTATCCACTAAGGTAGGGCTCATATCCTCCCAGTTAAATTCTTCCTCTTCAGTATTTTGCCATGTCTTCAAAGGCACATTTTTGTGAGTGCCATTCACATTCAGGTTATCAACCTTTAGATGTTTGTGGTTTGATGACCTCTCCCGTTCATCAATTCCATAAGCATCAATCAATGCTCTGGGTCTATCAAGATTAATTCCGTTCTTGTATTTGTGTGCTGCAGAAGTTTCAAACAGCCTGCCCATATCATCAGGCAAAACATTCCTTTGCCAGTCAACTGCTCTGCTGAAGCTATGATCAAATCCAGAATGAGATGGTGAGGCTCTTTCCGCACCTCTTCTGGGAGAACCATCCACAGCAAGATCATCAACTGAAGGCGATAAGGATCTGCCACGCTTAACTTGATAGGGAGCAGATGACCTGGAAATCCTGGCAGAACCTGCATGGCCATGACCACTTGAGCTCAACCTTTCAGCTCCAACCTGTGAGGGGTTCAACTCTGCATTATCAGAATTCTATTCATCATATGCAATAACACTTTTAGGGTGATTTGTGTTTGCTGTTGAAGTACTTTTTCTAGCAGGTTGGGTGCTTTGCAAGTGTTAAATGTAAATGGTAGATTTGACAGTTTCCTTTCAAACATGTTTTTATAAGACAAAGCATTTATAAAAAAGAGCAGGTTCTAGATAATGAACCTCTACTTTTTACTGTTTATGTACAAATAAAATTCAAATATGAAACAAAGAAGCCTGCAGTGGAATTCAGTGAAACAACCTTTTCCTTCATATTTCCATCCAAAGAGGTTTGCTAAAGTGAACACTGAAAGATGTTTATGAGTGCCTTAGCCCATCAGATTTAAGTAAATTCAGGAGGGGATCTCAATATATTTGAATGGCTCTGCTTTGTCCATCATTTTGATAGACAGTTATGTTGACATTTTACCCATGCAAAAGACCTGGGTTCAAGTTCCCATTCCCTAGCTGCATGTCACTACTATATATGTACAGCCTGTTAGGGCAGATGAACAACTGGTCCTCTTTTATAACACAGAAACAACCCATGTTACAAGACATGTGAGCCCTCAGCCATTCTTTAACATACTATATTTAAGTACTTAAGAGAATCAATCCAAAGTAAAACCACACAAACGTGTTTGCCAGTTCAAAGAGAGTAGATAAAGTCATAAAGAAGATAAATCACATATTTTATGTTATTTTTATGCATGTAATGAAGGAATAATTGTTCTCGGCGAAGAATGCACTTATGCATGTAGTATGAAAATTTTTGAAGTCAAACCTCATAATGTTTCATCTAAAAACTACTATCTCATATCAGAAAAACAGGTTTTTCATGCAAAATAATGGGTAGCATATGACTACGTAGCCTGTCTACCACCCCCTCCTCCCCCCCTCTTCTCTCCCTGTCAAGCTAGTAACAGATTTTAGTAGCCAACAGATTGTGTTGCCCTACTCAAAATGCAGGCCCATGAACTAGCTAGTACTGATCATGTCTCTACTTGTTCTGCAGTGTCTGATTTACCCACGAGTATAGGTGGTCTTTGGGGAAGGGGGAAAGAAAGCCCAAAATAATTAGAATAGAAAAGAGAAGTTCAAATCAAGGCTCACAGTATCTGAAGTTGTATGACTAATCTGCCGTCTTGCTTCCAAGTATTTTGGGTTTACATGTATGCCATGAGTTGGTCGGGGAGATTCTGATGCTCTTAAAGAAGTCAAGCTAGAAGATTGATTATTTAATGATGGGGAAAACTGTAAATGGGCCTCAATCTTCCTAAGTACAGATGATGGAAACACTGCTGACCAGGTTCCAAAGAGGTGCCGCATTGCAGGATACATGTTAGAGTTCACTTGCCTGTATGCTTCACAGAAGACCTTGACAAAGATAAACAGGATCCAAGTAAGATATCTGGCAGATATTACCATTAAACAAGATGTGACATCAATGTTCCTGAATCATACACATGGCATAATTGATTACCTCAGGTAAACGGGCAGCAAAATGTGTTACATATTCCCTTCCAATATTTTTCACAATACTATCCAAGAGATATAGAGAAGGCAGTTTTTGTTCAACTGGAACCTGAAAACAACAATTTCCAGATAATGATTTCTCCATCAATTTCGTATACAAAAGCTGTAATCTAATAAATAACCAGAATTTTCTTTTTCCTATAACAGATCACATGCCATTAACTACATAAAAACAAACAAACTAAAAGAACTGGATGTCCTTCAAGTTACCAGAAGCAGTGAAGGAAATTTCAGGGGGGAAAATGCCATTTGTAAAATATGAAACAAATTTAAATGAATTAAATTCAAGTAATATGTCTAAATTCAAGTGTGGAAAACAATTTGTCCGTAACTCTTGCAATACAAATGCATTGTTTTGTCCTTAAATTGGGGGGGGGGGGGTTCCTAGAGCTATCTCTTGGAACATTCTTTGTTATGATCACTTTCTTCAAAAGAATTATAAAATTAAGTGCCTTAATTCTTGCATTTAGCAACCAACATTTTGACAGACAATAAATGAATCCGTAACATCCGAGCGACCAATTCGGATAAGTTCATAATCCTCAAGAGAGAAATTTGATATCTGCGCCCAAGAAGGAATTTGTTTAATATCATTTATAATTCCGTGCAATAGTTTTGATATATACGCTCAATAATTGTTGAGAAACTGAGAGACAGCCCAAAAAAAAGAAGAACAAGAGTAGAACTGCAAACTTTTCTACATTGCAACACTTGCAACACCGTTCACTTGTGAAATTCAATTACAACTCACTACAAATCCAACAAAAATTTTGGAACGTTACAAAATTCCAAAACCATCCCCACAAAACCCTACCTCAAGAATCCGAGCGCAAATAGCATCGGCAATTCCTTGGCCATGTTCCCTCTGCTCTCCGGCGATTATTGTGAGGTCAGTAATCACCGGCTTCGAATTAAAAATAAGTTCGGATAACAACAATTCGTAAGGCCTCACCACCTCATCCGTACTAAGAGATACAACCTCGTCTTCCGAAACCCTAACTTCATCTTCTCTTTCTTTCACCATGGCCCGAAACCGGTCCAAAATTGGCGACAGCCCCGGCTTCGAAACGACGTCACTTGGCATTGCCTTAACAGAGTTGGCAAACCCGCCGCTGCCACTACTTACAGCTTTAGGGTTCTCAAATCTCGCTTCATCCATTGACGATAAGATATATATCTAAAAGAGAAAGGAAATAAAAAAAAGCTTTTAGAGTGAAGAGTGAGAGGGTGTCAGAGTAAAGATTAGGGTTTTGAACCACCGGCGGTGGGGGAGAATTGACCAGGCTATAATACAGCCCATTGGAAGAGGGTTTTAGAGAGAGAGAGATGGAAGAGGAATCCAGAGAGGAAGTTGCAGTGCTGTAGAGACGATTTCTATATATATGGCAATTGATTTTAGGAACTATATTTCAGGGATGCGTCCGGAGAAAGAAGAAGGAATAAAGGGGGATTAAACGGTTATGAAACGTGACCCTCTCCACGGCCTCTAGAGAATAAGACTGGGCCTAGGATTTTGGAATTTTCTCTAATTTTTCCATGCCCTATAAAAGGAAAGTGTCCGACGATTTTTCTTTTGCTTTTTTTTCCTTAAATAAAAAATTTGGAAAAAAAACTACGTAATTAATTTTTGAGGAAGTAATAATATTTTGACCAAACTAAACTGAAATGGAATTTTTTTTTAAAGAAAATGGAATTAAATTCATCGTAAATCAAATCAAATTTTAATTTTAATTTGGTTTTAAATTTTTTATTTTTTTGAAATACTTAAAATTATTCATGTAAAAATAAATAAAAATATTTAAATTATATAATTAAAAGTATAAATTAATTAATTGATTGTAATTTATTTTTTTAGAAATTTAGGAATTTTATAAGTTACAAATAAAAAGATTGTCAAAATTAATAATGTTTAGTTTGGAATTAGAAAGACAAAAATTATTTTGTGTTAGTTAACAAAAGAAATTGAATTTAAATAAATTTTATTTAGTAAATCTCTTCATACCCTTTTTTTCTATTGAAGTGGCATGTATTTTTTAAAAAATTTAAAATTATATAAAAAAGTTATAATTCGAAATTGAAGGTAAATTTTTTAAATAAATAAATAGAAAGTGGGATTATTTTTCTTTATTTAGATCAATAATAATGGATCTCACGAGCCCAGAGCAAGGGCGTTTAATTTTGCATGGATGACAAAAAGATCCACACTAGAAAATTTTGAGGTCAAAGGGAAGAAACCATACGATGTCGTAAAAAGCAGAGCTTTTCACTGCCAAACTCAACTTCTTCCGCAAAACGGTACACCCTGCCGCTGGGTTTCTTCCTCATCTCCGCCGTGGACGTTATCTTCTACAAGGTATCAATTTTTCATTGAAAAATACACTCTGCGGTGTTTTTCTAACTCTCCTGCGGCCTTACCGCCATAGCTAAAGAAGCCACCGCAATTATAATATTGATATTTTTGTTCATCAATACATTAGTACTTGGATTTATTGGTTCTTTGTTGATCCTTGATTTTATTAAAATATGAGATTTATTTTATTATTGGCATGGAATCCTTCTTTCATCTCCACATAAAGTTGTTTCTTTCTTTGTTTCTGATATGCTTCTCCGATTTGGAACTACAAGTTAAGTGAACTGCATCTATACATTATAAAGCTAGTTCCTCCTCGATACACCCCTTAATTTGAGAGGAGGTGAGCATTTTCAAGGCTGTCAGTTTGATTCACCCCTTAATTCAAATGCTATTAGGTAAACAAAACCATAGAAGTTCATTTCTCCTTGAAGAGGCCAAGTCAAGATGCCAAAACTATTGCTCTTGTCGTCTTTCATGAAATCTCCCTGAAAATAGTATTCCATAAGAGTTCATTTAAGCATATGTGGGGGCAAACTGAATGAATACTTCAGCAGTGACTTACCAACTCCAAAACTGAAGTTGTCCTATACCAAGTAAGAAATGCAAACACATAATAGAAGTTCCAACTCTATGTATTATAGTTTTGACAACTTGAATAAAAACCAGAAAAGCAGAGAAAGATTGTATGCCCCCATATTTTTCATGGGGAGACATCAGTTCCTCATTCCCAGAAATCTGTTCACTCATTTCATTGAGAATTCATCCTGCAACCAAGGCACTTACAGCCCTCCCGGATGCCTTTCATATAGAAATCATACCAGTCTTTGTTCCTCCACATCACAACATGCTCCACATTGTCCACCACTACAGTCAGCAATCATATGAGTTTGTGACCAATCTCTGCTCCAATAAGAATTCTCTGCACTAAAGGCATAACATTCTCCACTTCATCATCTCTTTGTTTGTATTTCACCGACAGTTTTCAGGTTGGGAAGATCTAAGATAGATGTCATATGGCACATGTATGCCTTTTCGCCAAAATCTCCAGGAACCATATTTTCCCTAGAACTTAGCTCCCACTCTACACACATGGTATGAGGACTAAGTCAGCTAAGTGTTGTGCAGGACTTGGTGTTCCACCATGTAAGGGTGTACATCAGTAAAATTCTACTTCATTTGACGTTGATATCTTTCATCAATTTGATTTTTTTTTTTGGGCATGTGTTCGTGGAAGAACATGAAACTAATTGAAACACTATTTTTTTATACTTGGTAACTTCAAAAGCTTGAACAAAATTGTGACAGAGCATTTGGAAAGTCAAAAAAATAAATAAAAGATGAATGAGAATCCAAATGGAACATTGAATTTGGGATGGATAGAGCATATCACAATAATTAACTAAAAGCTTGTGGTATAGAAAGATAAAGGGTACAAGCAACCTACTGAGCAATCAGATTGAAAAGAGAGAGTGATGAGAGCACTTTTGTGCTCTTCTCTTTCTCTGTAAATCTTAAGCCTTCAAATTGGAATAGGACCAGTGTGACTACCTCAGACCAAAAGATCTCCCCATCTGAAAAGTTCTGAAAAAAGCAGGTATCAGGGCTCCCCCCCCCCCAAACAACACCCATTCTCCCACCAAACACGCACATAGTCATAGATACACAGATCACCTCTTCCTAGATATTAGGTTTACTTGTTTAGCTGCACAGAACAGAACTGGAATAAGATGAGAAAAAATGGCTGTTTCAAGAGCAATAAAGGAGGAAAAAGAAAAAGAAAAAGATATAGTATGTAGCAATAAAAGAGAAGGGTTTATAATTGAATTGCTTTCTTCTATCCCTATTAAAAAAGAAGTAAGAAAGATATTGAAACATGGTAGATAATGAAACAATTTGGGGCATTTGCTGATAATCAACATACCAGAGTGCTAAGACTGTATTGTGAGTTTCTAATGATTGATTTCCAGAAATCAATTGGAATTTGTGGTAAATCTACAGAAGTTCCCTGAGCTAATCAAATACATAGGCAAAAATCTTTTGAAAATGTGGCTCACTTGTATAGAAGGGGAGAAGCGGTGCATGAACGATTCATATATTGCCAGATGAGTTGTGAATTCATGGTTATTGATGGCAATTCAATGTGATGAAATTGATGAGAGGAGACTGTACTTTTTATGTGATTGTTACATTTGACATGTTTTAATCACAGTTAAGGGTTGGTTCAAGTCTAGTGATAAAAATTTCCACTAAATTCCCAAGGTATAGAATATGTCCTATTTATCCTTGCCACATACCATCGAAAGTTGATTAGGCAAAATGCCTGAACGGGCAACAAAATGAAGAAAAATAAAGAAAAAGTTGATTAGATGGAGATTCCGAACTTCTCAGCAATTCTGTGGTTGATGTGGTTCCATAATAGTAGTCCATCAGTGAAAGAACCACATTTTTTGTCAAAAAATAATTATGCATGCAATCAGAAGAGGGTTAGTATTGAACCAGGGAGTATTGTCTGGTAAAGGCATATTAGCAACTAAGCTACCACATTACCCAAAAAACAGAACTTCTTAGAAGGTCTATTTAGCAAAAATGTTTTTATTTTTTTTTTGGGTCATTCTAAACTAATTTCTCTTTTTAAATTTGCCATCATACATGCAATAAGACACTAATCATACTCACGACATAAACTCATTGGCTATGTAGAATAATGCAGAAAACACAGACCCAGTAACTCATGCAGATATTTTTGAGCCTAGGTGCAGCTTTATAAGCCTTCAATTCTAGCAGTCAGACTCCAGGGCGGGGAATACAAGTTGGGGACCCATCGACCAACACGACTGCTAATACTTTGCTGTTACATGCAAAGTTCATTTGAATTCTTGATTTGTTTTTGCAGTGAAGTTCTTTTCATTGCAAAAGAAGCCTTGATTAACAGTGCTAATGCTTAGTCATTAACTTTTTGCTGTGTGCATCTTTGTGCGAAAAAACTATGAAAGAGCATCTGGGGCATGTAAAGGGGTAGGTTTTTATCCAATGTAAACTATGCAAATGGCACTACAAAATAGTCACTTTTATATGATCGAGATTCACAGATCCATGTCTTTTACCCACTTGTGTCGGATTAAATTGAGTGAAATAAACAGCATTTTGTAGTATGGTACGTTTTTTTCTCTGGAAATGAAGTTTTGAAAAGGTGAATATATTTGTCACTTTGGCTGCTATTTGGAATTCTGTCTCAACTCTTTGGGTTAGGGTCTGCATTAAGGACTGGGAATTAGAGTTCCCACTTCCCCAAATATCCCCAAAGTTAGTTAGATATGTATACGTTATCCCACTACTGCTGATCAAGTCTAGTGTGACCGCTAGTGGATCAAAAATCACCCTCAGATATGTTCAGTTGATTTTATTTAATATTGGTAACCATTGGTAAAGCCATTAACCGGGAGCAAATGACTCTGCCCCTTTCAGAGACATCATCCAATCTCCGACGCTGCCTTAATCGAAATATATAGACTGCACCATCAGTGCCACAAGCTCGAGTTCACTAAAAGAGGCATTGAATTAAGTGGACAAGTTTTGGTGCTGCTCTGAATATACTAACCAAAATTTTTTGGAGCGATGGAAAGAAGTATTGCTGATCAGCTCTACTCTGAGATCTCAAATCCAAGCAACATTGAATCTGATTCGAGGTTGACTACCGACAAAGCACTTCATAGCCCAATGGATTGTGATGGGGATGACCTATGGTATGATGATGAAGCTTGTGATAAAACTGAGGAATTGGAGAAAGTTTCTGATATGGATAGGGAGTGGCAGAAGAGACGCTTGCAATTCCATACGATAGGATATCGAGATGGTCTGATGGCTGGAAAAGAAGCTTCTGCACAAGAGGGGTTCAATATTGGGTTCAGGGAATCTGTATTTGTTGGTCAGAGATGGGGTCTTGTTAGAGGTGTTACCAGTGCTCTTGTTAGTCTTCCTGAAGAGCTAAAGCAAAGATTGGTGCAAACAGAAGATAAGAGAATCAAATTCCAGCGTTTATATGAATCTGTACGTGCCCTTTCAACAAACGACATGCTTAAGTTGTTCCATGATGGCCCGAAAAACAAATTAAGAGGGCAGGGTGAGAATGCCCAAACCAGTCCCCCAACAGAAGAATTGCATTACCGAAGTTCAAATGAAAATATTCTCGAAAATTATGCTCGAGAGTTTAGCTTGCTTATTCAAGATTCTCCTGGAATCAAAGTGCATCTGGAGAATGATTTGTAAAATTTTGTCTATTAATTACTCATCTTATATGTACATCTACCTCTATGTATCTCTTCAGGACCTAATTTTGAAGAGAAAGTGATTTATATGCCAAAAAATAGAAGGGGGGGAAAAAACAAAAAAAATCATTGGTAAAGCTATTGGAAAATGTAACCATATTTGAGAAGCAACACTTGCATCATTGTTTTGATCTTGAGCTGGTTAACTTGTTTACTGCTTGTGCCATAGCTGGAAAACCTCGGATATGTATTTATGGGTTATCCTTTCTGCTACATACTTGAAGGGTTCTTAGGGATGGATATACGTTTCTAGGTTATCTTTCCTGCTGTATACTTGAAGGCTTCTTGGTTAAGGGCTCATTCCTCTCATTTATTTGTTACTGGGGATTTCATTTCATTTCCAAGAACTGATGGGATGTCTGTAATTCTGTTCTGGAACCTTCAGAACATGTTTGTATAGTCTTGTCCGAAAAATATATTTCGAGAATTCTTTGATCCTCGAAGTTACTAGTTTTAGAAACATACTCAAGGATTGTTACCATTACTTTCAAAGATAATGTCTATATTTGCCTCGTACAAGAATTTTAAAAAATATTTAAGTACATATAAGTTTTATTTTTTATTAATTAAAAAGGTTATTAATGCGACTAATGTAAAAGTGAAGACTCAGGCATTTCAAAAGTTTAAAGGAAGGTAGTTGTAGATATTGACTAATAAATGATATACATGTTACTTATAGAAATTTAAATGAAAAATAGAGACATATATTTTTAAATAAATAGTCATTTATTTGGAGTAATATGAATATGGATTTAAGATAGAATGAATTAATTATATTAAAACGTAAAATATTTATTTTGTTACTGTAACATTTAAGAAGCGAGTTAGAATATTTCATATGGAGAAAAAAAAAATCTTGGGGGAAAAAAATATCCATGGTTTCAATTAGGGAAAAAAAAAACAAAAAGAGAATATTTAGAAGCATACATGGGTAAAGTATTCATTGTTCAGTTTAAATCAAAAAATTAGACGGAATAAAATTACAATTTAATTTATGATTCAATTTTTATGAAATTTGATTTGATTTTATCTTAAATTTTGAAAAATTTTCAATTTAATTTTGGATTTTGATTCTCTATAACTAAAACAAAAACAAAAATCAAAACTTTTTCCTTTTAAAGAATTATAAGTTTATATGTATATTTTTACTTACTTTTTCTCTTTATTCATGTGTTAGATATAAAATTTTCTCTTATTGATACCATATATGCATTATAATAGATATAAAATTTTCTCTTTATTGATACCATATATGCATTATAAGCCAAATATTAAAGTATTAATATTTGTGTTAGAAATAATAATTTAATTTGTAATATAAAATTATATTATATTTCATCTCTCTCAATATATAATTATACATTAAATACTATGTATTATTTTTTCACATATTTACTCAAAACAAAGCATTAAATTATTAAATAAAAATTAATATATATTATACTGATATTTGTTTTCCTTCTTATAAATTTAAAATAATTTTAATAATATATATTTAAATGACTTAATTAGATTTGACTTTGCTAGATAGTTCAAATAATATATAAAATACATTATTTTAAAAAAAAAATAAAAATGCCATTTTAAATCCAAATCAAATGAAATTCGGTTTAATCTATTCAATTTTCTGCATAATTCCATTCGATTTTAAAAATTAAAAAAAAATTGAATTAAAACTCAAATTTCTAATCGAAAACCGAACCAAACAGCATTGGCCTGCACTAAAAAGGGCCCCAAAAAAAAAAAAAAAACATGTGGAGCCGTCTTCATTCCCATACCCGCCAGACACCGTCGTTAGCTACTGTAAAGCGCCGACGGCCATGCTGTAATTTCCTTTGAAAAAGGTTAAGAACCACTTTCCTCTTTACTGATTCTTGCATTGTTTAACTACAGTACAATTTCCAAACATATTCAAGTAATTTTGAGCTGTTTTTCCTTACATTTATGTTGAACATTGCAGGGCAAAAAAAAGGGTTTTGCAGTCTGTTAAAGAATCATCTTTCGGTTCTGCTCCTGTTGGCATTTGCAAGCTTTATAGAAATTACGTCTCAAAAGTTTTTGAGGGCTTGCAAAATTTTAACGGTTCTTTCTGAAATGCACGCGGTGTCAGCCAGTGGGGGCTTGGAATCATCTTTGGTATCTTTCTGTTTTCCCTTGGCCCTCTGTCCTTCTGTCTTGTCATTCTTCACGTCCTTGTATTTTTTTTCTATCTTGGAGTTACTGCTTAGTCTGTGACCGGCCAGTTCATGTTTGGAACAATTTACTCACATGGGCTGGTTATAATATTCGCCTATGGTTAAAATTTTGGTTTTATGCAGGACTATTTTTACTTTCAAGAAGATTTAGGATGGAAATGTATGGAACTTGACCTTTTCCTGGTCTTAAATTTGGTGAGTGGAAGTTTAGATAACAGCAACTATCTTGATATTTAGAGCAATATTGTTTCATGACTCGATGTTCCGAGCACTAAGTGAAAATAACAATAAATATTCTTCTATTTCTTTTTATTTGGCTATTTTAATCTTTTTATAAATTTTAAGAAAAATAAATTTTTTTTATTAATTAATTAATATTTTTTATTTTATCCTCAAAGAATCTCTCTTTATTGAGGAATAATTAAATTTTAAAATTTTATGTGTTATAAGTATATTTAATTTATTTTTATTTCTCACCACAAGTGTACAATACTCATTGTACCATTAAAGAGGGATATTTGTAAAAAAAATAACAATTAATATCGTCTTGATTTGCTAATGAAATAGATAATTGGAACAAAAATTTTAATTAAAATAAACAGATAAAAAAAACGAAGAGAGTATAAAATATGTGAGTGCACGCTCTTGTAGTCATATAACCAGAGAATGCTTATAAACCAAGGAGATGGTAAAACCTCCTTTACACAAATTGAACCACAACAGAACTAAGCTTCTACACAAGTACCTACGAAAGCAAAACAGGAACTTGGAAAATATTCATTGGTCTAAGTCACAATAAATATGCGTCTCCTAACTGAATATGGCCTGAGATGCTTATTCCATCTTCAAAAAGAGGGATCATTTGTTTTCAGCATCAAGTCCTTTGTCAACATGAAATGATAAGATAGGGTGGTGATCTACCACTTTGGCACTCGTGATTGTTGCTACATGAAAATGATTGACCTGATGAAATTGGGAAAGGGCTGTCTGTTTGTGTTTTTTTTTTCACAGTTTATAGAACCATCAATTCAGCACTTGTCCCCAAGTAATGGAATGCGATAGTTTCCAAATCTTGAGCTTTGGTTCATAAATTGATTAATGTTAATCAGTAAGGCTAAATATTGCACCCAAACAGTTGAAGTATAGTAAAGGAAGTTACCTTTCTCCCGTACGGCTTGGGAGATGAAAGAAGTAAATATCCAGAAGTCTCTTGTTGTGAATCTCAATGCTTGGCTGCAATGCAGTTGCCGAGTGCTATCTTTTTCCTAGATCTTTCTTAAATGAATTAGTAATCTCATATATGAAAAAGTCAAATTTGGATGGATTCAAGAGTCACTGGTTTAGTGGTTGTTTGTCTGGTTTTAAATCATATCTCTTGAAATCTTATGAAAAAGTTATTCATTGATTAAAAGTGATATGTTGAATAATATGCAATTACTTCACACTATGGCAGGTTCTCTATTCGGGTATCAAAATGTTAAGAATCACAAAGACACGAGAATAATGTCATATATCGGTGTATAAATACTAATGGAAGCCTAAATTATCTATTCATATTGCATATAACCTCATTAGTTTTATTGTGACGCATCAATCCATTATTTATGGCTCTCATTGTACTGCAGGATTATGGATTCATGAAAAATCGTAAACACGCAAGGAATTCATTCCTTCTTGCTCTTCTTTTATATTCAGGAAGCATTTGGATGGTTCGTTATGAACTCCTGGTTAAACATTTTGTTGCAATACGTTTTCAATTAAAGTTCCAAAAGCCAGTAGCAAAGCCAATTTTAATCCCTCGCTCTACAACCCCTTGGTTGCAGCAAGGATGATACAAAATTCTGGTGGAGAAGCAGCTTTATGCTGCTCTATTAGGACTTTGGATTACATATGGAGTAGACTGTTTCATTATGTAAATTTTTCTGGAGCTGCTCCAGTTTGGTATATCTATCACCTTAGATGTTGACATATTTATATTGGCCCCTCTGTAATGATGTGTTTAGCATTTAAAAAAATATGCTGATATATTCACAGTACTAAATTAGTTATAGTTTGATATACTGATATAATAGATTGATTGTGTATCAGAAATTGATATTTGCTTTAATCACTTGGTAACTTGAGGTCATTTTCCTTATTTCTTTTGTGTATGTGGCCAGAGTAGGCAAGGACATGTTACTTTTTTATACATACAATTCTAGAAGGACCAACTATGCACAATATTCATCCATTTTGAGGTTTTGGCTTGATAAACCCGGAGACTGCCCTGGGCCACCAAAGTGAAAAGATTGGAAGAATTTGAAGCAAAATAACTTTGACTTTAGTTTATATTCAAGGTTTCATTGTTACTGATTACAAGAGTTTGATTAATTGAACAGCTTTTTATGCTTTTCTTTTGATTAATTAAGTGTTTGGTTCTGTACTTCTGTCGTCGAAAGGTATCCCTGTTGTTTGGAAATCATGAATCACTTCTCCTATTGTGGCAACTTACCACATAAATGCTTATTCTTGTTAAGTTATTGAGGATATTTTGAATATGAGCAATA
This sequence comes from Voacanga thouarsii, assembly GCA_026120185.1. NCBI lineage: Eukaryota > Viridiplantae > Streptophyta > Magnoliopsida > Gentianales > Apocynaceae > Voacanga > Voacanga thouarsii. Next base: position 3,027,058 of record JANUWF010002172.1, read on the forward strand.
TTCTGATGGTGACAGGGAAAAAGTGGAGTTTGCATCAGATGAAGTGGATTTCTCATGTAAATTTTTCACTCCCATGTAAAAATAGCACATTCAGCATTATTATAAGTAGCTTGTTTATAGATCCTCTTGTTCCAGGTATCCTTTGCTATATATACAACTTGAACTGGGGTCTCTCTATCTCTGTCGTTCTTCCTTTTCCTTTCCTCTGTGGGATTATATTTGATTTCTCTCTTGCTGAAGCAAGAGACGTTAATTTATTCATTAATGATGAAAACTTTACTATTTTTACATATTCTACTTGTGTCTAGAATGTGTCTATCTGTGACGGGTTTGGCAACTCTGAAAGGCAATTCAAGTCCATCTTTATTCCCAAGTAAATTTCTTTTTGGAACTGCATCATCTTCTTATCAGGTTGGCAGGTTTTGGACCTTTGTTTTCTTTTTCTTCTATCATCCTCTTGACTGCCTACGTTTGTTTTCTTTTTCTATGATCATCCTCTTTCCTGCCTTTCTGGCTTAGATTTTCTTTGCAAAGCCAGACGCTGCTGTTACTGAATTATGCATGCCATATTTCATTGGTTTCATGCAGTTTGAAGGAGCTTTCTTGAATGCTGGGAAAGGCCTGAATAACTGGGATATTTTCTCCCATGGAACAGGTAATCCTTCAATGCATGATAATGTTTATATGCTTTCCCTCAAAAAGAAGAACAAAATAGTACAACCTCATGAAATTTGTTTTCATGTTTTGGCTGTAGGTAACATCTTGGATGGAAGTAATGGAGATATTGCAGTTGATCATTACCATCGTTACCCGGTAAAATTGATTGACCAGGAGCCTCTTGTTTTCTAGATATTTCCTACTCTGTTGGTATAATTTCTAGCAATAGTGGAAGATATGTCCCTAAAATGAGTGGTCTACTTGTCTTTTTACTCTGTGGCAAAATATTATTCATTTCTTCTGAATGGCAAGTTACCAAATACTATTGGCTTTCAACTATCTTATGTGTTAATGGTAATTTCATATTTTCTCCAACGTTTGTTTATACTTAAATAAAATAATAAAATAGCATGTAATTTTTCCTTTTTCTTTGGAAACAATATATTTGTTGGTATTTATATCTGTTCAAAGAAGAATAATTATTTTAAAATGCAGGTGGTAGAAAATTGGAATTGAGGTTTTGCACATGATAACCTGATAATCCTGCAAAATCAAGAAGGGTATAGCATGCTCACATAGTTGTTAACTATGCTTACATAGTTTAATGCTAGCATGTAGTCAACCAAGGTTACAGTACTGCCAGTGGCTCCATCTTAATGATTAAATTATTGTCTATCAGTCATGACAAAGGCACTTAATGTCGGTGCTGTGTGACCATCTCGAGGCCATATCAATAGTTCGCATATCAATGAGGGGCCGGAACATTTCTTTTGTTGCTTTGTTGGGAAAGAGATTATTTGATGACCCTAAAATATGCTTGATATGAGGGATTTTTTTTTTTTTTTTTTATCAAAATCCTGGTTTGCATCACATCTTAAAGAAGGTGACTACCTTTACCAGTCATCGAGTGCAAGGAATCACTAGTCTTTGGTTTCAGTCCGTGTATAAAATATTTGTACAGTTCTACTAAGTGAGAGTTGTTTGGCTTGAAATACGTATTCACTGAATCAAAACCATTTGAAGCTAAATTTATCCCCCCTTTCTTCTGTAACATTGGGCTGCTGCTGGTAATACAAAATTTTATCTTTCTTACAACAACAATTAAGCGTCTTAAGAAATTTGGGATCGACTATATGCACTAATACAGAACTACATGTGGTCATCTATATAAATATTATCCTTCCATTTGTTTCTATGTATGGTCATACTCTTATCCAAATTTAATAAGGACATATCTTTTCCATTCATATTCTTTTTAGGCGTGCTTTTATCTCTGTTCAATCCATCATGCCTGCATCCCTCATGACAAGGTTTAGGATTTTGATGGAAGCTGTTGCTTATTCCGTCTTGTTATTAGTTCATTAGTAAATCAAATTTTCTGACAACAAAAGAATTTCTAAAGTGTATGTATTTCTTTCCTTTTTCTTTTCCTGTGTTTGACTGGGAGGAGGGATCCCCCTTAACAACCCTATGGGACAGAAAGAGGGACCGTGTGGGCAGACAGAAGAAAATAGATCCGGATTGGGATCTAGCAACCGACAGGCCCTCAATGGAACTGAATTGGTGATTAGGAGCCCTACTTCATTTATTGCTGTGTCACTCTGCATGGAGATGTTTCGCTATTGACTAATTATGATCAATGAGCTTATTACCTGAGCATAGTTAATTGAAAGAAAAGGATAACAAATTATTCTTGAACTCTCGAGCACCTTCTTGTATTGAATTCTCTATTTGGGTTATTCTCATCACTCCCTCCTTTACTCTTGGTGGTGTTGGGGGTTGTTGGTGGGGGATTACCTTTTGATACAGCAACTAGTGTTTAACATATATGATGGTAACTATATGTTCTACCTTTTTAAGTAGATATGCAGTTTTCTTCTTATGATAATTTACTACTGGTTGTGAATTATTGACAATGGGCATATTTTGCCAACAACATTTTGGATCTAAAACATATGCTTTTGTGAAATCTTGGATTCCCTTTTAAGTCTAAAATAGACAAGGATCATGGGTCCATGGTGGTTCATGTTGTCTTTTTCCCCAGGAAAGGAAATTAAATAAGGAAGATTACAGGTCTGGGACCTCAGATCCTTCTAGGTTTCTGCTTCTACGAAGAACAGATGCTACTCAAAAACCTTCCTAAGGTCCAGAGAGGAACTTTTTTTTTTTTTTTCCTATAACCAGGTGTCCAACCATGAACAACCGCCAAAACTCAGCCATGTAAGTCTGGAGTTGATCTCACTCTAGTGAAGCAAGAGCCTTGGTGTCCAGGGCGGGGTTCGAACCCCGACCTGGTGCCAAAAGCACCCTATTTTACCAGGTGAACTACCCATAGGAGTGAAGATCTATGTTCTTCTGTCTACCCACTTGGTCCCCTTTCTATCCCACAGGGTTGTTAAGGGGGATCCCTCCTCCCAGTCAAACACAGGAAAAAGAAAAATAAAAAGAAATACATAGACTTTAGAAATGCTCTTGTTGTCAGAAATTTTGATTTCCTAATGAACTAATAACAAGACAGAATAAACAACAGCTTCCATCAACATCCTAAATCTTGTCATGAGGAGCATTATCTGGATTCAGGATAGTCCAATTTAGATAGGCAAAGAGAACTTGCGTGAAATTTGGGACTGTACAATTGAAATATAGGGGGGTATCTGCAGATATAGGTTAAATACTGGAACTTGTGGAGTTGACGTGAATACTTTAGTCTACTAACAGTTCAAGATTATATCAACAGTACATTGATTGTGAATAAATGATTGAACAGAAGATTATATTATCTTTAATGCTATTAATTTCTGGTGGTAATAAATACAGGAGGATCTTGATCTCATGGAAGATCTGGGTGTGAACAGCTATCGCTTCTCTATATCATGGGCAAGAATTCTACCCAGTAAGTCAGACTTTTGTTTCGAGGAAAGTTTGTTAGATTTTGGCATGAGCAACTACTAATGTTATTTTTCAGTCAGAAGGTAGATATGGAAGAGTAAATCAGGCTGGGATTAAGCACTACAACAAGCTGATTGATGCGCTCCTGCATAAGAGTAATTTCTGTTTTTGTAATCAAAATCTGTTCATTATCAGAACAGTCATCAAAATGCCCTTTAACAACCAAGGGAAAGGTATGATAGAGACTCGCATTGCAGGAATGGACCCTTTTGTTACATTGACTCATTATGACATCCCTCAAGAACTTGAATATAGATATGGAGCTTGGCTAAGTCCAAAAATACGGTAAGCTTCAGGCACCTCTTTTCCCGATGTATGTTCAATTTAGAGAATATTTTGAAATATGAATGGAGGAGATAATAAGTCAGTGTAATGTTAAGTTATTATTCTTACAACAGCAATTTAAGCAGCATCAATAAACTAGTTAATGACCTCATTTTTGGATTTTGTCATGAAGTTGTTCAGCCTTTTTCATATAGTTGGGTTCTAAGATGCATACCTGAAATTGAAGTCACTTTTGTTTTCTAAAAGTTTCTTGTGAGTGGAAGTTTATAGGACTACTTAAAGCCATTTGGATTTTTAATTCATATGCACAAACATAAGACAGAATTGCGATTAATTTGGCCCTACATTTTCCAGAGATGATTTCAGATATTATGCAGATATCTGCTTCAAGTATTTTGGTGACAGAGTGAAGTACTGGGTGACTCTCAATGAGCCCAATGTTGTAGCAATTCGGGGATATAGGTCTGGGATATACCCTCCATCACGCTGTTCTGCTTCTTTTGGGAACTGCAGTATTGGAGATTCTCAGAAGGAACCTTTTATTGCTGCGCACAATATGATTCTATCCCATGCAGCTGCTGTCCACACTTATCGAACTAAATATCAGGCACTCCAATTTAAATTTCATGCTCTATTCATAACTTCCTTAAAAGCTAACTGGTAAAATTTCCTTGTGTGATTAAACATAGTATGATTTGTGTTGGCATTCAGAAAAAACAAGGTGGTAGTATTGGAATAGTTATTAATGCTGTATGGTTTGAACCCATCAGCAATTCCTCAGAGGATAAGGAAGCAGCTGAGAGAGCTCAATCTTTCTATATGAATTGGTAAGCATATCCTTGCCGCTGCCTCCATTATCAGAAAGTTGATAATATGAAGTTAATATAGTCCTTTAAACCTGACAAACTTGATTTTCCGGATCTTGTTACTGGGCACAAAGAACATGCAGGAAATCCCTAAACATGAAAGATATCTAATGTATTCTGTGACTGGCTCTCTCAAGTGCAGGTTCTTGGACCCTATTATGTTTGGAAGATATCCTCGAAAGATGGAAAAAATTCTGAGATCCCAGTTGCCTGCCTCTTCAATCAATGATCTAAATAAGATTAAAAATGCTGTAGATTTCATTGGTATGAATCATTATACGAGTTTCTATGCTAAGGATTGCATGTACTCTACATGTGAACAAGGACCAGGAGTCTCACCGTCAGAGGGTTACTTTTTACGAACAGCGCTAAAAGATGGTAACCCAATTGGAGAATTGGTACGTGCCGCAGCTCATTTGGTGATAGTTTTATCTTCAGTTTCCTGTAAACTAATCGATGCGTACAGACTGCAGTAGACTGGCTAAATGTATATCCACAAGGAATGGAAAAGGTTGTGACATATATTAAAGGCAGATACAATAACACTCCCATGTTCATCACTGAAAACGGTAAGTGATTACTCTACCTTGTGCGTATTTGGTCTTTGGGCAGCTCAGCTATGTGCTTTTGTTTTAACATGAGTAAAACTACCATTCTAGGGTTTGGCGAGTTGAACACTCCCAATTCATCTATTGAAGATTTTCTCAGTGATTTCAAAAGAGTGGAGTTCATGGATAAGTATTTGGATTCTTTAGCAATAGCAATTGGGTATTAATTCTTATCTTTTATAGCAAAAAATGCTGTTTATTACTCTTTTTTTTTTTTTTTCCTATGTTCTTTCCTTACCGCTGTGAGAAAGAACTGGATTTCTGTGTCTTATCAGAAAGCTCATACTTGTTTTTCAGAGGAAGGTGATTAATTTGGCTGGTATTAGCTGTCAAAGTCTTTTCAAGATTTTGAAGCTTCAAATTGCTTCCGCATGTTTTTGTGTAATTGCCCTCGAAGTATGCTAGTTCTAACTTGTTTATATGTTGATGGCTTGATCAGGAAAGGAGCAGATGTAAGGGGTTACTTTGCCTGGTCTTTGCTTGACAATTTTGAGTGGATATCTGGATATACAATAAGATTTGGACTTCATCATATTGACCATGCAACACTCAAGAGAACTCCCAAACTTTCTGCTGCCTGGTTTAAACAGTTCATTTCAAACCACAAGAACCATGCAAGTTCTTGATGCCCCAAGGAATGATCAAGTGAAACAAAGAGACATCCTATCTAATCCAGTGAATTTCCAGAGCTGAAGTTCAGTCCTGATAATACCACTTTACTTTTGAAATATACTGCTGTCCTTTTTTCAGCTCACTTGAAATTAGTAAAATAAAACACTTCTGGTGTATGCTATTTACTTCAGTAGTCTTTAGATGATGAAGTAAATTTCATCTGGAGAATTGACATCCAAGGTCCCAGATAACGTTTGCATCTTGGCTTTCTAAAAGAAGATTCTGCCGCTCTTGGTCGGAAATTGAATTAGAGTTCCTTCAATGGTCAATCTTCTGATTCCTTTGCCTGATCCCCTCCGCTGTGTGCCCCAGTAGAGAGTAACTTCAACTAAGTTGATAAGGTTGAGGTGGCATGCTGAGGCTCAAATTTGGACCTGGGCTAAACCTGCAACTGCCATTTTCGGTACAAGTGGGAGCCCAATTTATCACATAAAATGTTGGGACCATCGTGCGGTACGGAACGTTTGTTAACTAACTTCCTACTTCTTTGTCACTTCAAAATTATTGTATTATTAATAAAAACGAAAAGAAAAACTATTAAAGTCTAAATAACATAAATATACACAATTCAAAATACATAAACAATTTAATTAATGTTATAAAATTAGGGTAGTGTTAGAATAAAATCTACACACTACACACTAAGAAAATTCTAACTATTCTTTGCACAAGAATTTCTCTTCAAACTTCTCTCTTTCTTTCTCTCACAATTCTTTCTCTAATCTTTCTTTCACTAATCTTTCTTTCACAAAATGATGGTGTATTACAAGCTTAGAGCATAGCTCTATTTATAGAGCTCTAATTAGTGGAATACATCATGACATACATCATCTTCAACTAATCTCAATTAATGGTGTCTCCACTAAATGGTGGACATCCATAAAAATCTTCTAATAATTCACATAAATCCATAATTAGTGGAGCCTCCACTAATTAATGGAGATTCCAATAATTCATAACACTCCCCTTGGATGTCCATCCATTACATAAAGAATATGTCTCGTTAAAACCTTACTAGATAAAAACCCAATGGAGAAAAAAATCTAGTGAAGGAAAAAGAGTACACTATTCTATATGTCCGTTTATTACTCCCCCTGATGAGATGATTCCTTTAAATCTTTAAACCGACGTATACCGATTTATATCTCAACTTCTCAAATGTTGCAGTTCGTTAAAGTCTTCGTGAAAATATCTGCGAGGTTGTCACATGACCGAATTTGTAGCACATCAATTTCACCTTTCTTCGAAGTTCATGAGTAAAGAAGAATTTTGGTGAAATATGTTTTGTCCGATCTCCTTTAATATATCCTCCTCGTAATTGAGTTATGCAAGCTGCATTATCTTCATAAAGAGGAGTTGGAATATCTTTGATTGATGATAATCCACAACTTTCTCGGATATAATGAATCATGGATCTTAGCTATACACATTCTCGACTTACTTCATGAATGGCTATAATTTCAGCATGATTTGAAAAAGTAGCTGCTATAGATTGTTTCGTAGAACGCCATGATATAGCAGTATTTCCACATGTAAATAGATAGCCCGTTTGAGAACGTGCTTTATGTGGATCAGATAAATAACCAAAGATCTCGCATAACCTATCAATGTTGGACTGGTTTTATTTGAATAAAATAATTCGAGATCAATTGTACCTTGGAGATATCGAATGACTTGTTTAATTCCATTCCAATGTCGTCGTGTTGGTGAAGAACTAAATCTTGCTAATAAATTGACAACAAAAGTAATATCAGGTCTTGTATTATTAGCAAGATACATCAATGCACCAATTGCACTGAGATATGGTACTTCAGACCAAGGAGTTCTTCATCATTTTCTTGAGGTCTGAAAGGATCTTTATCCACATTTAATGATCTGACGATCATTGGAATACTCAATGGATGTGCTTTGTCCATGTAAAATCTTTTTAGCACTTTTGTCGTATATGTTGATTGATGAATAAATGTTCCACTCTCCGGATGTTCAATTTGTAAATCAAGGCAAAATTTGGTTTTACCAAAATCCTTAATTTCGAATTCTCTTTTAAATAATCAATTGTTTCTTGGAGCTCTTCAGGAGTTCCAATAAGATTAATATCATCAACATATATAGCTAATATCACAAATTTAGAACCAGATTTCTTAATAAAAACACATGGACATACCTGGTCATTTTTAAATCCCGCTTTCAATAAATATTCACTAAGACGTGTGAACCACATGCGCCCGTATTGCTTCAGGCCATATAATGATTTCGCAACTTGATGGAGTAATTTTCACGAGGATAATGTTTATATGCTTCGTGCATATGAAATCCTTCGAGGATTTTCATGTAAACATCATTTTCTAAATTTCCATACAAGTAAGCAAAGTGACAACATCTAATAGGCGCATATCTATCTTTTCATGTACTCGCCAAACCGATAAGATATCGGAGTGTAATAGCATCAACAACAGAGAATAAGTTTCATCATAATCAATACCTGGTCTTTGTGAAAAACCTTGGGCTATTAATCGCGCTTTATATCGAACGATTTCACTCTTTTCATTGCGCTTTCGCACAAATATCCATTTGTAGCCAACAGGTTTTACACCTTCTCAGTGTTCGAACCGCAGTCCGAAGACTTCACGTTTTGTCGTTGCATTTAACTCCGATTGAATCGCATCTTTCCATTGCAGACCAATCTTTTCTATGCCGACATTCATCAATCGATATTGGTTCGTGATCATCACTATCCTGTATAACATCAAGAGATATATTATATGCAAACATATGATCAATAATTGTTTCTATCCGATTCCAACTTCTACCGTAAGTGGTATAATGGATAGAAATTTCAGTGTTACTTTCATTAACTTCCGGTTCTTTGTCATCAGCTCTCTCTTGGTCTTTATCATTCTTTTCTTCAATATGATCTTCTCGGATCAGCTTAATCCTCTTTTCTTTCGAGGATTTTTATCTTTAGAACCAAGAGGTCGGCCATGCTTCGGCATGCTTTTGGCTCAACAGCCTATAGGTATAATATTTTGTTCTCGTTGGAACTTCAATTCGAATAGGAGCATTTATAGTCGGCATATGCGATTTTGTTACTCTTCTAGAGTCAACAAAAGCGTCTGGCATTTGATTTACAATGATTTGCAAATGAATTATCTTTTGAACTTCAAGTTCACACGCGCTTATATGCGGATCAAGATAATTTAATGATGTTGTCCAATCACGATCTTTCTTGTACTGTTTCTGTTCTCCGCCTAATTTAAGGAATAATGATTTCACAAGAGAATAAGAAAAGAAATATAAGAAAATGATGACAAGCTAGAAATGCCAAGAAAAATATCTCTTTTTTTTTCACTCTTCCCGCACCGACTTTTCCTCTTCCTCTCTTGTCTTTTCTTCTCCTCCGACCCTCTACCTACCATCTACCTCTTCTTCTTCCTCATACAATATATATATATATATATATATATATATATATATATCGATATATATCTCAGTTATCAGTCATTAGTAAACATCAAAAACAAAAATCACAAAGCAGATATGGAGACTCGTAATTCATTTGAGACATGGTCAAATTTTGACTCGGTTTCTGCAGCAGATTTTGATGTATTTTCCTTTCCAAACCAACCGCTTCTGCCTAATTCGAACGCAGAAGATTTTGATATGTTTTCCTTTCCAAACCAACCGCTTCCTCCTAATTTCAGGTGAGATACCTTTGAGGGCTTCCATTTGTTTTTAGTATGCTTGATAATGAAATTAAACTCTCTTTTGGTTTGTTTTTTATGTAAATCAGTGGAAGTTTTGAACATACTGCTTTGGACCAAGTTGATCTGCCTCTACAAGAGACTCGCTTTGATATTGTTCCTCTTGATGCTATTCCTTTGAATGAGGATATGCTTGTGCATGATCCTTTCTACTCTCTAATGGATTTTGAACAAAGCCGTAATATGTTTCCAGTGTTATTATACATTTAAACATGGATTTTGAATGGTATTACCTTTATCGATATTATTTTCTTTTTCTAGGAGAAATAATGAGTGGTCTTGGCAACGAAGTCGGAGTAAGTACTCATGAAATGCATAATATCGAAGTTCAAGATATTATTGCAGACAAAATTCCTCGGGGAGAAGAAGATGATTAAGAGGCAGAGAGAGAAGAAGGGCAATAACTCCCAGACACTATCAAGAGAAACAATTTCAGCAAGATTTCTTACCTACCAATCAAGAGCGCAACCAAAGAACCGAATATTGGCATAACCCGTCTCAAGAAAAGATGTAGGGAGTTAGGAATTCGTCGATGGCCTCACAGAAATTGGTGAGCTTGGAGACCATAATCAAGAATGTTCAGTGTTCTCTCTCATACATACTTATAATTTGCAAGTATGAAACTATGAAAGATTTATAAGTAAATAACCGATGATATCACTTCGATTTACAGGAGATGCAAAATAAAGAAGAAGGAGGACATATGGTCGAGAAGAAGTTGAAAGAAGCCATTGCGATATCGGAATGTGAAAAACAGCTTGGTGGAAGAAAGTCCTAATACGCAGCTTAGAGGACCAAACACGTAAATTGAGACAAGCATGCTTCAAGGCCAAATATAATAAGAAATTTAATTATAATAAACTTAAGGGGATCATAAAATCCCAAGACTCATTTCGCAAGTAATTTTACTAGCTAATTCTCGCCGCTAGTCTCGATGCCGGCTCAAAGGGGAAAGAAAAGGAGGAGGATGTCGAAAAAGAGGAGTCGAAGTCCATAATTACTAATTGTTTGTCTTCCTCTAATGTAAATATTGAAAAAGAACAATTACAAACCTTCATCTTACATTTGTCAACTCAATTACAAAAGAGCAACTATAAGCATGTATCCTCAAGTTCATATGAACACTAGTGATATGAATAAAAGATGTGATGCTTATTATTAATGGAAATATCTTTTTCCCTTATTATCTTTTCTCGCTCCACTTCAGTGGCCAGTATTTCTCTGTGATAAGGGAAATATCGAGTGTGTCCATGACCATAACCACGGCCACTGCCACAACTACGACTATAACGATGGCTTCTGCTGGAGCCAACAACATTCACTTCTGGGAGTGCTGTTGAGCCAGTTCATCTGGCTTCATGATTTCTCAATAATAACTCATGTTAAATTTGTCAATTTGGGATACCATTTTTCTCGATATTGTTACTGCAGGACAATATTCGAGGTATGAAAAGTGGAGAATGTCTTCTCCAATATAACTTCATCAGTAATTTTTTCTCCGTAAAATTTTTAACTAAGATGTAGTTTTATACATCACGGAGTTCACGGTTTTACAATCTTGCAACTTCAGGTGCAACCATTCATACCATGCAGTGGATAGTACGACCATCTTTCATGTGGTCAAATCTTTCATTTGAAAGAGACCAAATAAAAGTTTCTTGTCTTTTCCCCCTACAGCACCAAGTGTACTTTTGATGTATGCATTGTATGGGATAGCAGACGAGGACAGGTTGCTTCCCATTTTGTATTTTTTATTATATAACTAGTTTGATGTATGCTAGATAATTTATGTTAAATTATTTTAAAATATATAAAATTTAAGAATTAAGAGAAGTATTTAACAATAAAAGAAATTTAAAGAGTCAAAAATTAAATTTTAATGATTAAAAAAGATATTTAACAGTAAAAAAATTTGAAAAGTCGGTAATTTCTAAAATTTTATACATCAATATAATAGTATATTAAAAGTTACAATAAATTTCATAAATTTTATTAAATAATTTGATCTAAAATCATTTAAATATAATTCACATGACCTCTCATATTGTCTTAAAAGAAATCATTGGATGATGTCAAATGTCAGAGTTTTCTGCAATTATATATATTCTTAAACATATTTTATATATTAAATCATGAATTAATTGACAATTATGCCCTCCAAAATTAGACACTTTTGCAATCAGCCCCTCATATATGATAAAGATCTCAATTGTGCCCTTCCCTGTGCGATTCGGCATCATCTTACCCGTTTGTCAAAAATCTAACCGTTGACTAACGCCTGCGCTTCCCTAAAGGATTTTGTGTACAACGATAAATACTCTTCCCGGTGCTTTATTTAGGCTTTTTTTTTTCTTTTTTTTCCTCGTCTTCTTCCTCCCTTCTAATTAGTTGAAGCACCATCGCTGCAATTTCCGGCGAAGTAGGCATGGCGCTGAAAACTCACGGATGCTCCCCTAATTGCTGTTGCGACCTCTGCTGCATCAAAAAACACCGCTTCTGTTGCCGCCTCTGAAACAATGAAACCTCCTCAAACAACCAAGAAGAAGTAACTTATAAGCTGCAACAAATGCAACCCACAATTAATGCAAAATGGTCGTAGCAAACAAAATAATTAACAAAATTAAACCATTGTAGAATCAAACGACAATGGAGCGGCGAATCTCGGAGAAAAAGGTGAGGGCTTTGCAGATTTTTTGAGGGTGGTTAGCCCCTTTGCAGATGATTTCTTCAGCTCCATCCGATTCAAAACCAAAATTTTGATTCATGAATATTTGTTTGTTAAGCTAGTGCTCAAATCCAATCCTCTTTGAAATAAAAACCGCTGGAAGAAAAGATTAAATTTCTTTTCTTCTTCATATTCCTCCAATTCTCCTTCCCTAGAGCCGACGTCGTAGAAGTCCCCAACCACACGAACCAATGAACAACCAAATTATAAAACCTCTAATCTCCAAACCACACACAAAGATTGCAGAAACTACTATTGCCTAAAGAAATCATTCGATTCAAAATCTCAAGTTGGCTTTGCATAATTTCACCACCAAGTTTGCACAATTGAGTTTTTATGCAAGGAATTGGGGTGGGAGGAGAAGGAAGAAGGACTAGGATTGGAGGCTGGTGTATGTAGGAAAGAAGATAAGGGAAGGAGTGAGAAGCAAAGGTCAAGAAAGAGAAAATGTAGGCAATTGCTGAGGCTAGTAAGGGAGGAATCACCACCGCCATAGTTGGCTACCGTTCTGAACTAGGGGTAGGAAAATTAAAAATAAAATAATAAAATAATAGAAGGAAAGGAAAGACGATAAAATGGAAATCGAATGAAAATATATTTTCTTCCGTGCTTTCCGTCTAGAAGTCGGCAGGAGAGCTTTGTCATATGAGGGTTTAGACTGCAACTATACCCAATTTTGGAGGGCATAATTGCTAATCACTTTTAATTAGAAAATTTGAGGGTGCCCACCTGAAATCGGACCGACAATGCCAGTAGTGGGCCAGTGGCTGGTGGGCGGCCACAAATTTGGAAAAAGAAAGGAAATTCTAGAAGTGACGGACGGGATATGGTTACGCGTGTCAGTTCGCCTTCTGAGTGGTAAATTCCTAGTGAGGGACGACTAAAGCTGTGATGCAAGCTTTGCTCTGGGTGTCAATGGAGTTTTCTTCAGTTCGCGAGCTTCTCTTGTTTTTTCAAGTGCTGCTCTCGCTCTTGCCTATCTTGACATGCACGCATCTCCAACTAAACTCTGGCTCAGACGCATCTCCTTTTCCGCCCAACTTTCTCTACGGAACGGGATCCTCAGCTTACCAGGTAATTCTCTTTTGCCGGAAGAAACATATGTAGGAATGCTTAGTTGACAATAATGCTAGGAATAAAAAAAAAACTCATTTCTGCTTGACTTGATCAGTATGAAGGTGCTTATTTGGCTGATGGAAAAGGTCTCAACAGTTGGGATGTTTTTTCTCATAATTCATCAGGTGAAGTGATGATGATGAGCTTCTTTAATGCTTGTATTATCTGTTTCCGGTTCATCAAGTTGTTAAAGAAATCATCAGATAATTATTTGAGTTGATGAGCCAATTTCTCATCCTGTATCGTTATTTCAATAACATTGATCGAAAGATCAGAAAGCGATTTTCTTTTCTTTTTGGGTGATGAGGCATATACGATCTTGCAGGCAGCATAATTGATGGAAGTAACGGAGATGTTGCTGTTGATCAGTATCATCGATATCAGGTATTAATTGAAACCTCATCTTTTACCTCTCCTATGCCATAAATGTATTATATACAAGGGCCCCTCTATATATGGAGACATTAATGCATGACATACTTGGATACTTCATGCCCAAATTGCGCTGAAATCAGCCAAAAGGATGGTAGACTCAATTCTTTTTGTTATTAATTTTTTGAACTAGGAGCATATCGATCTTATGGCTTCAATGGGAATTAACAGCTACGAGTTCTCAATTTCCTGGGCAAGAATCCTCCCAAGTAAGTAACTTTGGTGTTATATGCTTATCCGAGGTAGTCAGGACCTTCATCAGTATTAATCCAAAGAATATTGTTGACTGAAACACTATTTGGTTACAGGAGGAATATATGGTGAAGTAAATGCCGCTGGAATTGACTACTATAACAAACTCATTGATGCTCTCCTCGTTAAGGGTTCGTCGTCTCCTCCTTATGAATGATCGTTTCTAAATGCCCTGCCATAGGAAGCCTCAAACAACTAATACACCACTTTTCTATGTTCATATAATCGGTTGTTTTACTCATCTTCAATTTGCAGGGATTCAGCCATTTATAGTGTTGAATCACTTTGACATTCCTATTGAACTAGAGCATAGATATGGAGCTTGGCTAAGTCCCAAATTAGTGTGAGCAGTTTTTCTTTACAATTCAGGTTTGAGCTGACATTCATGGAAGCTGCTTAGACTATAAATTCCAAAATTTGTTTGTCATTCTTTCAGGGAAGACTTTCAATACCTGGCAGATATCTGCTTCAAGAACTTTGGTGACAGGGTAAAATATTGGGTCACTTTCAGTGAGCCAAATATGATGGTCGAGTTGGGTTATCTTGCTGGCATCTCCCCTCCAAATCGCTGTTCAAAACCTTTTGGAAACTGTGCTCAAGGAGATTCAGAGAAGGAGCCATTTATTGCAGCCCACAATATTATCCTGGCCCATGTTGCTGCTGTCAAGCTCTACAAAACCAAGTATCAGGTATAGTCTGTACTATCAATACTGGTGTGAATAAGGTGAAATAGTGATTTGCTAGAAAACGTGCTTCTTCCTTCTTCAAATGGAGAAAATTGGCCTTTTGTACTAAACTGACTAGTAGTAGAGCCGGTCAGTTGAACCAATCGGACTGCATCAGCTGGAGAGGAGAAGGGAGGAGAATGTGAGTTTGTCCGTTAATCTTGATTTGCAAGAGTATATAATTTTCTTGAAAGTGAGGGTCCAATATCAATGTAAGAATATATTTTCCAGTCAGTATCAGACACAACAGACTAATTGTGTTCTTCCTCTTCAGAAAGAGCAAGGAGGTAGCATTGGCTTGATTGTGGAGACTGCGTGGTTTGAGCCGATAAGCAACTCCACAGCAGACAAGCTAGCTGCAGAAAGAGCTCAATCCTTCTTTTCAAATTGGTATGTTTCTTTACCATTAACTCCATTTAACAGCATAGCAACTTGCAGATAGAAGAGAAATACAGAAGATTTTTTCCAAATCAAAATAATGGATAGTAATTAGCTAAAGCAGGTTCCTAGACCCTGTTATTTTTGGAAGATATCCTAAAGAGATGCAAGATATCTTGGGATCCGTCTTACCAAAATTTTCGAGAAAAGAAGTAGAAGACCTGAAAATAGGTCTGGATTTTATTGGCATCAACCACTACACTGGTTCATACGTCAAAGATTGCATGTATTCCTCATGTGGATCGATGACCTCAAAGACAACAGGTTACTTCATATCATCATTTTCTAAGGACGGAATCCCCATTGGAGAACCTGTAAGTTGTGTTACTTAACAATTTCCTTAGTTAAAACTTAATGATCCGAACTGACTTATATTATCTTCCATAGACGGGGATGGAGCCACCATTCTATGTTTATCCTCCAGGATTGGAAAAAATTGTGACATATATGAAGGAAAGATACAACAATATTCCAATGTTTGTTACAGAAAATGGTGATGAAATAGTCATTGCTTACTATTTCCTATCATTTTGTGAGCCATTCCGTTCCACCTTGTGAAACAATTGTAAATGATTTTCAGGTTATTGTGAGGTAAGCAATTCGAACTCCACTCTTGAAGACTCGGTAAATGATGTCAAGCGAGTAGAATACTTCAAAAACTATCTGGATTCTCTAATGACCGCCATGAGGTTAGTGCATGTTGGCATTGGTTTCTTTTTCCTCCTATGTTGAACATGTGAACATCTATCCTACTCCACTTCTTCACTTCTAGTAGATGCACTTTTTGTTATCCTCATACTTGCTTTGCTTTCCTAATTTAATCAGGAAGGGTGCTGATGTGAGGGGTTACTTTCTTTGGACCTTCCTGGATAGCTTTGAGTGGACAAATGGATACACCAAACGATATGGAATCCATCATGTTGATCGTGCCACGCTAAAAGTAACTCCAAAATTATCAGCAGCATGGTACCGGCAGTTCATTGCACAACACAATAGAATTAAAGCTGGTGTTCCTGAAGTCAATCCACAACTTTCACAGTACTAGAAATTGGCCATGCCTTCTGCTCTTGTTTTCTACTTACGGGTGAAACTAGGTATGCATTGAGAGAGAACGAAATAATAAGCTATAATTTGCACTGGATCATTGATCTGAAGGTGCATACCGGGGGCTGGAGATCAAGAAAACTGGTTGGAGTCATTTATTCGTCCAGTCTGTGTACATGTACACTGCACAGATAATAATCAAAATTAAATATTTATGTATTACTTCTTTCATTCTGAATTATCTGTCATATTTTTATCTTAAATTATTTGTTTCGTTAAAAGATTAAGATTTACTCATTCCGTTTCATTCAAATTGATAGTGGTTGACTTGGTATGAAATTTTATATAAAAGTAAAAGTTTGAATATAATAATATATAATAGAGTATAAGATAGTATAATAAAAATAAGAAATATATAAGTTTCACAATATTTTTTGTCAAATTTTAGTATATAAAAATAATATATATGGGGTATATTATTTATTTTATAATAAATTATATAATAAAATTTTTGTTAAATTTTTTGAGACAGTTTAAAATAATATGTATGTCAATTTTGTTAGGACGAAATGAATAATATACTAAATTTGTCTTCATTTAATAACATTTTATTTTTGAAACATATTTAATATTTTATCCGTTTTAAAATATTTATTCATGAATTTTTTTTGTTTTGTTTCAAAATATTAGTTTATGTATATATTTCTAAAATTAATTATTAGTTTCTTTTTATTTTGCTCTCCTTTATTCTAAGACAATTATAAAACTTTTCAAATTTATTTTTTCTTCTTACTTATTAGGAATTTTCACTAACCAATAGTTATCATGTTTTTAACATTGGTAGAATAGGAATTTTATCTAAATTGTATTATCTTCGTTTCACAATATAAGTAGTTTTAGACTTATGTACAATAATTAAGGGTTTATAAATTTTAGACAATTTTAAAACTAAACTTTCAAAAATACCCCTAATTAAGTCTTTGTCTACTTGGGTAATTGGAGAGAGTTGAGTCATAATTAATGAAGAGAGAGATTGCAGTGAATGATAGATATGGAAAAAAGTAATAAAATTTTATAAAATTTTGTGAAACGACACATATTATGAAAAAAAATTTTAAGTTTAAAACGACTTATACTGTGAAACAACTTATACTATGAAACGAGATATTAATATTATTTTTAACACCCTTAATCTGTGTGTAAAGAGTTTCATAAATAAGTATTTTGAACGGAGTAATTTTTTCTCAACAAGTTAATTTCATTTAAATAACATGAGAGAAAAATAATTTGGAATACATCAAGGTCTTGAAATTTGAGTACTTTTTAATAAAGAGAGAAATAGAAATAGAATAAATTAAATTTAAAGGGTAAAAATAGAAGTAAATATTTAATTAATTAAAAATTTTACTTATCTTAATACCCGCGTAATCGGTTAAATAAGATAGATAATTTAAGACGAATAGAATATGAATTTATAATAATTTTTTTTAGTAGCAAACGGAGTTTAATAATTTAAAATAGTGAAATGGCGAGCTACGTTAACTAATTGAGTATATATGAATTGAAGTTTAAGCCTAATTTGAGTTTTAATATTTTTCTTATAGGAATTTAAAGAGAAATATAAATATTGAAATTTAGACAAAGAAAATAATATTTTTAATATATTATATAAAATAATACCAATTGAAACATGACATTTTTATAAGTATTCAAATTAATGAACTTTTCACTTTATAAGTAATAATTCAATAATTATAGTGAAAATCGAGGGAGATCTCTTTGAGTTTAAATATTAACATAACAGCCGGCCTTCACTCTGCAGTCTGCACATTATTCAGTTGGCTCCAGTTGTAAGTCCAGCCGATTAATTTAGAATGTGGTATTGGTGAATTTTTCTACTCTATTAAAATTTTATTTTTATTTAAAATAATATTAATTTAAATAATTTTATTTATAAAAATTATTATATAGTTTTAATATGGTAATTCTCTCTTTAATCATAATTGAATCTATTTTGATTGTATATATTTAATAATTTTTATTATATTTATATAAATTTATTTTAAAATAATTATTTATCTAAATACGTCCTTAGTGGCCAAAGATTTTATCTAATTCAGAGTTGATCATGGGCTCACTGTGCAATTATATACAAAAATATAAATAAATTATATACAATCTTTGTCTTTTTTACACAAACTAATAAATTTTGTATATATTTTTATAATTCAGAGTTGATCATGGGCTTTCTGTACAATTATATAAAAATAATTTATAATTTATTAATTTGTGTAAAAAGACAAAATTTGTATATAATTTATTTTTATATATAAAATAATTAATTAATTTAAAAATATCTTTCAAGTGAATACAAATTTTTAATCGTATTTTAAATTTTAAATTTATTTAAATATATTATTATTTTATATAATTATTTATTTATAATATATATTAAATTCTCTTTTTAAACTATCTAATCGAATATACTTAATAATTTTTCATAAAATTTATATTAAATTAATTTTTATAGTTCACACTCTAATGTTAAATCTTCTCGCTCCCAGTGCCGTGCTTCGTGAACGTGAGGGGGAAGGCAGCTTTATTTGTTTATTTATTTTTATAGAATTAAAAATAATAAAAAAAAGGTCCCGTGCCGGCCCAAATTCCAAGGAGAGCCGGCGCGCAAGAAGATCATATTTCAGAGAGTCAACGTCGCGGGATGGACTATTTGTGCAGCCATTTCCGGCCAGTTTCTCTAAAAGATACGTGTAGCAAGCTTTCCTCTGGGTGTCGATGGAGGTTTCTTCACTTCACAAGCTTCTCTTGCCACTGCAATTGTTGCTCTCGCTCTTGCCTCTCTTGATACGTAGTCATCTCCAACTAGACGAACGCTCAGAGGCTTCTCCTTTTCCTCCCAACTTTCTGTTCGGGACGACATCCTCTGCTTACCAGGTAATTCCTTTCTGCATTTATTCTCGGAGCGGCAGTAGAGTTATATATAGGAATGCTAAGTTGACAGCCTTAATTCTGTCAGTATGAAGGTGCATATTTGACTGATGGGAAAGGTCTGAATACTTGGGATGTTTTCGCTCATAATTCATCAGGTGAATTGATGAGCTTCTTTAATGCCTTGTTATCAACTCAACTGGTTAATGAAATCGAGTTCGTGAACTAATTTTCTCATAGTGCGAGATTGAAGGATCAAAATGCAATTTTTAAGTGATGAGGCATATGAAATCTTGCAGGCAATATAGTTGATGGAACTAATGGAGACATTGCTGTCGACCAGTATAATCGATATCAGGTATCAAACCAAATTTTGTACTTATAAAACTTAGTATCGAATTGATGCTAAAGCATTCCTATTTAAGGCTAGAATTCAACACTTGAAACATCATTTATGATCTGCATGTGGTTCACAAGTCGTTCTTTATGTCCTGCAATTATTGAAACTAGGAACACATCGATCTTATGTCTTCAATTGGAATCAACAGCTACCAGTTCTCAATTTCTTGGGCGAGGATCCTCCCACGTAAGCAACTTCTGATGTTTTATCGGTATCCCAGGTAGTAAGGATCTTCACCGGTATTAAACCATAGAACATTCTTGACCGAAATGGAATTTGTATGGCTGCAGGAGGAAGATATGGGGAAGTAAATACCGCTGGAATTGACTACTATAACAAACTCATCGATGCACTCCTCCTTAAAGGTTTGTCTCAGGCAGTGCTTTTACTCCAAAGAGACTTAAAGGATTGATTTTTTTCCGGACTCCCTTCCATGGGAAGCCTTGGACAACTAAATGACTACTACACCAAGTTTGTATATTTCCATAATCTACTGTTTTGCTTATCTTCAATTTGTAGGGATTCAGCCATTTGTAGTAATCAATCACTTTGACATTCCGGTTGAACTAGAGAAAAGATATGGAACTTGGCTAAGTCTCGAAGTAGTGTAAGCACTTCTTGTTGATAATCCAGCGATGAGCTAGACTACGTAGTCTCTGCTTAAGACTATAAATAGAAGTCATGAAACTAGTCATTCTTTCAGGGAAGACTTCAAATACTTAGCAGATATCTGCTTCAAGAACTTTGGGGACAGGGTAAAATACTGGGTTACTTTCAGTGAGCCAAATATGCTGATTCAATTGGGTTATCTTTCTGGTGTTGCCCCTCCAAATCATTGCTCGAAACCTTATGGGGACTGTGCTCAGGGGGATTCAGAGAAGGAGCCTTTTGCTGCAGCTCATAATGTCATCCTATCCCATGCTGCTGCTGTGAAGCTCTACAAAACCAAGTATCAGGTATCACACAATTAAATATTGGTTAAGTACTAGTGCTTGTGAGTTGGTCGGATGCAATTGGAATATCAGCTGGAGAGGAGAATGTGAAGTATTCAGATAAACTCTCCCAAGTTCTAACAAAAGATAATCTTCACTAGTTAGAATGTAATTTTTCCTTGAAAATGAGGTACAATATCAATGTACAAGTATCTTTTTATATCATTATCAAACCCAACATAAATTATACTGTTGTTGTTTAGAAAGAGCAAGGAGGAAGCACCGGCATTATTTCGGAGGCTGTATGGTTTGAACCCATAAGCAACTCCACAGCAGACAAACTAGCTGCAGAAAGAGCTCAATCCTTCTTTTCAAATTGGCAAGTTCCTTTACCAATAACCCCACGTAACAACAGCGTAGCAACTTGCAGATAAATATGAAAAATTCTTTTTCAAACCAACATAATGCCTGTTTATTATTTGACGCAGGTTCCTGGACCCGATTATTTTTGGGAGATATCCTACAGAAATGCAAGATATTTTGGGATCTGTTTTACCAAAATTTTCAACAAAAGATGTAGAAGACCTGAAAATAGGGGTGGATTTTATTGGCATCAACCACTACACTGGCGTGTACGTCCAAGATTGCATGTATTCCTCTTGCGGAACAGAGGTCTCAAAGATGACAGGCTATTTTAAGATATCTTCTGAGAAGGACGGAATCCCTATTGGAGAAACTGTAAGTCTTGTCACATGACAGCTTCGTTATAATGATCCTTTTATGAATAGCTAACTTACATTATCTTCTACAGACAGGGATGAATCCACCATTATATGTGTATCCTCCAGGAATGGAAAAAATCGTGACATATATTAAGGAAAGATACAATAACATCCCAATTTTTATAACAGAAAATGGTGAGTAAAATGGGCAATGTCTTTGCTGTTTCCTTCCATTCTGTGAACTTTCTTTTTCACTTGATAACAGCTTAGGTAGGATGTTTACTGAACCATTTGTCTTTCCTTGTCATCTTTACTCAATGTGTGGTAGCAATGCGGATGCTCAAACTACCATCCGTTGTTTCAGCAAACAAAACTTGATCTTCTCATGCCAGTGCACACAATGGTAAAAAAGAATTGCATAAGGAAATGAAGCTTTTTTAAAAGGATCTTGATTGATCTATAACATTCATTATTTAATATTAATAATTTTATAAAATTATTTTTCACTTTAGTGAAGTAGCAAATTTATATATTTTGATTTTTTTTTCAAAAAAAATGAATACGATACTAACATACTATATTTATATATTTATATTAGCAAATCCCTATATTATATATATATATATATATATATATATATATATATGCAGAAATTGCAACCTTCCCATGGCATATGGCACATAAGCGACTAATATGTTTTTCCCCAAAGCTCCGGCAACCATAGCCTCATCATTGATTAGAATTTGTGCTTTGTTAATGCAGCTCTTAATTGCCTTTTCTGAAAGAAATGCAATGATTTTCAGGTTACTGTGAGGTGACGAATTCAAACTCCACCACTGAAGACTCAATAAATGATGTCAAGCGAGTTGAGTACTTGAAAAGCTATCTAGATGCTGTAAAGACAGCCATGAGGTTAGTGCTTTTGAGCATTTAAGCATTCAAGCTTTCTGTTCTTAAACAAGACCAAGAAAATATTGCCATTGATTTCATTTTTCCTCTAACACTGAAAATGGGAACATCATCATCTAAGCACGTCCACACAGTGCATGATCTATATTTGATTTATTGTTGAATCTCCTTATATCAGTACTTCTTAACTAGTGCTAGATGCACTTTTGCTGATATTTGCTCTGGTTTCCTGTGTTATCAGGAAAGGCGCTGATGTGAGGGGTTACTTCATTTGGACCTTGATGGATACCTTTGAGTGGACAAATGGATACACCAGAAGATATGGAATCCATCATGTTGATCGTGCCACGCTGAAAATTACTCCCAAAGCATCAGCCGCCTGGTACAAGCAGGTCATTGCACAACACAAAACAATTAAGGCCATTGTTCCACAAGTCCATCCACAATTTTCACAGTACTAGAAAACGGAAAACACATCATGTCTACTAGACAACCCACCCCGTAATGATCATGTCAATTTTGGCATTGGGCTAATTACCGTGTAATGTGGTTTAAAGGGCCCATCTTTCCTAAATCAAATAAATAGTTCCAACTTTGAATATTTATACATGCATTATATGTGGTGATTAAAAAGAGGTACAAACATTGTCTGCATATATGATCCACAAAGATAAGAGTTTATGTAACTATTTCTCTTTTGCATGAGCTTTCAAATAATTCAACTACACCATTGATGGACCAAAGACCATAACAAATTACTCTCTCCATCCTTATTTATCTGTCACAAATAAAAACTTTTGATATATTTTTTTATCTGTTACATTAAAAAAATTTAGACACCATTAACGTTAATTTTACTGTTATACCTTTGTCTTAAATAATTTTAAAAATTAAAAGTGTAATAACTTTAGAGAGAAAGAGTTGAGCAAACAAATTAAGAAAATAATTATAGAGAATATTAAATTTAAAAATATTTTTAAAAAATATAAATAAAATTATATGAATTTAAAAATAATTTCAAATTATAAACAAAAGTTGTAATTCCATTTTTCAATAAACAAAGTGGAAGGGGCTACCTTATATTCGTGGTAGGTAGGAGATGGCACATCGTTGTCGATTAGTGTCCCTCGGTGGATAGAGTGCTATACTCGTCAACCCGTGATAGGCTTTGCTACTTGCTCGTTTATTCGAATTTAAAAAATATTTATTTTTTTAAAATTATTATATATTTATAATATAATATATTTAATAATTTTTATTATTTTAAATAAATTTATTTTAATTCAATTACATTTATTATTATTATTTTTTAATTTCTAATCCCCGTCTCAAAAGGACCTTCGGACGATTTGACATTGAAAATACATTTTGGTGGTTATGCTAGTTAGCAGCCGGCGTAGCTTGACTTCTCTTTTATTCATGTATCTTCCAACAACGCTATCCCACCAAACATTATCCTATTCAACATTATGCATTACTAAAACCTTCAACCTTCAATGTGTACCCAACAAACAATGCATTACATTAGGTATAACAACTGCAAAGTAGTTGTTATCACCACCAAAAAAACTGAAAATCATAATTATATCCTAGAAACAAAATTTTAATATGAATTTAAGGTAATAAACAACACTTTTTAAAATAATATTAAAATTTATAATTGATAATGAGAGGAATTTTTCATTAAGACCTTATAAATTACGCTATACAATTATAAATATTTTTTGGAATGTAAACATTAAAAAAGTGAAAAAAAAATTAGAATATTATAGAACTATGTTTGAATAGAATTGTGTAGAACTATGGGTCCATGGAACGATAATCTTCTTTCATAGTTGGTGAAACTATGAAGAGAACGAATGCATCATAGTTGGTGAAACTTGGAAGCAACAGACTTCTCTCTTGATCTTGGGTACCAATGGCAATGGAAATTTCTTTGGTTCACAGAATTTTCTTGCTTTTGCAAGTGCTGCTCTCACTCTTGCCTCTCTTGATATCTGCTCGTCAGCTTCAACTCAACCACAGCTCAGATTCGTATCTTTTTCCGCCTAACTTCCTCTTTGGGGCTGCATCCTCTGCTTACCAGGTACTCTTTGCTCTGCACTGCCTTTAGCATGTCAGTGGATACGGCTAAATTGTAATTCTTGTACAAGAATATAACTAGAAACTTATGGTTAGAAAGGAAGTTATGTTAAAAGAGATAATATTATAATTTTTTAAAAAATTTTAAAGATCGAAATATAAAATTTTATAAAAAAATTAAAATTTTTAATTTTTCTAAGATAAATTACAGAATTTTTAATCCGCCTATGGTACCGGAACTGGAGGTTCTTGCTTTATATTTGAGGGAATTTTTCCTTTGATGGGACTTAAAAAAGGCCAGGAAATGAAACTACACTGCAGAATACGAGAAAGCTGCTAATCTATGTTAAACTGTTTCAGTATGAAGGGGCGTCCATGGAGGACGGAAAAGGTCTCAACAATTGGGATGTTTTTACTCACAAAAAATCAGGTAAAAGTAGTACTGTGCTTCTTTATCCGGCTATCAGTAACTGATATGGATTAACTTAGCTTGTGAGGTATATATAATGCAACTATGCAAGGCACTTTATTTTCAAGATTATTTTGCAGAGCAAAAGCAGAACTAACCATGAATAGAATCTTGCAGGCAAAGTAGATGATGGAAGTAATGGAGATGTTGGTGTTGATGAATATCATCGATATCAGGTATCAACTCAATCCCTTCCAACTCCCCCTGTAGTTTGACCTATACACCTCTGGTTCTGGCTCTCAAAGAAATGTCCAAGCTGCCCAGCGAAAGTCATTACAATCTACAAACAACTTTTGTCATGTAAATATTGATTAATTACTTGACTTTTTCTTTTGCAACCACTGAAAGTAGGAACACGTTGATCTTATGGCTGATTTTGGACTTCACAGCTACCAGTTTTCGATTTCCTGGGCAAGAATTCTCCCAAGTGAGTATATATCTAAATGCATCTTTATATTTCGATCAAGTACCAGGTATAATCGAAAACTAGCAAAGCAACTTCCTTGACAGAAAACAATGTCTGCCTGCAGAAGGGAGATATGGTGCTGTAAATTTTGCGGGCATTGATTACTATAACAAACTAATCGATGCTCTCATCCTCAAAGGTTCATCTCAAATTCTCAATCAGTATTTCAAACCCGGGAAATTATCCAAATAGGAAGATAAAAAGATTGGCACTTTGCAGCTATTGTGAATGCCATTTTGTATGATGCCTCTGTCTAATTATAAAGTTTTATCTGTCTCTGTATTTCGATCTTCTACACACAGGGATACAACCGTTTGTATCACTCAATCACTACGACGTTCCTATTGAATTAGAAGACAGATATGGCGCTTGGCTAAGTCCTGAATCAGTGTATGTATCTTCCATTTAGGCAGCCACCCATGCTTTGAACATTTATAAAGATTGTGATTCTTTCAGGGAAGACTTCAAGTACCTCGCAGACATCTGCTTCAAGAACTTCGGAGACAGGGTGAAGTACTGGGTCACCTTTAGTGAACCAAACGTGTTGGTGCACTTCGCTTATCGTTTGGGAATTTTCCCTCCAAATCGTTGTTCAAAACCTTTTGGAGATTGTGCTGAAGGAGACTCCCAGAAGGAGCCTTTCATTGCAGCACATAATATCATCCTAGCCCATGCTGCTGCTGTTAAAGTTTACAAGACCAAGTACCAGGTAAAAATATAGTAAAAAATATCTTGCCTGAGCTTGTAATCATCTCAAACTTCTGAAATCATAAGCTGGAGTATAGATAAATGTCGGAACATGAGTATATGTTTCTCAAGGAAAAGACTGGTTATTTGTTATATAATTGGGAGAAACTAATCTTCATGAGCTGGATTGAGGTCTTTGGTGAGAGGAGGATAACAGAAGCAATATTTATTACTCGCCAGTTAGTTGTTAAATAAGCAGTGAACACAACCTAATCAGGTAGTCAACGTGCAGAAAAAGCAAGGAGGTAGCATTGGCTTCTCTGTACAGACTGTGTGGTATGAGCCCATAAGCAATTCCACAGTGGACAAGCTAGCTGCAGAACGAGCTCAATCCTTCTATTCGAACTGGTAAATATTCTCGACGTTAAAACCTTTATTGAAAGACAACTTCATTCATCATTCCCCCGCCAATTCGTCGTATGGAACAGGTTTTTGGATCCAGTTGTATTTGGAAGATATCCTACTGAGATGACAGACATTTTGGGATCTACTTTACCAACGTTTTCTGAAAATGATTTGGAAGATCTAAAACTGGGTGTGGATTTCATTGGCATTAACCACTACTTTAGCACGTATGTCCAAGATTGCATGTACACCCCTTGTGAATCCCTACCAGGGACCTCGAGTTTTCTGCCAGGGACCTCCAGAACTGAAGGTTTCACAAAACAAACAGATGTCAAGGATGGCATTCCCATTGGAGAACCTGTAAGTCATTAACGTTCCTGCGCAAATACTTGGGACATTTAGCCAGCCTCTATCACATCTAATTGACATTAGCTTCTTCTACAGACAGGGGCATCGATTCCTGTTTTTCCACCAGGAATGGAGAGAACTGTAACTTATATAAAGGAAAGATACAATAACATTCCCATATTCATAACAGAAAATGGTGACTCCTCTCTCATTTATTATACTTGATCCTTTAGATGTAGAACTTGATTTCCTTACACTGACATAAATTCCATGATTCCCAGGTTATTGTGAGTTGACTAATTCGAATTCCACCCTTGAAGAATCGTTAAATGATGTGAAGCGAGTGGATTTCTTGAGCAACTATTTAGATGCTCTTTCAACAGCTATGAGGTTAGTGCATTCTAATGTTGCTGAACACCATTGCCTTTGAAATCGATCTCCTTCTTCTTGCCCCGGCTAAGTAGAGTAGCAGATGGTCATTTGTCTAACTTCCTCAAATAATGAAGAAATGAACTTCATCTAACCTACACAATATTCTTTGAATTTGATCAGAAAAGGAGCTGATGTGAGGGGTTACTTTGTTTGGGGCTTGCTTGACGACTTCGAGTGGCTGTATGGATACACCAAAAGATATGGACTCCATCATGTTGATCGCAACACGTTGAAGATTACTCCAAAATTATCTGCACGTTGGTACAAAAAGTTTATTGCAAATCAAACGTCAATTAGAACCATTGTCCAGAAAAGAATTGTCAGTCTTTGAATTTCTTGAGAACCCTCCATGTCTCGTACGTTTCTTCATATTTCAGTAAAATGGAAGATAAATATGGTTTCATTTACTTAACGTTAGCTACTTGGCAACTCTCGAAATGGGAGGACATGACGAAAACCAAATACAGAGTTTAGCGCTCAATTTAAGCACTAGGCGATTGGCGATATTGTCAGGGAAAATTGACCGAAGAAGGCCAAAAATATCAATTTCTTAATACATGCTCTGGCCAATCAAATACTAGCTGTTATATATGCCCTAAATTTGTGAATCCCCTATTAAATAACACTTGGATTGGTCCATCTCGTGCATGCATAATCTTTATTTCTCTCAAAATATTTCCTAGTTAAATTTATTATAGCAATACAATATATAGTGTTTAAAAACTTCTTTAAATTTTCATCGTGAGATTGAGTACATTTCCCTTCTAACAAATCCGTAGGTGAATAAAGAAAGGGGCAGATTCTTCTACCCAATTGAGGCACCTGCATGCGTGCTCGGTATCTTTTCTAGTTTGCAGCTCAACTTACCCAACTCTCCACGAAAAGATCTCCTTAAAAATTCTTTTATGCACTCGGTGCACGTGCATCGAATATATTAAATGATTATATCACTTACAGATAAAATTATATATAATATTTATTATATAATTTCTATTACAAGAAATACAATCACCTAATGCACCGAGGATGCATATAAGAATTTTCCTATGATAATATGACATTAATGCAAACCATCTCATGATATACATTAAGCCCCACAAACTTGATATTAAAACGATTGTAGTATTATTTCAACACTTAAATAATCTCTTAAATTGTTTTTAGAAGTTATTTTAGATTTTTTTTAAATAAAAGAAGAGCTAAATCTACCCTCTATAGAATCTAAATTTATTTTTTAAAATTATAATTGTTTTGTATAGTCATTACTACTCTTTAACTCTTTCATTCTCAAATCATTAATTTTTTAATTCTTAAACGATCTTTTTAATTAAAAAAAACATATATTACTTCTTATATTACTAAACTTTTTAAATTCCTCCTCTATTTTAACTTTTTTCAAACTCTACAACCCATCAACTCATAAAAGAATGATATGTAGAGGCTATGTTTTAGAAAAAAAATTAAAGGAATAGCTTAGGAATCAAAAGATTAATAGTTTGAGAATAGAAAAATTAACAAATAATAATGACTATAGAAGACAATTGTAGTTTCAGAGTGTAGATTTAGATTTTAGGGGTGTAAATTTAGTCTCTTGTTTAAAATAATCATGTATCATTTTTTAGAAAGTTAAGAATATATTTATTTATTTTTTCATAATTTTCCTTATCCTTTATTATCTTACTATAACTTGAAATTAATTGTCATCATTTAAGAAAAATCTTAGTTTAATTTTAGATTATTTTTAAAAACAACCGAAGAGAGTAATTCGATCTGAATTCATGAAGAAATTTATTATGACTTTCAACTCTTTAGGAAATCCTCAAAGATGACTGCCTCTAAGATTTATTTCAATTCGACATCTCCTTAGGAGAATGCCTCTTCTATTAATTACTAAGGGTGTAAGTGAATAAAAATTTTGAAATAAATTTATTTAAATATAATAAAATTTATTAAATATGTTAAATAAAATTAAAGATTGATGATATGATATATCGTGAATATATAATAATTCTTAAAAAAATAAAATTTTATGTCGAGATGAATTGAGAAAAAATCTTAATCCACTCACACCCTAAACCTTCAACAAATTCAAAGGCAAATCATCCTATCAAGGATTTCTATAGTATTAGTATATTAAAATTTCAGGTTATCAAAGGAAAAAAATTGAGTAGAAATTCCAAAACGAAACGTGTAAAGGCAACTCCACCAAAATGGCCACTTTTGTCTAGAAAAGAGCATAAAAGAGCCAACTTTTTTCACACTGCTGGTGATAGAAATAACAGTGCAGAGAATGAAATGCATTATCTACGCCATAGCAGACTCCACCTTTGGCTACCAATGGCAATGGAAATTTCTTCAGCTCACAAGACTTTTTTGCTTTTACGAGTGCTGCTCATGCTATCACTCTTGCCTCTCTTGGTATCTGCTTGTGGGCTTCAATTCAACCATGGCTGGGATTCATCTTTGTTTCCTCCAGACTTCCTCTTCGGTGCTGCATCCGCTGCGTACCAGGTACCATTTGCTTAGCATGTCAATGGATGAATGGAAGTGGCTAATTTTAAAGTCCTGTCACTGGCGATTCTTGCTTTCTGTTTTGAGGGAATTTTCCTTAAGAAAACCGGCAAATGAACCTACGTAGCAGAATCCTAGAAAGCTGTTAATCCTTGTTAAACTCGAAATTGTTTCAGTATGAAGGGGGTTACATGGACGACGGAAAAGGTCTCAACAATTGGGATGTTTTCACTCACAACTCAGGTAAAAGTAGTACTCTCCTTCTTTAATATATTCAGCTGTTCTAAATATCCATAACTGATATGCACTTTGGCATAACGTTTATTCTCACTGTTTTGCAGAACTGACCATCTATAGAAACCTTGCAGGCAAAATTTGGGATGGAGGAAACGGAGATGTTACGGTTGATCAGTATCATCGATACCAGGTATCAACTCATTCCGTTCTCATGCCCTATGTAGTTTGACTAATGCAAGCTCAGGTTTTCGACAAACTATAGAATCCTCCCGGTAAAATTTGCAATTTGCAGACGACATTTTTCATCTAAATATTGAATATTAATAACTTGACTTTCCCTTTTGCCACCACGGAAACTAGGAACACGTCGATCTTATGGCTTCTTTTGGACTAAGCAGCTACCAGTTCTCGATTTCCTGGGCAAGAATCCTCCCAAGTAAGTATACTTCAAAATGCATCTTTCGGGCATGGGAAAGCTTAAGCCAAGCAACTTCCTTGACAGAAAAGAATGTCTGCAGAGGGGAGATATGGCGCTACCAATTTGGCTGGCATTAACTACTATAACAAACTCATTGATGCTCTCCTCCTCAAAGGTTCGTCAATCCGTGTTTTAACCTGGGAAATTATGCAAGAGAAAAAGATCGACAACTGTTGTCAATGCCCTTTTGTATGATGCCTCCGGTTAATTATAGAGTTTTATATGTCTCTGTATTTCGATCTTCTGCACACAGGGATAGAACCGTTTGTAGTACTCAGTCACTTTGACATACCTATTGAACTAGAAGACAGATATGTCGGTTGGCTAAGCCCCAAATCAGTGTAAGTATTTTCCAGTTGAGCCGCTACCCATGCTTTGAACATTTACAAGCTTGTGATTCTTTCAGGGAAGACTTCAAGTACTTGGCAGACATATGCTTCAAGAACTTCGGAGACAGGGTGAAGTACTGGGTCACCTTTAGTGAACCAAACGTGTTGGTGAACTTCGCTTATCGTTTGGGAATTTTCCCTCCAAATCGTTGTTCAAAACCTTTTGGAGATTGTGCTGAAGGAGACTCCGAAAAGGAGCCCTTCATTGCAGCCCATAATATCATCCTAGCCCATGCTGCTGCTGTTAAAGTTTATAAAACCAAGTACCAGGTAAAGACAAAATAAAGAATGATGCTTGAGCTTGCAGGCATCTCAAACTTTCGAAATCATTAGCTGGGGTAAAGATGGATGTCAAAACATGATTATGTCTCTCAGGAAAAAAAAAAAAACTCCGGTTCACTTACTAATCCGTAAGCTGGATTGAGGTCTTTTGCGAGAGGAGGGTAACTGGAGCATTATATAACTCGACAGTTAGTTGTTAAATAAGCATAGAACACAACCTAACCAGGGAGTAACCGTACAGAAAAAGCAAGGGGGTAGCATTGGCTTCATTGTACAGACCGTCTGGTATGAGTCCATAAGCAACTCCACAGTAGACAAGCTAGCTGCAGAACGAGCTCAATCCTTCTATTCGAACTGGTAAATCTTCTCAACATTATAACTCCTATTGGAAGTGCAATTTCATACTGATATCATTCTCATACCTATTTGTCATATGAAACAGGTTTTTGGATCCAATTGTATTTGGAAGATATCCTACTGAGATGACGGACATTTTGGGATCTACTTTACCAACATTTACCGGAAATGATTTGAAAGATCTGAAACTGGGTGTCGATTTCATCGGCATTAACCACTACTATAGCCTGTATGTCCAAGATTGCATGTATACCCCTTGTGAATCCCTACCAGGGACCTCGAGAACTGAAGGTTTCACAAGACAAACGAATGTCAAGGAAGGTATTCCCATTGGAGAATCTGTAAGTCATTAACGTACCTGCGCGTATACTTGAGGATTTAACCAATACTTGAGCATTACATCTGATAGACATCAGCTTTTATAGACAGGAGAGGGGTTTCCTGTTTTCCCACCAGGAATGGAAAGAACTGTTACTTATATCAAGGAAAGATATAATAACACTCCCATATTTATAACAGAAAATGGTGACTCCTCTTTCATTTATTATATTGATCCTTTTGATGCAGAAGTTAATTTCCTTAAGCTGAGATATATTTGATGATTCCCAGGTTACTGTGAGTTGACTGATTCCAACTCCACCCTTGATGTGAAGCGAGTGGATTTCTTGAGCAACTATTTAGATGCTCTCTCAACGGCTACAAGGTTAGGTGTATTTGAAACTGATCTCCTAATTCTTAACCCGGCTGACTAGATCATTATTCATATAAGTTCCTCAAAAAATAAAGAAATGAACTTCATCTAACCTACACCATATTCCTGAATTTGATCAGAAGAGGAGCTGATGTGAGGGGTTATTTTGTTTGGGGCTTGCTTGACGTCTTCGAGTGGCTAGTCGGATACACCAAAAGATATGGACTCCATCATGTTGATCACAGCACTTTAAAGATTACTCCCAAATTATCTGCAAGTTGGTACAAACAATTCATTGCAAATCAAACGTCAGTTAGAACCATTGCTCCCGGTGGCAGAGCCAGGATGAATTTCGGGAGGCCAATTTAAATTTTGTACTAAATTACAGTCGTGAAAAGTGATAAACCTAAAAGAATAAACTACTGTATTTGAGGGCCATATTTTATATTTTGAGAGCAGGTCCGACACCTCAATCAAATTGCAGGTACATGCTCCAACACAAACACTCTGCTCAGACACACAAAAAGGAGTGACTTAAAAACAACAATGGGACCAAATCAGGATTCAATAATGCAGATGCAGAAAGGTCTCCAGTAATGTCCTCCTGCATCCTGTTTTAAGTTCCTTTACTAATCAGTAACAATAATTCACTAACCTGTACAGCCTGAACCTTCTTGTTTCCAAAACTGGTGGAACTTGATTTTGAGTATCACAAAGATGGACACTGCTCAAACTATCAATTTTCTGAATTCAGCAGGTATTGTGTTTCTCGAGTGCCGAAAACAACTCCAGAAAGTGTAGATTCAAATGTTCGAACGAGTGGAGTAGCCACATAAATAACAAGTGTTAAAGAGACCCAATTAAGACCAAAAGCAAGTAGATATCCTTCTACCTCAAGAAACTCTTGTCATTCACCCTATCTACCTCCACCAAGGGGTTCCAGCCTCATAAAAGTGGTCTCCATTGTCCCAGGAAATCTGACATGCTTGGAGACCAATAGCAACACTGGGTTCCTTTCCATGTTGTGCTATCCACTCTTCAACCTTCTGTGCTTTGTCACTCTCACTTCCATGTTGTTTATTGTTCTTTCGAAATGGGTTAACCCCAGGATTGACCATCTCAGCTATTGCAGCTGGCATATACATTGAATCCCCAACTACGGGAGCACCAAAGGCAGCCAATTGCGCTCGAATCTGAATACAGTGACTAAAGCGTGAGAGTGACAGCAGGGGTTAATTTACTTCCACATAATGGCAAAAAAGGATGAAATGATGATTCGCAGCTTCCTTATTTTCCCCTCATATTTGATTAGCAATTTCAAGGAAAGATTTGAAATGGTGATCAAACTGGAAAGCTACCAGCAAGAACTATTATTAGAAAAAAACTTATATTTTTATATATTTCTTCTGTTTATGCACAGATCAATTAGTGAAAAGATTAAAAAAAAAAAAAAAAACACCAAGCAATCCTGTTCTGAATGACATTCTAAAACCTGCTACATTACTCTGAATTTAAAGTTACCTCGTACAATTATTGGGCACCATACCAGTATATATTGTGATATGGAACCAGCAATGTCGGAAGTTTCATTTTATTGCATGGGTAAACAAACCTTCAAATTTTGTATTCAGCAAATCAAAGAAAATTTCTGATGAAATTACCACCAGAAAACTGCATTCTTTACCTGTCTAAGATGAGAAAAAGAAAAGAAAAAATAAAAGGTTGTAATACCTGATGAGTTCGACCAGTCAAAAGGTTGATTTTACACTCATATGCAAAATCTTGAGGCTGCCAACCACAATCCTCAATGTCATAATTTTTTTGTATCAGAATAGTTGGCCAGGGAACTTTCTTGCATTCTAACACCTCAAGCTGGCATAAATGCCATCCACCAACAAAATCTGCACACCATCACAGGGCCAGCTTTAGTACATTTTCAAGAAAAACTGCAGAAAAAGAAAAGAAAAGAGTATATCTGTCGGGACCAATAGCCCAAAACAAAAAAAGTATATCTGTCCGGACCAATAGCCCAAAACAAACATTATATTTCATATGCTAAAAAAAAAAGCACCTTAAAAACCACAAATCAATAAAGAGAAGATAACTCCAACTGCAGCAATTTATAATGTCTAAAGACAGGGATTAGCAAATAATATTTGTGCAATAACAAAAATTCAGAAGAAAAGGTGGTGCTATAAAGGATCTAGAAAAAGTGCTCGAGAGAATCTTGATGTCTGTCATTGAGTGAACACATTCAGTACTTGCTAGAAGTCATCTCATACTTGAAACTCTCAAATTTGGCAAGACTGCAGAAAAACAAGCCTTATTTTGTTCATCAAGAAAGAAAAGAAAAGAAAAGGCTTGCTTATTTGTGGTTCTAGAAACTAGATTTGATTATTCTTCCCTGATAATCCTGTATCTCATATTAGTTTTTTGGTGGAGACATGCAAGTCTTGGTGCCATATTAATTGGGTTGGGACTAACTAATAAGAGAAATTATTCTGATATAAGCTCATACCTTCAGAAATAAGCCTTGGTGCCATATTAACTGGACGCATGTAATGGGCAATAACTCCAACTGGTACAGGAGCAGCAGCAAGAGCAAGATAAAGCTTTTTCACTTTTTTCTCCTAAAAAAAGGTTATTTAGTTTCACAGACAGCATAAAAATATTCTTTAATCAACGAGAGAGATGAAGTTCAAGATATTAACAGTGTTGCTGCTGAAGTCAAAGAAAAAATTGTGCGAAGGCATTCTCCAAATGAGGACTAGGGGAGTTTTGTCTCCTTATTCAACTAGTTAGAAAATGACCACAATCATGACCTTAATTAGAGTTCTGTAAGATGTTTCCACTCACCCTAATTTTTCCATGAAACACTGAGCAATACTCCTTGGATCTTGCTAACACAACACTGCAAATAAAGTTCAAAACTGTTGTATGTACTTTCCACAGAATAAATGAAGAATTTGATCCATAATCATACCATCCTTCAGTGCAATTATCAATCTGATGGGTAGTTAAAAGTGGAGTTTTTAATCCCAAAGCACGAGAAGTAAACGTTGCACAACTCTCTTCAATGTTGTCTGTAGTTCCACCAACCTGATGAACAAGCAGTAAGCAACTGCAAAAGTGCTAACTAATCTGACAAATAACATGATTCATGGGAAAGTACATTTCAAAAGATACCAGTGTGTGATTGATTGAACACAGTAGATAATCAATTGTTTTAAAATCTGTGGCAGACTCTTATACTTTTAACGTCATTATCTGTTTCATCAGGAAGCAGAATTCAAAGAATTCATAGTTTTTTCATTCAAAAAAGGTTTGCCTGCATAGGCCCAACACACTCAGAGAGTGAATTTTCAACTGCTTTCAAGATTTATACTTGTTGCATAGTTTGCAAATATATCAAAGATCAACTGGTAGAGGATGAAGTATCTAACAGTTCTCAGCAAGGAAAACATTCCACCATTACAATTCTAAATGCACAGATACACATTCTTTCTAAGAAAATATTCATTTATTCCTGGAGAGGTAAAGCAGAGGTACTTCTAGGTGTATTTTTAAGCCACATTAACTCCCTAATACTCAGGAAGTTGCAAAAGAAAGATATTTACATTTCTTGGACTAAGTAAAAATGAAGCACGGTTAAAAATGGAGATCCCAAATTCTGACCCTAAAATGAGGAGTACACATGGATCACATACAAAGAATGTTGTCAGAACAATAAGAGATGTGGCTCTCTGCAGGACGTTTTATTTCATGTCAACTGTCTTTGTCAGCTCGTGCAAAGGATGAAGATAAATTACTTTCTGTAGGACAGAAGGAGCTTAGAGAGTTGTATCCATAAAAAAGGCTTGTAGAAACTTCAACACGTCTTGTGTCAGCATTCAGAATTCTACCTGACATCTAAGGTTGAATAGAATTCTTCTATTCAAATTCATAGCAATTATTTAGAATAATTTCACAATAATTAGGTAGGAGTAGCATGAGCTCTATGTTTGCAACGAATTGTTGTACATCAAACCAATTCTTAAACTGGTCATACATACTGATGTACCCGCAGGCTTGTCCAGAATCACATAGGATTCAGTTACAGCAAAAATTCTTGATCTCCAATCAATTTCATAGCATCTGATATCAGTATAAAGGCAACATTACTATACTTTCCAAATGAAAATAAAAACTGGTCAGAGCTATATTCTTCAATGTTTACCTAGGAAAGCGTTTTGGGTGTACATG
Organism: Voacanga thouarsii; assembly: GCA_026120185.1. Taxonomy (NCBI): domain Eukaryota; kingdom Viridiplantae; phylum Streptophyta; class Magnoliopsida; order Gentianales; family Apocynaceae; genus Voacanga; species Voacanga thouarsii. The sequence goes on from JANUWF010002172.1 coordinate 3,063,573, forward strand.
CACTCTCAAGTAAGTTCCAGGTTCAACAAATTCATCTGTCTGAGTTATCCGAAAAGTCTTCTGTGCCTCTCGTACCGTTTTCCCTTTAATGGAAGTTCTCTTTCTCAAAACTGATGGTGCTGTAACTTCTTCATATGTTTTGACTTGCTCAGGTGTGGCAGTGGGAGGTGGCTTTGGACATACCAAAGCATAATAAACGGCTCCAAAGTGAATGAGATCGGCAACAAATCTTTCAAGATAAGGGTAGATAATTTAATCATCATACTGATTAATGTCTATTAACCAATTAAGAATCAAATCAAAGAAGGAATGAACCAGAAGAAAGAACACTCACAGAGGAGGAAGATCCAAAGCATTACTAATATATTCAAGCACAGGCCCCCCTTCCTTCACAACTAAGTGTTCCACTCTTGGTGGGCCATTCTGTAATGGACATGGAAGCAAGCGGCCATATTTAGGATAGCTGACAGAACATTTTTAAGTCCTAAGTCAGTGAATGTAAAAGAAATGAGGTCCAAAACAAGTTAGCAAACATTTGTATGAAGATTTAAAAGGAAAAATGATGGCATGACAAAAACAATTCAGGAAAGCATAATGAAAGAATATTATGTCTAATGGAATAATGGATGTAATCGGGATGTTTCTCTTGTCTTGTAAGAAGAAACCGCGATATTAATAAAGAGAATATTGTAATGAGAAATATAAAATATTAGCAACTTTATTTCCTTTTAATGAGTTTAAGCCTCAGCAAAGATTGTCCGATGAAAACTTGTAACTTCTCGCCACTACCTGCACAAACCAACTATCTTGAATGTTGCTTCAGAGGCTCACCATATATATGCTCAAACAAGTGTAGTACATAATCAACGGCATCTCCAATTTGTAAATTTACACAAACTCCTTTCTTGATCCCTAATGCAAGAACGCAACTCCAATTTCCTGTTGAATTTTTCTCAATCCCACATGGGATAATTTAAAAAGGGGTAAGGAAGGTTTTTCCTATAAATAGGTTAGTGTTGTTTTAGGGAAAGTACACTAACTCATTGAGCCTAATAAATTAGAAGTTTTTGGACCTTGAGTTATTTTGTGAGGGTTTATAATTTTGTCAGTCCAAAAATTACAAAGTAAAGTGTTTCCTTCCGGGGTCGTGGATGTAGGTCTAATTGAGAGATCGAATTACGTTAAATTTTTTCCTTTCCTCTTCTATATATTTGTGTGTTGCTTCCGTTGCCCTCCCAACATTTCCATACTGTCAAATATATCGTAATTTGCTTTTCTAGTCTTTAATGAATACGCATTCACTCTTAAATTTTGTAATATATACCTAGACTTCAAAATTCTCAGCACCCAAAAAAAAAACTTTTGCCGCCAAATCACCACCTCTAAAATTTACCGGCCAAAAAAAACTTCAAACCAAAAGAAACTCAAATCCAACTGCTACCGTAGAAGAATAGTACAAGCAACTAATTGAGCTAAAATAAATTCAAAACAGGCCACAGAAACAGGCAAGAGCAGGATTACAGTGCAGGGAGTACCCATTTGAGGAAGAAATATAAGGAGATGAATCAACATCTGAAGAAGCAACTGCTCCACAACAAAAGCTTCTAATCCGGCTTCTGCTACGCGAACCCCGGGTGCCAAAGTTCAAGTTTTGGTGGTAATTCTTGAAGCAAATATGATTGGATGCTAAGGCGCGCACAAATGTGATAGGGGTATGGAAACTTCTACTGTAACTTGAAGTCCATAGAAATGAAGGAAACAAACTACTTGTGAAGATCGAAGAGAAAGCAGCGGTGGCCACACTGGCCATTTCTGTGGGTTTCTGCGGGGTTTATCAGTTCAAGAATGAAGAACTCGTTGCAATTTGCAGGACTAGTGTATTCGGCTTGACTCGGACTTTCCATTTGGACCATGGAGTTGGGCTTCCTTAGCTGTGTCGGCCCACGAGTTAATTTTGGACACTCAATAATTTATGCCTTAGAATAAATAATTCCTATATTCTAAATAAATCCCAAAAAAATAGTTTTCTAATCACAAATTATTTGGATTGGCTCCCATCTCTAAAAGTTTGAGAAAATTTTATTTGAAATTGAAAACTTGTTTGGACTTCTTTCCATTTTGGAAAAAAATTCTCAATAAACAGAAATTTGCCCTAAAAAAATTCTCACCAACCCCATCTCATTTTCCAAATTAAAAACGAAAAAAATCAAAAATTCTATTTTTTTTTTCCACCGAAAGCTAGGTTCTGTATATACAAATTTAAGGCAATATTGCTATCTTTTCAATCAAATTAACTTGAGATAATCGAGAATCTATGATTAAGAAAGAATTAAAAGCTCAATTAGATTATGATTTTGTCTTTGAAATATTAATTTAAAAAGGAAAAAAAATGGAAAAAAAGTTAATATTGCTAGAATGAAGATAAAGACTGTTTATGATGCTAAGTTCACAGCCCTTATTGACTACATATTGAGAGAATGCAAAGAGATATGTGATTTTTTCTGAATCCAGCGAAGAGAGCCTCTATTCTAACTAATATTTGATCATTGAGCTAAAAAATTTTATTCTCCATAGACTATATATTTACCATCGCAGTAGAGATCACATGCAGATATCTGAAAATGATACGTGTTAAACACCATATTTTTCAAGAATTTTTCCCTTCTGCATCATTATTCCCATCTCAATCCATCCTCCCATTATCACTCTCTGCAAGACATAGATGCTGAGGCTGCTATAAGTTAAATTATCAGGTACCGATGACCATCTCTCACAGTCCAAGCTAAAAACAGGGGCACTGAACCTGCAAGAATGTATGAGACTGAAGTTGCAACAGCTATTTGAGTTGGACTTGGTGGTGGTGCCCTCGCCAGAGCTCTAACGAACGTTTCCCACTCTGGTCTCTTTCGTTTTGGGACCTCACCATATCAACCTGCGCATAAACTGAAACAAAGCCTGATATTGCCTTTGCTAAAGCTCCGGCTAATAAGCTTACAGATCGTTTAATGATTACGTTCATCTGCATCGTTCCAGGCCCAAATATTCCTACTTCCATTGCCAGTAAAGTACTCGAAACTAGCCCCTCACTGTTCCCTAAAACAACTGCCCTAAGCCATTGTCCCCTCAGAGAATAATCGAAGTACTTTTCTTCTCCGATATCCAGTCTTTCTAATTGAGAGTTTCTTGGATTAAAAGTTATAGCTGTTCCCATTATTGAGAACCAAAGACGAAAAAACCAAAGGCGAATATATGCAGCGCCCGCAATACTGGAGAAGCAGGCTTCATTTTATAAAGGAAATTAGATTCAAGAAAAATCTTTGTCTTTCTCTGTTACTTTCACGGTTAAAGAGTTTTGCTTAGCAGATCGCACACCGTTCTATCGAAGGAATAAGAAGTTCCGTATCAGAACAACTGAGTTAAATAATTTACAATCTGTTGGGTTCTCTTTATGATCTCGATGCTCTTTGTGTTGAAGCTGGAAATTCAGATGCAGATGTAGAAGACACCTCAGCCTCCAACTCAGCTGCCACCTCAACTAATTCTACCAGCATGTCTTCCAGGTCATTCAATAAGCAGAAGACATCAGTTTCTATTTTTCCAGCTTCCTTTGATCCCGGATGATGCCGCCAATTCAGCTGATGTTGCCAGTTGTTATTTATAACTTCTTTGTACTTCATTTTCTGATTTTTCTCTGTAATTAATTTTTCTTTTGAATTCCGGATGTATATAAAAGCCAATTGAGTGATCAATGAAAAGAATGAAAACAGTTTTTCTTCTTAAGCAAGTGACTTCCTTAGCTCATCTTGTGATTGTTCTTCATGCTTTGTATTTTGCTTAATTTCAACATGGTATCAGAGCGGATGATCGATCAATGTGAAGAGATTAGATTCTGATTTACTTAAGCTCGTAGAGGTAATCATCAAACTCAATTTCTTTATCACAGAATTGCTGATAGCATGAATTCATTGAGTTGTGAGTTAGTTAAATCTCTTGGTTGAATTGAATTAGTTGATTGGATCTGCTGTTGGAATTGATGGTTATTGAAGTAGTGAAATCTGAAGTCATAGATTTGTGAATGATTTGATGATATGATCATGGCTAATCAAGAGATAGCAGCCTCTAATCCTTTTTATCTGCACCCGAGTGAAAATCCATCACTCGTTCTGGTCCAGCCTTCTTTGAATGAAAGAAATTATCACCAATGGTGTAGGGCAATGAGAATGGCCTTAATCTCTAAAAACAAATTAGGTTTTGTTACTGGAGCAGTTAAGGCACCAGATCAAACTCACACTTCTTATCCTGCTTGGGAACAATGCAATAACATGGTTTTATCTTGGATCTTAAATTCTATCTCACCTTCTATAGCACAAAGTGTGATTTGGATAGACACAGCATATGATGTATGGAAGGATCTCTGTGAACGTTTTTCACAAGGAGATTCTTTCAGAATCTCTGATTTGCAGGAAGACATTTATAATTTGAAGCAAGGCTCTTCATCTGTGAATGAGTATTACACTAGTTTAAAGACCTTGTGGGAAGAACTGTTGAATTTAAGGCCATTGCCTATTTGTCATTGTAATATAAGATGTGAATGTCCAGCTTTAAATGAGGTGAAGGTTAACAATGATGCAGATTTTGTCATACGTTTTATCAAAGGTTTAAAGGAGGAGTTCAATGGAATTAAATCTCAAGTTTTACTGACTAAACCCTTTCCTTCAGTAAACCAAGCCTTCTCTATGGTTTCAACTCATGAAAGGTCTCTCAATTACAATTCAACACACTCAGATTTTCATACTTCTACTAATCCACAAGTGTTTGCTACAAGAAATGCTGTAGTTGAATCTCATGAGCAGAATACTAATACAGCAAGAAATGAACAAAAATTGAATGTGGTTGGAAATGTGGATAGAAGAAATCTGCAGTCAGTAGGAAATTTTGCCTACAGAAAGGGAAATGGCATGAACAGGAGAATGCAGTGTACTTTTTGTGGTTTGCAAGGTCATACAATTGAAAGATGTTATAGGAAACATGGATTTCCAGCTGGATATAGAAACAAGAACAAAAACTCAGGAAGTCAAGGATTTGTGCCAGAAAATCAGAGTTACATGCCACAGATAAATTATGTTGAAGGCAATGGTATAAAATCAGTTTCTGATGCTGCAAACCAAATTTCTGCTAGTTCACATATTTCAGGGGACTTTCAGACCTTAAAATTTGTAACTCAAGAACAATATCAGCAATTGTTGAACATGATTCAGGCTCATCATCTTGTTCCCAAAACAAAGAACCTTGCTGATCCAGAACATATTCATTCCATCAACCAAGCTAGCCTCACACCAACCTTTTCACATTTATCTCAAGATGCTCAAAATACAGGTACCAATTCTTCAATTTGGATCTTAGATTCAGGAGCCACAGACCATATTTGTTCATGTCTAGAGTATTTCACTGAATTTCATTCCACCAAAGATACTTCTGTTAAACTGCCTAATGGAGATATAGTTGAAGTTTCACATATAGGCAGTGTCCAGTTAACTCCTCATCTCACTTTGCATCAAGTTTTATTCATTCCACAAATTTCTATTAATCTGATTTCTATCAGTAAACTTTATCATCAAATAAATTGCATTGTAATCTTAAAAAATGGTTGTTGTTTTGTCCAGGATCCTCATCTTGGTCAGATGATTGGATCAGCTAGGTTATGTGGAGGACTTTATCATTTTGATCTCCATCAGACCACTCCTTCTGCCAATACAGCTTCTGCTTTTACTCATAATGAGTTTTACAATAAATATTTACTTTGGCATTTAAGACTTGGTCATATATCTTTTAAGCAGTTAGCCGAAGTACATAAAAATGATTCTTCTGTTGTTTTACCTGTTGAAAATGTATTTTGTTCAGTTTGTCCTTTAGCTAAGCAGCATAAACTGCCTTTTCCTTTACATCAAGGAACTGCCAATGCTATTTTTGATCTAATTCACATGGATATTTGGGGACCTTTCAATACTGCTACTGTTCATGGACACAAATATTTTTCTTACTATAGTTGATGATTTTAGCAGGTTTTGTTGGATTTTTCTTATGAAACAAAAATCAGAAGTAAAGCTTTTGATACAACACTTTGTTGCTTATGTTGAAACACAATTTGATAAGAAAATTAAAATTCTAAGATCAGACAATGGTCTTGAGTTTCAGCTTGTTGATTTCTATCATGCAAAAGGTATTATTCATCAAACTTCTTGTCCATATACCCCTGAACAGAATGGCATTGTGGAAAGAAAACATCAACATATTCTCAATGTAGCTCGAGCTCTTAAGTTTCGGTCTCAATTACCATTAGCCTATTGGGGATATTGTGTTCGACATGCGGTTTATCTCATAAACATCACTCCTACTCCGTTCCGAATCAACAAACTCCCTATGCAAAGTTGTACAATAAGCAACCAAACTACAACGTTCTAAAGGTCTTTGGCAGTCTAGCATATGCTTGCATTCAGCAGCCTAACAAGCATAAATTTTCCCCTAGAAGCAGACCCTGTGCATTTCTTGGTTATTCACAATCTACAAAAGGATTCATTCTTCTAGACTATTTTTCCAGAGAAATTTTTATGTCTAGGAATGTTTCTTTCACTGAAAGCATTTTTCCCTTCATTCACAAGCTACCTTCTCTTACTTCTGATTTGAACTTGCCTGTGCTAGCAATGCCTTATACTTCACCTTACAATTTATGTCATTCTTCTTCTAATCAATTACCTATATCTGATTCTCAGCAATCTTCTGATTCTCACTCAAATCAGCCACATTCATCTTCCTTATCTTTGCCTGCCAGAAGATCTACTAGGCATATTATTCCTCCATCGTATCTTTCTGACTATATCTACTCCAAGATTAATAGCATATCCACACCTCATTCTTTACCAACTACTACCACTAGTTCACTTCTTTCATGTAATGTTAGTTCACATTCAGAACCTAAACACTATTTTGAGGCCATGCAACCCCAGGAATGGTGTGCAGCTATGCAGGATGAAATTTCAGCTTTAGAAGCTAATCATACTTGCATTTAATTCATTTACCTGTTGGAAAAAGGACAATTGGCTGCAAATGGGTTTATCGTATCAAATACAGATCTGATGGTACTATAGACAGATATAAGGCTAGACTTGTAGCAAAGGAGTACACACAGCAGGAAGGCATAGATTTCCTGGACACATTTGCTCCTGTAGTTAAAATTGCTACCATCAGGGTAATGCTAGCATTGGCAGCAAAATCAAATTGGTACATTCACCAATTGGACATCAACAATGCCTTTTTACATGGAGAATTATCTGAAGAAGTTTACATGGATTTACCACCTGGTTTTGATACTGTAGATAAAACTTTAGTATGCAAATTGGATAAGTCTTTATATGGCCTTAAGCAGGCTAGTAGGCAGTGGAATGCCAAACTCACTAGTTACTTAGTTTCTCTTAGTTTTCAGCAATCCAAATGTGATTACAGCTTATTCTTCAGAAGAACTGATGATGAATTTGTTGCCTTACTTGTTTATGTGGATGATATATTGGTTTTGAGTAATCAATTGCCTGCCATTGTTAATATCAAAAGTCAGTTGCATTCTCAGTTCAAGATTAAAGATTTGGGGGATTTGCATTATTTCCTTGGATTTGAGGTTTGCAGAAATTCATCAGGTATTATTCTATCTCAGAAGAAATATGTGCTTGACTTGCTTCAAACTTATGGCTACATTGGATGCAAATCAGTATCAACACCTCTTGACAGTAAAACTAAGCTTGTTACTGGAGATTCAGATTTGTTTTATGATAGTTTTCTTTATAGAAGGCTTGTTGGGAAATTGTTATATTTGACTCATAGCAGGCCAGATATTACATTTGCTGTGCAGCAGCTTAGTCGATTTCTAATCGCACCTATCGCTTCTCAAATGCAAGCGAGTATATCGAATTCTTAGTTACCTTAAAGGTTCTATAAATTTTGGTATTAGTTTTCCAGATTGAGTCCAATTTTAATCTTCAAGTATTTTCGGATTCGATTGGGCGGGGTGTGTTGATTCTAGGAAGTCTACTACTGGTTTTTGCATTTATTTTGGTTCTGCACTTGTATCATGGAAATCCAAGAAGCAATTTGTTGTTGCTCGAAGCTCTGCTGAGGCAGAATATAGAGCCATGGCACAGTCTGCTTGTGAACTCCAGTGGATTCTTCATTTGTTTAAGGAGCTTCAATTTCCTTATCATTGTCCAGTTCCTGTTTTTTGTGATAACAGGAGTGCTGTCTATCTCACTGAGAATCCAGTCTTCCATGAGAGAACTAAACATATAGAACTTGATTGTCACTTCATTCGTGATCTATATCAAGCTGGAATCATCAAGCCTCTTCCTATTTCTTCTACTCATCAACTTGCAGACATTTTTACCAAAGCCCTTCCACCAGCTTCCTTCCATCTTTTGTTATCTCATCTTGGAGTTTTGACTGATTCCAGCTTGCGGGGGGCTGTTGAAGCTGGAAATTCAGATACAGATGTAGAAGACACCTCAGCCTCCAACTCAGCTGCCTCAACCTCCAACTCAGCTGCCACCTCAACTAATTCTACCAGCATGTCTTCCAGGTCATTCAATAAGCAGAAGAAGCAGAAGACATCAGTTTCTATTTTTCCAGCTTCCTTTGATCCCGGATGATGCCGCCAATTCAGCTGCTGTTGCCAGTTGTTATTTATAACTTCTTTGTACTTCATTTTCTGATTTTTCTCTGTAATTAATTTTTCTTTTGAATTCCGGATGTATATAAAAGCCAATTGAGTGATCAATGAAAAGAATGAAAACAGTTTTTCTTCTTAAGCAAGTGACTTCCTTAGCTCATCTTGTGATTGTTCTTCATGCTTTGTATTTTGCTTAATTTCAACACTTTGTGCAAGGCAGAATGTGAAACTTATCATCATTTATTTGTGACTTGTCCTGTAGTTTAGAAGGTATGGACTTCATTAGCAGCTAGGCTTGGAATTCGGCACTTAATTCACTCTCAAAATTTTACAGATTTTTTCAAGTCCAGGTGATTTCTTCGTTCAAGAGATGCTAGTTTGAATCGTCTCTTTTTGGCCGCTTATTTATGAGAGACCTGAAAGAGTCGAAATAATAATTTATATGAAGAATCAGAAGTTCCTCATCTAGTCTATTGTATAAAATTGATTATTTTATTTTCTTGACTAGGCGTGCTTTTGTGCAACCGATTGCTATGAGGAGGTTTGCACTAGTCTACTGGAAAAGAGGTTCTCCTGGGGACTGCATCTTAAAAGTGGATGGTTCGTTAAGTGATTCAATGGCAGGTGCAGGAGCGATGATTCGGAATGGTACTGGGCATTTCATAGCTGCTTACCGCAAGCAAATTGATACATCAAACCCGCTGGAAGTAGAAGTGGTGGCATTATTGGAAGGTCTTAAATTAAGTCTCTGTATTCTTTGGGGATCTAAACATACTCGCAACTTCTTGCATCAGCTTTGTCGAACTTAGAGCCTAGTCATCTTCATCAATTTGATGGTTTAATGAGACACATTCGTTGACAGATGAGGCAGTTTCAATTTTATAAAATTACTCATATTCTTCGCCAAGATAATCAAACAGAAGACTTTCTAGCAAAGTTAGTCTGTTCTCATGCTTCGCCCATTTTTTTTCACAGCTTCTCTAGCCTACCAATCATGTTGCGTGCTATTTGTGCAGGTGATAGAGACCAACTTCCCTAGGTAAGATTACAAATCGCACTTGACATTGACTAATTGCTTTGCTTGTATAATTTTGTTGCTATTAATAAATTGATAGAGTTTATCTAACTCCCACCAACTCATGAGTGATTTTATATATATATATAAAAGAGTTAAATAATTTGCCTCCGATACAAAGGAAACAACATGCACCATTGACTCTGTGGCTTCAAATCCGAATGGAAACTCAACGCCGCGTGGGATTTGTCCATTATTTGCAATAGTTTCTGGTTAGGCAACCAATTTGCATAGGAAGACACAGTTTTAACAGCAAGAAGACAAGCTCTGAGAAACTAATTCATGATCAACGCTACCATTATGTGATAGTCGCCAAGATAGGCCAACCACACCAAGATAAATTCACCAACGTATGGTTCTCAAAATAAGAAAAAAGTAAGTTTTTCTTTTTATCCTCGTCCTCTATTTAATTTATTTTTTGAAGTAAAAAATAATAAAATTAAATATGTTATTTTTAATCATTTTCTTCCTCTTAATCCCTCCTAATTTGAGCGGGAAAGAAATACTAAAATGGAGATGCAGGAGTGATATGCTTCTGTTTTGCTTCTTCACATTACATTTTAATGATACTATTTACGTATACACCTACATACTTTGTACCCTTTTCTTTACCCGTCTCACCTCAATCATAGATAGTGGTACTTTGAATGGAGCAAGTGTCTAGATATGAAGTAGTTAGTGTATTTGGGACTCGAAATTCTCTAATTGTGATATGTAAAGACTACATATCATGCTAATTAGTAATTTAGTACCCCCTTCATCTTTATTTATTTATCACAATTAATTATTTCATATAATTTAAAAAAAATTAATTAGTCTATTAAATTCATTCAATTTTATTTATATATTCCAAAAAAATCCTTGGATTTAATATTCTCCACAACTGTTTTCTTACTTTATTTGTTCAATTCTCTCCCTCTAAAGTTATTACACTTTCATTTTTCAAAGTTATGTAATACAAAGATATAACAGTAAAATTAATATTAATGTCACCTAAATTTTTTTAATAGGACAAATAAAAATGGATAATAAAACTTTTTAATTGTGACAGATAAATAAGGACGGAATGAGTAATTAACAATGATGCAAGCTTCAATCTTCTGATCTTCATTAATTGTATCCACGAATCGTGTTAGATGCATGCTTCCTCATTTGGGTCCTAAAACCGGCCGCCAAGTACTAAAACGTAACCACATATACGCACATCCATGTACGTATGTGCAAAGTTTAGTATAGCAGGACAACCAGACGACATTGATTTTGGACTAGCATGAGATAACTCTTGATGCAGTGTTAGGTGAATTATTTTGTCCCTGCTTTTTTGGTCCATCTAGTAAATCGGTGTCAGCCTAGGGTTCGTAAATAATAGGTTGAATTTCACTAAGCTATAGCTAAATTTTAGTTTTTTTTTAGTCAGACATTAATTGCACTCTATTTTTCTATACATTAGTATTCATTTTAACTATAGAATGTAGTAATTTTTATGCTGCATGGTTATTCAAATCTTGATTTTCATAAACTAAAGATTCTACCTTCTGGTAAAGGAAAACTCGTAAGATAGAGGCTTAGAAGAAAATATTGTATATTACAGATGGGTTAACTTAAATCTGCATTGTGGACTTTGGTTGGTTGCTTAACTAGTTTAGAGTAGAAGTACAAGAGATTTGTTGAATAGTAATTAAGGATTTAAAACCCTTGGAACGTTTTGGGTGAAAAGAAATGAATGAACCAACCACTTCATATACAAATCCTTTTCGGGAAGGAAGCATTATGACTCAGCATTCAAGATTGTACCCTACCAATGCTAGATTGCAGTGGTTCGATTATAGGACTTTATTGTTCCACAACTATCTAGACGGCAGGTGGCTATAGGCGAAATATGTTTGTACATATAGTAGAAGAGAGACACAAATTTAGGTATGTTTCCTGTCAGCAGCTGAATTTTGTGGAAGCAGAAGCTTATCATCATATAGTGAAAATCTCCATTAATGCATTGTGAAGCCCTCCTTTGTTTCTCAAACTGATTAGGTAAAGCGATGGCATGTCATTATAAATGAGGTTCGGTACCATGGTCACAGGATCCGGTACAAGCAAGATAAATGAACAGATCACTACGTATATCACAAATTTTCTATTTTACCGATCACTACTGGAAAATGGCCGATCACCCACGGCAAATTCCGTGGCTGATCGACCAAATTTCGTGGCTGATTGATCTCAGCCACGGAACAGCCACGGAAATTTTTTCGTGGCTAAAATCGTCGTGGTTGATTAAATAAATAATAATTAATTTTTATTTTAATTAAAAAAAGCTGATTTAATAAATAATAATTATTGAAAATTAATTCCGTAGCTGATCGACCAAATTTCGTGCAGAAATTTTTTTGTGGCTGATTAAATAAATAATAATTATTGAAAATTCATGGACCAAGCACACATGATCATAGCAGCATCCATTTAGTGTGGCACACTATTATAACCTTCAAATTAATTGAAGAATGTTTTGAGTCCTATGGGTTGTGGACCAATTTCGTGCAGAAATTTTTTCGTGGCTGATTAAATAAATAATAATTATTGAAAATTCATGGACCAAGCACACATGATCATAGCAGCATCCATTTAGTGTGGCACACTTGATTATAACCTTCAAATTAATTGAAGAATGTTTTGAGTCCTATGGGTTGTGTGAAGAATGTTTTGAGTCCTATGGGTTGTGGACCAATTTCGTGCAGAAATTTTTTCGTGGCTGATTAAATAAATAATAATTATTGAAAATTCATGGACCAAGCACACATGATCATAGCAGCATAGCAGCATCCATATCCATTTAGTGTGGCACACTTGATTATAACATTCAAATTAATTGAAGAATGTTTTGAGTCCTATGGGTTGTGGACCAATTTCGTGCAGAAATTTTTTCGTGGCTGATTAAATAGCAGCATCCATTTAGTGTGGCACACTTGATTATAACCTTCAAATTATCAAATTAATTGAAGAATGTTTTGAGTCCTATGGGTTGTGGACCACATCTACACTTGATTATAACCTTCAAATGTGGACCACATCTACACTTGATTATAACCTTCAAATTAATTGAAGAATGTTTTGAGTCATTTGAGAGTTGCTTGATTATAAGCTTCAAATTAATTGAAGAATGTTTTGAGTCCTATGGGTTGTGGACCACATCTACACTTGATTATAACCTTCAAATTAATTGAAGAATGTTTTGAGTCATTTGAGAGTTGAACCCATGACCTCATATATGAGAAGAATGTTTAAGGATTAACCAATTGGGCTATGTCCAATTGCTTGGACATGTCTCTTTTTTTTTTTCATTTAAACCATTCCTAACATTCATTTTGTATTTTTTTTTAAATCTTTATACTATTACAAAATACAACAATTATATTCAATTTATTATGAAACCATATTATTCAATATAATAAATTATTTTGTATATTTATATAATTAAAAGTTTATATACTGTTAATTATTTTATCGTTTTTATCAAATAATTTTTTCAAATACACACACACATATAAAATATATGCATGTATTAATATATGTGTGTATGTATGTATGTATATATATATATATATATATATATATATGTATATATATAATATATTTATTTATATAGATAAATATTTATAAATATTTATCTATATATCTATATTTATAAATATTTATATATAAATATTTTTAAAAATATATAAAATAAATATGAATTTTTATTTATATATAAATATTTATTTATATATATATTTATAAATATTTATATTTAAAAATATTTATATTTATATTTATATATATAATATTTTTATGTATTTATATATAAATAGTTATATGTAAATAAATATTAATTTATATATAAATATTTTTAAATATTTATTTATAAATATATATTGATCAAAGATTTTCGTGGCTAATTTGTAGGAGATCAACCACGAAAAAATCCGTGGTCGATTTGTGATCGATCGACCACGAAAATTTTTTCAAAATTGATTATATATTGATAAAAGATTTTCAGTAGGCTGATTCAGTAGGTGAACGATCACGAAAATGTCCAGTGAGTCGTTTCAGTGGTCGATTCACCCACGAATCGACCACAAAATCTTTTATCAATATATAATTAATATTTGATAAAAGCTTTTAGTGGTTGAATCAACCACTGAATCAACCACGGATATTTTCAGTGGTTGATCACCTACAAATCGACCACAAAAAAATTTAAAAAATTTGATTATATATTGATAAAAGATTTTACGTAGGTGATCCATGGTTGATCGACCACGAAAATATCCGTGATTGATTCGGTATCGATTTACCCACGAATCGACCTACGACATTTTTATCAAATATTGATTATATATTGAAAAAATATTTTCGTGGCTGATCACCTACGAATTAGCCACGAAAATCTTTTATCAATATATAATCAATTTTTTAAAAATTTTTGTGGCTGATCCGTGGCTGATCCGTGGCTGATCTCCTACGCCAGTTTCCGTGGCTGATTGCCTAGTTTCTAGTAGTGGATAATAAACTACAAAAAATCCCACTTAGCGTAAATTGATGCTGTTCAATCATTCACATCTCTATTGGTACTTCAATTAATCTGGCTAAGCAGGAATGTATGTCTAGCCGCTAATGTGTACTTACAGTGATGCTGGTGTATCTTAGTTAGAGACCCTTGAGCAAAACGAGCTCAAGAGGATAAGTGTGGGAAAGCCAATCTTTGTGCTATCAGAACAAACCAATCTCTTAATAAGCTTGTGTAGAATGTGTTAGCGTTTATGTTTGACACAGAGAACACCATTCAATCTAGGTGACCGAAATTTGGCATTTAATAATTCTGTCAAATATTCTGTTCCTCAATCAAGTCATGCCATCGCAAATAGGTGAAGATTTACCTAGAAATATTCAATGAAAAATTGATCTTTCCAAGGGGCCTTTGCCTGAAAAGAGCACCTTGTTTACTCCACAAGCCTCAACTTCGCCTCCTTTGGTTGGGATTTGTGGAACTAGACATCTTCAATTGGCTGACTTATCGATGAACAATGAGCAAATTGCTGCAGCAGTACAGATAATTCAAACTGCTCGAGAAGTTCAGCAGAGTGGCATACAGGTTGATAGAGCTGATCACTTGTTACTTGACAACCTTCCAGAAAGACTGTCTGAAGAGTTTCAAGCTTTCAATGTTCATATAGGCCTTAAAAAGTCAAAGGACTATGGAAAACATTGTCTCTCAGCATCCTCTTCAGACATTAGTATTCGTCAAGACTTTGAAGCGGAACTGCTGCAAATCAAGAGGAATAATCGACAGAAACAGAATACTGAAGCTTTTTTGAATGCTCCTAAATCCTGAGACCTAGAGGTTGCTGAGCTTATTCAAAATGTTGGGAACTCAATTGGTTAATCTCCCTTACTATGTTACAGATGACATTCAAATTGGTTGCTATATGCAAAAGTATCTGTTTACAAGACCTGTTTCTCTTATTCATTATCAACCTCTAGTGATAGACCTAATTTTGATCTAGAAATAAAACAGTATATCGCACAACTTCGAAAGATAAAAAAAGTAAAAAACCAAATAAGTCAAAATCACCACAACAATCCTTCCCTATTTCATAGCTTTGTGATAATTTGATTGAAAATGAGTACAAAGATGATTTCACTCCTATTAGATCAGTTGTCCATATATGGAATGATTACACAATAAGTTTATTCTGTTTAATATCCATATACAAAGTGCCTATTTTATCTTTATTTTTTTTTATTTTAACAAAATTCCCACCTTTAACTGTTTTAAAAAAATAAAAGATCTAGGCGTGTGAAATCTAAATCAGAAAGGGACTCTATAAAATGTTGAACCGGGAAAGTAACTGGGATTTCAGAAAGATCCATCAAATCATGCTGCACAAGAATGAATACTATATAGCAGTAATTGAGGGCAGTAGTAGTGGTTAAGGGTACGTATTTATAATTCGAGCAATAATTGAGGGTACATAGTAATACTTTTTCCATCTCATAATATAAATCGCTTGATTTAATTCTACACATATTAAGATTCTTAAAAATAAGATGATTTTATATATTTTTTTAAAAATATCCCTATTTAAATGTCTTAGAGATAAGAGAAGAGGGGAGAGAAAGAAAATAATAAATAAGGATAAAAATATAAAAATAGTTTTAAAATCTTCTTGAAAAGTCTCCGCCTACTTATAATTTAGGATAACAAAAATAGTCTCTAAAGACTTATATTATGAGACGGAAGAAGTAATTCTTTTAATAAGTGTATTGCAGTTGTGCTTTCTGTTTGTGCCTTTGGGAAACAGCTCACAATATAATGCAATATATGCAAGTCTTTGGAGTAAATAAGCAATGAATAATCACTGTAAAAATATAGAAGCAATCCGTGCAAACAGTGGACATTGGTGAAAATATTCAATGTACAACTGGTGATCAGTAGTAGATAAACATCATTTACTCACCACCACTTCATTTTCGCTATAAAGGCATAAAGCCCTTTTAGGAGTCTCTCAATTCCACAAGGACCAGAATTACCTGTATCCCCCAACACACACACTACACACACTAGAAACCAAGAAAAATGGAGCTGCTGGACCTAGCTGTGCTCTGCATTGCGGCTCTCTTTGTGTGCTTATGGTGGCGATACTGGTCGGTCACCGGTGGTGGATCAAAAAACCTTCCACCAGGGCCACCGGGCTGGCCACTTGTGGGCAACCTATTCCAAGTCATCCTCCAAGGCCGGCCCTTCATATTTGTGGTACGTGATTTACGTGCTAAGTACGGTCCAATCTTCACCATGCAAATGGGACAACGCACTCTCATTATCATTACCAGCTCTGAGCTCATCCATGAAGCCCTAGTTGAGAAAGGCTCCCTCTTCGCAAGCCGACCGCCGGACTCTCCGATTCGGCTGCTGTTTAGCGTTGGAAAATGCGCCATCAACTCTGCAGAGTATGGATCTCTCTGGCGTGCTTTACGCCGGAACTTTGTTACTGAGTTGATAAATCCGACGAGAATCAAACAATGCAGTTGGGTAAGGAGATGGGCCATTGAGAACCACATGAAAAGACTCCACAACGAGGCTTCTACAAAGGGTTACATAGAGGTTATGAGCAATTGTAGGCTCACAATATGCATCATTCTCATCTGCTTATGCTTTGGAGCAAAGATCTCTGACGAATGGATTAGGGATATCGAGACCATACTCAAGGAAGTCATGATGATTTCACTGCCAAAGCTTCCAGACTTTCTGCCGGTGTTTACACCGCTATTTCGCCCTCAAGTGAAGGCAGCAAAAAAGCTAAGAAAGAGACAACTGGATTGCTTGGTACCTCTGATTAGAGACAGAAAAGCTTTCGTCGAGAGCGGCGGAAAGGTTAGCTGCACAGAGTCAGAAATGCTAAGCCCTATTGGTGCAGCCTATGTTGATTCTTTGTTCCAGCTTGAACCTCCCGGCCGTGGTAAGCTCGGTGAGGAAGAGATAGTAACACTTTGCTCTGAAATCATCAGTGCTGGAACTGACACAAGTGCAACAGCAATTGAATGGGCTTTGCTTCACGTGGTCACGAATCAAGAGATTCAAGAAAAGCTGTACAAAGAAATTGTTGACTGTGTAGGAAAAGATGGGGATATAACGGAAAGCGATGTTGAAAAAATGCCGTATCTTGGTGCCCTTGTGAAGGAAACCTTTCGAAGGCATCCTCCAAGTCATTTCTTGCTATCACATGCAGCCACGGAAGAGACAGAGATAGCAGGCTACACAATTCCCGCGAACACCAACGTAGAATTGTACACTGCATGGCTAACCCAGGACCCTACCCTGTGGGACGATCCCGATGAGTTCAGACCGGAGCGATTCCTGAATGGGGACGGCGTAGACGTGGACATCACGGGAATGAGAGGGGTGAAGATGTTGCCTTTTGGAGCGGGTAGGCGGATCTGCCCGGCGTGGACTCTCGGTACGTTGCATGTCCATTTGTTGATTGCTAGGATGGTGCATACATTCAAGTGGCTTCCAATTCCAGATAACCCACCCGACCCTACCGAGACATTTGCCTTCACTGTCGTGATGAAAAATCCTCTGAAAGCAATAATTTTGCCTAGGGCAAAGATTTGAAAGGCCGTCGACCAACTAATATTTAATCCTTTTGTACGATTTGTCTTTTTCATGTGATCTGGCAAAGCCCTACAATTACTGTATTGACACACTATCCGGTCTTCTTTCCCTTACCTCATTTGTGCTACATATTATATATCAATGTCCAGGACAGTGTAGTCCTGGGTGTAATGGGAAAGAAATCCTTTCCAATTCAAAATTTCTATTTAATATAAAATAATTTTTATTTTTTAAAATTTATTATATGTTCACTACATATTATTATATTACATAATAGTATATTTTTCTGTTAATTCTATATTAAGTTTCATTTGACTTCACAAATTTAATAGTTTTTTATTATATTTATTCAAATTCATCTTAATACAATCACCATTCAATTACACATAATGAGTATAAGCATATGTAATAAATTTTCATCTAAATGGCTTCAAGACATAAATGCATCACTAGTCGATGAATTATCTTAAATTAATTTATTAAAAAAATTAACAATTGTAATTCAAAGGAACGTGGATATAAATTGATTCGGAAACTCGTCAAATGTTAACGAGAATTACGTTCAAAATTGACTTTTTGTATCCTTCCTTTTCAATCTTGGATACCAACTAGTATTCCTATATTATTATGAAAATTCTTGTATGGATCGTAAATTTGTGAATTATATATATTAAAAAGTTATATTGTATAATTTTTATTGTATAAGATATAACTCTTTAATGCTATGTAAATTATGTTCATGTTAACTAAGTATATTTTTTCATTTTTACTTTTAAAATTTAATTTATTCTATCTCTCCTTATTAAAAAGCATTCAAATTCTAAAATTTTGATATACACTCTAAATTACTTCTTTCTTTTATTATTTAAATGAGATTAGTTTGTTGGAAAAGAAATTATTTAATATATTTGAGAAATATAGTATTATTAAATATGAATAAATTTTGAATGTTAATACTTACTTTTATAAAGAGATAAATAATATAAAACAGATAATTTAGAACGCAAAGAATAACACTTTTGCTATATGGATAATAGAACAGACAATTTGATAGAGTCAATTGCCTTCCTTCGACTTGAATCGAGATATAGTTTTTGTGAAGTGTAACGAGGTTAAGGTACAAAACGAGAATCTCAATGGCAATAGGAAAATACTTTCCTCAGGCTCGCAATCAGACGCAGTCACGAAGAATAGCATAGCACCTAACATCTTATCTCTTTCTTCTCGCTAGCTTTTGGAGTAGAAGAAGGTGCGTGTTGGCTTTCTATCTAGAATTAATGGCGAGGGGGCAGTGAACATTTACTACTGATGGACTAGTGGCAGATAATTTATGCAGAGGCAGTTGAAACATTAGTTAATACGAATGATAGTATTCATGAACGAGGACCAAAGATTCACAGTAAAATGGCAATGGTTACAGTTTCATCTTTTCATTTTTTAGTGATGTAAAAGGGGGAAACGGCTGAGTTGGTGGACGTCACGTTCTGAGGAATAATAACCAGCTTTGGATAGCTTGCCATTGGCAAGTAATGTCCTCTGTTGTTCTACCATTGATTCATGAAACTGCCCCATTTCCAGCTTCTGCCCAGTGGGAATATCTGAATCGAGTTGTTGTGAGGAACAAAAATTATATATTGTTGCAATTGGTAAAGCTTTTTCTTGAAAAATTAAGATATTAAAAAAAATATTTTCATTTTTTTGTTAATATTTTACAATAAAATCTATTTACTTTTAATACAATTGGAGTTGCATCGATATATTTTTAATTTATTTTTCATAAATCTCGCTATCTTACATCATTCTTTTTATTTTTTATAATTTTTACTCCAATTATACAATTCTATAAACCATTACAAATAAGTCTCACACCTACCTTAACGCATTCAATTTTCATTAATATTTTATTTCACATGAAATGATGAAAAGTAAAATTTTGATATTTTTCATGCATTATAACCCACATAAATAGTTCTGTACGAGCACTTTTACAACTCACTCTAATGATTTACTAACTTTTAGTACAACGTTGTGATTCGCTTTGTGCAACTCTTTGTAATTCCCTTAAGAGTTATTCTAAGGGAGTAATTGGATGAAGATTTTCAAAATTTTAATTTAAAATAATTTTTATTTTTCATAAAATTATCAGATATTCACAATTCACCATATTTTCTATATTTAATCTCGTATTGAACCTTACCTAAACTCACATATTTAATAATTTTTTATTATATTCAAACAAATTTATTTTAATCTAATCGCTGTCCAGTTATATTTTATTTTTTATGATAATAAAATTTAAAATAATATTTTTAAAAAAATCTACTTCAAGTACACGGTAATGGAGGGACACTGAAACAAACAAGCATTATCATATGTTTCTCATCTACATTTTCCAGCTTTTTTTGGGTTAATACTTGATCATGGGGGAACCGTAGAATGTGCCGTACGTTTAGCAATTGAACCGTCATTTTTGGTGCCAAACTGAAAATTGTGACCAGCAATATTAAATATGGAGAAGTGGCTGCTTCATTATTTGCTTGAAGAACATAACTTGCTATATGAAAAAACCGTTTTCCAATAAATTAAATCATTTTGAAAGTCTTTGGCAATGTCTAGAATTGGTGTTTCCTTCTCCAATTAGCCATTGAAAGGGTTTCAATGACTGCCATTTTTCTTCGTTATTACCTTATTGGAAGGGAAATGCAAGAATGGAAAATTGCAAGAAAATTAAGGGAGAAGGAACTACAATTTTTCTAGACAGGGAGAATGTTATACTGAGACGTTTACCCAACTGAAGAGCACAATAACCGTAATATAAAGGAATTGATTGCTTGGTCCGACAATTGAGGTATCTGAAATTGCTGTAATATAAAGGAATTGAAAACTGTTAGTCGGGAGGTGTACAGAATTATTGGCGTAAACAAGTGTAGGTACATTTGAATCAATACGCATGTTTACTAAAATAGCTTAATTCATTAATTCAGTAAAGGACTCAGTAATATGAGTGGTGCTATTATGATCGGGAGATTTGTAGTTGTTGCATTGTGAATCTATACGATCTCGTGATTAACATGCAGATCAATTGGTTGTCCCTTCACGAAATGCATAGTACCACAAGTTTTCCATATCTTCATTATCTATTATGGAAGTTGTTGTAGACCTTATTGCAGTATTAATAATAATATCTTCTCATTATTATTTGCAATTGAGTAATATGCATGTCAAATCTACAAAGTGTACATATTTTGTTGTTTAAGTCGAAGTAACTAACTTGATTTTTAACAATCAATGCCTTGTGACATGGACCATTAAAAAAATCGCCGTTTAGGGTACACATAATCTCGCAATCCTAATACAATCGTAATCTAACAGGTTATTTTAGTGATATTGTGCCTAAACAAATTTGGAAAAATTTTTCTATTAAAAAAAATTAAGTCACAGCTTAAAATTACTGTATAAAACTAATATAATCATTTTTCAGCACAAATCAACTCAAAACAGTAGAATATACTATATAATCTAATATCAAATAAATCAAATTATTGGCATAAATAATCAAAAAATGAATATCATTCCAAATTTAACTTTTTTTATCATGCACATGAAATTATGTTAATCCAAAAATTTATTATTCAAATGTATAATATATAAGAAAATTTTTATATAATATTTTAGATTAGTTTATATCTAGAGAAAGATTAAAAAGATACTTTATTTAATTTTTGTGTAAATATTCTGGATTAATTTATATTTTTTAATTTTTAATTTAATTTTTATTTCAACAAGATAAAATTTTATTCATGTAATATTAATATTTCAAATTCAATATGTAATTGAAAAAAAAAATGACCTTGCATTTTTTTTAAATTTTAATCGATAGAAATTTTCATTTAATTCAAATTTCAATTTGAATTTGTTTATGTTCTCAAATTTAATAAAATATAAAATTTTAATTCCTTTATTTTTCACATTTTAAATTTATTTTATAGTTGAAAAAAAATGATGATGTACTTACATTGGGGTTCTTTCGTTAACAAGAATGTATGTTATTTAATTTTAACAAAAAATATATTTAATGTAAAAAATATTTAATTGTTAAATATTATTAATTATATTTATACACTTTGAATTGATTAATATATTAATTTTTGAATTTACAAATCTTTATAAATATCAAAATTATGTTCATATTTACAATTATGAATTATCATATGTACTAATTGGCAAAAACCCCTTGGTTTTTAGTTTTTTATAGTAGTTCTATTTTTTCCATCTTTTCACATTTATTTGAATTTATACTAAAAATTACAAATAAATTAAATTATGAAGTAGAAAAAACCTTTAATTCAAGGATTGTGTGTAAATTTTTTTTTTTTGAAATTTTGTCTTTTAGTCTTCAAAATTTTTTAAAAATTTATAATATTATTTCACACAATTTACCTTTTAATTTAAAATTATTGACAGTGTGTTAAATTTTATTCATGTCCATTCGTTAGTATTTTTACCGAGGCATGTAAAACTGGCTATAGCCTATATATGTAGCTATAACTATTAACAACAGTATATAATTTTTGTTTTTCTTCTTTTAAGCAAATAAAAGTATGTAGTTGAAACAATTTTTTTGTAATTTAATTCACAATTCCTAGTTTAATGTGAGATTACAACTGTCTCTTTTGTTTTTTATATATATATGAGGTTAGGATGATATAGGTCAAAACTAATTTATTAAAAGTATTTTTAACAACGAAATTATTATTTACTATATAAAATTTAGTGCCTTAGAATTGAAACAAAAATCAATTTAAGAGCCAAATCTCAACCCTACGCAATTTATACCCATTCACCATAACAGAAAATAGACCAAATCAACAATTCATCCAAAATTTTGATTTAACAGATTAAAGCAGATTATAAATCAGTTAATAATTTACCCCATATAATTTTATAAAATTTCAATAATTTCACTACAAGTACACAGTCTAATAATTAATATTTTAATAAATTATAATATATCTATTTCAACAAATGAATAAATAAATTAAAACAATCACTATTTTTTGTTTTTTTTTAAAAAAACTTGTTATATAGAAATTGTCGGGCTCAGGTGCACAGGTAACAATACTTTCTCCGATTTGTAGTTTGGCACAAAATCCCGAAGATAGTTTGACGGTGATGAAAAAAAAAAAAAGATGATGCATAATTTCGGATGAATAGTTATTCTTGGAGAATTTAAAAAGAAGAAGAGAAAAATGGCTTTGCTTCCCCTGAAACCAGAGACGAAAGCTTTCTGCCGCGAAGAGAAATAAAAATAGCCTCTTTTATAAAGCCATTTGAAAATGCCTTCTTCCTTCCCGTGACTTCTTTCTTTTTTGTTCCTTTCTCGAGAATTCAGAACCAATTTCAATTCCCTTCCCTTGCATCATCAGCCTTTTGCAGGAGATGATCATCAGCCTTATTTTTGCTCCTTTCGCAGGAGTGGCACCTACTTTTGAGCATCCTTTTCAAAACTCTCTTGGTCAAAACCCCGCTAGCAGAGTGGCACCTGGACAAGTGTCTTGGCGGAAGGGGAAAGCGGGAAAAAGCCTTTCACATCACCCGGGCTTCTCTTGGCTCAAGACCCGACCCAAATCAAACAAGGTCCATTTTTTTCCCGTGGAGTCAAGCCCAATAAGCCATAAAAGGATAAGGGACTGCCATACGAACAAGATTGGCCTTATAAAATCTTGCCAAATTGAATAATTAAGATTTTTTTCCTGTGGAGTGCTTAATTGTGAATTTATTTATGTTTTTTAGATTATTATTTACAAAAATAAAATTACAAAAAAAAAGGGGGCAAAGCTGCCATAGAGAAAGGATGAGGTGGCCCGCCGGAGCCGAAGGGAAAAAAACAGAGCGGCAATAATAAGACTAATTAAGGCTCTAAATGAATTGAAATATTTTAATTTAAATATATTATTATTTTATATTTTTTTATTTTTTAAAAAAATTATAATTTATTAACAACATAACATACTTTTCTTCTTTAAATTCCACAGACTTTAAATATTTAAAATTTATTTATTAAAATTTATCTCTATACAATTTTATAAATTATTATTCAGGCTAAGTACAAATTGTCTTTTAAAAATAAATTAAAAAGAATTTCAGCAGAAAACTCTCTGTCAAACGCAGAGACGCCCAAACACGGCGACATGGATTGGTGGGTGGCGATGCCGAAGGTGGAGCTACACGCCCACCTTAACGGGTCCGTCAGAGACTCCACTCTACTGTACGCTCTCTTCTCTCTCTCATTTCTACTTGTTTCATTGTTAGAGCTTCTCTTAATTTTTACTCACTTTAGACTTCAATATCCAAACAATGCTGAAGACTTCGAATTTGGATTTGTAGTTTTTAATGATAACGTTTTTCTTCCCTAATAAGCGCAATGAAAGGGTAGAAGAAGCCAGAATTTTTATGTTGTTGACTCTTTGTTTCTTAATTTTTGATGTAATTGAGAAAAGGCAAACAAAATATCAAGCAGGGATTGTTCCTCCTTGGTCAAAACAAGTAAAAGTTGATACCTTTTTTCTGTTTCGGTTCTTGGGAATCGATTGTATCTCATTCTTGAAGCCATTTTGGCTGGAATTTTTCATAATGGTTTGAGTTTTTCTTCATGGGTGTTTACTTCTGTTACGTCTTAAGGTGCAGACAGTTCGGTTCTTTCCTTGGATCTGAATTATGCATTGACGCGTGTATTGCTATCTGCTCTTGCATTGTTATCTTGTTATTTGTATCTCTATCTAAGAGTATGAGGTCCGCATGCAGGGAACTAGCAAGAGGATTGGGGGAAAAGGGAACTATAGTTTTTCCTGACATGGAGCATGTTATATTAAAACGTATGTCCACTTTCTCCAACTTCAATATTAACATTCTGATTCCCTGAAGTTCTGGAACTTCCCTGAAATTGAGTAACTCTCTTCAATTCAGATGATCGATCCCTTCGTGAAGTTTTCAAGTTGTTTGATTTGATCCATATTCTTACAACTGACCATGAAACTGTTACAAGAATTACTAAAGAGGTACATAGAGCTTTCTCCCTTACCTGGAAAGGGTCGCAGACTGGCTAGCTAAAATTGTTCTGCAGATATCGGAGAATAATTTGCTTGTGTTGACTAATAGGTTGTTGAAGATTTTGCAGCTGAGAATGTATTGTATTTGGAATTAAGAACAACCCCAAAGGTAATTTTTTTTTTGGTATAATTGAATCTAGAGTTTGTTACTGGAATAGCTCTTGATTTAGATTCATAGTCATATTTGTTTTCCCCTTGCTTTAGAATCGCTATCAGAAATAGTAATCTTGACAACTAGTTAGGGTTCTATCATTGGATATTAGATCCCTTTGAAGTATCCTTAATTACTGTTGTCGGCGTTGGTTACATGGGCAGTTTGCATGTGTAAATGTCTGTTTTCTTTATCATGATACAGAGGAATGATGCAAAGGGGATGAGCAAAAAATCATATATGCAAGCTGTTTTGGAGGGTTTAAGAGCAGTCAATACAGTTGACATTGATTTTGTCCCTAAATTATACACAGAGACTCTTGCAAATTGTCATTCTGCAAGTAATTTACAAAGTGATCCTCAAAGGAAAAAGATATATGTCAGACTTCTTCTAAGTATTGATCGGCGTGAGACGACTGAAGCTGCAATGGAAACAGTATGTTAGCAGCCCAGGATCAATAAGAGTGTCTTAAGTTTCATATGCTCTTTAAAAGGCTAATGCTATTCATTTTTTTCTTTTTCTTTACTTTGTGAAGGTTAAGCTTGCTCTGCAGATGAAACAGTTCGGAGTTGTAGGAATTGACCTCTCTGGCAATCCAGCTATTGGTGAATGGTAAATTTGTGTTACCTCTCTGATACGTTTTATGTCCATGTAGTCAATTGTGGATACTGATGTCTAATGTTTAGTTTCTCTTTCAATTTTAGGCAAACGTTTTTGCCTGCTCTGACGTTTGCTAAACAGCAAGGACTTGCAGTTACTCTTCACTGTGGGGAGGTGGATTTCACTTGTCCCTAATTCTTGGCTTTCTCTTACTGTAAGGTAAATTGAATCACTCTGACTATCTGTTGTGGTATGTTAGTGCTTGTAGGTACCCAACCCAGGGGAAATCCACGCAATGCTAGATTTTCTTCCTGGAAGAATTGGGCATGCCTGTTGTTTTGAAGGAGACCACTGGAGCAAGTTGAAGTTATCTAAGATCCCGGTTAGACTTCTAATTGTGCTTCCCTCCTTCAAGCATAATACAATGGTAAAACGAGGCAGGATATATATGTTTCCATGTTATCCAAGAAAGTGAAAAAGTAAACACATTGTTTGATAGGTGTTGCAGGTCATCTCTAACTGCTGTTGTTATCGAGGAATAAACACACAGTTCAAAAATTAACTGCTGTTGTTATCTAGCAGTTTGTCAATTCTTTTCAGACTCTGTCCTCTAGGAAAACACATATAATTAATTGGAGTGCCCTTTTCCTCGTGGTAGTCGTTCTTTGCTTCCTTAACCCGAACCATCTCCTCGCTTCTGAAAATGGAACAATGAAAGAAGAAGAAGAAAAGAAAATTCAAAATATCCATGGAATCCTGTTACTTTGTCATGTGTATTACGTTTCAACACAAGTTTTATATATATTGGAATATCTGGTAGCTGAGATTCTGAATGTTTATTGTTGTGCATGCACACAGGTTGAAATTTGTTTAACATCCAATATCAAAAGTGAATCAGTATCTTCACTGGATGTTCACCATTTTGGTAGGGCTTCCAGTTACAATATCAGTTCTTGGTTTTCATTCAGTAAAACATATTCTGTCTGTGCCCAACTTTCCTCTTAACATACAGTTTGTAAAAGTTTGCCATTAGTACTTCTGTGTCAAACACTTCTTTTGCTTATATCCGACTTTGGTGCAGCTGATTTGTATAACTCGGGACATCCACTAATCCTGTGCACTGATGATTCTGGTGTATTCTCTACCAGTGTCTCAGGGGAGTACATCCTTGCTTCTACTACATATGGTATGAGCATTTAATAGATCATGCATTTATTGGGGATTAAAGAAAACATTTTGGTGACTTTTTCTATGATTTCCAAGGCCTTGAACGGAAAGAAATGTTTAAACTTGCAAGCGGCGCCATTGACTTCATTTTTGCTGACAACGGAGTTAAACTTGAATTGAAGAAGATATTTGCATCAGCTTCTGGGCAGCTGGAGTTGTGACTGCCGTTGCTTCCCAATTTAAGATAATTGCTTTCAGTAGCCGTCGTATTTAGCCGGGGCTAGTTCCTCTCAAAGACTCTATTGAGGAAAAAGCTTGACTACGTTGTTTCTAAAGTTGGTATGATTTGCAGACTCTCTATGTAGCATTAAATCTGGTCATCAATTTCTGTAAGAGTTCCTGGCTCAGTTATGTGAATTTCAACTTGCAGCCCATTGTGGCATCTCCAGATTGTTGAATTGGTTGGATGATCCAGTTTGTAGAACAAAGAAATTTGGAAAGAAAATGTGGAGAACATTTTAACGTTTCTCACCGGCTACAATTGATGTCTCTTAGTCTGCCTTTTCATTGCATTCTCTGACTTATTTCACTGACTTGTACTCAAGGACTATCAAGAAAAGATGGCGTCCTTGATCAAGTCAGAGAATGTGACACCCTTTCTTGATTTCCCTTCGAGGGTTATATTTGAAGAGTAACCCATTCCTGGTCATATTTTCAACGAACAATCTTTTATTTTGCAAAAATAAATAAATAAGTGATCAGAGCAGCTTCCCAAGAAAAGTTTGCTACGCTTTGAATATTTTCGTATTGACCCAACTTGAAGCAAATCTTGGGGAAACGAATAAATAATTGTTAATTATAAAAAAAAAAAAACACAAAAGTACACCATAAAAGTATTACTACTTGTGCTATTAATTATACTTATATTTCATCTCTATAAATTATTATATTAAAAATTTGTAAAAATATACGCGATTTGTATCTTCCGCCGCCCAAAAAAAATCACACATTTGATTTAAAAAATTGACTTTTTATTTCTCATCATACAAATAAGGGTGTCAAGAAAATTTTGCAAAATAAGAAAGTATACGATTGGGGTGGTTGTTGGCTCTATTCTATCGGATTTAATAAAATAATTTGGCTGCCTTTTATTGAATGATTCTTTGTTTATGATAAACGTGTGATATTCAATTTATCTGTATTTAAATATTTATTTTTTATTTATAATAAACTATTCAAATTATAATTTTTTATTTTGATATTTAACTAATTAGCAAATGTTAACATGATAAAACAGTTTAAAATGCACATAATAATATAATTTTTATCATTCATAATTATCTAATTTATAAGTCAAAATATTACTTATAAATTAAATCTTAATAACTTAAAAAAATAATATATTTTGTTTCAAGTAAAGGAATTGGATATACCGAAGGATCCGAAAGGAATTTACTTTGCCACATTCATGCCATTTTAGAATATATTGCTTGATGATGATTTTAGAAGATGAAAAACAGATTATATTTATTTCTGGTAAATTTCAGATTAATCGACTACTGTTGATTTTTATTTTTTTTTTTCCTGCGTAATATCTACATTTTGAGAAGGAAGAAAAAGAAAAAGAAATAATAAAAAATTAAAAATATTGATGCCGACAAAAAGTGGGCCAGCTTATGAAGACTCTTGAGTAGTACGACGTCGTCGATTCTGACTCTTCCTCCGGATCCCGTGAGTTGTTGAGAGAAGGTTGTTTAATTAAGGGAGACGCAAAACGGCACCGTGCCAGTTGTCTTGCTCGTTTAGCTAAGCTCTGCTCGGGTCCTCTAGTATACATTACCGAGACGGACGATCTTTCTCTTTCAATGGTTCATTTCATTCTTTCAATTCTTCTCTCTGCACACAGAAAATTCACGTACTAAGCTTAAACCCTTCAACAGGATTTTTATTTTTTATTTTTTAATTTCTTGAAAGGAAATGCAAATTCAATACACATTCTTGAATCCAATTTAATCGGATCCCCATCATAAACCTTAGTTCAATTTAACAATGTCGTGGGGGTTGGGTTGGAAACGCCCATCGGATTCTTTCCACCTGACTTTAAGTTATGGCACCGATGATGGGTTCGATGATGCCAGCCCCACGCCATCCAGATCGTCAACTTCATCGTCGGTCGCCAGCGGGGGGTCACCATTTTCCCCTTCGTCACCCACCGCTACATCGTTCCCGGGCATCAATCAAGATCATTTAGGTTTCCGTATAGACCTCGACTGGACTGCCGGCGAGGATGAGGATCAGGTTGCTCTCCGGTTACAGTCACAGGTTATGGTCGCCTTGCCGTCTCCTCAGGATACTGTGGAAGTTGAACTGAAGGAGAAGGGTGGCAAGTCGAGGGATGGAGAAGATGGTGGGGACGACTTTGGAATTGTTGAGAATGGGGAGGTTGGTTTGGATACTTTCGGGGTGGGGCTTGAGATGAGGGTGGTGAAAAGAAGGGAGCCGTTGAAAGGGGTGCTACTGTTCAAGGCAGGAGGATCGGGGCAGAATAACGATGGAATCGGGGTCTTAGCGAGGTTGATGAGGTCCAATTTTGCGAATGCGGCAGGAGGTGGCTCTGGAACTGGTGAAGGAGTCGGAGGCAGGGTCGGGGTGTTTGCTGATCATTGGAAAAGTGTCACTGCGATCAGCCTGTGTGCTCTTGGATTATCTGTAAGTGTCTCTCTTTTATACTTCCTTGTATAACAGCATCTGTTTATGAACAATGAAGTGAAGGGAAAAACCGAATTCTATAAGATGATTTTCTTTTTAGTATTTTACATACATGCCCAGGTATATCATGTTTTCTAGTTTATCTTGTGATTCTTGAATTTTATTTGTATCATGATTTGGTATGTGAATCTGGTGTTTTGTTCTCGGGCATGTAATTAGTTGATCTTAGTTTTGCTATTTCTGCTGTGGGAATATGAGAAGTGTAATGTCCCAGACCTATTCAACTTTTTCTGTGTGCGCGCGCCCTACTTGTTGAGTTTGAGTGCCCAAGGGTGATTATAATAGAGTTATAGAAGTTAGACTTCAGTCACAGCTAAACTTGTTTCTGTATTCATTCAATAATTCTAGCTAAAAATTTCTGGGTTTCCAATTTGGTTAGGTTTGTGAATTCATATGTCTAATGCAATTTGAAACCTGGGTTCCTTGTTAACACAGAGACACAAAGGTATTGAATGCATAGTATTGTTTTGTGGAAGCAGTGTAGTGTTGAAAATTGTCATGACAATGATTTTGGCACTTGTTATAATCTTAGTCATTATCTATTAGTTGAGATAGTTATTCATACTTATGAGGAATGATGCCTTCAAAGTGTTATAAGATGGTGATTTAGCAGTGGAGAGAGTTCAAATATTATTCGTTGTGGTTGTTCTAAAGGATGCAGGTTTAACAAATAGGCTAGTACTATGTTTTCCTTTCTCAAAGTTACAATACCATATGCATCAGGAAGCTCCAACAGTGCCTCTACCCATCATTTAATGAAAAGAATTGTACTGCTTATAGCTTGGAATTAACCCAACCTGTTATTTATCAAACAAAAAGAAATATGTAAATATTAGATCAACTATTTTTTATGACCAGTGCTCTACAGGTCTTGCCAGTGGAGATAACCCAACTGCCTTTACTTGAGAAGCTATACATTGACAATAATAAGCTATCAACTTTGCCACCTGAGCTGGGCGAGTTGAAAAACTTGAAAGTTCTTGCTGCTGACTACAACATGCTTGTCTCTGTACCAGGTGAGCTTGTATCAGAAAGAGTGTGTCTTGGTGGAATTGTTCTCGTTGAATGTACATATACATGAGTTGTATTGAAACAAGTTGACATACTTAATTTTTCTCATTGTGATAATTATTTATTATCTTCATTGGTATATATGTATGCAGTTGAGCTAAGGCAATGTGTTGGATTAGTTGAGTTGTCACTGGAACACAACAAGTTGGTCCGACCTATTCTTGATTTCAGGTCAACTAACCTAACATATTTAATTGAGAAGAGACTTATATTGATGATTTTTGTTCTTGAGGTCTATTGTCTGTCTTTTTCTTGATGACAGGTCTATGGCTGAGTTACGTGTTTTACGGCTTTTTGGAAATCCCTTGGAATTTCTCCCTGATATTTTACCATTGCATAAGCTTCGACATTTATCTCTTGCAAACATTAGGATTGTTTCAGATGACAATTTGATATCAGTCAGTGTGCAGATAGAGGTATTGAGCGACAGAGTCCTATTGCAGTTAGATTTCCCTTTCAATTCGGTGGTGATTAAATACACTTTTCCTTATGGTCTTCATTGCAGACAGAAAACAATTCTTACTTCGTGGCGGCTCGGCATAGACTAAGTGCTTTCTTCTCGCTCATATTCCGCTTTTCTTCCTGTCATCACCCTTTGCTTGCATCTGCCTTGGCAAAGATAATGCAAGATGAAGGAAACAGGGTGGTTGTTGGCAAAGATGAGAATGCGGTGCGGCAGCTGATAAGTATGATAAGTAGCGACAATCAGCATGTGGTGCGGTAGATTTTCTTGGTTGGGTTTCTTGTGCTGGTATTTAATTTATTTCTGATCCATTGTTTAATTGTTTGCTCCTTCTTTCAGGTTGAGCAAGCTTGTTCTGCTCTTTCAGCTCTTGCCTCAGATATTTCTGTGGCAATGCAATTGATAAAATCCGATATCATGCAACCTATTGAAAAAGTACTGAAATCTGTTAGTGCAGTAGAAGTGATCTCTGTGTTGCAAGTTGTTGTGAAGTTGGCCTTGTCATCTGACATGGTTTCTCAGAAAATATTGACCAAAGATTTAATGAAATCTTTGAAAATGTTATGCAACCATAAAAATCCAGAGGCAAGCTTTCATTCAGTGATTCCCTGTGTGCGTCATGCTTGTTTTTTCTGTTTCCATTTTTCTTTCTTATTTATCTGATTACCGTTTGGCAATGTATTAGGTACAAAGGTTAGCTTTATTTGCAGTGGGAAATTTAGCTTTCTGCTTGGAGAACCGCCATAGTCTTATTACTTCAGAAAGCTTAAGGGATCTTCTTCTGCGCCTGACGGCTGCATCTGACCCACGCGTCAATAAAGCTGCAGCTCGTGCTCTGGCAATTCTTGGTTTGTGGTGTTGATAAAATTTTTGCCATAAAGCGTCTTTGAATTTATAAACTGATTGATATGTTTATTCCATCTAGGGGAGAATGAGGTTCTGCGTCGTGCCATTAGAGGCAAACAAGTTCAAAAGCGAGGGTTGCGTATCCTATCAATGGATGGTGGCGGCATGAAAGGTCTGGCAACTGTGAAGATGCTCAAAGAAATTGAGAAGGGTACTGGGAAGAAGATACACGAGTTGTTTGATCTTATTTGTGGTACTTCAACGGGTGGTATGCTGGCAGTTGCTCTAGGAATCAAACTAATGTCTTTGGAAAAATGTGAAGAAATATACAAAAAGCTTGGTGAGTTCTCTGCATAAGGTGATCCTGACTCTTCATGACTTCGCTGTCATATCATTTAATGGCTTGATGGCTTCATTGTGGTTAGGGAAACTTGTTTTTGCTGAACCTGTTCCCAAAGACAATGAAGCGGCAACTTGGAGAGAAAAGTTGGATCAACTTTATAAAAGCTCTTCTCAAAATTTAAGGGTTGTTGTACATGGATCCAAGGTACATAAACGTCCTACACCTGTTTTACTCTTTTTTTTTTTTTTGGTTTTTATTTGGTCAGCTTCAATTACCTTTAATTGTATCAATATGGAATAGTTTGGGATACTGCCAGAATGAAAAAGCTTTTGGTAGACTTTCTCTCTCATTTGTGAAATTTTCAAAAAGTTATTTACGTACATGTACTCTCCCCCATGCAAATCCTAGTGATGTTCAAGAATGTATTTTGTTTATTCCTCTTTTCGATAACAGCACATTTGTTTATCCAATGAAATTAAAGACTGATATTTTATATGTTTGCAGCACAGTGCAGATCAGTTTGAGCGGTTGTTGAAAGAAATGTGTGCTGATGAGGATGGCGATCTTCTGATAGAGTCAGCAGTGAAAAGGATTCCCAAAGTTTTTGTGGTAGCAACTCTGTTCAGTGTCGTGCCAGCTCAACCTTTCATATTCCGCAATTACCAGGTGTGATGTTGAGAATTTATCATATTATTCACCGGTCGTGTTAATTTTCTATGTTGATTTGCATTTCAAAAGTTAAAATATTCTGGTTTATCTTGTTTCTTTGTGATTAAATGCAGTACCCTGCTGGTACTTCTGAGGTTTCCTCTGCAATTTCAGAAAACTTGGGAGCTGGTGGGCTGGGAGCGGTCACAACTGGAGCTCAAGTTGGATACAAGCGCAATGCCTTTCTTGGAAGTTGTAAACATCACCTGTGGCAGGCCATTAGAGCATCATCTGCAGCACCATATTACCTTGATGATTACTCTGATGGTACTTACTCCCATTCTTGGTCTCAGCTTGACACACAGTCTTTTGTTCAATCTTCAGTCAATTCACTATGTTTTCCCTTGTATTGTGTTATTTTACTTTCTCCAGGAGTATACCGCTGGCAAGATGGTGCAATTGTTGCAAATAATCCTACTATTTTTGCTATACGAGAAGCACAGCTTTTATGGCCAGATGCACAGATTGATTGCTTAGTTTCAATTGGATGTTGTTCTGTCCCCACAAAGGTGCTTTTATTTCTTGTTGAATTCTAAATATCTTTCTGGCTTTCGTCACACCCCCAAACCAAACATAGAAGTTCTGAATTTAGTCCTGGATTGGCATAACTTAAAATTCAAAGACATTTCAGGTCTTTGTGCATCATTGAATTGTACTTTTTTGTAAACAGCACAGATAATATAGAGAAGGAATGATCTGTGCCAACAATAGTCTACTGTTTCACTTGGTTGCACACATGACTTGGTTGTAATGGTGATAGCCAGCATTATCTTGCTTTTAAGCATGGTTCATTCCTTGATTATTAGCTTCTTAGTGACATCTGAAAAGTACTTTCAGCTTACATGGCATCATCCACCAAAATATTTAAGAAAAAATAAAATATTTCTCAAGAAACCCCCTTGCCGATGCTGTCCAATGATTCTCTGTTTCTAAGGCCAGAGTCAACTAATGATCAAAGTACAAAAATCAATACCCTATCTTAGGAAGGGGGTAAGCTTCTCTTTTCTCATGCTTTTTTCCTCACCTTCTCTTTCTGTGGTTTGGGTAACACTTGGAGTGCAGACAAAAGTACTTTATAATTAATAGTTGATGTTCTATATCTTTGTTTTGACTTCATTTTGCACGTCTTATGTGGTGCTTTGCTGTTATTTTCTTATGCTAGGTTCGGAAAGGTGGATGGCGTTATTTTGATACTGGTCAGGTGTTAATTGAAAGTGCATGCTCAGTTGATCGTGTGGAGGAAGCTTTAAGCACATTGCTTCCTATGCTTCCTGATGTAGAGTACTTTCGCTTCAATCCAGGTACATATTCTGCTGATTACAATTTACACACAGCATCATCCTACTCCTTAAGACCAAGTTTTGTTGCTTTCTTTGAATAGTTTGCATTATGTGCTTATTATATTGTGTGGTTCCCCATCACAAAAAAAAAAAAAAAAAAAAAAAAGAGTAAGTCCTTTCTTTGTGCATTTGTTATTTGTTTGAAGTTTGATTGCACAAGAAGCAGGCGGACAGGAGGCACTTCAGCTGCCTGATCAATCTTGGTTGATTGATGACGTTAATTTTGTATTTTTAAGATACTGAATCATTGGCCTCTGGCAGTTGATGAACGTTGTGACATGGAGCTGGATGAAACTGATCCCACAGTCTGGTTGAGATTGGAGGCAGCCACTGAAGATTACATTAAGAACAACTCCATGACATTCAAGAATCTCTGCGAGAAATTGCTGGAGAATGCACATGATGAGAAATTAGTAGAAAGTCAGAAGTTTCAGCAGTTCACTAAAGCAAAAAGCTCAAAATCATGTAATTCAGTTCTATCCCTACATTGTTCTCTATCTAAAGAACTCATTCTTTTATGATATTTTTGGCTGGATTTCAACTATAACCCCATATTTTGTTCTATCCCTAAATTTTTCTCTATCTAAAGGTCTCGTTCTGTAATGTGATTTCTGGCAGTGTCAGACGAGAATTACCCTTCTTTAGGGTGGAGAAGAGGCGTGCTTCTTGGGGAGGCTTCTAATAGTCCAGATTCTGGAAGAGTTTTTTACCATGCTCGCTCACTCGAGACATTTTGTGCTGGGAATGGTATAAAGTTATCTGTGACGAATGGCATCTCAGGTACACATAAGACAGGTCCAGGGTCGACCTTCCCAACACCATTTACTTCACCTATGTTTACTGGCAGCTTCCCATCTAGCCCACTACTGTATAGTCCTGATTTTGGGACTCTGCGGGCTGGGAGGATTGATTTGGTTCCTCCTCTGAGCTTGGATGGATCTCAACCTGGAAAGACCACTGCCTCACCTCCCGACTCTCCAGCGAAACGCAAGCAACTTTCTCTGCCTGTCTTATCATTGCACAACAAATTAAAGACTTCACCTCAAGTTGGGGTTGTACATTTGGCTCTGCAAAATGACACAAGCGGCGCCATATTAAGGTTCATTTTCCCTCACCGTCTTCTTTCATGCACTGCATTGCCAACCTCCTCCTCTGAGGAAGCATTTCCACACATGGTTGCTTGTGAGTTGTAAATATTCTTTCATTTATTCATAAGCTTTATATTTGTATGTAGTTGGCAGAATGACGTATTTGTGGTTGCTGAACCTGGAGAACAAGCAGACAAATTTGTGCAAAGTGTTAAACACAGCCTGATGTCTATGGTGCGGGGCCAACAGAGGAGGAATAAATCAGTCATCACTAATATTTCAACTGTTTCTGAGCTGGTTTCATGTAGGCCATATTTCCAAATTGGAGGCGTTGTTCATCGCTATATAGGTCGCCAAACCCAAGTAGGCTTCAATTAACTCTGTGTTTTCTGCTTGATGAGTTCATTTAGTTTATGAACCAATTTGTGGTATCTATATCTTATGATCTCTTCTGAAGGTTATGGAAGATGACCAAGAAATTGCTGCATATATGTTTCGTAGAACGGTTCCTTCAATGCACTTAGCGCCAGAGGATGTTCGGATGATGGTATGTCCTAACAAGTAGAAAAGAGTTTCCGAATAGTATAATGCAGATAATTTGCTAAGTTATAAAGGCCATGTAGTGGAATGATTTCAAATTATATGACATTTTGCACCGTTCAACTAAGAAGCTTGCCGTGGTTTTTGAAACCAAAAATGGTTTCAACTTAGCATGTCCTTATGCTGTTAAATCCCTCTTCCTTTTTCTCCCTTTTATTCTTTTTCTCCTTGCTGTTGCAGCCTGTCAAGATACACTCCTACATTAGTGAAGTGATGTGATTATGTGTAAACTTTAGCCTCTGGAAGAAATTAGTTTACTTGTCCCACCGTAGAAGGATCAGTTTCCTAATTGTTGGATATGCTGGAATTTTCTAATTTTTTACTTCTATAAGATGTTTGAATGTTTGATTATTTTCTTTGTCTATTGAGGAGACTTATGCTTTTACTTTGTATTGACCTCCAGGTTGGAGCTTGGAGGGATAGAATTGTAATATTCACTGGCATTTATGGGCCAGTCCGAGCTTTAGTTAAAGCACTTTTGGACTCTGGTGCTAAAGCTGTTATATGCCCTTGTGCGGAACCTGAAGAAACAGAGTTGACAAGGTTGGGGTCAACTGATTTTAATGTTTTAGAGAATGGGAAGTTTGAGATTGGAGATGAAGAGGTAGAAGATGAAGACATGGAACCTGCCAGTCCAAGCAGTGACTGGGAAGATATTGAACCTGAGAAAAATGGAGAGCACGCAACGAGGTTTTGGGATGATGATGAAGAGGAATTATCTCAGTTTGTTTGCAAGTTTTATGACTCTCTATTTAAGGGCGGCGCAAGAGTAGATGTAGCGTTGCAACATGCTCTTGCCGCTAATCGGAGTCTTAGGTTTAAGTGCCACCTACCGAGTACAACATAAAACTATTCATTTGACAAAATCATCATATGAAAGTGGTGCAAAGGGAATGTTCCTTCAACACGCTCGTCCCAGGCCAAGGTATTGCGGCTTCATATTCCGGTCTCTGGTTGTAAAGAATGTCTATACAGGAAACCTATTGATAAAAGAACATTTATACTTGGAAGTGTATATCACAGTAAGGCAAAACGAAAGGGTGAAATATAGGGAAAAATGAGTAAGAGCAAAGGATAAGAAATAGTGTGTTCTTTGGACGGGTGATGAAAAGAGAGACAATTTATAGAGTGTAATAATGAGGGAATATCAAAATTTGAGGCTCATTATCTATTTCTCTCGGCTACGCTAATAATAATTGTCATAACAGCACTGCTGATCTCTTGTGTTGTCTATGCTGTTGAAGCCTTGTTCCTTCTTTTTTTTAAATTAAATTTACACAATGTCCACTAGATAAATTTGTTAGGATATGCATGAAGCGCAGAAAACGGAGGAAGCCTTGTTCTAGTGTATGCAATAAAAAAATGAAATTTGGGCCATTAAAAACTTGGGAGGCTCTGATACATTAGAGTCCAAAGGCATTGGAATATAAAATTTGGGCCATCAGAAACTTGCGAGCTTCTGACAGGTAGGGGAATTAGCGGTACATCCAATAAAAAATGTAAAATCAGGCGGCACGAAATCTCTTGCAATTCATTCCACTACTCGGAATCAACACAATCAATCAATTGTAGGCCTCAGACAACACATTTGTGTGCATTAAGCATTCACATTAAAACGAGATTTCAATCATTTCACTTTAACAATAAGCAATGATTTAATATGAAAAAAGCAACACCACTCAGGACCACATACCTAAAAGGGCATTCAACTTGGCTTAGCCAATGGTAAACACCATAACCCTCCCTCTTCTTATATCTTAGCAACTCCAACTGTAATTTTATTTTACCAGAGGATAAAAAATTCGTGGTAACTATCCCAAATGATGTTGTTAGGGGAAAGAACGAAAAATTTTATAGGTGATTTCAATTTGCAAAGTGTCGTATATATAAGTAATCATTGATTGAAGGGGCAAAACAAAAGTCAAAAAGAGAGAGAGAGGTTAGAGTTTTTGCATTCTCTGATTGCATACCTATTTGATGATGATGATCGCATTCCTCGCCCCCATTTTACAATTATGCATTCTCATTGTGTCCACTTTGAATAAAAGCATGACTAAAAATGCATAATAAAGACACCGCAAAAGTGATGATCCAAGCTCCAAGCAAACAATCATCAAAGGGTTTAAAGACAGAGACCGCAAAGCCACCATTCTTCAATATCAAGAAGCATCTTGAGGCACTGAAATGTATAGACAAACTCTATATAGTGTGAGCAACATTACAAGCAAGATCCCTGATAAAATGGGTGCGAGTGCTCCAGTTGAGGTTGGCACTAGGGGCACTGTAGGATCACTTCTCAAGAAGGAGATCGAGTATTTTCGAAGACTCGAAATAGAATGCTGCGAAAGCTCGCAGAGAAATGTTCCGGAACTGGCTTCAGGTGTTGGCTACTCTTGGCCTAGTTTCAGGTTCTTGAACATGACTTGGAGAAGGAAGAAAAAAAGAGGTAGTGGAGTTCGCCCAGGCATATGTTCTATGGTGGAAGTTGCAGATAGCCATCGGATGAATGAAATTCCTGGCTTCAGTTACAGAAATCTAAGAGTTGATAGTAAAGAGTTTGAGATTGACATAGTCTAGTACAGATTTAGATTCTTGAGTCAGTCATCAAATTTCTCCCCTTGGATTCCTCTGTGATCGATCACCATTCACGGGTAGCATCTTCTCCAAGGTGATCTTTCATAAACTCTACCAATCTTTGGCTGCTTTGCAGGTTGCACCATATTCCTATTACTTGCAAGCTAAATTATGTTGGCGATGCATCTAACAAGGCTATCTTTGGATTGCAAAAAGATTAGCTACATAATTTATTTGGAATTCCTGTAAAGATTTGTGAGCTACTTTATTTGAAGTTTTGGTCTCAACCCAGTCTGAATTTTGATGAGGGCTGTATTGTAGCCGGAGATCATAATGCATCTCTGGTAACAGCATTCATATTAAGATTTTTGAGCCAATACTATATGAAAGAAAATTTGTTGGGAAATGTATAGTATCCCGCGTGAATTTTTCCAGTTACATACAAAGATACTTGCCATTGGCTACAATTATTTCCAGGGACACTTGAGGGTCTTTTGAAATGATATTGCAGAGAACTTTTTAGTCAGCGGATTTGAAGATTTATTTTGAGCCCCTGATCAAAAGCCAATCCTTGTTTCGGTCTTGAGGAGCATTCGTGGTCACCAATGAACGAAATAATTTAAAAAGGGTAACTTAATCCAAGGATCAGCACTAGAAGAAAGCCTTCAAAGTTAAGAGTTTTCGTAAGCCAAAGTGATTCAGTGAATGTGATACATTTTGTAGAGTAGTACTATTATGTTTTGTTTAATAAAAGCAATACGCGGCATGTTATTCAGAATCCCAGATGAAGATAAGCTAGAAGATCTCGGGAAATGCCAAAATGGCTGCATTCCATGAGTGATCGTGTTGGCAACAGAACTATCTTCAAGATGAATAACAAACGTCTGGCTTTTATCTTTTTTCTTGTTTTTCTTTTTTGCGCCATTTCTATTGAACTTTGAAACATCTAGTTTCAATTCAACTACTGTCACGAATCTCTAGATGGGATCCCTTGTTTACGTTCTATGATACTGAATTATTTGTGTATTCTGTTATATTCTAGAAATTAGTCTCAGAGTGGATTCAAATGGTGATCAATCCCTTGAACTAGAAAACGGGGAAGCAAGTAGTGACAGGTAAAAGGATCAATCATAATCGTTTAATGCTTTCTTTGACATCTGACAGCATGAATGATCCCTGCTCTGGATAAATTGCAGAATCAATGCTATTTGAAATCTTGTCTCTACACTTTGGGTTCTGGAGGATGCGTGGGTTGAGGTGGGATAATGGACCAGAGCTGACGGTTCACTAGAAGGCACCTATACTATCTTCGGTTGCCAGCTATAGAGTCAGGTTCATCTATCTAGCAACGTGATTGGCCTTGGTTGAACACTGATCTTCAACTTTAGTAGCTAATGGAAATCTATCTTTTCCAGTTTCTTTTATGCTTCATCTTCACTAGAGCTATAATCTTTTCTTCCAGCTAAGTATTCTAGAGCAGTAACAACGTCGCCAATCAAAGGTCGGGTGCTAGCTTCGTCTTGAAGACACATGGCGGCAATGGCGATTGCTTGATACAAACTTTTTATGGGGTACTTCCCTTCCAGCAATGGATCAGCCAACGTTGTGAATTTCTTCCTCTCCTTAAAAAGAGGTTTTGCCTGCAAAATCATGAAACCAAGGTATATATATTAATGATCTTCCTATCGCCAAGAAACCAGATCAACATCTTTGATTTTTAAGAAGAAAATGAGACAAATGCTAGTCTACGCAAATTTACTCAGTGAAAACATGCATAAGCTCATTCAGAATTAATTAATATAGGTAGAAAAGCATCGAGGAACTAACCCAAGAAATCAGGCTCTGCTCCTCGGGGGGTCTTGTGTTGTCTATAGCTCTCCTTCCTGAGATGATTTCCAGAAAAACAACCCCAAAACTGTAGACGTCAGATCTAGTAGTCAGCTGGCCCGTCATCGCATACTCTGGAGCGCAGTAGCCATAGGTCCCCATCACCCGTGTAGATACATGATCCTTGCCTTCTGTTGGACCTAACTTAGCAAGTCCAAAATCAGAGAGCTTAGGGTTGAATTCCTCATCTAATAATATGTTGGATGCTTTCAAGTCCCGATAGATTATTGGCGGGTTGGCTGTGTCATGCAAGTATTCAAGTCCTTGAGCTGCCCCTGTAGCTATTTTCATCCGCGTATGCCAATCCAAAGGCAGCCGATTTGGTAATCTAACTGAAAAGAGAAGAATGTCACTGATAACAATTATTTTCTGCAGCAAATGCTATACAAAGATTCATTAAAACGGACCATAAGGTTAAGCAGCAAGTGGAAGTTCCTTGTATGCTTAAATCGAGCAAGAAGGTGTTTGTGTTCTTACCAGAAAGATGATCTTCCAATGATCCATTGGGCATGAACTCATATACCAAAATTCTTTGGCGGCCATCCGCACAATATCCTATAAGATTTACTAGGTTTGGGTGGTGAACAAGGCTCAATGTCAAAACTTCTGCAAGAAATTCCCTATTTCCTTGAGGTCCATGTCTATCAAGTTGCTTCACTGCAACAACCTAAGCAGGGAGACAAAGTATATCTCATTCCTCAAATGACTTAACCGATAAAAGGTAGAGAATTAGAAAGGGAAATACTTGTTTCGTTGTCTTGAGTTGTCCCCTGTAAACTCTTCCAAATCCTCCTTCTCCCACGAGAAGTTCAGCGTTAAAGTTGTCTGTGGCACTGGCTAGTTCACGAAATGTGAATACCTCTGCAGCAACTTTAACCTTTCCATATCTGAGTACATCTTCCGCTATCATCCTTTGTTTGCCTGTGCCTGACGGAGGATTATTAGGAAATACTGGAAAACTTTCGGGGTATAAATCCATAATGGTCGAAATAGCACCAGCAGCAAGTAATCCTGTAGTCTTCTAAAGTACATGCAGCTGGTGATATTTCTTGTAAATTAGGTGCAAAACTGCTTTTTCATCAATGTAGGAGGAATCATGATTTTTTTTTTTTTCAATTTTCACCTTGACAGGTTCCATATTCTAATGCATTATATCGAAGGTAAATCATTGCTGCTTCATGTATAGGCAGTTTTATCCAATTATGCCATTAACAATAGGGCAATTCGCCTGAATTCGCTAGGGAAAGAATTACTAGTCATATAAGATGTCGTTTTACGCCATCTTTGCCAGAATACAAGAAACAATGAACAGACAAGTTTGATCGAATAAATTATGGCAGGCAAAAATGATGCAATAGGAAACTTTATGGATCAAGGGAAAAATGATTAGATAGGAAGAATACATTCATTTACAAAATGAGATCAATCAAAAACAAAACGAAAGGGACGAAAGAAGGCTTGTTCTAACCAGTTGCCATAGAGACACTTCTGGCAATGGTGGATAATGCTTCTGTGTCGTCATATTTCTGGGATGTCTTTAAATCCTTGATAGAACTCTTAGAGGTCTTCAAAGCTGTCTTCTTTATTGTATTGTTTCGATACATTATGCAAAAGTAGAAAATGCTCATCGCCTTCTCCCCCTCCCTTTGTTTTTTGTCAAGAAACGGAGAATTCTTTCTCAGGTTGAGAAACTATCACAAATATTGTTGCAAATACGGCATTTTCTTCCTCAAGAATGCCATGGCTGGTTTAATGTTGCATCTCCTCAGGGGCCAGGGCCAGAAAGAACAGGAATAAAATGCAGATCTTCATGAATCCAAGCTGGCATGAAAACGAAAGTTAAAGAAACTGGCTTGAATTTTGAGAAGATCTGATTAGAAGCTGAAATGGGATCAGGGAAATGACTACTTCTCTGGAATCTAATGACACGGAGGCCCGTTTTATCCGTTTAAGCCTCAAAAGGAATAAAAGTTCTTCGATGACAATCCTTTGTTTGATAACAAAACATTTTCCAAAGTTGACCAAATCCTGCTTTCCTGTCTTTTTATATTACTTGACCACCTTTTAGTATCATCTCAACCAATATTTGAGGCCACAAATTGTCAGAATTTTGAATGATAGTTAAATTGCGTAGAATATGTAAATATATTT
Source organism: Voacanga thouarsii (assembly GCA_026120185.1). Classification (NCBI taxonomy): domain Eukaryota; kingdom Viridiplantae; phylum Streptophyta; class Magnoliopsida; order Gentianales; family Apocynaceae; genus Voacanga; species Voacanga thouarsii. The sequence continues at coordinate 3,106,371 of JANUWF010002172.1, forward strand.
AATATATATCTAAATTTCACTGCTTTACTCATTTTACAAGATAATTGCTAAAAAAAATTATAATTTAGGCTTGACACAAAATTTGATATTAAAATCACATATTACATCAAACTAAAGATCTAAGAGGGTGTGTGAGCCCATCGATTTCTCTTCTGTCATGGATTTATTGGGCTATAATTTTTATTTTAATTAATGAGTTAGGATTCATAAAACTAAAACAGTAAAGTATTATAAGTTGAGGGACTAAGTATAATTATTTAGTTAGGGGGCTTTTATTAATTTCTTCATTATAGGTTCAGGCATATTTTGATTATGTTGTTTCTGAAGTTATTCCAGAAGAAGAAAAGAGTGAAGAGAATGGAGAATTTGATAAGGGACTTGAGCATTTGGCATCAACTCTTGGTAACTTAACTTTCCCATTGTATTTTATGGTGTTTGTAACCTAGAATTAGGATAAATTGTTCTTTGAATCGAAGTTAGAGTGTTAGGGTTCTAAATTGGGGGAAATTGATTAGATGATTAATTGTATTGATTGGATTTCAATTGAAGGTGAATAAGTGTGAATAAGTGTTTGGAGGCTTGAGTGGAAACTTTAGGAGTTTAGAGACTGAATTCAATAGGTAAGGAAATTGAATTTTCCTATATTTGGTACTAATTACTATTTTCTTCAAAATTAACGATGTCTCTTCATTTCTTTATGAAAATGATATTTTGATTATATGAAAATGATATTGAGTATAATATGTTAATTGTCATTTCTATACCAATGGTTATGTTCATTGGAAAGTTAAGAGTTTAAGCTAAGTTATATGACTATGTGCTGATTTCTTATTCACGTGATGTTGAATACTTGTGGGTTTCGTTTTGGTAGGGAATTCTCTAACTTTATAAGCTATAAGGCCCTACTAGGGGGATACAATATCTAGGATAAGTTAAGGTCATTCTTCCAATGGGATATAATAATTGGAAGATTGATCAGTTAAGCCAAATCAAGTCTCCAAACATGAATCATCTTCGTAAATTAAACTTTGTTTAAGCATGTTTAAATATGTATAAATGATTTTTGGTGCACAAAACGGTATTTTTCATTGTTAAAGTCGGTGGTTAGAACTGTTTTTTTTGTCTGGAAAGTTGCAGGTTGGATTTTGAGTGTTCACACCTGCGCGCCAGCATCAGGCTCACACTGGTTGTGCACCCGACGCTGCTGGGCTTTTCTAGCCCGGCGCCAGTACACTTTGTTTTAACTCCGACGCCAGTTTTTCTCTGTTGAAGCGATAGTTTTCTCACTCGTTTCGATCACCATTATTTTCATTGAATAAACCACACAAATTCGGTATTTATGTACTAGATATGCCTCTTTTGGTTCAGTAATAAGTAAGGTTAAGAGATTCATTATTTCTTTTTTCCTCCTTCTTTCTTTGAATGATACTCCAAGATCTTCACATAGTGCGACCAACCCACCAGAAAAATATTTTAAGACCCACGAGTTTTATTGTACCATAAATTCCTAAACTCTTTTGAACAAACGTTTTGTAAATGTATATATATATATATATTTATTTATTTATTTATTTATACTACTTTTTTTTTTTTTTTTTGTGAAGTTGAGGGCTAGGCCCCCTAACAGTTTATTAACAGGAAAAATGTTACATGGAGGGAGGCATTAGGATAGGCCCCCTAACAGAGCGTACAATTTGAGATCTTATATTAGGAATCCCTCTACTATCTAATAGACAAAATCCTTTGACTCACTTTGGAAGATCATTGAAATGAAAGAAATATTGGGAGCAACCAAAAACGCAAGCTATATTGGCTAAAGCATCCGCCACTAGGTTCGCCTATTTATAGTTGTGCATGAACTCGATGGAGAGTAAGGAACTACATAACCATTGAGCTTGACAGTGCATTTGGTGAATCGGCCCCGTTATTTCAGCAGGTAATATGAGGTGCTACAAAATTGTTGCTAAATTAGATTGAAGTAGAATGTCCATAAAGCCATGATGTCGGACCATTTTTAGACCTTCACAAATAGCCAAAAGCTCGGCTCTTCGATGGTCCCCATAACCAATATGCCTAGCAAATGCCATGAGAAAATCCCCCTTCTTGTTTCTAATAATAGCTCCAACTCCAGAAAGCCCGGAGCCCTTAGCTGCTCCATCAACACTTACCACTATAGCTGCATCTCTAGAAGACCAGCATACTGGTATATGACGAATTTGCGGCCTCTAAGCAATGCTGATCTAGAACCCATGGAGCATGCTCAATCCCGGGTAAGCCAAATTTCCTTACTGAGTTAGTGAGCTCATCTCTTATTTAACATTTTGCAGGTTTTCAATTGGATGAGGATGAGTTGGAAGAATGGTTCGAAGAGGAGTTAGAGTGATTAGTTGTTTTTTATTTTCGTTTAATTTTATATATGTTTTGTTTTGGATTTTAAAAACGATGTAAGGATATTTTTTAAATATTATTAGAATGTTATGTTTTGGTTATTTATAATATGTAAGGGTTCGACATTTCCTTTTTGGAGTGTTCCATGTCATCCTCGGCTTTGGGGCATGACAGGGTGGATTTTAATTGAGCCAAACTTGCTCGTAAGCCGAGTTTGTAATTAAATACAAATATTATATTTTCGAATTTAAATTTAATCATAATTGAAAAGTGTTTGAATTCGTTTATTTATTAATTGAGCTTGAGTTCATATTCGAGTTTATTTGATTATTGTTTAATAATATTCGATTTCATTTGAATTCAAATTTAAAATTTTCAATTAATGTTTGACTTGAAATTGATTAAGTTCATTTATTTTATATTTTTCATAAAATATAAATAATATAATACGAACAATATAATTATTTTGTTCAAATATATATTATAATTACCAACACTTGAATGTTTGCTAATATATTTAAAGTCGTTCCTTTATCAATTGAGTCTAATATTCTATTTAAATTTGAATCAAATATTAATCGAACCACTATTCACAAGGTTGCACACTTACGAACAAAGACAAACACATTCAATAAAAATCAAAACTAAGATCTTACCGACTAATGTTAGGAGAAAATCATTAACTCAAATAATAACTATTTTAATAAGATGATAGTTAAGTTAATTATAATTTATTATTTCCTTTGTTTTTTAACTATAAATTTACCAATTTTTATTTACAATTACTTATCAATTTAGAAAATTAAAATTTTTATTTTTATTCTTTATTACCGATTAAATAATAGTAATATTAATTAGTTGTTAATTTTTCAAACAAATTCTATTATTTTTAAGAAAATTAATTTACTTTTTTCCCCCTCAAACACCAGAAATTTAGAAAATCCTTAATCATGTTAAAACTTTAAACAGATTATTAAAAATAAAATAAAATAAGAGGGGATTGATTAGTCAAAGGACGATCGCCAACAGCACCTTCATAGTTCTAACACGAGTGAACCCACTCCCACGTTACCTCCCGCTTCTAAAACCCTGCTAAACCTAGACGACTAAGCCCCCGGCCGGCGGCCGCCCTTCAACCCCTTCCCAAAGGTGGAAACAATGCATCGTCGCCGTCTTCTTCATCGATGGCTTTCTTTAGATCACTCGTGAAATCCCTAATTTCCCAATCCAGCAGGACACTGAACGAAAATTCTTCTTCTTCAAGAAGTTTATTCACTCTGTGTTCCACTTCCCAACCCTCTATCTATTATAGTCCCAGGATCATTAACAACCCTTTTCTCTTCCATCAGCCTCACTATAATTTTCGCTGCCATTTCATTTTTCCACTTTCATCCACACTTGGTCCTCTCTTCCTCTCTTCCCCGCCTTGGAAACTATCCCAATCCGCCACTCCTCTTTTACTATGTCATGTCGTTTCAATCAACCTGCCCAAAGTTCGATCTGCCCTTAATTTGCCCTACAACTTAGGGTTTCAGTCGACCAGAAAACTGTTAAAGGAGGATGCTAAGAAGACGACCAACAATGGCGACAATGCTAAATTTATTGAGTCTAATCTCACTGCTGCTGGAAGTGATGCTGCTGGTGCAGTGAGGGTTACTGATAGTTACCTGAACCTTCCAAATTTTATTTCACTTAGCCGATTACTCTCTGGTCCATTGCTTGGGTGGTATATATCTTGTTTTTATTTCCCTCACCATGATTAGCTAGTATAATGGACTGTTAACATTTTATGCATTCGATGAGCAAGCTTTTATATCTGGAAGGATGATAGTTTGAGCAAGAAGATTTGTGCTGTATGGCAAGTTCACGTTGTTGCTGTTTTCTCATTGGTACATAGATGCTCCGTGTCCGGAAAGTGAAAATTTTTCAGAAAGATGATACAGACACGAAGAAGAAGTGGCTGACTTTTACATTTTTATGCAATCAAGGCCTTACATTATCTTTCAGTGCTCAAGAAACCATGTTAGTGTCTGTTTTTATCTCTGGTCTTTTGTTCATGGAGGAAATCAAATGGTAAAGAAGACCTTAAAGAAAATGATAGCTCTCGCATAGTTTTCTGAATGCCCTGTTGGAACTTCAAACTTATGCTTTCCAATGGGATTCAGGAACGGTGGAAAATTAAAAGGAAATTGACGTGTAAATGTTGTGATGATACTCTTTTACTTCTTAATCGTTTAAAACAATAGAATCTTTAAAGTAGTTTTATTCCCCCAAATAGCTTAAATTCCAAGTTCCAACAGGTATTTAGGAAAATATTGGTGTTGATAGCTGTAATACAGGCTAACAGAGAGGATCATGCTTTTCCGGGTAATTGATGAGAGTTTGGTGAGAATAGAATATTTTTGCTAACACTTATGTATTTTTTTACTCCCCTTTGGCATTATATATTCGTTAAAAGGAGAATATATTTGGTGAGAATAGAATATTTTTTGTAACGATTATATAATTGATTATGTATTTGTTAAGAATTAACTCTCCTTTCTGCATGTGCAATTTATTATGCAAAATATGTTTTACAAAAATCTCTTTCTGGGTTTTCCTGGACCCCTTTTTGGCATTATATGTTTCGTAAATGTTGCAGAAGTTTCATATTTATAATATCCCGGGGGTTGTCTGTTTGAATAAGGACTTAAATCTTTTTTTGGTTCGCCAGCATTTTTGGATATTGACTTTTATTTCAGTTAGACTTCAATCCTGTCATGTTGATCTTCTTCTCATTTCTTTGTAGGATGATCGTCCAAGAAATGTATCTTCCAGCATTTGTTGGGCTAGCTATCTCTGGGGCATCTGATTGGGTATGAAACTTATAGTCTTCTCTTTTTGGAACTTTCTAGTAATAAGGGATATGAATATCTTTCAATTATCTGATTCAACTTGTAGCTAGATGGTTACATGGCCAGGAAGATGGGGCTCAATTCCGTAGTTGGTTCCTACCTAGATCCTCTTGCTGACAAGGTAACTGGTTAACTGGTATGCACAACCAAGAGTATTTAGTTTCATTCTTGCTATCCAGGTGGACTATTTTTCAGCGTTTTGCTTCAGTAGTTCAAGTTATGTCATAACTTGGTACATCTTTCTTAACTCAGGTTCTAATTGGATTTGTTGCTCTGGCAATGGTAGATAGAGGTCTTCTTCACCGTAAGTGAATAATCCATTTCTTGCATCCCTACTTTTTTTTTTCCCTTCTTTTGATAATGAGTCTAAGACACTTGTAAAAACTAAACTTGCTCCATTTACTTTTGAAACCATTTAGAAAGAAAGCAAAAGGAATATGGAGATTTTCTATTTCTCTGACTCCCGCCCACTCCTCTCATAGGTGAAATCTTGAAACCGCATATTAAGTTTAAAATTTAGTTTCTTTATGCTTTTTGCACTTTTATGATTAGGTAATTTTTGTTTGAGATTCATCCTCTGTAGTGCGGAAACATTTAAAATATTGTTAATCTTCACTTTTGAAATATTATGTTGATGCTGAAAAAAGTCTATGCGCAAGTCTGCTACTTTATCTGATGAATGGATTTGATAGAGCAGATATACATTTTTGAGATAAGCTGCTCGAGAACTAAACTTCAATCTGTAAGCCCAAATAACACGAACAGATCTGACATCCTGTGAGATTAATTATGGTTTTGAACTGTGAAGCTGGACTTGTTGCATTGGTTGTGCTGCGTGATGTTGCTCTCATTGGTGGTGCTGTCTATAAAAGAGGTAGCAGTTTGAATTGGAAGGTATGTGATATTAATCTGTTCCTTTGGTGGTGATGCTTTTGTTTGGTTTTGCTTACCTTCTATTGATCTCCTTTACCAGTGGAAGAGTTGGTTTGATTTCTTTAACCTTGATGGGACTCAACCTGAGAAAGTTCAACCTCTCTTGATAAGCAAGGTATGCTCCATGCCCTCTGGCCTCGTTATTGTGTTGAATACACAAATTAGGAGAAATAGAAGAAATCTGAAAATCCAATTAGGAATTAAGATGAGCTAGTGCCTTTCGTGCGTTTGACGAGTGAAATTTTTGGGAATAACAATGGTATGAAAAGGGAAAGGAGTTAAACCTTGCAACGTCTTCATATATCCTCAACCAATTCAGCAGAACAGTAAACCACTGTCAACTGTTTGTGTCTACTTTTGATGTTACTTTGAGTTGACTTACAAGATGGTGGAGGAGGAAATGACTAAGCGGATTGAGCTGAGAAGAAACATTAAAAAAATTTGTCTGCATACAACATTGAACTTTTGTGCTTATAAATTTTTCCTCTCATAAGCTCTTCAATTTGTTGACAGGTTAATACAGTTCTCCAATTGGTTCTAATTTCTGCTGCTCTTCTTCAACCAGAGTTTGGTAACGAGGAAACTCAGTCATACATCACATATTTGAGGTACTTCAATAGCAATGTAGTTCTCTATTCACTCTTTGGGAGTGCATTTTTCTCTCCACTCAATTGAACATCCGTTGCAACACACTTGATACCTATAATTTTTGTTGGTGTGCTGCAGTTGGCTGGTTGCTTCAACTACAATGGGTTCATCAGTAGCATACGGAGCACAGCATCTTAGAAATGGAGCTACATCAATAAAAACTAGTCTATAGTCTGAATTTCCTTTTTGGGCAAAAAATAAGCAGATCACAGCTTTATATATATATTTCTTTTTTCCTTTATTTTTTGGGAAAGGATGTGCATCGTGTGGCTCTTAAATGGTGTACGTACTTAAGACTTTGTTAGGCAGTGAAGTCGACAAATTTCAGCTCCATTACGAAGAACCATTCCTTATATATTCCATTGTGGACAGCTCTTCCAATCAATTCACGCAGTGTCCAGGGAGAGGTACAGCAAGAACTTGAGTGCTTCTGAAAAGGAAAAACTCCCAAGTCTCGACGAGTAACTCTATTTATTCAGCCAAAAAAAAAAACCTCTATTTATTCAATTTGTTAGGCTTTAGCTTTCGGAATTGCCATCACATCTGTCTAAAAATCTCTATAGCAATGCCCAATTCCCAACTCGTATAATCTGTCCTTAAAAAAAAAAAAATTCACCGGACTGAAAAGTATCAGAATAAAAAAAAATTGTTAATTTTTAACCTTTTTTGAATGAGAAAAAATATTAGAAATAATGGAATCAATTCAAATTTTTCCTTAAATGATAAAAAAATTTAAGATATATGACTAATATTATTAAAATTGATTATCTTATATTTAATTTTTTTTAAAAAATATCCTGAATTTATTTTAATAATATTTTTTTTTATCTAATTATGTTTAAAGTTTAAATATGTATATGTAGATTTTATATATTTTATATCTTTTTTTAATTTAAAATATAATAAATGATTATAATTCAAAATTATAAGTATAACTATATAAGAAAGAATGAATGATGTAAAATAATATTTACAAAATATTTTTATATTATGTGCATATAAAAAATTAATTTTAAATTATTATTTTATTGAACAAAATTAAATTCGTCATCTTAGTATATATATATATATATATATATATATATATATATATATATATATATATCAGTTAGGTAACTTCATTATATTTTTACAATAATAAATTTTTATATGAGCAATAATAAATATGTATTAATAAATTTATCATTTTAATATACTAACAAATGATATACTAGATGACAATTAATACGATGATTGAGAAAGTAAGTCAGTTTGAATTTTGTATTTTTCCTTAATATTCTAAACATTACAATATTTTTTTTTATCCACCCTGCCCTGTTTTTCGCCACATCCGTTATTTCTTCCATGGATATAAAATTTCTCTTGCCTTATTTATTCTTCTTTTTCCTAATATTCTATACATTACATTTTTTTATTTTCTAAATAATTTAACTAAGAGTATTTTAGATAATTTTGTTCATAAAATACATTACCCTTAAAATTTTTAATTATTGTATATATATTTAGAAAGACATTTATATTGAAATAATTTTATTAAAGAAAAGTGATTTAACATTTAGCTCGTTGTATTTGTGCATTTACTCGAATCTCAATCTCAATTTATCTCAAAAATCTAATTTGGTACTAGTTTTGTCCTAGTCGAACTGAAACCTGAACCGAGATCCGAATATTTGTCCCGATCAAGACTTGAATATCCGTCCTGACTTATCCTGAAATTTCGGAACAAATCGGGACGAATATTTTAGAGTTACAATTTAAAATGGGTATAAAAAATTTAGAAGAATCGAATATTCGAAACGGTATCAGAGATATCAAAATTTCCGAACCGATTCGAACCGTGAGCCGCCTAGATCACAACACCTCAGAAATGGATCAATTTTTCCTTTTATGGCAGATAAGGGAGATTTTAAGATGGATTGAGTTTAAGTAAACTATATTCTTTTATAGGTTGTATTATATGTATTGTAAATTATATGATATAATTTAGTAAAATATGTAATCCATGGACGGAGTCCACCTTTGAAAATCTGTGGGAATGTTGACAGCAATGTGGCAAAGAGTGGAACACCAATCCGCTATTTATTCCAGGTGGATGCAACCGGCAAAGTCTTGCTTCGGGAGTCAGAAAATAAGCATCTATTTGTATAGCCAAGGAATGGAAGATCAAGAAAAACATATATCGAGAACACATGCATTTTTACAGTGCTTATACCATCAAGTTTTCTGCTTCAGCAGCAAACTGTGAAGAAGCCAAACATTCAGAAACGCTAAACCCGAAATGGACATCAAATACATATCAACTCACAAATATTATAAAGCAGTCAAGACTGCTCATGAACAGGGTTTCTTTGGAAGATTCCAGCATGGAATAGCAAAGCCCACAAGTGAGTCACAAACTCTCCTCCCCGGGCCAGGTATTGAGCATGAGCAGTAACATCATCTGAGGGAGCCACAAACAACACCATCTCCGTCCAGAAATCTGCCAATATTTTCCATATCCTCTCTCTGTCTCCTACTTCCTCGATCAACTGTCTTGCAAGTTCTGCCCCGCATTGTATTACGGTTTCCCCAGGCTCTTCTCTGCTTACTGACATCATTTTCTGGTACTTGCTCTCCTTGGAGTTGCAATCCTTGAGAAATTCTTCTGTTTCTTTTACTACCTGATTGAATATACACTCTGCAACATACGCATGATCAGGCAATAATCTGGGAGCGGAAGCAACCAAGTACGCACAGTATTTTGATAAGGTAGTTGCCACAACCTTTTGGTCCCCCGGTCTTGGATGTTTTGCCTCGCAAAGAATGGTGGCTATGTGCCAGACCATTATTACTTGTGTGTGTGATTCCATCCTACATGCCCAAGACAACTCATTTTTCACATTATTTTGGCACAACGATTCTACTCCATTGGTCAAGCTCCGGCCATTGTTCCTTATCCTCGCAACAACTGCCTTCTTTACCTCTTCAGGCAGATTCACTCGAGTATCTCCTGTGTGCCCTCTCCCTGGGTTTTCTACGAACTCTGAGGTTAAACAATTGTATTGCAAAACTGAAGGATTGTGATTGAAGGATTTCAGGAGCGAATACTGGCCCAATTTGGTTCCCCATGGTTTCAGCCATGGAATGCTACATGCAGTTCTTACGATATTCTCATACGATGCGCTTTCTTGCCAAGATGGCTTTTGGACATATTTATAGAGCATCAGTACCTTTCCCCAGTCGGAGATGAAAAACCGAAGGAGCTGCACAATTTCTGAGAAGAGGATGACAGTTATTGCAATCCCAGTGACTAAAGTATCAACGTCGCGTCCCCCTTTCGTGACAATGTGTAAGTGTGTTTGTGTAGGCTCATTATAATGGATAAGGGTGATAACGGCCAAATAACAGCCTAATACAAGAGTAATGAATTGAATTACCTTCAATTTCGGATTCCTGAAGATGACTGCATATTTTGTGTAAAAAAGATCATAAAGAAATGCAAGTTCTACTTCAATTACTCGAAATGGTCTTTCATAATCCCCACCCTCTTGGAGAAGCCCTTCTTTGACAAATTTCCATGACTTCTCCTGGAAGCATTTTGGCAAAGGATATCCAGCAAAACGCTGACAAAGAAGTCTGTATAATGCAAATGAGAGGCACAAGTCCTTCCGCTTTGAATCTGGATCTTCACTTGAGCTTAAAAGCCTGCCGTTACACTGCCAGACCTTCTCAACAGTGATAACCTCATCAGTAATTTCTAATTTTGATTTGTAGAGTGGTGGACGAATGCTAACAAATTTCTCCTTCTCCCCTGACACTAGATACTTGTATCCTCTCATGTGGACGGGATCATTGTCCTCTGGATTGCTCAATTCATGCTCATAGCTCATGAAATCTGCAGTCAGTTTGGTCATCCTCACCAGACCATCTTTACTGGCCAATTTAAAAGCTTGAATTCTTTCATCCGTCTTCACCAGAGTTACAAGAGATAGAAGCACAATGGGCACAAGAAACTTTGTTCCTGTGTCATAGAAACCAATCAGCCAGCCCATCCAAAACATCTGAGCTAAAAGTTCCCAATGGTGCTTCTTCCATTGCTCATTGTCTTCAAGGCTATAGGCAGAAATTCCATCTGCACTTCCATAGACTATAAGCAAAAAGACTCCCCAGATAGCAAAAAGTTCATTTTGAAAAGAAGCCAAATGCATCTGGCCCATTGTATAAGTGATCAAGATAAAGGAAAGAGCATAGAACGCCAGAATAAGCAGCCTGAATGCCCCACTGTAAAAACGACGCCTGGAGGAACCTAAAATAACAAGGGAGGCTAGAATGAAAACTGTAAAACATACGAATGCCTCAATTTGCAGTAGCTTTCCACGAGGAGTTCCATACCACTCATGGACAATTTCAGTAGCATTTAGAACCACCATTTTTGCTCTGTCTCAATTTGTTGCCAGGTCACTTCAGTACTTGGGCTCACTCAGAGTCTTCTGGACATGGGAACTAATATATCGCAGATTTTACTTGATGAATGACAAGGATCTATTACTTCCCCTTAGGACATTCATAGAGGAACAGTAGGGAAGTCAACATTGTTCATAATAGTGTATTTCTTGTAAATTTAACCTTCAATACCTTGACCAGCCAATTAAGATGTAATCAAGATTGTGATGTAAGGTTAAAGGATTAGGACGCACAGGCTTCAAAATAATCAGGTTGAAAATTCTGTTTTGCAATGTCAACCTAATCCTAGTTAGGAAATTCATTTCCATGTAACATCAAGTAGTCCAATAAATGCTTGATCTTTCATTGGAATAGTTTAATCGTAGCGTAAGTTCACATACCGAACTCCAAAAGCTACTACTATGATAATTTAGTGTTAGGATTAAGTATAAATAGTTCAATAAGTATGTCATCCCTGTGAAACTTGGAAACCCCATTTCTTGACTTCATCCCAGATGAATCTAAAAGACTTAGTCAAGAAAACCACACAATTTCTTCTGGGGCATGATTTACCTGTTTTATTTGCTGTTTGGCCCGGTCTTCTGGGGAAATTCTTATATGGATCCGATCTATCGTGGATCGGAGGCTTTGAGTGGTATATCACACATAGTGTGAATTATACACTTTTAGAAAAATATAATATTTTAAAATAATAATTCACTATAGACCCGATCCATATAAGAATTTTCCCTTCTGGGAGCTTGTTTTGAAGTTCACTAGGAGGAGGGCTGAGGCATATAAAGTCAAGTTTTACAGTTTGTATCTAGAGTGGTAGATATTCTTTTCACTAAATTATATCCACAAATCTTACCCAGGAGGAAGCATCCGTTATTACCATCAGCAATTATATTCAACTGACCATTTAGACATATACAACCAGCAATTTTCACTGTGATCACAACTTTTCATATTAATTATAAGATGACATCAACGTATAGCGAATCAGAGTAAAGCTATGGAATAGAATTTAATGCCAGCCCGAACAGTCAACACTTGTTGAAAACCAAATTTGATGTCTTGACCTCTTCTCAGATTCTATGAAGCTGCAGGCTACTGTCAAAGTCAAAATCTTGATATTGCATAAACACGTACCTATTTATCTTCATGCTACAAAAATTAGCACGCACTTAACGATACTCCCCGCAATGTGCTTTGGGATAATCCGATTTCACTAGTTTTGTGGCAATAAAGGTGCAGGGGAAAAAAAAATGTTTATTGCCATGTTACTAGAATTTCTCTTAATTTAAGATTGTTTTGGTCCGCGAAGGGGAGGGGTAGAAGAAAAGGGAAGAAGAGTGACACATTTTACTTTCAATAGGAGAAATTAATATATTTACTATTATCTTGTTTGGTTAGGGTAAAAATAAAAAGGGGAGAAGAATGAATAATTAATTTAGTTTATTATTTTATTCCTCATTATCTATTTTATTAAAAAATTAGGTTGATACCACGTGCATTGCATGGGAGTAAAATTTATTATTTAAAATGCACGGGGTATAACTTGTGTTAATATTAAAATACATAACAAAAGAATCTCTACACGTACAATTAATATTTTTCTATTAAAAAAATTCCACACAATTATTCTATTGCTATTAAATTTTAAACCTTTTAATTTCAATCATCAATTATTCTTGAATTTATATACACAAATTGTGCCATGAATCCTACTTCCAAAGGATTGAAACTTCAAAATATGCATAATATATTCACATGTTATGATTGAGGTGATGAAGATATGCTCAAGGTCAGCAACCTTGACATACTATTATCTGATAGCATTACCAGTGGCATGGAAAACTACGTTCAGGTATCTAGTTGAATCATCTTAACTTTGACAATAAAAATATACCATATATAATCCTTAAGAAGGTAAATTTTTTGGCATATCTAGCATTTAACAAAGTCCCAAAAAAAGGAAAAAAAGAAAAACTTCGTACTTTTAACTGACTGAAGTGTACCATTTATAATCAGGTTGGTCTGCGTGTGGGCATGTAGATCAAGTCTAAATAAAAACTTGCCTTCTTTTAATGTGAATTTGAAGTTCTTCTGCAAGCTTGGGTAGAACATATGCTAGACAGTGGGCTAAAATATTTCAATGCACACCCCTGCTGTTCTCTGCTATACAGAAGAATTTAGTCTTCACTTATGTGAATATGCAACGTTGTGAAACATCAATCATGGATTGATTTGCATTGCTTGGTTGAATAACCTGTCTAATAGGGAAGAAAAAATAGTGACTTGATGATATAGGACTTCTAGGAATAGCCATTTCATGGCTAAATGCGAATTTATCTGTTTATCTTTGCAATGTGATGCTTTCTTGTATTCCTCTGTTTCATATTGCCTGCAGGGCAAACAATAAAACCAAGGAAAACATTGGTAGATGTTTACCCATGTGTGCTGATGGCTATGTCCCAGATTTGATATTAGCTTAGATTGCAGCATACTGTTTTTTCTCTAATTTTCATTTTGTCAATTCTCTGTGCTATAACATCTCATTTATAATTTCACTCTAAGTAGGAAGAACTAAAATTTGTTGAAAGCCTCCAACCTGCATCTCGATCCTGCAAAGAGTATGTGATTTTCTGCAACTACCTTCTTAATGTTATCAATATATGCTTTACCAAAACATTTTAATAATATGAAATCATGTAATTGATATTATTTCTTGTCTTTTTGAATGAATTTGACAATTTTGTAGAATTGCAAATTTCATAGTAGCAAATTCAAATCCATTTATACCAACATAAGAAACCACATCAATGGTTCTGATTGACCTTGCTTAATTACTTTACTCTTATATCTTCATTTATCTTGCAGAACTAAGAGGGTTCATAAATCTTGTGGCTGCTAGAGATGGTTCTGGTATGTTTTGCACAATAGACCATGTCTCCTACTTGTTGTTTAAACTTTCATGTTGTAGTTAGACATACATCATCAGCACAAAAGGATCTTGTTGACGGTAGTGAGGACTTCCCTTCCCTCATTCTTTGGGTGAAGTTTCTATTTCCTTGATGAAAATAATTCACAATGAATAGAAAAACTACTGATTAATGAGCTTGATATCATACTTTCTTGTTCAAAAAGAAAAAAATCGAACAATAAAAACCAGAACCCTTTTGCTTGATCTTGATAGGTTTACAAATATAATGCAAAATCATAGTTATATCAACTCTTCCCTTTAGAGCAACACCATACCCTGAAAATTAAACTAATATTGGCTATTAAAACCCAGTCATTTTTGCAACATAAAATTTTCAAGAATTAGAAATTTTCAGTTTATAAATTGAAAGTAAATTAAAAGCAGAGAAAGACAGTGCATACCCAAATGCGGAGAGATCTGACCTGTGACCGAAGGCGAGGAGACGAGTTTTAGGTGGAGGATTGGGGTGGTCCGGGGTCGATGATGGAGGCGTAGCGACAGTGAATTGAATTGCAAGAGCACTGGAGGGCTGTGTTGTGTGTATTCTTTACAGGGGACTATTTAATATGTGATTGAAGATGAACGGTTCAATAAATCTGATGTACTGAATATAATGTAAAGAATAATGAACCTTCGTCTGTTCAGTTATATTATTTAATAAGGGGTGAATTTGAAGAGGTTTGAAGATATTAAGAGTATAGATTAATTGAAAAAAATTAAAGAGATTAGACGTTTCATGGTTTGGAGATATTTGATAAAGTTTCAAAGTGCCATGTGGCCGCACAGTGGCTCTCCAAAGCTTCCGCAACTCCTGTTATATATATATAATATAGTCAATATTATTATTATTATTATTATTATTATTATTATTATTATTCCTCAAACTTTATTTCCTCTCTTTCCAAATTAGAAAGGAAGAAAATACTAATGGGGAAGGAGAGTGGTACCCATCCTGATTTACTTACTCTCCACGCTTACATCCAACCAAATGAGGTAAATATCCCATTTACCTCCACATTTACTTCTTTTCTTCATTTACTTCCACAAAATAGTCTAACCAAACCAAGCCTCATGAAAATTTTGGTTGGAAGAGCCATTGAAGCCAATGACGAGGAACACACAGAATAATGAAATGACCTTCCACTTGCCGAATGACCATCCAGGCTACAAAACATGGCATTTTGCAAAATTGATTCTGGTACCGTGTTTCGAATTGCATTATGAGAGCAGAGTAGCACTCATATTTTATGATCATCCATTTAATCACCCCTAAAGCCATTACATTTATCTTCATGCTACAAACAATCAGAAAACAAAAATTAGCATGCATTTAACATTACAAGCGCAATGTGCTTTTGAATAATCCGATTTCACTAATTTTGTTGCACTGAAGGCGCAGGAAAAAATATGTTCCTCGGGCAGACATCAAGAGAAATGCACAAACAATTCTTCATCTATAGTCCAAGGAGACAAAAACCTTGCAATATTGCATAAGCTCTGATTGTAACAATGCTGATTGTAATATATTTAGCATCACAAACTAGGAATCATCCAAAGAGCAGAACAATCCATCTCGACCAAGTCAGAATCTGATCCGCAAACATAACTGATTCTGCATGGCCAATTCTAGCACCTAAAATAAAGTCAGTAATAACTGGCATGACATATTAATCCTCTAAAACCAATTTCAGCAAAGCCATTCAATCAAAATTCACTCCCACTCCCAACTGCTTAAACAGTTGAGGATGAAATAGCTCTCTCTCCTTATCAAAGTGAAGTACAAATTTCCTCAAATAAGCAGCTTTGATCATAAACAAAAGTCACAGCATACCATGTTTAACTCTCTACTTGGGTAATCCTTCTTCAATCTTAGTCCATCTGTCTCCATGGCTTGAGAACTTGTCCTTTAGTTGCCCAATGATCTCCCTTGCCTCGTCCACCTTTGAAATGTTTGCTAGCCCTTCCACGAGCATCTTCATGGTTGAGAAATTTGGAACCCAACCCTTTGCCATGCACTCTTTACAAATTTTCATGGCTGCTTCAAAATCCCCTCCTCGGCACAAAAAGTAAGCCAGAGTGAAATAACAATCACTCTGAGGTTGAATTCCACTTTTCACCATCCTATCAAACAAGCTTTTTGCCTCCTCCAAATCTCCCTCCCTACAAAATCCATGAATCAATTGACTGTATGTAATATTATTTGGTTTCATCCTTCTTGACAAAATTCCCTCAAACAATGCCTTTGCCTCCTTTGACCTGCCCAGCTTACACAAGCCACGTATTCTAGTGTTATATATAGCAATCCCAGGTCGTATCTCATGTTCCTCCATCATTTTCAATACTTTCCCAACATCCTCAAACTTCTCCTCTTTATAGAACCACTCGATCATTACCCCAAAAGTAGCCGCATCTGGCCCAACCCCTTTCTTGCCCATCTCAGACAAGATTGAATATGCAGCACTGGATTCACCTGACTCACACAACCCTTTAATCACCGCATTGTAAACCTCCAAATTTGGAACAATCCCGTAAATTCTTGGAAATTCCATATAAATTCGCTTCATTTCCTTGTAATCATGTGCTAGACGGCAGGAATACAGCAAAGCATTCAGCGTGTTGGCGTTTCTTTGGATGCCCATCTGGTGCATTTCCTCAAACGTCTTGACTGCATCACTACACATACCAGCCCGACCATATAAGACCATAACATGGGAAATGAATCGCTCAGATTTCATATCCGGTCGGGCCTTGGACTCTTCTAGAAAATCCCGAATACCATTAAAGCAATTCAAGTCTCGGAGCTTTGAGACGGCTTTCCAATACGCAACACGGTCGAGGTGCGACTCGGGAGTGAGTGAAGCAGCGCGGCAAATTTCGATAATGCGTTCTGGGTTTTTCTCGGTCCGAAGAAGAGTGAGAGCCGCCCGAGATTTTTCTCTGCTCGTGAGTGAGGATTTGGAATCAGGGTTTAGGATCGAGGTTGACAATCGGCGATGATGCTGGAGAAACGAGATCAATCGGGGTTTGATTCGAAGTGCCATGTCGATTAGGGCTTTTGGTTTAAGGGTTTTAGCAGAAGAAAAAGGGGATAGGCTGGAACTGGATATTTAGGGTTCAACTGCTAGTCCACAACACACTGAACAGAAAAGGGCACAAATTTGGGGGAAATACGGCGAGGGCGTTTCTGTAATTCTGAAACTCTTCAACAAATTGGTAACGACAAGTCTCTTTACTACCGTGTGCGATCCATTGACAAAAATTATTTTAAAAAATACAACAACAAAAAGGGCATTCATAAAATAAAAGAGTCATGTGTTAACGCACCAAACTCAATTTTTTGTGTATTCCATTGTGTACGTTGGTTAAATTTTATATTCCCCATCTCAAAATAAATATGCTATTTAATCGAGTATTGAAATAACTACTAAATTATTTAATTAATTAACTTTTTTATTTTTTATTTTTAAATTTTAATTTATTCTTTTTATTTTTTTATTAAAAAACACTCAAATTTTAAAGTTTTGATATACCCCAAATTGCTTCTTTATTCTACTTTTCTCTATCTATTTTAATTGATTCACAAATTTTAAAAAAAATAAAAAATTTTAATTAATTAATTAATATTTTCTATTTTACCCTCAAAGAATCTTTTTCTTTATTAAGGAGTAAATCAAATTTCAAAACTTTACGTGTTGTAAATATATTTAATTTATTTTTATTTTCAATTACAAGTGCAGAAGTACTCACTGTATTAAGAAGGGATATTTGTGAAAAAATAATAATTAATATAATTTTAGTTTGATAATTGGACAGATAAATGGGATAAAAATCTTAATTTTAATGGATAGATAAAAAGGAACGGATTGAGTATTATTTAATTCAAATAGGTAGTATATTCCCTCCCTCCGCAAATAATTGACTTAATTTCCTTTTTTATTTATCCAAAAATAACTGTCCACTTTCTAAATGTAAGTTGTATTTAATTTTTTTTTTCAATTTTACCCTTAGCACAATTTTCTATCAATTAATTAGTATTACAATTATTCATAATGAAATTACTTTAACCAATAATGAAATTACGTTATCCTATAAAATTAATCAAAAATGTAATTTAATGAGGTGATATAGGTGAAAAAAAGATTTTAAAACAAAAAGTGGGAAGATAAAGACAAAGGGCATAGGCGAAAAGAGAGATATATGTAATTATTAGAGTTATGTAATTAAATGAGTGGTGGGATTCAAATTAATGAGGTGAAAAAGATAATAAAAATACTTCAAATGATATAATGGACATTTTAATAATTTTTATTATAAAATTTCACAATTTCTTAATATGCGTAATTTTTACAATTAGTCTAATTATTTATAGATAGAGTGAGTAGTTATATTGATGTTTCTTAGGAATTAAGATAATGAGTACGAGCGGTAGAACTTGAGTGTTTAAAGATATTTGAAAGATAGACCGCTATTAAATGGAAGAAAATTTTTACATGAATCGGACTCATGTGGACTAACAATTTTGAATGATTGTATTGTACAACTTACATTACATATGATACAACCCTTTAAAACTATTAGTTCACGAAAATCAGGTTTATATTAGAATTTCCGTTAAAAAAAGATAAATTTAAAATATGAAATTTTAATTTTTTAAAGAGAATAGATAAATTAAAATAAAGACTAAATTAGAAATAAAATATTTAATTTGAAATTGAAAGAATATAGATATTAAACCGTATACACGTTTCACAAAAATTTCAAAAAAGACAGGTGTACCTAACAAATTCACTAACTAATGGCTTAAAAGCAAGCATCTAAATCTAATTGGCCATATGGGTTTCCAACTTGTAAGGCCCCTTTTGCACATGCTGTACTTCTCCCTCCCTCCCTTTCCCACACGAAAAGTTATCGAAATTCCAGGGCGAATATGATTTGAGCCCACTGATACTATCATATTCATTTTATTAAATTTAAATATTAATATTATAATCTATTTATTGAATTAAACAATAAAATTTTAATATTTACAATAAATATATTTTTCATCAAAATATACTTAAAGTAGTGAAAAAAAATTAATTCCGATCAAAGTTTAACTTAGATGAGAATAGAAAAATATTTATAGACAGTTGAGTTGATTTGATTTTATAAAAAAGTAAATTTATGAATATTTAGTCTTTATATATTATTGTATTAAAATTTTATATTATATTTTTAAAAGAGTATAGTTTTTAAAAAAAAATTTATTTATATAAATATCATTTATTGTTATGTATTAAAAATTTGTACTCTTTTAAAATTTATATGATATAATTTTTTAATACGATAATTTATAAAAAAAATTATATTTGTGCAAATATAATATTTTAACTCTGTGAATGCCACATGAAATATTGAGAGTATCATTGATGCATTTTATTTGATAATCATATAATTTGACGCCCACCAAATAATTTCTATTAATTCATTATAATACCTTCAAGCACTTGCTAATTAAGGAATTTATCAGTAGTCTTAATTTTCGCGAGTTACTATTTTCGTTATTAAGGAGTATATAATGAGTGGTAGTACCATAAAACACCTGGTCATTTATATCATACGAAAAATGCGAATAGTTAGTTATATTAAACCAATAACTATAAAATGAAGAAATTTAAAGTATTAATGTAATCCTTAGCCACTCTCTTCTTTCATACGTGTACAACACGCAACAGCAGGAAGAAGCTTGCTGCTTGTCAACTTCAATACTTACTCTAAATAACGAAACACTTATACTAAAAACATTACTACTTCTTATCATCAAAAAAGGAAAGAAAAAACAAAAATCTTTTGGAGCAACTTCACACGTATACTCTAACCTATTATTTTTTACTATTATATATAATAAATTATTAAATATACAAATATTTTATATTATAATAAAAAATCAAGATAATAATTCTGTAATAAAGTATGCTACAAGAAGATTAGATTTCAATTTAAAAAATATGAGTATGACACATTTATAGTTATTGGAATTTTTTATTTATATTATATAGTTTGAGTATAAAAAAATAAATAAATTTTTTTTATTGTATTAAATTTATTGTTATAAGTATTTATTATGTTAATTAATATAAGATACGTATGTGAAGGGAGTGTAACGTGATAGGAGGAGAGCTACCATTTTAATTTTATTTCCTTTATACATTTATATTTAATTAAAATACATTCTTTTATTTTCCGCAACCAAATGTAAGTTAAATGTCTTATTTTTTATTAGTACCTAATTAAGTTAATTATTAAAAATTGTAAACAAAAATAATATTATTTCTGTTTCACAATATAAGTCGTTTTAAATTTATTTTATTTTTCTTCATAATATAAGTTGTTTTATAAAATTTTATAAATATATATATATATATATATTTTTATCTCTATCCCTCCCTACAATCTCTTTCTTTCTACTAATTATGACTCAACTCACTCCCATTAACAAAATAGACAAAGATTTAATTATGAGTATTTTAAAATTGTCTAAAATTTATGAATATTTAATTCTTATACATAAGTCTAAAATGACTTATATTGTGAAACGAAGATAATATATTTATTTTTAAACCTTATTTAATTCTTAATCTCTCTAAAAAAAGAATAGCATAAAAAAAAACTCTTTCTACTAATTTATTTTATTTCTATATTTATCTTTAACTCTTAAAATAAGTACTCAATTAAAAATATTTTGTATTAGTAGCTAATTAATGTTAAATAATGATGAGTGAGACCGAAAGCATATACGGAGGTTTTGTATTTACAAGTACAACGAACCAACTCAGACACTTAGGAGTCAAACCATTGCAGACCGTCTGGTGCCTTCCTGAAGTACTCGCCAACGTTTTCTTTAATTGAATTATTTTTAAGTTCCGTGCACACGTTTTTTCTCCCACTGCTTTTTACTTAGTTCTCATCTTGTGGGTGAGGGGGAAGGTGGCCGCCCTTCTGTTATTACAGTTGTTCCGGTTTGACTTCGCTACCGAGCCAGCGGAGAAGAAGCAAGTGTTGCTGAAATGGCGAGAACGCCGCTCCTCTTTCCCGCGATTGGGGCCGGAGAGCTACCGTTGTTGTCCAACTGGTGGGAGGAGATCAACCATTCGGTTCGGTGGCAAGATGGGATCTTCTATACTCTTTGCGGTCTCTATGCCCTCGTCTCCTTGGTTGCCCTTGTAATTACTATCCATTTCCCATTCTTCTCCTCTCTCTGTGTCTGTATATGTAGTTCACTTTTCAAAATCTTGAAGATTTCGAATGTTTGTGAGATAAAAGTGAATCTTGGAGCTTTTGCTAGCTAAGCTGGAAAGAGTAAGTTGACGTGCTGGGGGAGCACATGGTAAAAAAGAGTTCTTTTTTATTCCCCCCCTCTTAGGAGCAAGGTTAGAGTTGGGGATTTAATTGATTTGCAACTGAGTAGCTGTAAGCCTGTAATGGATTAGTTTCTATGATTCTATAGGCGAGTGTTTTGGTTTTTTTTTTTTTTTTTTTGGGGGGGGTGGTGGGGGGGTGCAATTCACAAGTGCCCTCCATTGCTTTCTCTGGAGAGAATTAATTATTAGTATGTTATAGTAGTGAGCCTGTTAATCGCTGCTGATTATGAAACCTTTTGAGGTTGTAAGTTGCATTTGTCTCTAGATTTAGTTGAAATTTTATGAGCTGAATACAAGCAGCTTTACTGAAGTCATGCATCCAAGGTGATGAATAATCGTTGCCAATGAAATTGGGTTCCTTATCGTCTGATATGCTACAAAATTTAAAGCCAAAAAAGCCATGTGTTGAACTGAATTTTCTCAACCTCTACTGCATAATGACCTAAGACCCTAGATCCTTTGATGTTAAACTGAACCAGCCTGCAAGGCCTGTCCTCGGGAGAAATGCCTAATTTAGACATCTCCCTGGCAGAAAGGTTTTCTTCTTCTGTTCTGAGTTTTCTGGATTCATTTTCCTTTGGGTGGAGATTCTTATCAGAACTTAGCATAAGATGGGGCAGCTTATTACTTTAATTGCATTAAGAAATATAGGCCAAAAATGTGAAGGAAACAAAGGATGAGGGGTTGACTACATTTCCTCCCCCCCCCACCCGCTTTTGTACAGGGAAAGATATCACGTCCTTTAAGTAAGTAACTTCGTATTCTTCTTTGGATAATTCCAACATGTCAATTGTCTTGGGACGCTAGAATGGTTTCTTCTTCTTGAAACAACTGAATTCTTAGTTTAAGTCCGGATTACTGGGTTTCGAATTCTCTATCTCATTTAGCAATGATTTTAATTCTCCTCGAACAACTTGGATCAAAATGAATGCTTAATGGTACTGCTACTGAAACTATCTTATGTTGTCTCTGCTATGGGTGTTTGCAAGGTTAGCTGTGTTGTCTAAAAACGACAACATTCTTCAGTTTATCCATTGAGTTTTTAGGAGCTTGCTAATTTGCAAGCTACCCTTTCATAACCATTCTCATGGTTGCTTACCTTATTTAATTCTGAACTCAAAAACTCATTCCTGGTTTGTAGGTTATACTATATTTGGGGTTTTTTTTTTTAATTCTAAATAATTTCTCAAAATTTTAGTGTAATGATACATATTTATATATGATTTTCCATTAAGGGTGTGGTATTAAAGCTTTTGCTTCAATTTGCATGTGCATGTGGGCTTTATTGACATTGGATTTAGCTGGTTAGAAGCCCTTTAGTGGTTTATAATTACTCCTTGATATTTTTGCAGATTCAACTAATAAGGATTGAACTTAGAGTGCCTGAATATGGTTGGACAACGCAAAAGGTTTTCCATCTCATGAACTTCATTGTGAATGGAGGTAAATAGAACATTATTTTGATTCTTGTTACTTGGATGTCTATGAACTAATTGCTTGTGTTCTTCTTTGTTTCAGTGCGTGCTATCGTGTTTGGATTTCACAAACTAGTGTTTCTTTTGCGTCCCAGGGTAAGCTCATGTGTATGATATACTTTGTCATATTCTAAATGCTTTCTACATTTGTAGTTGCTAACTTGGTATTTGAACTATTTTTTAATTTAGCCATTTAAGGTTATTTTCTACAAGCTTAGTTAACATTCATCTTAGATGAGTAAACAGCAACAAGATTTTAATAGTCACAAAGACCAAGGAAATGATTTATCATAAGAAGATCATATTATTGGTAAAATCAAAACAACAATTTGTTAAAATACCTTTGACTTAAAAAAAATTTCTTAAAAATGCCTTTTATTGTTGTTCTCTAGGAAGCTACTGTTAAAATAGATCAAAGTTCTTTTAAAGTCAAGAATTCTGCAGTTACTTAATTGTGTTAAATTTTGCATTCAAGCAACGTAAGGGGAAAATTTGACGTAATACAGAACAAACCATCATTTCTTTGGCATTAGTGGCACAGACTGACTCTTTTTGCTTATTGCCATGCTGCGGTCCAGGTTCTGACTTTGATACTATTGGATCTTCCTGGCCTGCTCTTTTTCTCAACCTATACTCTTCTCGTCCTATTTTGGGCAGAGATTTATCACCAGGCTAGTAAAAAGTTATAGCATTTCATTTTTATTCTTATGACGAGAAAACTTGACTGTAAATTCAGTCTGTTATTTTGGTCAGACTGGCAATTGTGACTTTTTCATCATTTCTGATGGACAGGCAAGAAGTTTGCCAACCGACAAGCTCAGAATCTATTATATTTCTATCAATGGTGGGATATACTTCTTACAGGTTTGTACTTTGTGTCGGTTATGCTCCATCCTTCACTTCTTGGGAACTCTGTAAAAGGAGTATCTGCACATTCAGTGGATGAATACATACGGTAGATTCATAAGGACTATCTTAAACATATTTTTATTGGATGAGTAAATTAGCACTTCGGGCTTAGATTTGAAGAAATTGAGTTTTTGTATGATTTTCTTTGCTGCTGCACGACTTGGTTCATGTCAAGGACACCGCTTGGCTCGGAAGCTGCACACTTATTATCTTAAATTGCTTTAGGCAACAGTTTTTATTGATAAAATCTAATATCTAATACAAATGGCATTCTCACCAGGTTTGTATCTGGATATACCTCTGGATTGATGACAATACTGTTGTTGAATTAATTGGGCAGATATTTATTGCAGGTTAATCTCTTTCTTTCTCTTTCTGTTTGTACACAATATTTTGCAACATTCCATGACAAAAGATCTAAATCGTCTTTCTTCAACAGTCTCAGCCTATTGGTCATCTTGCCAAGCATGCTAAATTCTTTCCATCTTTTTGCAGTGGTGTCTATTCTGGCAGCGTTAGGTTTTCTGCTCTATGGAGGAAGGTTTTCATCTAGACTCTACTTACTGCCATTAGTTTTGATCCTACAGCATAATATTTCTGAACTAGTTACTGATAAAAATATCTGCAACTGAGCATTTGTTCTTTAGTGTTGTGAATTTTGATTCTTTCCCCTGTTTAAATTATTAAATTTTCTGCATCCAGGTTATTTTTTATGCTAAGACGCTTTCCCATAGAATCTAAAGGAAGAAGAAAGAAACTTCATGAGGTTCGTATTTAATTCACACATTAGTTAGATCCAGTTAAAAATCTCCCATATGTTTTTTCTGCTGCTTTCGTTGTTGATTTACACCTATTTTCAGTGCCATCTACTGATTGTTTTATGTCCATGTGAGTTGGAAATACTCTACTGGAATTTAAAAGCCAGTGTCACTGCTGATGGATTTGCAGATACAAATATCTCTGGACCTATTAATAATGTAAACAGGATCTGAATTAGTAATTTAATTGGAAAAGAATTTCACTGTTGAAAAGCTTTTTACTAAATGCAGGTAGTCAACAAAGTATAGATAGTACTACCTCCGTCATGTCAAATTTTCATCTCATCCAACTTATATCTTTTTTCACCATATGGATTTTCTTTTTAATTTTTTTTTTTCCAATGAGAAAGGTGTAAAGGTCTAGATTTCGCTGCTTTCACCCCTATTCATGTTCCTTCTCCAATAAACGGAAATCAGAGGCAAAATGCATGCACCCTGTTTGTTTTATACTTTGATTACTTGGTTGGCACATAATGTTCAGTGGGCTTCAACGTGACTTGGTAGGGATTCCTCTATAAAATGGATAATTGTCTTCCTATTGTGTCAAAAAAAAAAAAAAAAGTGGTCTCTATGTATGTGGTCAGCCTATGAATTTGCAATTAAGGACTTATTGAATCAAAGAATTTTTTTTTTTTTGTCATATAATTCCTAATGTTTCAGTTGTGGTCATATAGCATATGAAACATTATGCAACTGAAATAGCTTTTTGGCCTAATTAGTACAACTGTTGCAGGTTGGATCTGTGACAGCTATATGCTTCACCTGCTTTGTCATAAGGTGCTTTATGGTAAGTCTCATTCATACTATCACTTCCGTGAAGGATGTTTCTTTGGGGTTCTTTGCATAGGCTTTGCAGTTCTGGATTCCACACTTTCATAAAAATACTCAAAAGTAAATACATATACATAATATTTTCGACTACTTCCTGCCATTAAACTTCTATATCTGCAGGTTGTGCTATCAGCTCTTGATGCGCATGCATCTCTAGATGTATTAAGCCATCCTATCCTGAATTTCATCTATTACATGGTACAGTGATCCAATATGTGCACTTCTTACTTGTGTGCAATATGCACAAGCAACATTTCTCATCCCTCTTCTTTTCCTTTTTGGGTGAAAACAGCTGGTTGAGATCCTTCCTTCAGCCCTTGTTCTCTACATCCTTCGTAAGTTACCTCCCAAAAGAGTATCAGCGCAATACCACCCAATCCGATAGCCAATGGAT
Source organism: Voacanga thouarsii (assembly GCA_026120185.1). Taxonomy (NCBI): domain Eukaryota; kingdom Viridiplantae; phylum Streptophyta; class Magnoliopsida; order Gentianales; family Apocynaceae; genus Voacanga; species Voacanga thouarsii. The sequence continues at coordinate 3,132,469 of JANUWF010002172.1, forward strand.
ATCTTTGTAATCGGTGTTGTCTCTGTATTGCTTTACTGAATGTGGAAACTGGAGGTATGTGAAGCTGAACCTGAAAAGCAGAACAAGACTTTTGCACACCTGAGACCATATTGGAGTTACATTAAATTGATATCTTGATTAGTTTTGTGGCTTCAAGAATACGTAGTTGATGGCATTGTAGGTATAGATGATTTGGCCAAGTTGGCCGAGTTTTGTCTTAGTCCTCGTCCGTGAGGATTTGGGTTCATGGTTCTGAATGTTTGAACATGTTACTTGTTCTCTAGTTTCTCACGTTATATTGTTCTTACAAGTGAAAGCATGTTTGTTGTATTTCTTGAATTTTCTAATTCTGGTCACTTTCGCTGCGAGTACCCTCTGCTTCATTTCAGGGAAATGCAACTGCTGTTATCGGAAGATGTCTTTGTTGAGATCAAAAGAATCAGAAGCCATTTAGACCTATTTGGCGAGAGTGCGTTCAATGCAAGACAAGAGAATATTAACCAATTTAAATCAGAAAGGGAAACCACTACCTACTAAACTGAATAAAGAATGCAACATGAGCAAAATTATATTTTAAAAAAGCTACGTTCATCGATCAATGTTGATGTCAAATCAATTCCTCTTATAATTCTTTCTTGAATCCCTCTGCCCTCAGGGGCCAGAGCTTTATATCCTCCCTCTGGAACTGAAGAGGAATCAGAAGGATCCCAATAAAGCTCTTGTCCATCCCAATTAGTAATAATCCCTCCAGCACCCTCGACTACAGGAATGACTGCAAGAAAATCGTAGGGGCCAAGATCACATTCAAGCACAAGATGCAGCGTCCCAGAGGCCAACTCGCCAAAAGCAATGCAGTTCCTATAAAAAACAGGTACCTAGCCAAGCTTGTACAATCCTATTGTAACCATGTTCCGCGTGATCATTGTGATTTGGGGCCTTAATATCAGCGTAAGCTATCCCCAGCTCGTCACAAGAAGAAGTAGAAAGCAGAAACTAGTTCTCCATTCTTTGTTATTATTCTGCCTGCTATTCCCATCCACCTCACTCTCAAAATTGGTTGATCAATACAACCAAGAATCGCTCTTCCCTTTTAAAGCAAAGCAATCAATGTTACAAAAGAAGTTGTATCTGCAATAAAGCTCCTTGTACCGTCGATAGGGTCCCAAATCCAAACAAAATCAGAACCATTGTTATTTTGTTCCAACATTTTTCTTCCCCGAATACAGCATGGGAAGGGAAACATTCGGAGGATTATAAAGGCCATGGCTTTCTAAGCTAGCTGATCAGTACCGGGCCTTTTCCGTCTTTATCATTAATATCCAGTTTCTTTCCAAAACAATTTTGAATAATTTCTCCAGCAGCATATGCAGCCTTGTTTGCAGTTTCCGCAAATTGATCGAGCTGGGTTGTATCAACGGGGTTGTTTAAAGTTAAACTGGCCATGATTGATCCTTCCCCGCTAACCTCACTTCTGTACTGCAGCTTCCTTACTATCTACCAACAAACAAAGATTGCCTTTGCAGAATGTTGCGAGCACTGAAGCAGCTAGAGTACTGAAACTATATCAGATTAGGAAACTTCCTTTTTAAAAAAAAAAAAAAAAACTTTTGGAGCACTATATTTAGGGAATTGAAAATGCTGTTTTGTGAAAGGGGTTTTGATTCAGATTCGGGATATTCCAATGTGCCAATTTAATCCCGAATTGCTAGCTCGACTTGTGCGCTTTGTCGTCTGTTTCAAACTCGCCACTACAACACAGAACACCCCAAGTGTATTCGATTCTTCTTTAAATTTCAAAATAAAGACTGGAGTAAAATAAATAGTGAACGGAAGGCCACTTTAGTAATGGTGATGGTACACAAATACACCAAGATGCCTCTCAATTTTCTAGCATATGGTGATAGCAGTGTCTCACAAATTTTCCAGTTATCCTGACACATGAAAACTGCCCTATACCAGTTTGAGATGGGGAAAACCTGTCCGGGTGTAACTTACAAATTTCATCTTCAAACCCAAAGTATGCTAAGCAGTTACCTAAGAAGGAATGATGGTAAAAAGAACAACAGAAATGCAAACACTATAGCCCTTAACAGTACCAGCTACTCGTACAGTAGACCTTTCAACAAAATTGCTACTAGAAAAATACCAGTAAGGCCAGCATCCATAGCCCGAGCTTCCTTCAATAAGACTAATTTTGAGGACCTTCATCCACTGGTGGCGCAGCAAATCTGATATTTGCTGGTCATGCCATAACTACTGGCTCATCAGCAAATAAAGATTTGATAAACGCTGGAGTCTTCAGGGGTCGCCTTCCACTCATTCGTGGATACACATCTTCCAAGAAATAGTAGGCATGACCAGCTATCATTCCCTGGACCGCAAGTCATAGTATGAGCATAAAATGTAAAAGTTCCAAATCAAGTGTGAAGAAAGCTAAGCATAATAAGTGATCAAAACAACACCAGAATGAGAATGCTCATCAATAATTGAAGTTTAGAGTTACATTCTTCCTTTAACACTAAGCCAACATCAAGACTACAATCCAGTGACAACACTTCTACATTAATACTCCTCCCAACCAAGGCAACTTCATTCACAGATCACAAAATCAACAACTCTGACACTGGTATTTGTTCACAAAAGATCCTCCACACCATACATTACTGAAATGAAATGCCCTAGCACTTATCACGATATTTAGGTTCAACAATCTGTGGCACTATCTACTCCAGGAATTTGGTGATGATATCTGGTAAGTAGAAGTTCTTCAAAATTAGTGCACAAACCAGTCGATAAAAACTTTTTAAAATTAAGAACGCAAAAACCATCCCCCCCCCCCCCCAAACTCCCTCTCCCTTTCTGAGCTTTTTAAAATCTTACAAAGACAAAGAAAAAATTTGCCATTAAAAAGTGCACTTTACACGGCTTTTCCACCAACTTTCATCCAAAGTAGCATAACATGCAAAGATCAATTTTCCTCATAACTCCATTCCCTCAAATGCTTTCTATCTAAACTCATATTAAATAGCAGCACATCACAGCTGGATCATGATTTCTAACCCTAGCCAATCCAGAAATATACACTCAAACTTTCATGAAATAAATTCAGATGGAGATAAACAATTCTTCTCTTGGAGGAGATAGTTAATATTATAACAAAAATCAAGAAGCTTGGTCGTAGCAGTGAAAGGAATAAATGCCTTTGGGGTGGCACAAATGGAAAGGGAACACAACTATACAACACATGTAAAAAATTGATTATCAAGAAATCACATGTAATAAATGTGTTACAGATTCACATCAACAGAAACGTACCAATAGATCCACCCAAGCACTAGCACCAACAAGGATCGAAAAGCCCAAAAGAACCTGGCAAATTAACAGAAGTGCATGTAAATCACTGTTTACCATTAGGTCCATGTTAGAAGCAAAACAAGGAGAGCAAGTACAGCACACAGTCCATTGTTTTACAATCCCATGCAGAGAATACAGAAAAACATTAACTAGTCTACAAATCTAGTGGGCTACTCCACCTGAAGCCAACTAATTTTGAGCTAGAATCCCAGAAAGTCCATAACAAAGAGTGCCAGTGCCATTCACCATGAATCTAGTAGCAATCATGCACCCAGGGTGACATTGTAGGGTGACATCACGATGGGAGTTCTCACCCTAGGGCTAGCATAAAGCCCACTAGCAAAAGCCAACCCATGCAGGTTCCATGTCTCCGGTGCGTGATCCAATAAAAACATCCCAGGTGGAAAATACATGGGGAAAAAAAACTAATGTACAAAAAATATTGAGGCCTGACGACAACTATTTATTACATACCAAAAAAAAAAAAGAAATAAGCAAAATGTATGCAAGATAATGATTTGCTTACTTTGGGCAGATAAAAAAGAAGCTTTTGGCAGGCTTCTTATTAGATAATAAATGAGCAGAATTCCATGGGACACCCAATGATATTTGGCTTATATAAGAAGTTCATGTCATATTCCTAATTAGAAGTGCATCTGACTTGGCACTTCAGAAGTCAGACGTTACTGACCTTTAGTATGAGTAAATTCTTGAAGATATTACGAGTCATTTACATGCACAAATAGTGATGCAGCAGTGAATTTGCATATGACATCCTACCACTATAAGACTGCGCATTTGTTAACTTAAAATACTTAAAAGGAGAATAGAAAGAGTGACAAGATCTTTAATGTATAAAATCAAACAGAATGCTTAAGATTTTCATGTGAAGAGTGAACTAATTTAGTCAAAACAAAATCTTAGCAATGCACAAAATACAAAAGGAAACAGTGAATAACAATTAAAGAAGCAGTCACCCATGTAAATAGTATTGAGAAATGTCCAACTGATAAATAAGGGTCATAGTACAAAATAAATGACACTCAGTATCCCTCAAGTATAAACAAGGAAAGCCAAGTACTTCAAAGAAGATGCTTACATTAACTAATCATTTTCTCCAGTAAAATACAAGGCAACTAATAAGACAACAGCTGAGCAATGTAAATTAGATTCCCTTTTTGCAAAAATGTTCATCTACAGCACATTCTATCAATAAACATGAAGGTGAAAGATAAATAGATTAGTCCCTTTGAAAAATTACAAGATTTTTTGACTAAATCAATCTCCAAGAAATTGGTTGCGTTAAATACAAAATTCCTTCCTCTTAATGAACACATGGAGCCCACAAATCCCTTAATGCAAGCGACGTGCAGTTTATTTGGAGTGGAAGCGCATATGGTAACAAAAAGATTAGAGGATGCAGACAAGAAATCATTTCGACGTCAGTTCATTAATGTGATAAGAGACACTAACCCAGGGAAGGTAAGCTGCGGTGAAAGTAAATAGGCCCAGAAAGCTCATGTGGATGAACGGGTTTTGCTTGCTCCAAACATAAACCTATAAGAGGGCCACAATTGAGTAAATAAAAACTGAAAATGGTTTCAGCAGAATTGCAGTGCTACAGGTTACACAGAAACTAACCATCATAAATGTCAATGAATTGCTAAGGAATATGATCCTCGCAAAAGCCTCTGAGACATAAGGTATCATTCCGCCAATAAGGACAATCCCTGTTAAAACAGTGGCACCAAACAGCAGCATGTACAAGAAGTCTGCAGTCCTTCCCCTGAAAGAGTTCTCCTCAAGAAGCTTGCAGTATCTAGCCAGGAAAAACATGTGGAACAAAAAGTCCAAGTCTGGAAATTCCAATACGAATCAAGTTAGAACAAGTGGAAGGTAAAAGGGGAACAATTCAAATTGAATCTTCATACAACTGCATAAACAGAATTGTGTATTGCTGAGCACTGAATAGTATTCAAGATCAACTGTGGCTACATTAATATTCACAAAGCAAATCCTCTGTCATGATACATAAGTAAGGCAAAGGGTACAAACCTAATTCCAACAGAGCAATTACAAGTATAGTGTTAGAATACTAAATATCTATTCAAAATAAAAAAGACCACTTTGCCTTCGAAAGTGAAACAAGTAAACTCAATATACATTCCGCACATCTATCTATTCAATTAAGCCATCAGATATACAAAAGGCAATAGCTTTGAAGATAAATTACCCATCTTGCGAAAGTAGAGGAAGTTTGTAATGAGGCGCCAGAATTGATAATGCTTCACCACCAGCTTTGGGTTCAAGTACAAGTTGTAAGGAGATATTATCTGCAATAGAACCAAAACAAAACCTCAAATTTTTAGTCAAGAAATGTTGAATTGTATAATAATTAACCCCTCATGCAACCAAAATCATCTTGTCCAATTGTTTCAAGCGGGATTCCATTAACAAATCAACAGTTAACTACCCCTTTTACAGAGGCAGACAAATAACCGAACCAACCCACGTGAAAAGCTCGACCAATACATCCCTAGTCATCATCAATCTCACAAAAAGCTCCCAAATTTCCAAACCCAAACCAATTACGCAAAAACAAACATTTAAACAAATTAACACAGACACACCCACATAGAGTGCATACCTCAAGCGAACAACCGATGGTGGTGATTATTGCAGCGGTAAGGTAGGAACGGGTAATAATTGGCATCTGTTTGTACCATTCTTCAACTGCTTGTGCCATCTTCCTTCCGTTCTCCCACTAGTCTTCAGTTTTCTCAAATCAATCAAATCCCTATCAAAGCTCGTCCTATTCCCCTGTAAGTTACATACGAAACTATGGCTGTATATATACAGAAACCTGAAATCCTCTGCGCCCAAGGGCTCGAACTACAAGCTCAGATTTGTATAATCTGCAACAAGAATATATACATACCACTGTATGTAAATTCCCCCTTTTTTTTTCTTTCAAGAAAAGTATGAATTAGGTTAGGTCTACATATCTGTGAATGTGGTGAAAATTAATAACCGGCCCGTACAGGTGCCTGAGGGGACCGGTTCGCTCTAACTCCGGATGCCGACTTGGACGACCAATTGCGTTTTGAGAGCGTGATTTCACGGGCCAATTAAGAATTTTTGTTTGGTAGGTAATGACCAATGATATGCTTGCGATTTGAGTAATGATTCAGAGTGATGAGCAAAAGAGCGTGAATTATAGTTTCTCCTTCCAGCTCTTTTTGTATGAGTGTTTTATGCATTATCCGAGCCACTGGTCTTTTGGATCAGACTGGATCGATCGATCGGATCGATTGAATCACGAACCCATCTTCTTCTTTGAATCAAAATTTTAAAAAATTATTTTATTTTGTGTATATCGTTTTTGAACAATCGATCCAACTTAATTGAATAGTTCTCCCTTTTTTTTTAAATAAAATAATATATTCATAAAAAAAATAAATTATACAAATGGATTAAATAGTCTATAGTTAAAAAATAACACATTTTTTTTCTAATTTCATTATTCATATATTTATGAATTTAAATTATATTATATTATTAATTAATTTTATTTTTAAAAATAATTTTATTTTTAAATTTTAAATTATAATATTATTAATTTAATTACAATCTAATTACGATTTGACTATTGAATCGTAAACTAATAAATTTTTTAATTTAATGTCTGGCCGATTCTGAAAACATTGATTCAAGTTACATTTTACACCGATCAAAAGTATACAATTTTTGTTTTTTTCTTATTTTTTACTACCCCTACCTTTTTAAAATTATTTTTAATAAAAATATTTCTTATTCACTATTGTTATTATCTAGGAAAATTAAAAAACTTATTTATTACTTTTTTTTAATTGAGTAACTAGTTAAATTTTTTTAAAACTATTTTGTTGTATTGAAAAAGTTTCAAATCTTTTTTTTCAATTTTTTTCAGTATTTAAAATATTTTTTTAAACTTTGTAGAAGAATCTAATAGTTTTAGTTATGTGTCGATTATATTATTTTTAAACTTTTATTTATACCAATTACCAGTTAACAAAGCACTTTTCAACTAACCAAGTCAAGAAAAAAGTATGTAAATTTATTTTTAACTGTATTTTTTTATACTACAGTATAATTCCGTCCAAAATAAATTAGACTTAATTATCGTTACTCATTTCTCTAATTATTTTATCTTACCAGAAATAACAATAACCCTTCTTCATAAATGTTTTACAAAAATTTAACTCTTTTTTTTTTTACTTTTTTGTTATAATATCGTGAGAAGAAAGTAGAGGTCGAAAACCTATTTTTACTGTCTATTTCTCGTTATAACAAATAAAAAGAGCGGAAGTTGGAGCTGTAGCATAACTACGTACATGGAACAATGAACTCATTGTAATCTCTATCATCGAGAAACAAAGGCCTCTTTTTGCATTTTCTTTATACTAGTTTGATATTCGTGCATGGTAAGAAACAATACAAAATAATGTATTGCACGGAAGGACGCAAAATGAAGCAATAGAAAAAAATTAATTTAGTATAATTAAACTCTTACTCATTTAAATTCAATTTATCACGTTTTAATTCGTCGTTTCGCCGCATATCATAAATTGAATCTAGCCACTTGGCACTATAGGAGGCTTTCGTAACTCATATTATATATATACAAAATGATTTTCTTTTCTTCATTAATAATGTCAAACGTTTAGTAGTAATTGAGTTTGCTTAGGACTAAAACTGTAATTGAATGAATACAAATGAATCGAGAATCATACTTTGAGATCGATCATAATCGAATAGTGTTGAAGAAAGTTTATTTATTAATCAAACTTAAGTTCATATTCAAGTTTGTCTGATTATTCCATCCGTTCCAAATTATCTGTCGTGTTTTTATCATAGTTTTTGTTCCAAATTATCTGTCTCATTAGAAAATTAAGATTTAACATTCTAAACTTGTCCCCATTTAATAGCACTCTATTGCTAAAAAATATTAAATAATTTTTTCCTAACAAGCTATTCCATTTAAATAGCAGGAGAGAAAAGCAATTTGGAGTACATCAAATTTTTAGAATTTGAATACTTTTTAATAAATAGAGAGAAAATAAATTGAATTTTAAGAGTAAAAATAGAAGTAATGGTTTAAGTAACTAAAAATTTTACTTATTTTAATACATGCGTAATCGGTTAAACGAGACAGTGGAACGGAGAGAGTATTATTTAATAATATTTGATTTCATTTGAGTTCGAGTTTGAAAAACTCCATTAATATTCTAGTTCGAATTCGTTTATTTTATATTTTTATTTTGAAATTTATAAAAATAAAAATTTAGAAATTAATTTAAAAAATAAAATCCAAGTATTTTCAATACATTATAATGATAAAAAAAATAACATCTAAACATTTTTAACACAACATAATTACAGAAAATAAAATTGCAAGAAATTAAAATTAATGAATTGTTATAAAACATCATCAAATAATTAAAAATATTTCTTAAAAAATTAAAAAACTTTATAGAAAATATCAAACATCCCATATCAATACAAAATAAGCACAAATCTTAATATTATAAATATAAACAAAATATAAAAATATAATATAATTAAATTTTAAAAAATATATAATATTTTTACAAACATTCGAATATGTTCGAATTCGTATCTTAATATTATAAAATATAAAAAAATATAATAAGTATAATATAATTTATTTGTAAAAAATATATAATGTTTTTACAAATATTCGAATATGTTCGTATTTGTTCGTTAGCTCGTTTTTATTTGCACACATTCGGTTTATTCACAACTCTGCTTGGGACCAACAATACACATAATGCATGAGTAATTTGATATGCTAATACCCCTAAAAAATGAACACAGCCTTCCTTTTGGCTACATTGGATTAGAAGAGTTTCTCGTTAATTTCTATTGGTTGTCCATGATTGAAGACTAGCATTGGATCCCGGCTGAAGTGTGAGCCCACGGTCCATTTGGGGCTTCGCGACTTTCTCTTCATGATATTTGATTTGAGCTTGAATTCTTGTGTTAAGGGCTTAATTAATAGAGGAAATGATTAGGGGACTTATTAGTAATTATTACTCTTAAAATTGATTTACGTTGTTTTTTACATTCACATTATTCACCATTCAGAGATTATTCAGGAAGAGAAGAAGTGACAGGAGAAGACAAGGGAAGGAGATTACAGGTTTAGGTAATTCGTGTTTCCTTATATTTTTGTCATGTTTAATTGGTATCTAGGGTTTTTGATTTTGAAATTCTGATTTGGAAAAATTGTGAATCTAATGATTCTAATAGGGTATCGATAACTGGAATTGTAGGAGAAAAAGGAATTGGAAGTGATAATAGTAGTCCGTGATCCAGTGTTTTTGGTAAGAGATTCTGAATTATTTGCGTTTTCAGTTCTTAACCGATGTTTTACTAAATTCTCTTTCTATTTTGAGATTCTGAAAATTATATTTGTATAAACAAGAATTGAGTATGGTGAATAGATTATTTCAGTGAATGAGTTAGTATGCTAATATGTATGGTCTATGAGTTAAATGATTTTTTCTATTGTGACGCTGTTCTGATTTCTAATTCCGTTTTATTTGATGTTTGAGGCTTGGAATTAGTAGGGATGATCCCATTATGTTTTGTGTACTGGCCCTAGGCTAAGAGGATACAATACCTAGTCCACCTATTCTGTGTGTACTGACCCTTCTCCTAATATGATACAATAGTTAGGAGATTGATATCAGTTAAGCCAAACCCAATCCCCAAGTATGAATCATCTTCTTGAATTGAGCTATATTTAAGTATGTATCGTGTATGTTTAAATAATTATTTTTCCTTGATAAAGTGGATGGTTGGATTGGTTCTTAGGGTTGAGATATTGCAGGTTGGCTTTATGTACTTTGAAAATCGCATTCGTGCAGCCCTGAGCTTAGTTGGCTCTGTTTCCCTCGGCCACGCTTGCGCGCCGGTCCCACTCCGCTCGGCCTTGGTGTTGTCGGGCTGCACCTGGCGCCGACCCTCTTCTGTTCGATGCCGGCGCAGGTTTTATTCTGCACAGGCAATAGTTTTTTCCCTTGACTGATTTGTCATTATTTTTATTGAATAAACAACACCGGTTTAGTATTCAAGTGTTGGTTATGCATCATACGATTCAATATTGAGTAAAACTAAGGAATTCATTGTTCTTCTTTTCTTTCCTCTTGTTTCTTTGTGTGCGATATTCTGAGATCTTTTTAAGGTGGTACACAACCTTTTCGATTCTCTTCAAAACTCTAATTCTTTGACTTTTGACCAAGAATCCTAATGTTTTGTTGTACTGAACTTTGTTGTGAGTTAAATGTGAGAATTTTCTTGAGTTCGAACCGCAACCATCTCCCTAACCATGACAAATTACAAATTTCTACCGAAGGACTAAGTGCTTTGTGAATTTATTACTTATATAACTTGCTCAAGCCTAGTTAAGACATGTTTTTCTTACGAGTTAGTGAACTCACCCCTTATCTATTATTTCAGGTTTGCAATTGGAAGAGGAAGAGTTAGACGAACGGTTCAAGGAGGACTTAGAGTGATTTTTTTTTTTTCCTGAAGAGCTTATGTAATCCACTATTTATGTTAAATTTATACTAATGACAATTGAAGTTTTAGTATTTGTTAGAATAGTACAAGTATATTAGATTTTTTTTCTATTATGTTTTACTTAATGGTATTTAAGTTATTTTAATTTGTTTTGTTTGTTTATGATTTCGAATTCGATATTTCATTTTGGGATACTACCATATCATTCTCGGGTTAGGGATGTGACAAGAAGAAATCATCTTTGGGAGAGAACTTCCATGTAAACGTTGTTGCCAAGTAACGAATTATTGAGGAAGTTTGATTGCAAAATTGAGGAAGTTTGATTCGGAAGTTCATAACTTACATGATTTTCTGTTTTCCATCTCAATGCTTTTTAAGGTGCATTATAATAATCTTCTTATTCATCCTACGTACCGACATAACCTTTTCAGTGCTTCTGGATTTAAGAATGTCACAAAGCTGTGCCCGGCAATGGGCAATCCCATCGAACCTGGTGGAAGCCTTTTGGAAGATCTTGGAAGGAGAAGGAGAAGGGAAAGGGGGAGGAGCAGCATTGCAGGTTTCATGATCTCTAGTTTGCGGAAAGCGAATGCTAGTTTGAATGGGAATTCTTCAAGAATAGGGGAAGCTGAGATAATATACTAGTGGTGTCTCATTGAAGCACTGTTATTTGGACCGGACTGGATCGGTCGGTCTGATCGGTCCGGTCTGGTTAATCAGATAGATTCCTTCAAAAAATTTGTAATTTTTGAGGAAAACGTGTTGGACCGATCGGTTCAATCGGTGAACCTGTGAATCGATAGGTCCAATCAATTAAACCGATTTCTTTTTTAAAAAAAAAATTGGAGTAATTTTGTAATTTTGGAGGACAAATTAAATTATATAATTCAATAAATTATTTTAATGTATTAGATTGTTAGTTATAAACTAAAAATGACTACTTTTCATGATGAATTTGAATATTTATGTCTTTATGGATTTAAATTACATTATATTATTGATTATTTTTTTAAAAAAATAATTATATTTTTAATTTTTTAAATTATAATATTATCGTTTTAATTACAATTTAATTACGGTCTAATTATGATTAGATCATTAAATCGTAAATTTAGTTCGATAACCGATCCGATTCTGAAAACATTGCATTGAATACTTGGCGTTTTCCTTTTGTTTCCTCAGTGAAGATCTTGTCATTGACTTTGAAACGTCTCTTCGACCTTGGGATAATGACAGAAGCAGTAATATGAGAGTCTGCAGGCCTGAAATTTTCAATGAGTCGCTGCAAGAGAGAACTTGGAGTAAACAAACAAATCATATGAATGGGACAGACGTTGGATTTGTTTCCTCTCCTCTTCCACAAGGGAGTCTCAAGACAACAGATCCTTGATAACTAGCCAAGCAAATGGCACAGCTATTCTTCAGTGTCAACAACATAAAAGAGAGGTTTATAGTCAACAAAAGTTTGCGTTTTCACTATGATCGCAGAGAATGACAATTAGTTAAATATATTCGAATATTAAAAATAATCAGATAAAATTCGAATATTTATATTATAAGGGGAAAAAAAACTTAAAAGAGCCATGTATTGGAGTCTTCAAAAACTGGGGAGGTACCTTAACAACTAGCATATCGACAATGGCCGATCCTCCTGGATTTTTGTATTGGATTAAGAACCAATAATGTTTTCAAGCTTGATCCCTCACTCAGAGATGTCATCACGCGGCAAGATGGAAGCTGCCTTTTTTTCTCGGCTCCCCCCACCCCCCATCTTACAAAAGGATTTATATTCTTTTCACCGGTAAAAGCAAAAGGTTTTCAATTTTATTTAGTACTTATTTTAATGTTTCAAGAATACTGATATTGAAAGCCACCGCCGGGCCACCACCTCTGGTTCTACTTCTACCCTCTCCAAAAGCGGAAAAAGAGCTTGGGCCACAAAGCCCATCAAAGGCAGTAACAGGACAGGATCCATCACAATTCGCAGCCAAGAAGCGCCATTTCCCCCGTTCAAATTCAAAACCAAAACGGTAAAAACCTTCGGGCTTCTGGCCTTCACCAGCTCTCTTTCAAATTTCAGACACTCCTCATAAATGATTTCTATTCAGAAACACAACCAAGAAACACCCGGAAAACATCAAAATTTGATGCAGAATACAGAAAAAATGGAATCCAGAACTCAGAGGCAACAGCAGCAATCAATTTTGTCGTGCCCTTCACCATTACAATCATCTTCTTCTTCCTTACTCAGAGACATCTCAAATCTCAGAACACCAAAACAGCCCACAAAAAATCCCAATGTGCTTTATTCCCCTTACCCTCATAGCCAATCTAAATTCTTCACTGCCTCCAAAACCACACCTATTTCCTCCTCATCTCGTCGCGGTCCTGTCAAAACGTCGGCGAGCATGGCACGTGCAAAAGTTGCTCGGAGACTGAAAGCATTTGAACTCGAACAGTCCAAGTCGGCCCGGAAAGTGCAGATTGATAAAGAGAAATCTTTGAAATCATTGGCGAAATCACTTACGGTTTGGCTGAATTTTTTGTTCGAGAACCCAAAATCTTGCGGGTGTGACGTATCAAGGTTCACGGGAGAATTTGACCGGATTGGTAGTAGAAATGTGGCCGAGCAAGAAAGTTTACTGAAGAAGAGGGAAACGGGGCCAGGCCGTGGAGTTAAGATTGGTGTTGACGGACCCTGGCGAGGCCCAAAGAGGCAGAAAGATTTGGCGTGGGAAAGGGGTTCAGAGAATGGAGAAACGACGTTTGCATATTCCGGGTTGAAAACTTCATTGATCGCTGTCTGTAGTTTTGAAGACTTGAAGGAGAGAATGAGAGCATACTTGAGTTTGGCAAGTTGTAAGGAGATATTTGATACCATGAGTCAAGTAACAAAGGTCTGAGTTTGGTTTATTTTCCGCTCTCTATGACTTATTAAATTATTTTATTATTTTTTTACTTATTTATTTATTTTTTGCAATTAAACTTCGTGCTATGTTATTTTTAGCTTTTTAGGATTTTGATTTCCCCCTTAAAGCTGTTAATCAGGTCAATTCTTGATGTTAAAAGCCTAATGCTTTTCATAATTTGGCATATGGTTCAGTAGATACTGTTACAGGAATTGTAGAAGGAGGAATTTCAAGCTCTAGTCCTGCACGTAATCTTGAGCTTTAATATCTTTCTCTGAACCCTATTTTTATTTGGAATTTTTATGAATTTGTTTGTTTCTTCACCATAGTCATATTGTAGTAGCTGTTGAGTGTCCTGATAATAAGAGCTCCCTTTATTGTGTTTGAACTATGTGGTGTCAGTGTGAATAATTTTAGTGGCTAATATTGTATTGGTGATCATTTTCAGACTATTGATGAAGGACGATTGAAGATGAGGGCTCATTGCCCCATGGTAACTGATGTTGGTATGAAGGACAAATCTATGAGAATCCTTATGAGTTATAACCCGGTGTGGTTGCGGGTTGGACTGTATATTATTTTGGGTGGCGATTCCTTGTTGCCTAATGGAGAAGTTAATTCTGAGCAAGAAATGGCGTTCTTGAGGATGGTGATTGAGAAGCAGTTCTTTTCTCATCCGGAGCTTGCTAAAACCTTTGCTTATAACAAGTTGGTTGACGGTTTGTATAGGCCCGGTTATTATGAGAAACTAGGAGCTGTCATTTTGAAGCGCTTTTTGTTGCTTGTGCTTGTACTTGATAGAGCCAAATCTCAGAGCAGTCTACCCCTTAAATATGGAATAGATGGATTGGATGGGGGATCTCCTCTATTATTTTCTTTGCAATCTAATATTAAGTCAAGCCGTCAACTGATCAATGGTACATAGTGTATTTACTCTTGTAACCCCCTTTCTCTTTCCAATGCCTAGTTTATGTGGATTGACATTTATAACTTTTGGATTCAAACTAGATTTCTTGTCATCTGATATGATGCATGGAGAAGGGAATCTTCTTGCACATCTAATGATTGTAGGATATAAAGTGACTTATCTACAGGTAAGCAGCTTGCATTATGCATTCAGTCCTTTTATATTTTGCCTTTTGCTGCTTTAGGGAGAGCATCTGTGATAGGGACAATCCTATGCCTTTTTTCATGGAAGATTTTGTGGGATTTAGCATGCAAAATTTTGTCTGCACGATTTATTAGATGTAAAAAGAACTGATTCATAGGGAGTGCAATGCAGAGTCTGATTATTTTTACAACCCTCTTTTCATGATGCAGAGTCCCTTGGTTGAGTACAATTTTAGGGTGATAGATTTATTTGAAGATCTTCAAGACGGAGTCCACTTATGCAGAGCTATTCAGCTTTTGCAACATGATTCTTCCATTCTTTTGGTTGTTAGAATATGTTCTAATTCTCCCATAAAAGATACCATTTCTGTTTTTCTTTCTCTTGTTTCCATTCATGAGTCTACTAATTCAGCTTTGCTGTTCATCTTTTATTTATTGGACAGAAAATGGTGGTCCCAGCAGATACCCAGAAAAAGAGTTTAGTTAATTGTGGCATTGCTTTCCAATACTTGAAGCAGAGTGGTGTGCCATTATGTGATGAAGATGGAATGTTGATCACAGAAGAAGATGTTGCTAACAGAGAAAAAGAGCTTGTAATTTCATTGCTGTGGAACATTTTTGTCAACTTGCAGGTGTGCGGATTAAAATATTATCCTGTCTTACACTCTATGGACCAGCAAGTTTTCTAAACATGTTGCAAATGGATTCTTCTGTATATAAATAGTGTTTCAAATCAAAGTATTACCTACTTCTGCAGATAACTGATGTTTTGCTTGTCATGCGTATTTCAATGTTATTTTTGGCTCTGGTTCATTAGCCGGATGCAGCCTTCAGACTTAATTAAAAAATGATTGTTGGAAACTTGTTGACTGGTATTGTTGTTGATTCCATTTATAATCTGCAGTTGCCTCTCCTAATCAGCAAACAACAGTTATCAGGAGAAATAAAGAAAATTCGAGGAGTTGCTGAGGTACCTCTATTTTCATGCTTAACAAAGGAAGAAAATACTTATAATAAATGTACCAAGTGGACGGTACTTTTAGCAATAGAAAAATATTCACCCTAATGACTCACAATTACTAGTTTTACTGTCGTAGTCTTAATTTATCATTATATTCTTTGCTATTAACATCTTTTTCTTGCTGTACTAATCTGCTATCACTCTGTACTAACAGAAACATTGCAGCACTTCCACTATCTTGGACATGCTTCTAGGTTGGATTCAGGTACTATGATGAGAACAATTTATGTAAAATCACTACTTGGTATTCATAAAGTTATTGGAATATTCCTTAAGGTTGTGACCATGAACTTAGCAGAACATACTACAGCATTTGCAATTTCTACAAGTCTTTGAACGTACATTCAACAAAAGTATTTTAATACCATAATGTAATTTAAGCAATTGACTCTGGAGTTAAACTGCAGCTGAGGGGTTTTAATCTGTTGTCCTCTATGACTTAAGAAATAAAAGAGAATAAAATGTTGTTGCCTGATCAAGGTTACATTTAATCTGCTTTTTCACTTGTGCTAACTTTTGTATGCTAAGTTGGAAAATGATGAAGGGAGCACAGTACTAGAGGTCTTAGTTATTTACTTGTTCTCTTTTGTGCTCTAATCTGAAGATTGTTGGGTTAATTTTAAGACTTGGAATTCTATTCATTTTTTACTTTAGTGCCTATTTCCTAAAGTTTATCTCTATGTTTTATTTTTTCCCCAATGTCCTCTTTATGATGCCTATTTTTGTTGAAATCCTTTAGTTGGTGGGCAACTTTTATAGAATTGTTTCATAATAGTGCAGAGGGATAGTTTCTTTTTACAGATAACATAATGCCTCTACGCAGTCATAAATCATACAACATATTACTCTTTTTTTTTCATATAAGTTTTCTCAAATCATACAAGCTTTCTCATTTTTTCAGGCAATTGGTGAAAGCTATGATTTAAAGATTGATAACTTCTCTTCACTGGTTGATGGGAAAGCCATGTGGTGCTTGCTCGATTACTACTTCCGCAGGGAACATCATGCTTCTTCGATTAAGGTTTTCACCATATTTCCGTATCCTTATGTTATACTTTACAGGTCCTTGATCTTAATACATATATCCAGGCCAATGTGCTGAATTGTAATCTGGCAGGATATAGATGAAACAAATGAAGCAGTCTCTTTAGTTTCAACAAATGAGTATGCAGATGCTGTGCACAACTTTATATTATCTCAAAAATTGACATCCCTTCTTGGGAACTTTCCAGAGGTAACAAACATACTAATATGCTGCACCTAGAAATGGATAACCATTTATGTGATTTTCCGTTTCGAAAACTAAGTTGCAAATGTCTGTACCATAATCGTATTGTTGATCTGTTATTTGGACATGAATCCAAAGCCTGCAAACTTTAAGTCTACAAATTCCAATTAACAATTGATTTAAAAACTAGAATAAGGATTTGAGCAGCATAATATCTTTTAAGAGAATTTTTATGTGTGTGTAAGATACTTTATGCAATTTTAAACTCCTTCCTTCTCCCATATACTTATTTTGAAAGAGAGCCAAGTTCTAGACATTACTTTTATATTGGTTAGAATCGGTTATTATGCCTACATTGTAAATAAAGTTAATAGTTCTATATGTAGTTGTTAAGTTGCAACCTTATTTATGCTTGTTTTTAAGTGAAACCTGGGCATCTCTTTGACAATCACAAATTTGATTTACCCCATACATGATTTTATATATGTTTCTCTTGAAGGAGATTGTCCAGACTCGATGCAAACAGGGACTGGCATTGGAATTTTGTTATGTCCTGTGGTTTAGCATGATGGTTTAGGATAATCAAAGTTCTGAAACAGAATGCTCGGATAATAAGTAATAAGGTCAAATTCAAATAACTTCTTCGCTAAAAGTACCAAAAGTAGTCATCAATAAAATAGCTACATGCCTACATCTAGGGACCAGTCATGACATATTCACCTTCTTCAGTTTTGTTTCTGGCTGTCCCTATTCCTTGTAAACATGGTTACCTGTATGTATTGCATGGAGAAAATGGTCTAGTGGCACTAATGAGCACTACATATCCTCTTACAGGTTTTACAAGTCAGCGACCTTCTTGAACATAATGGTGCATGTAATGAGCGGAGTGTTGTTATCCTCTTGGTGTTCCTATCATTTCAATTACTTGTCAAAAGAAACATGGTATTCTGAGAATTTAGTGGTCAATGCTATGTTAACGTTATTTTATATTTTGATACTATACTTTTATCCTCGTACTTTTCTTTACCAGGATCAACTGAATTTTCATAAGTTGCTGGGATACAGCTGTAAAACTTCAGAAAGGAAACGCTTGAATACCGACCATTGGTTTCTGCATTCAAATGTAGGAGACGAATTACAGAAAAATAGTGAAGGTCTCTGAAAAGTTCATTTGCAAAATATATGTGCAGTTGTTTATTATGTGTCTGTGTGTTATATGACCACTGTGCATAGATAGATTGAAATTCTTGGAAAGGAAATCTTAAAATGATTAAAGAAATCTCTGGTAGGGTTCCTAGATCTTTCTTGACCACTAATTCCATGGTAGAAGGTAACGAATTTCTTTAAACAATTTATGCAGATGCTTCTAAAAAATTTAAGGCCATAATGTCCTGGTGGCAAGACATGGCTCAACAAAACAACAAATGCAATTCCTTGGTTGCTACTCTGAGTCCACGGTGGTTCTTGACCTGCAGGAGAAGTAGTATTCAAAGAGGTGGGCACATAAGGCAACTAACTCTTTTCACTTGTCGTGACAATTGATCATCATGTATTGTACTTCTCTTGGGTGTTTCTACTAAAACTCTTTTGTTGATAATCCTTCTGTGGCTGTTCTAGAAAATGCTGCAAAGATTATACAATCTCATTTTAGACGGTCTGTGAAAAGTTCTAGATTTACATCTATAAAGAAAGCAGTTTGCCTTTTGCAAACTGCTATAAGGGCTTGGCTATTTGTGAAACTAGACTCATCAACCAACCAGTTTGGAGCAAATAAAAATCAGAAATTATCACAGGGTATGTGTTCTTATTGGCAAACTCCTAATGTGTTCCTTTTCCTTTTTATATATATTTATACTCGTAAGAATATTATATACTTGATGAATTGAATACAGCTAAAATGGAACATCCAGGAAATCTCAGCACATACATTACATTTCTGGCTGATCGACATTATTTTATCAAGTTAAAAAAGTCTGTAAGAGTCATCCAGCAAGCAGTAAGGGCCTGGATTTCTAGAAGGAATCATATTCCTAGACTGCTGTTTAAAGATTTGTCAAATGATGATCTTGTGAAATCTGCCATTGTTGTTCAAAAATGCTTCCGTGGATGGAAAGCAAGGTGTGTGCTTGCGCACTGGATTGCGGAAGCAGAAAGAGCTTCCATTGTTTCCAAAGAAGATGAATTTAATAATCTTCAAATTGCGGCAGCAACTACGATTCAGAAAGTTTGGAGAACGTTCACTGTCTGCAAAGCTCTCCAAAAGCAGCACTGTGCTGCAACTAAAATTCAAAGTCACTTGCGCAGTTTATTAATGAGAAAGACTTTCGGGGGTAAAAAAAAAGCAACATTAAAAATTCAAAGCATTGTTCGATGCTTAAGATTGTCTCGGGATTTGCAATGCTACACGCAAGCAACAAAATCGGCCATCCTTATTCAGTCTCATGTTCGAGGATGGATTGCACGTAGAACTGTTGACACTCTAAGAATATCAGCAGTTCTGATTCAATCTCATGTTCGAGGATGGATTGCACAGAGAAGTGTCTATAGGCTAAGATGCCATGTTCTGATAATTCAAGTAAGTCATTCTCCGGATATTGGTGATTGTTAGTGAATTGTTTCTCCTCTGTCCTTTTTCTTTATTTGGCCTTCGCTTATTGTCATATTGCCTTTCAATACTTCATTTAAATTACTCAGAAACAGATATCACAAAATAGTAACCAGTGTAGAAGATTGATTGCATAATTGGTTGACAATAGAGATGGTTTTTCTTCTTTAGCATTCAGCATTTTTTAATTACATTTCTAAGAAGCCTGTAGTTTGCTTGCTGCAAATGATATCTCAGTCAGAATTTCTTCTATATGCTTTTATGAAGGATATTTCTGGAGCAAGATTTCTCCACATGTCCAAACAGCTTATAGATATAGTCATTTTTAAGTACCACAAATTGATTTAGTTTAGCTTTTGGTCACTATTGCAAGGAGGTGCATGTTCATCAGAATAGCCTGGCATATGAATGCTATGTTTGGCCTCTCCAATTTGCAAATTAGGTCCTTTTCTGGATTTCCAGTGGATGGGTGATATTCATGGGAAAAATCTATCAGATCCTTTAGCTAAATCATACATTCTTGTTTTCCGTAAACTGAAAACTGGGGATATGTATTCAGAGCCACTTTCGTGGGTGGTTGAAGAGGAAGGAGCTGTTGGTTCAAAAAGAGGCTGCTATCCAGATCCAAAATGCATTCAGGTACATGAAACAACAGAAGGCATTCTCTCATAAAACAAATGCTGCTATAGAAATTCAGCGGTTTGTTAGGGGTGAGATTGCAAGGAAAAGGCTTCTAGGTAATATTGATTTTCTTTTGGTTTACAGGTTCTTGTTCATGTTTCTTGTTATTAATGGTGACTCTTTATGATTTGTCTTAACAGGGGCTTCTTGCTGCCGTTATATCTCACATGATAGCTTCATAAACATTGAATTGAAAATAGTTTCATGGTCAGTTCTGAAGTTACAGAGATGGTGGAGGGGTGTTTTATTACTAAAACTGAGAACTAGAGCAGCAATCATTATCCAAACTCAGTTTCGGGGGTGGATTGCTTGTAAAAGAGCTACTAGAGACAGACATCGAATAACAGTGATTCAAGTAGGTTATGCTACCATGCTTTATAAAAGTTTTCTTCTTTAAATGATGCCGAATGATGTAGTTGTTCTCTAATTTTCAGTACTGAGAAAGCAAGAATGTCATCTGTTGTCATTCCTTTTTTTTAACCCTTACAAAAGAGGAGTTGTGCCATATTTGTGTCATTTGGGCTCAAAAGACAGCTTCTGAATCCCATCTCAAAATCCTTGCCTATCCATATGGAGTTCAGTGACAAGTTATGAAGTTGCACCCTTTTCCCCATTTCACCTCTCAACAGAAACTCTTTAACACCTCTAAATATTCTGTTTGAAAGTGTGACGTCATCGGTTCTGTTAGTAAGGAATCATTTTAGCTTCTTCAAGGGAGTGGGAGCACAAATGGGCATACTTGTATTTGCGTTGCAAGCTTCCAGTCTTGGCAGCTAAATTTGACTTAGCTGGCACTAGTGATTAATATATGTGAACTTGCTCTCTTTTAGGAACCTTTCTGAGGATTTACTACATGCTCAATTTCGATGATCAGGCGGCGATTTATAGAGTAACAGCAATGTCTTTTCTTTCTTTGATTTGATTGTTAACATAACAGGCATACTGGAAAGGATACATTGCAAGGAAAGATACAAGAGGGCCACTGCTAGATCTACGCTTGAGGGTGCAGAAATCTGCTGCAAATGTACATGATAGCATGCGATTAATAAACAGACTTATTGCAGCACTTTCTGAACTTTTGAGTATGAGAAGTATCAGTGGTATTCTTCATACATGTGCAACACTGGGTAAGCATTTACACCTAGTTACATCTGATACAGGAGTCAATAATCCGAGTAATCTAGATTGTTAACTAGGAACCAACAGCTTATTGAGTAATAGTATTGGTTTATGGTTCAATCATGTTCCAATGGTATAATAATCTCTCTAGTCTTTCACTGGTCGTGCATCTGATTGTAAATAGAGAATAGTAATAACACATTAACTTTCTATTTCACAGATATGGCTACGGAACATTCACAGAGATGTTGTGAAGAACTTGTTGCGGCAGGAGCTGTCAGCACCTTGCTGAAGCTAATACGCTCTGTCAGCCGAAGCATTCCTGATCAGGAAATTCTTAAACATGCATTGTCTACTCTTCGAAACCTTTCCCGCTACCCACACTTGACAGAAGTTCTAATCGAGACCCGTGGATGTGTTGAGGTTATCTTATGGGAGTTAATAAGGTCCGTAGCTGAAATTCTTCAACAAAAATTGTATACATTTTTTCCTTAAAAAAAATTTGTTACTCGCTTGATTTTGCTTATACACTTCTTCAGGAACAAAGAGGAGGGCTACTTCATTGCGTGTGAGCTTCTTAAAAAGATATGCTTAGACCAAAGAGGCATTGAGGCAGTCCAGAAATTGCCTGCTCTGTTGAAGAGATTACACATTCTTGCAGAAGATCTTGCCAAGAAGGCAGCATATGAGAAGAGGTTAGATCTCTGGAAGCGTAGCAATCTCCCTAAACAATTTCACCTCTATCATCGTTCTTTTCCACAAGAAATACTCAAACCAAGATTGCGGTAGCATTTATATTTATCCTTCAATATTATACATAATGCAGGAATAATCGGGCCCAGCTATCAAGAGAACAGGTAGACAGAAGATTGAGAGAAGCTGTTGAACTCTTGGGATTGATAAAAAACACGTAAAAGAAATGCAGCTTACCAATTAATTTGTTCTATTCTGAAGTTTCTTGTGCAAAGAATGATTTTATTTTAGCTTGAATTGAAAATATGAGCAGCTGCTAACCGAACAAGAATCCTTGTTGAGACTGCAAACATGTTTCATTTCATCTTTCAGGATGTTAATTCATTAAAAAAAAAAAAATCATTTATCAGTATATCCAAGAAGTACCAAAAGAATATACGTCTCAGCAAGTTCTCTGAACCTGAAATGTACAGGGATTGCTTGTGGAAAAGTTCTCAGCAAGCCTTTCTCTGGTAAAGGGATTGCTGGGGACGTGCATGCGAGCGTGGAGTGGCCCGTCCCTGTACTTGAAATTTAATTATCGTTGCAACTTGGAGACGGATTTACGGTGGGGAAGATATTTTCGGCTGCAGAGCCCAAACACCATCCAAGTTGCAATATGCAGAGCCCAAACCATGAAAATTAAGTAGATTAGAATCAGCAAGTTGCACAAACATTTTCTTCTCCATTCAAACAAACAGTCACTATACTTTTTTCATTTTTCTTTTTCTTACGTAGATAGAATAATAATTTAAAATTACTAATAAATAAACAGAAAGGCTGCTAGCGCTGTAGTCAGCAACATTGTCTTTTCAATAAGACCAGCAGACAACAGATTCCGATCCCGTGGCCCCCAATATATCATCCACATACCAATTTTGGGTTAGCTGCCCAAACTGCAATTGGAAAATCCATGCTATTTTACTCTGCATACAAAACGATTTTCTGCCAGTCGTGGGTATTCAAGATTTTGTTTGCCTTTAAAAGGCTTTGTTCTACCTTTGCGGAATTCTTCTTCTTTTGCTCGAATCTCTGATGCAATCAACTCTTTTTGAGTTATGGAGAATGCATCATGGGTTGGGATTGCCCCAAGAGAAAGAAAACAACTCAAGATATAAACAAACAAATTGCAGAATATATATGTAGTTTTACACACTGAGGAATTTTGATGTCTCAATGGAGTTTGAGTTGAAATGAGGGGGTGAAAAGCAATCAATCCAGAGTTTCAATACTCCTCTAAGAGTTCTGAGTACACAATAATTCAGGGATAACAGTTTTCAAATGATGTCCTTTTAGCTAATAAGCACAATCTTGGCTGAATCTAGACCTCAGCAATAAAAACCATCCATCTAATGACGATTCAAGCTTAAGCAGCCCTTGCAGAAAAGCCCATCCTTTCCGGCAAGTCAGCAGGATCAATAAGGAATCTCATTCTTACAAAAGATCTTGGCACTTTAATAGTCAGCACGCCATCCTCATAACCGGCAGAGATGCCATTAATATCAACCCTAGCCGAAATTTCCTCATGAAATTCTTTGCTGGCTGTGTTGACTCGTTCACAGCCTCGGTGCGAATTATCAGGTATCTTGAGTCCTCAACTTCAACTTTAATCTCCTCTTTCCTAACCCCTGTTGTAAAAGAAGAAACTTCAATTTTAATGCACATGACATTTTGAAAAGAGAAACGAACAAGTGCTTATTCAAGTGGTTCAAGAAATTCACCTGGCAGATCAGCAGAGTAAATATGAGACTCTGGAGTTTCAGTCCAGTGAACAC
The DNA here is from genome assembly GCA_026120185.1 of Voacanga thouarsii. NCBI lineage: Eukaryota > Viridiplantae > Streptophyta > Magnoliopsida > Gentianales > Apocynaceae > Voacanga > Voacanga thouarsii. The sequence continues at coordinate 3,156,590 of JANUWF010002172.1, forward strand.
AGTTTTCAGGGATGAGGCGATAAGGAAGGAGAAGAGAAGTGACGAGGGAGTTCCAGGAAGTGGGATGGAATGTTGAGTACTCCATGAATATTGTTCTTTGTGGAAGGGTGTTGGAGGAGATTTTCTGTGGCCTTGATAGGAGATGAATTTGGCTCAGGAATGGCGCAAAGGGTGCTGGCTCTGACTATTTATAAAGGCAGGGGACGGTCAATTGTAGGCTTGGGCTTAAAATTTATTGGTTCCTCGGTTCTTTAACAGTAAAGTTAACACCATCCCCAGAAAAGCGCTGCGCATGTGAGCTGCTAGATTTGAGGTCCATTAATAAAATTCCATTCTTCATCTCACTTTATGTTGAATGAGACAAAAGACGGTAGAAGAGACGACAACATCAACACTAAACAGCTACTCTGGGCGCTTGAGATAATCTGTTGGATCTCAGCATCAAAGACAACATCATCGACAGCCAACTGCTGGCACTTGGATGACTGGCATGATATTTCTGGTAATTTAACACATAAATGTAATGTATATAAACAGTACACATAGCGAACCAATAATACAAAGCGAATCATTAATCTTGTCATATTTTCATAGTATACAGTCTCTTAACGTAGTGCAAACTCTATGGTTTGAAGCCGATCACATAACTACACCCTTCGTTTCTGCTCGGAATGCAATTTGCACTTTGCATGAGGTTAGAGCTCCTTGATGAAGTGAGACCCCGCGTGACGACGCAAGAAAGGAGTGATATTGCAACTATACAAAGCAGTTGAAGTAACTAGCAATATTCTTGCTGACAGTGGTTTTGTCTAAAAAACCACAAGCTTTCTTGTCCAGCCATCCAATATGATGCAGCAACTGCAACTGCTGCGGTGCAAATTCCTCCTCCCCCCTTCCTTTCCGATGTAAATATCTGGGCTAATGTGACTTAAAATGGATATTATGAGTCAAGAAAGGTAGTAGGTGCGATGAGAAAACAAAGCTCAACAAGAATTCAGAAATACTTTTCAGCATATCAGGAAGAGTTCTGAAGATCAAGTAGAAGCAGAAAGGGAATCAATGTTACTGTCGAATACTTTCCAATATTAAGCTAGCCTAGTAGTAGCTGCAGGATTTTCTCAACCTATTAACCTATATGAAATCTAAGCTTCAGATGGTGCCAAAAAATTTAAACACTCTTGGTTTTCCTCGATAGTACTGTTAAGAGATGATTTTGAATGACTGTTTAGCCTGTGAAGTTTTGCCAGTCAACTTTATGAGCAATTGGCAAAAGTAGGGGGAAGATATCTGATGAAGTACTTACCTAAATATATTTGGAGCCTGTTTACTTCAACAGAACAGATTTTTCCAGTCTCTAAAACAAGCACAACTAGCATCAAACAAAGAATTCTCCATGAGAATTGTAGATGAACAGATGGCAAAATATTTCATAAGTACCAGAATCTGTGGCAAATTTCATTGACAGTTGACATTTCTTAACAAAGAAACACTCACAGTAATTCTCTGCAATTACTATTGATACATACCAATTGGAAGATAAATCATGTGCCTTTGGTTAAAGTTTTGAATGGAAGTATGAATATAACTTCGAATTTCAATTCAAATGGAATGTATTTGTAGTTTCATCAGAGCAACTATAGCAAAGCTGAATGCATGTACTAAAACATAAATTCCTTGCACATAGCATGTACACCAAAATTTTAACAACTGATGCGCAAGGAACTAATTTAACAGTATCTGAGTCAGTCATTTATAACTCGTGTATCAGGTATTTGCCCCTAGCACGAAACAATTGCTATATGAGGGAAGATTGATAGAAGGACCATAGTTCCTAACAGGGGAACGGAAAGGATTTGGAGTCACAGGATAGCTAATGTGGAGACCAGCGCTACGAAGCACTTGCTTGGCATTTGCGCATGAAATCTCAGTCTGACAAGAGAAGAAGGCTGGACATTGCATGGATTTTATCAAGTCAAGGGCTCCGCCCCAACTTGAATAGGTCTCAAGACCACAATTCAAAGCCACAATAACATGTGGATTAGGCAAGTTGGTGGCTTCCTCTTGATATGTACCTCTTATAAAGCTCACCCTTAGTCTACTGCTGATTTGAGAAATTGTCCCTGACAAATTTGTAGGAACCTCAGGTCCGACCATAAATATCTGTATATTGCCAACACCATGGAGCAGATGACCAATCTCAGCAAATGCTGGCATCCAATCCAACTCTCCTTCAGGTCCCAGGTAATGAAGAATCACCTCTTTGCCTTTCAGTAAAAGGTTTTTTGAACTAATATTTAGAGCAGTCAATATGTAATAGACTGACAGCGGGTGGGAGAGAATATCAGCCACGGGGCTGGATAAGGGCAGATAGCGAAGGTTATAATACTCGGACCAATTAGAAAGAACGATTGGGCTTGACATTCCATCCCTAAGATAATTACTAAAAGGTGAATCATGAGGATAATCATCTTCATTGAGGCCACCCCATGACTCGCAAAGTTCACCTTCAGTAGGAAGTAGACCATAAAACCAGCGGGAATAGCAATTACACTTTCTCCTCCACATGCCCTTTTGATGCACACCCAGTGATTCAAGCCATTTGCATTGGTCTTCCGCTGAACAAGGGAACTTGAATACTGTCATTGCCAACTCTTCTTCTCTCTCCATCATGGCCTTGAAAAGGCCACATATATCCATATGTGAACTCCTCCAGTGCTGCTGCTGGCAGAGAGAACTACAATAAACTACCGCACCACAGCGGCCACAACAAATTGATTGTTCCACATTAAACTCTTTCTCACACGTCAAGCACTGTCTCAAGCTACCAGCTGAATCTACTACTGTATCAACAAAAGACTCCTCCTTAGACGACTCGGAGTACTTGGTAGGGGTGGAGGTGGCAGTTGAGCTATTCTTTTCTGCATATCTGCGGCTGGGAGGGTGTGAGACTGTAACAGCCACAAGATCATTACCCTTTACCATATCCAGAGGCCATTGAACATCAACTGTTTCAATAAAAGGTTCAAAGTATATTGATTTAGACCACTTTGGTCCTGCATCAAAATCCTGCTGAAGGAGAGAATGCACCAAAGAAATAGCTTTTGTAACAGCATACACGAACTTAAGCTCTTCAAGGGTAGGATTTCTAAACTGAAGCTCACTGGATGACATGCAACGAGCAACGTCAATAACTGGAAACCGATCAGTACCTGAGACCTCCAATGACAATGAATTGATCATTTTCTTATGAGAAGGGAACATCAAAGACTCCACCTCGTACGTTACCCTCAAAAGCTCAACATTTGGAACTCTAATTGTCTCCCTATAACCAGTCATTTTCCTTGCATCATCTTCCGACCTAAACATATAAAACCCTATATCCCCACCATCCCCACCAATGAACTGGACACATGGGAATGGTTGCTTTCTGTTAGACCAATCAGAATCCTTCCCCACCTTTACACCAAAAAGATGCCCGGGGCGCAGCCGTTTCCACGGATCAGTCCTGTACAGAGCTGCAGCAGCTTTGTATAACGACCTAATAAAAGACGGACCAATGCCATGCACCTTCAATAGGCATGTCCCTGCTCCAGGACCAAGTCCTGGGCCAGTCCCAAATTGTTCTTGAAATCTAGAAAACAAACTCTTCAAATGCACATCCATGCCGATCCTTTCCACACGCACAATCAGATCTACCAGAACTCTTCAAAAACCCAAAAGAGCTCCGAGCTTCAATTAAGTGGCAACAAAATGCAATAATCACTCCAACACGAATACACCAATACTACAACAGTTTCAATTTGTACAAAACTCCTATTTTTTTCCAACAAATTACCTTTTAACTGAAAACCCAGTAAATATATTCGTAAAAATGTGTGATCTTTATCCAATTTACAATGATAGAACCGTACGCAGCTGACCATCCTTAAACAGATTAGTTAGACACAGATTACAAGTTCATAGTCATACCAGCTCAGCTCAATGCCTTTGTGAAGAAGACTAGACCACAAGACTTCGCTTTGTATAGTAAAGGCATTCTGCAGTCTCTACTCCGAACGAACATCAGAGCACCTGAACAAAGCCAACTACTACCCGGCCCCGAACCGCAACAGGACTGTTATCTCCGGTGCAAAACGACCGGGTCACAGGACAGGGAGTCCGCGTCAGATGGGTTTCTACATATATGGGCCTCCCGATTTTATGACACATAATTCTCTCTCTTGACTCAAAGTGGGGATGCGCCACTGACATAGACTGATAGACACCTCCTTTTTTCATAAAAATATAAATTTATAATTTTATAGTTTAATTTGTTCAAAAATCTTAATTTGATGAAACTAAATACTATATTGTTATAAAATTTAGATAGTATTAGAATAAAATTTACACACTACATACTAATAAAATTCTAACTATTCTTTGCATAAGAATTTATCTCTTTCTTTTCTCTTACAATTTTCTCTAATATTTCTTTCACTAATATTTCTTTCACAAAAATAATGGTGTTTTATAAGCTTAGAGAATAACTCTATTTATAAAGCTCTAATTAGTGGAATATATCATGGTATACATCATCTTCTACTAATCTTAATTAGTGGTGTCTCCACTAAATAGTGGATATCTATAAATATCTTCTCTAATAATTCACATAAATCCATAATTAGTGGAGCCTCCACTAATTAATGGAGTTTTCAATAATTTAAATATATTCATAACACTCTCCCTTAAATGTCCATCCATTACATAAAGAATATGTCTCGTTAAAACCTTACTAGATAAAAACCCAGTGGGAACAAAATTTAGTGAATGAAAAATAGTACATTATTCTATATGTCTGATTATTACTCCCCCTGATGAGATGATTCCTTTAAATCTTTAAACCGACGCATACCGATTTTATATCTCAACTTCTCAAATGTTGCAGTCGATAAAGTCTTCGTAAAAATATCTGCGAGATTGTCACATGACCGAATTTGTAGCACATCAATTTTACCTTTCTTCTGGAGTTCACGAGTAAAGAAGAATTTTGGTGAAATATGTTTTATCCGATCTCCTTTAATATATCCTCCTCATAATTGAGTTATGCAAGCTGCATTATCTTCATAAAGAGGAGTTGGAATATCTTTGATCGATAATAATCCACAACTTTCTCGGATATAATAAATTATAGATCTTAGCGATACACGTTCTCGACTTGCTTCATGAATGGTTATAATTTCAGTATGATTTGAAGAAGTCGCTACTTGGAGATATCGAATGACTTATTTAATTCCATTCCAATGTCGTCGTGTTGGTGAAGAACTAAATCTTGCTTATAAATTAACAGCCAGCGAAGGCAATATCAGGTCGTGTATTATTAACAAGATACATTAATGCACCAATTGTACTGAGATATGGTACTTCAAGACCAAAGAGTTCTTCATCCTCTTCTTGAGGTTATAAAAGATTTTTATTCACATCTAATGACCAGACGATCATTGGAATATTTAATGGATGTGCTTTGTCCATGCCAAATCTTTTTAGAACTTTTGTTGTATATGTTGAATAAATATTCTATTTGTCAAATGTTCAATTTGTAAACCAAGACAATGTGTAATTTTACGACCATCCTTGATGTTGAATAATCAATTGTTTATTGGAGCTCTTCAGGAGTTCCAACAAGATTAATATCATCAATATATATAGCTAATATCACAAATTCACAATCAAATTTCTTAATAAAAACACATAAACATACCTGGTCATTTTTAAATCTCGTTTTCAATCACTATTCACTAAGATGATTGAACCACATGCGCCCAAATGGTTTCAAGCAATATAATGATTTCTGCAATTTTGATAGAGTAATTTTCATGAAGATAGTGTTTATATGCTGCAAGCATATGAAATCCTTCGGGGATTTTCATGTAAATATCATTTCCTAAATTTTCATATAAGTAAATAGTGACAACATCTAATAGGCGTATATCTATCTTTTCATGTATTGTCAAACTGATAAGATATTGGAGTGTAATAGTATCAACAATAGGAGAATAAGTGTCATTATAATCAATACCTAATCTTTGTGAAAAATCTTGGGCTACTAACCGTGCTTTATATCGTACGATTTATTTTCATTGCGCTTTCGCACAAATATCCATTAGTGGCCAATAGGTTTTACACATTCTGGTGTTCGGATTGCAAGTCTGAAGACTTCACGTTTTGTCAGTGCATTTAATTCCGATTGAATTGCATCTTTCCATTGCAGCCAATCTTTTCTATGCCGACATTCATCAATTGATATTGGTTCAGGATCATCATTATCATGTGTAATATCAAAAGATATATTAGATGCAAATATATTATCAATAACAGTTTCTATCCGATTCCAACTTCTACCGAAAGTGATATAATTGATAAAAATTTCAATATCACTTTCATCAACTTCTGGTTCTTTGTCATCAGTTCTCTCTTGGTCTTTATTATTCTTTTCTTCAATATGATCTTTTGGATCATTTAATCCTCTTTTCTTTCGAGGATTTTTATCTTTAGAACCAAGAGGTCGGCCACACTTCTGGCGTGTTTTTGACTCAGCAGCTATAGGTATAATCTTTTGTTTTGTTGGAACTTCAAGTTGAATAGGAGCATCTATAGCGGGAATATGCGATTTTGTTACTATTCTGGAGTCAACAAAAGCGTCTGACATTTGATTTGCAATGCTTTACAAATGCATTATATTGTTGAACTTTAAGTTCACACACGCTTGTATGCGGATCAAGATAATTTATGATGTTATCTAATCAATATCCTTCTTATACTGTTTCTGTTCTCCCTCTAATTTAGGGAATAATGATTTCATAAGAGAATAATAAAAAAGAAAAGGAAATGTAAGAACATGATGACAAGTAGGAAATGCCAAGACATTTATTATAAAAATCTCATTTTTTTTTCTCTTCCCGATACCAACTTTTTCTCTTCCTCTTTTGTCTTTTCTTCTCTTCCGACCCTCTACCTACCATCTACCTCTTCTTCCTCACACACACACACACACACACACACACACACACACACACACACACACACACACATATATATATCGATATATATCTCAATCATCAGTCATTAGTAAACATAAAAAACAAAAATCACAAAGCAGATATGGAAACTCGTAATTCATTTGAGACATGGTCAAATTTTGACTTGGTTTCTGCAGCAAATTTTGATGTATTTTCCTTTCCAAGCCAACCGCTTCCTCCTAATTTCAGGTGAGATACCTTTAAGGGCTTCCTTTTTTTTTTTTTTTTTTAGTGTGCTTGATAATGAAATTAAACTATCTTTTGGTTTGTTTTGATGTAAATCAGTGAACATACTGCGTGGGATCAATTTGATCTGCCCATACAAGAGACTGCTTTTGATGCTGTTCCTCTTGATGCTATTCCTTTGAATGAGGATATGCTTGTGCATGATCCTTTTTACTCTCTAATAGATTTTGAACAAAGTCAGAATATGATTTCAGGTTATCATATATTCAAACATGGATTTTGAATGATATTATATTTACTGATATTATTTTCTTTTTTTAGGAGAAATAATGAGTGGTATTGGTAATGAAGTCGGAGTGAGGACTCATGACATATATAATATCGAAGTTCAAGATATTATTTCAGACGAAATTTCTATAGAGAATAAAAGGATTAAGAGACAGAGAGAGAAGAAGGATAATAACTCCCAGACACTATCAAGAGAAACTATTTCGCAGTACTTTTACCTGCCAATCAAGAGTGCGGTCAAAGAACTGAATATTGGTATAACCCGTCTCAAAAAAAGATGTAGGGAGTTAGGAATTCGTCGATGGCCTCACAGGAAGTTGATGAGTTTGGAGACCCTAATCCAAAATGTTCAAGTTCTCTCTCGCACACACTTATAATTTGCAAGTATGAAACTATGAAAGATTTATAAGTAAATAACCGATAATATCCCTTTGATTTACAGGAGATGCAAAATAAAGAAGAAGGAGGACATATGACTGAGAAGAAGTTGAAAGAAGCCATTGAGATACTGGAATGTGAAAAGCAATTGGTTGAAGAAAGTCTTGATACGCAGTTAGATGACCAAACACAGAAATGGAGACAAGCATACTTCAATGCCAAATATAATGAGAAACTTAAGTATAATAAACTTAAGGGGATTATAAAATCTCAAGACTCATTTTACAGTAACTTCACGGCTAATTCTGCTGATAGTCTAGATACTGGCTCAAAAGGGAAGTAAAAGGAGGAGGATGTCGAAGAAGAGGAGTTGAAGTCCATAATTGCTAATTGTTTGTCTTCCTCTAATGTAAATATTGAAAAAGAATAATTACAAACATTCATCTTAAATTTGTCAACTCAATTGCAAAAGAGCAACTACAAACATGTATCCTCAAGTTCATGTAAACACTAGTGATATGAATAAAAGATGTGATACTTAGTATTAATGGAAATATCATTTTCCCTTTCTATTTTACTTCAGGTGGCCAGTATTTCTATGTGATAAGAGAAATATCGAGTGTGTCCATGACCATAACTACAGTCACTGCCACAACTACGACTAAAACGATGGCCTCTACTGGAGCTAACAACATTCACTTCTGGGGGTGCTGTTGAGCCAGTTCATTTAGCTTCATGATTGCTCAATAATAACTCATGTTAAATCTGTACACTTTGGATACTCTTTTTATCGATATTGTTACTGCAGGACAATATTCGAGGTATGAAAAGTGGAGAATTTATTCTCCAAGATATCTTCATCAGTAATTATTTATCCGTATAATTTTAACTGAGATGTAATTTTATACATCGCGGAGTTCACGGTTTTTAAATCTTGCAACTTCAGGTGCAATCATTCATACCGTGCAATTGGTAGTACGACCATCTTCAGGTGGTCCAATCTTTCTTTTCAGCATTTAAATGCATTAATGTATCGAGAACCCATGACATATAAATTTTCTTTTTAGAAATATCAAGAGTTACAAATTCGAGTTTAGCAAGGTTAGCCATAGAGATTAATAAATGCGTACCTGTCTTCTGACTTTAATACCGGTAGAGACTCGTGCTGATAACGTGTTATAAAATTTGAGTAGTGTTAGAATAAAATCTACACACTACACACTAATAAAATTCTAACTATTCTTTGCATAAGAATTTCTCTCTTTCTCTTGTCTCACAATTTTCTCTAATCTTTCTTTCACTAATATTTATTTTACAAAAATAATGGTGTCTTACAAGTTTAGAGAATATCTTTATTTATAGAGCTCTACTTAGTGGAATACATCATGACATAAATCATCTTCTACTAATCTTAATTAGTTGTGTCTCCACTAAATGGTGGACATCCATAAAAATCTTCTTTAATAATTAACATAAATCTATAATTAGCGAAGTCTCCACTAATTAATGAAATTTTCAATAATTTTAATATATTCATAACATATAATAATTTTTAACAAATTATATTTTATTTTTACAATTTATTACTATTACTTAGACTAGTATCTTAATAGAGAAAGAATCCGAAAGAAAAAAAAAAATTGGTCTTTTTTTAGGAGACCCGAGAGAGTAAGTAGTGGTTGGTTCCTTGTTAGGTCTGAAACCAGAAGCATAACTAAGGAGGTCAGGACAGGAGGGTTATCTGGATTCTGGACCTTTTCCTTCTCTCCTTTATCCATAAGACGTTCCAAGGAAATCTCTCCTCTCTCCACCCTCCGAATATCCTGCTAGGTGCTAGGGTTCCGTTCAACGACGCCTCCCTTCCAGATATAGACGCTAAAGAAAGAATCTTGGATTTAAAATATAATGCAACCGTCAAATACTATGGTTCCACCACCGATGGCTCCTCAGCCGCAATACCAACAACAACAACCGCCACAGCAGTGGATGACGCCACCTCAGTCCCAGTATCAGGTTCCACCGCCACCGCAGCAGCAACCATCCGTCGCAGCTTACTATTACCAACAACCCCCTCCGCAGCAGCTCCCGCCGCAACAAGCTCCACAGCAGTACACCGCTGCGGCTGCTGACCCTAATTCCTCTGATGGGATCCGCAGCCTCTGGATCGGAGATCTGCAATACTGGATGGACGAGCAGTACATCGTCAGCTGCTTCGCCCACACTGGCGAGGTATGCAAGTAAATTTCGCGTTATTTTTCTTGGATGCTCAAGGGTTGTTCAAGAAGTTTGTATTCTGTTTCTTTATTTAGTTTTAAAATTTATTTGATGAAATTTAATGGAAATTCCCTGGTTTCCTTGATGAGTTAAATGTTGGTGGTGTAGGAACAGATTTTTCTTCATGGAGCTTTAGAATATTTAATGTTATCTGTGAATTGGTGTTTCTTTCAAAATCTCTATTCTGTTTTGTTTCCTACGTCTGTAGAGCCACTAAGAGTCTAGATAAATTTCTGTCTTTTAGAAAAGCTGCAATCAGGATTGGAGTTCTTGAGTTATGAAATTTGTTCAGTCAAGCAACACCCAGCGGAAAACTGTATAAGATAAAATTTTACTTGAAAGTTTGTATGCATAGAACATATTTCTATTTGTTTGTTATTTTTGGTGTTTGAAGAAGGCCTCGACTGTGTCTTACTTAATGTTATTTAAGGAATTGGATTTGCTTGGGTGATCGAAAAAGATCATAGTTCCATCTGCAAGTTATGATATTGGTGAACGAATATTTCCCCTCAAATGGTAATCTTGGGTGAGTTTACAGTGAGGTAGAGGCCTATGATCTAAGCCACGGTTTTGATGAATTGGTTTGAGAGGGCAAAGTTTTCAACTTTGGCTTTTTTCTGGTTTATTTCTTTCAACAGTTTAGACTTGATGAGCCTTTAATTGCAATGAAATAATTCATTGCGGTGGCCTCATATGATTAATGATTTTATGAAATTTATGCTTTTCTTTCCTGTTGTATTTTGATGCCAATAATAATTCATTGCGGTTTATTTCTCTATCCATGTGCCTGCTTTTGGAACCTGATTTTCTTGTACTGCTTGCCTTAGATTTTTGTCCTAATGAGCTAAAAGATTGCACCCTAAAGACCCTTTTTTTTAATGCTAATTAGGTTTAAGACTTTAGCTATTGAAAGCTATTTGTGGTGTCTTGCAAAATTATTTAATCATTTGTCGTGGAGCTTCTGAAATCCGCTTCTGCATATCTGGAGTATCATCTGTGTTTAACGGTGGACAGATTATGTATATACATATTTTTAGTCCTAATGTCTTCTTCCTTCCCTTCTTCGTGTATTCAGTGCAAATTATTTGTTTTGAGCTTCATGCAACTCTTTGATTTCAGGTGACCTCTGCTAAAGTTATCCGCAACAAGCAAACAGGTCAATCGGAGGGTTACGGCTTCATTGAGTTTGTAAGTCATGCCGCAGCAGAAAGAAACCTGCAGGCTTATAATGGCACCCTGATGCCAAATGTTGAGCAAAATTTCAGATTGAACTGGGCTTCTATGGGTGCCGGTGAAAAACGTTCAGATGATACTCCTGATTACACAGTTTTTGTTGGAGACTTAGCAGCTGATGTTACTGATTATATGCTTCAAGAAACATTTAGAGTCAACTATCCTTCAGTCAAGGGAGCAAAGGTTGTGACCGATAGGTTGACAGGCCGTACAAAGGGTTATGGATTTGTTAAATTTGCAGATGAAAGTGAACAACTACGGGCTATGACTGAGATGAATGGAAGGTTTTGCTCAACCAGGCCCATGCGAATTGGTCCAGCTGCTAATAAGAAAGCCGTGGGTGGTCAGACGAAAGGTATGTGTTACCATCGTAGTGGATCTGACGGCTGTTGCATTAGTCATCCTAACATTCAATGGAATAAGACTGAATTTGCCTCTATGTCCATGCTAAGTCAGCCCAAGAGGTTCCATATCTATATTTGCTGATATTGCTACCATGTGCTTCTTTTTTCCCCCTTGATTTTTCTTTTTAAAAAGTGGGCGGGGTTTTTTGTTTGGCTTTTCAAGTAACTTTATTTAGTGCTTAAGATCTCGTCTTTCAGTTAAGCTCTTGACTTCTTGAAGACGGTCATTGGCTTTCTATGAAATTTCCTGCCAGTACTTTTTGAACATTTCGGATTTGAGATATTATAGCTGGCATGATCTCATAGAAATCCGGTTGTCTCAAAGCAGGGTGTCAGGCGGCTCTATCATTTAGGGGCCTGGAGCCAATTTCAGCTGAAATGATAACCCTTTTAGTCCGTGGTCTTGCATAGGTCAGTTTTACTTTGATGTCGTTAACTTTCTCTTTATTTCGGTGCCTGGTGGAGTTAATTATACTACAGCTTTCGATTTTCTCGTCTTCAATTTCCCTTTATTACCAAGCTTTTCGTCAAGTTACATTACCTTTATCATTCCAGCCAATTGTACAAATTGATATTAGCTTTGGATATAAGAAGCAAAGACAGTCTTTTTATTTCCCATCTCCTGATTTCCTTTGTATACCTTCAAAGTGTTGGCTTTGTATGATTTACACTCTCCTACGTTTCTTCAACTTAGTTCTCTGTACCATAGGTTTCATTTTATTTTTATGGAGGTGGAGGAGGAGGAGAGAAAGGAAGAAAGAAGGGGGGGGGGGGGGGGGGCTTCTAGGAAATGTGTCAAAGAAAGGCCATTTTTTTTTTAAGTCAGATTTTGGGACGGGGATTTTATTATTATGGCTAACCCTTCCTCTACATGCCAGCTTATCTTAGTGTGTGCAAGAGATGGCTCGTGCGGATTTAATGTCTTTTCTGGTTGAATTCTGAACCAAGATTAAGTTTGTAATTGGTTTTAATGTCTTCTTGGGTTCACGCAACCTCTTACTTTATGTGGCTGTACGCAGCTTCAACTTTGCGTGCTGCTTGTAGTCTATTCAATTTTTGTTCCTCTTAGACTTGCATTTTCTGACATAGTGAAGAGTGTCCATGTTTTGTCATCGAAATGCCCTCTGTCAAATTCTGACATCAACTATACAATTCTTATGAGCATGGGAGCTAAAGAAAATATTAAAATGAATGGACATGAACTAAACCAGCCTGGTTCTTTGAGGCTCTGCTTTGACTTCGCTTTGATGTGAGTACAAAGTGTCATGTTCTCTCTGTATGTGCAAGGCTGCAGTTGGTGCTCATTAGTATAGACACATGGTTCAGTGCGGTAATGACGTCTAGCAGAGTATTTTCCTTTTGTTTTGTTTTTGTTTTTGTTTTGTTTCTTTTGTTTTTTGTTTTTTGATTTTTGTTTTGTTTGTTTTGTTTGTTTTGTTTTTTTTTGGGTTAAAGCTTTAAACATGGTAGAATGTTTAGAACACTTGGTGTTAATATGTAACTATCATTTCAATAACTGCATACAGTGAGGAACAAATGGCTTATGGTTCAGCATTGGAATGTGCTTCTTATGTTGCTAATTTGGCTGCATTCTAGATGTGAGGTGTGGTAATTCTATGTCTATTGCATTATCTCTTGCCTTCTTCCATTTCCTGTTGGATATGTCCAAGCTTGATTGTCCATTGGATAAGGTCATTAATCATATCCATTGAACAATTGGGGCATAATTTATTCTTGGATTGGTCTTTGTCAGTCTTCCTCTGTATATGTTAGTTTATTTTATTGTTAAAGAAAAAATCTGAGGGATTTTTTTCCTTCCTGTTGATGTAGAGAATGGTGTTGTGCTGCTACCCTTTGTCTTGCATTTTCTTGCAATTTTTTGTGTCCTGTAGGAATTTTTTTTTTCCCATTGTTTTTCAATTCATCCTTTTGGCATTAGCTTTCAGAGAGTTTTTTTGTGTGATGCCCATGTTTCATGGTGTTATGTAAACATGCGTATATGAGGTGCATATGTTTTCTATACCTGTTCTATTTGTTCTGATCTTTGCAATTGAAAGGTGTCTTTGTTAGGTATTGGAACTACTAAATGCCAGTTTTCTTCATTAACTGTGGAGTATCCTTCCTTAATTTGATAACATCTGTCTTTGGAATTTTATTTGAGTATCCATGTTTTTTGGATATGGTTAGTTGTAGTTCCTTAGTTTTCAAAAACAGTTGTGTGGTAATGTGTTGAATTTGCTACACCTGGACAGGCCTCTGTAGTTCTTTCATCCAAGTTGAAGTAACTTTGTTTTCTGCCCCTTTCATCTTTGCCTCTTATGTTCACAGATTCATATCCAGGCACACAAGGCACTCAAAATGAGGACGATCCGACTAATACCACTGTCAGTATACTATTTCATATTTACATTTTTATGACAATCAAGAAACACATGGTCACCATTCAGTAACCTTGTTTGTAGTTATTTGTTGGGAACTTGGACACCAATGTTACAGATGAGCACCTTAGGCAGGTTTTTGGCCACTATGGGCAATTGCTTCATGTAAAGATACCAGTAGGCAAGCGATGTGGTTTTGTTCAATTTGCTGATAGGTAATTGATTTGACCTTTGCCGTTCTTTAGTTGAATGACTCAATTTGACTTCAGCCTGGGGTCCTCCATGCCTCTAAAGGACTTTATCAATTAAAAGGTTCTAATATGTGGGGTTCTGCTATGTTCTGTGAATTGGCTGCAACAGAAGCTGTGCTGAGGAAGCTCTAAGAATGTTAAATGGTACCCAGTTGGGTGGGCAAAATGTTCGGCTTTCATGGGGGCGTAGTCCTTCAAACAAACAGGTACCTAAATGCTGCTTCATATTTAATAATCTGGTTCTTACTACAGAGATTTTGAATTCCCTATGAATCTGGGAGTAATTGAGCTATGATCTTTTAAACCTTGCAGCCTCAGGCTGATCCAAGCCAATGGAGTGGCAGTGGATATTATGGCTATGCTCCTGGATATGAGGCCTATGGCTATGCTCCAGCAGCCCAGGATCCCAATCTATACTATGCAGGATACCCTGGGTATGGAAATTACCCACCACAGCCTCAACAGCAGCAACCTCAGGTATTATAGAACTCTAGCAAGTACCCTTCTCTTCATTTGTGGACAATTTACCAAATTGGAGAAAAGAAAACACGGGGATTATGGATCCCCAAATCAAATAACCTTTTCTTCTGGAATTGTGAAAGCTAGTTAGATCAAGGGAAATACGATAAACTAGTGTTTAGCACTTGTGCTTTAATGTCAATACTTCAGTTATCATAATCCCCATCCTACTCCACTGCACCCCACCCAACTTTCCAGCCAAATGAATGCCTCACATTCTTTATGCTGTATGAATCTGAATATCTCTCTGATTTGCAGTGACCTGCTTGCAGCTGCTGACTGATGACTGAATTTGGCTTTCATGGTGGAACCCCTGGTCTGAAGATGCATTACAAGAATTTTGGCCATTATGAAGGATGCTACTATTGGATGTCATGGAGTTGGAAACTCAGGGCTAGCCATTAGAATTTTCAACACCACCCCTGCCACCCCCTCCCCAATCTCTTCTCTATCTCTTAATTGCATGTGTACTTTCTTGTTCTCGTTACTTTCTTTTGCTGGTTTTTGTTGATTTTGTATACGCTTGGATTGCCCCCTACTTTTTTTGTGAGCTTTAAACGTGACATTCCCGATCTTTTGGAGGGTCGTTTGCTCGTTACTTTGTTTAATTTGGCAACCTCTTTCTGAATTTGGCTGATCTGAGCAAGAAGTGAATGCATACAGTTTCACCCATGAGACTGCAGAGTTTGTGTTCTTAGGATTAATGATGTTTGACCAAGGGGTAACAAGGAATGTTGCAGTATGAATTTAGTATTAATAAAAATTTTATGCTCTATTTTTTTACTTTGGATTGTTTAAAAAGAATTGATATTTTTTAAAATTAATAGATTATATATTATAAAATAATTAATGTATTTTTATATATTTAAATTTGATATAAAAAATTTAAAAGTTATATATTTTTTATTTTTATTATATTATACTATTTTTCGATTACAATTTTAATTTAATTAGAGTGAAAATCAATGTAAAAACTTCCGAAGGTATCACTGTGTGTACATACACATGAATATTCCTATCCGTAGCAGGCTAATACTTTTGCTGCAGTTGTCTTTTCATTTAACAATGATTCGCTGCTTTCCTCTATTGTCACTTTTCTCTTGATATACAGTCGCTAGTCAGTGTTTTTCATTAATTTATAACTTAAACAAAATGCAACCTGAGAAGAAATGGAAATTCCAACTAGGAAACATAAAATGCATTTTCTTCATTCTCGTGCAAATTAATCATCCTGTTGTGAATGGCAACAGAGCATGGGGTACAGGGGCAAATAGGATGGTACAGAAGTAAAAGAAAGTATCTCCCGCCGCATCAATGTTCATACCATATCATAATTCAACTAGAGCGAGGAAGATTTTTACAAGCGAAATATGGGCTCTAGAATGGCATTTCAGAGAACAAGAATCAGATGCACAAAAGCTTATTAGTTCTTTGGATGAACCAAATGTGGCAGCCTCTTGATCCTGATGCCTTCTGCAGGAACACTAATATCGGGAATTCTACAGGACCGAAAGGCAAAACTTCCATATTAGATATCCGTCTACACCATGAGAAAAAAAAATTGTCTGGACTACCAATAACTCCAAATTAACATCCATTGCTAGATATCAAACAAGTACTCAGTCTGGTTTTTTTAAGTTCAAGCAGTGATCTGCTGCTTGGCTGAACAACTCCTGCACCTGCTTCAGTTCTTTTTCTGTGGCACCAGGAAATTTAAAATGGTTAGTTTCGACTTTAGAAGGACAAGAAAATTTCCACTTAGAATCCATACAGGTTAAAGTATGGACTATGATACTACAGAACAGGGCTTACAGACTCTAGAGTAGAAAAAGGAAAGATGCAAGAGTCATGCAGAGCATGAGCAAGGGTGGGGGCAAAGGAAAGAAAATAGCAGCTGTCGCTAGCGAGAAAGCAACCATTCTTTAGTTTGATTGCTCAATTTCTTATATAATCCATGGCCAGAGAAAGAATGGAATCACATTATAAAGGCTGGTTCTAGATGATAATCTACCATCTTCTCAAGGTCATTGCTCTCTTCACTTTCCCCTTTCCCTGTCCCAGAAAGTGAAGAACATACGAAACCATTTTATATTTGGAACTAGATTGAACTCCACAGGTTCATCCTCTGCAACAATCAGGAACGCACGATCCAGACTATGAATTGGGCCCTACTGTTTTTTTAGTTTGTTCTGTAAGAGGTAAGACTAAAAACAACACACTTCCAGTAGCATGATGACGGCCTGGTAGAGAGGGACATATTGGACTCAACAGAACCACAAATACAACTCAGTGGTAAGTAATGCCCATGCGTTTAGATGGTTGGAAAAAATCAAGAAGCATTATGTAGTGATATGGAAAAAGAACCTGAATCAGAAAGAAAGTATGATCTTGCTACTATAATATAAGTGGCCCCAGAAACAAACAATAGAATCCATCAAATTTTCATGCATTGCACAGAATTTAGTTTAAAGACCTCAACCTGCAACTTCTAGCTGCTTTTGAAGTTCCTGGCCTATCGCATCATTTTCAGCCTGCAATATAAATTTTATGAGCAGGGGAGTTTATAGACAGAATATGAATATGAAACCTCTGATGAATACATATCACAACACTCAGAAATGACCAAGAGATTCTTGTGTGTGAAATTGACAAGAAGGTTAACAAGATCCACAAGCAGTAGAGTGGCAACTTTTGCATTCTCATCCGTTAAACAATCAATGCTGTATAAGAGCACATAGAAAGAAAAGAGAATTTGGGGGGAGGAGGGAGCAGATGTGAACTAATTTGATACCTGAAGGTCTGCAATTCTTTTCAGTTGAGCTTCTTCGCCTCCCTCAGCCAATGGCAGTGCAGCAACCAATGAGTCAAACTGAATAAAGAAGAGTTTATGAAACCCGCAATAAACACGTTGCACATAAAGTTAGATAGTGAGGAAGATGACAGCAGCAAAGGGTGAAATGGAGACAGATTGCAAAATAAAGAGCATTTTGTTGATCTGAGGTTAGACTGAGAGCTATTTATGTATTGTGCACGAGGGAAAGCTTTTAGTTGTCCAAAACTTCCTTCAGCAGCTTGAAGAGCAGCCATAGAAGCTGTAAACGGGAGTTTTGTGTTTAAATGAAGAATAAAAGTATCTGAACCATACTAATAGAATAGAAGAGATAATGTACATCGGTATTCAAAAAATTAAGGTGTCAAGAAAACCAAATTATTCCACATGTATGGGCAACAAATTGAAAAGAAACCTCATCAGGAGAACCCCAAATTCTCAAAACAGGAAACTGCAAAGTTGTAATGCATGCCTTCTTAGAGGGCAAAAATACAGAAAGACATTTGCAACATTAGACAAAATGGGTCACAGGCAAATTGTGGAAGCCTGCTCTATTGTAAGTTAGGTTTTGCCTCTATTTTCTTAGGATTAAATTCCAAACTTTAGTCACTCAAGAATGTTGTGGCTTTGCAAAGTAAACAATTGAAACATAAAGCTTTACCACTTAGAGGGAAAAAATTCAGGAAGCAAATATTCTATGGGCTTCCATTCTCCTCCACCCTGCTCCCCCCCCCCGACACAACAAACACCTGAAAGATTTTAATTTTAAATTATAGAAACTCTTCTAGCCGTAATGAATACATTGTGTGATGCAACCATGCCATTCTGTCATGTTCCATATTAACACTAAACAAAACTTTGAACTGGGTAATTAATAAATACGATTAGTCAAAAACAAATATTACACCAATACACATATTTCTGGGTAAAAGCCAACCAATAGGAAAAACAAATTCAAAACCAGCACAGACAATCTTTAGAAATTTTCAGTTTTCTCTTATCAGGATAACACAACTGAACTACAATCAAAGCAAAAGAAAATGCATTTCTTGCCCCACTAAAGATTATTTCAACTCCATGGATCTCCACAAAATAATAGGTTCGTTTGGTACAACCAAAAGGAGAATGCACTTCCAGCAACACTTTAAACATTTAATTTGTGATCCAAACTCATAAAGATACCTGCTTGGCAGCCTTGACAAGTGCAGCACTCATGAGCTTGGGTTGCTCAGCAATATTAGATGCATCTTCTGCAGCAGTTGCAGCATTAGCAGGAGGTTCTGGATAATTAGGTGACAACCTAACTGGAGGAGCATCCCTTTGAAGTGTCCCAATGGTATTAAAAGCAAGAGCTGCAATTGTATTCACCTGTTCTTGTAGTTGGGATATTATATCCATCTTCCAAATTTATCCCATACACCCAAAACAACTGAAGAACAAAAATCAGAAAACCGCATCACGCATATGATCAGACTAATTCTTTTATTACTATTTACAATATAGAAAAAGATGAAGTGATTTTTTTCCCCCTCTGTAACCCACCTATGAACACAATTTTCAGGACGTCAAAGATTGAATGGGAAACAAACACATATCCCATGGTGGGCTAACATGGTGCAAAGGTTGAAACTTTTCAACAGAAAATACAAATAGTGACCTAATTATCAACCAAATACAAGATAAACACGGAACACGTGCTACATTAGGATTCCCTTTCGCAATACTCAACAAGAGCCCACTATTTTCCAGTCAGTAAATGGAAGTACTACTTACTCAAGTAACAGGTGGTGCCCCAATGGCCTAAATTTGACGGGTTTGAAGGATTTGAGCGAGATAATATGGCGCCGGTCCAGATCAATGTGGTGATAGGTTCAAGCTAAGCGAAGAAGGCCGCCAGAAGTTTTCTGAGGATATGACTTCGTTTTGTCGTTGCTTCTGTGGGTGAATTTTGGGCAAGGAGGAATCCCAAGCAAGCTCTGTTCCAGACTCAGAATCTCATTTGCATAGCGGACCAAAAATCCCTTCACCGCTGAATATGAACAATGACGGAGACACCGTCTGTTTTCCCGTTTTCAGCCTCCTCTTTCTAGAGGGTGCGAAAAAAGAAAATCTTTATAGGCAATGTCATCAACTCTCTCACTCTATCTCTTTTTTTTTTTTTTTTTCAGTTAATCGCAGTACTCATCAAACCAGACGAAAAATCACAGGGTAACAAATGCATCAAATTTTATGCCCAAGCTAAGCCCTTGTTTGCGTCGAGAGAAGGGAAAGGGGGAAGGGGAGAGGCCGGACGTAATAGTATTTACTTTATTTTATTTGGTATAAAAGAAAGAAGAGGTAGAAAGAGAGGTAAGAAGTGAGAGAATAATTAATTTAATTTATTATTATTTAATTTATTAAAATTTTTAGTTTTAAAAATAGTATTGATGTTACTTTTATTTTATTTTCTTTCTCCTAATCTTTTTAAATTAAGAGAGAAAAAAATAATGATGTAGAAGAGAAGTGGTACTCTTCCAAATTTATTTTTCCCTCTTCATTTACCTCCACAAAACAGTACAACCAAACATAGCATAAATTAGGAAGTTTTCTTTCATAATAATATAATGAAATTTATTTTTTTGAATAATAATTAGTTTGAAATTTAATAAAAAAACCGTTACAAAAGTATTATGGGGTCTCAAGAGGAGGAAATATGCATCGTGATCTATTTAACGGAAATATTAGATTTAGAATTCAATTTTAGTGTTAATAAAATATTTGATTTTACTAATATTTTAAATTTATTAAACTATTAAATGAAAACCAAAATTTTCATCTACTATAAAAATAGAAATACATTTTTTTAGGGGAATATAAATAGAAATATTTTAATTACTAAATAAAGTATATTAGCGACGATATTCCAATTTTAAATAAAAAATACAGATTTAAATGTATTTTTAATCTTGTATGTTAGCAGTCAAAAAGAGACGAATCTTAAATTAATCTAACAAGAATGACATTTTGGTAATTAATTTTTTAGGGGAAGAATATATATTTATATTAATTGTGTAACATAAATACTACTAGTATGTTGACTATGTTCTACTACTAGTATTTATGTAGTAATTATTATTATTCGAGAAAACGACGATGGATGCCATGGGAGGGGGCACGTGGTCTGCGTGCGACACTTCACTGATTCGAAAGCTGGATCATGTTAGAGCCATAGAAAGCTTAACCCTTCCTTCCAGATTCGAAAGTCTAAATTACTTTAAAAAAAAAAATCAGAAGTAGAAATATATATTTCCTTCAAGTTCATCTGAACCACAAGACATCGTTACTCTGAAAATCCACCATGACTTCTCTTCTTGCTAATGGAATTTCTGGCTTTTCTGCACAACCCATCTCTGAAACGCCAAAACTTGCAAAAGGTTCTCCTTTTCTGAGCCCCAAATCTCTTCCAAGTTGTGTAAAATATCAACCCAGTTCAAGAAGTTTCAAGATTAGAGCGGACGTCAGCTACGAGCCCAGTACCGCCATCGACTCCCCAGGTAACGAATCCTCAACCTCTAACGATGATGACCCGCTTCAGAAATTCTTGCAAAGAGAATATAAGTGGGGTTTTTCGGAACAAATAGATTCGTTTTCGATCCCGAAAGGCCTCTCAAAGGAAACTATTAGGCTTATTTCTTCAAGAAAAAAGGAGCCTGATTGGATGCTGGAGTTCAGATTGAAGTCTTATGAGAGATTTATGAATATGAAAGAGCCTAAATGGTCTGATAACGTGTATCCAGAAATTGACTTCCAAGATATATGTTATTATTCCGAGCCTAAAAAGAAACCAACTTTGAATAGTCTGGATGAGGCCGACCCTGTGCTCCTTAAGTATTTTGATAAATTGGGTGTGCCTTTGAACGAAAGGAATAGATTGGCAAACGTCTCAAACGTCGCTGTTGATGCTGTGCTTGACAGTGTTTCCGTTGCCACTACTCATAGGGAGACTCTGGCGAAGTCTGGTGTTATTTTTTGCTCAATATCTGAAGCAATTAGGGAATACCCAGATTTGATTAGGAAGTATTTGGGAAGAGTTGTCCCTCCCGGTGATAACTTTTATGCGGCTCTCAATTCAGCTGTCTTTAGTGATGGGTCATTTGTATATGTGCCGAAAAACACTAAGTGCCCAATGCAAATATCTACCTACTTTAGGATAAATGCCATGGAGACAGGCCAATTTGAGAGGACGTTGATTGTGGCAGATGAAGGTAGTTTCGTGGAGTATTTGGAAGGTTGTACGGCACCTTCTTACGATACAAATCAATTACATGCTGCTGTTGTGGAGTTGTATTGTCATAAGGGGGCAGAAATCAAGTACTCCACTGTGCAGAACTGGTATGCCGGTGATCGGGATGGAAGAGGAGGGATATATAATTTTGTAACTAAACGGGGACTTTGTGCAGGATTTCAATCCAAGATTTCATGGACACAAGTGGAGACGGGGTCAGCAATTACATGGAAGTATCCCAGTGTGATTTTAGAGGGAGATGAATCTATTGGTGAGTTTTATTCTGTGGCATTAACAAATAACTATCAGCAGGCAGATACTGGCACTAAGATGATACACAAGGGAAAGAAGACTAGGAGTAGGATCATTTCTAAAGGTATTTCAGCTGGCCGTTCGAGAAATTGTTATAGGGGGCTTGTTCAGATTATGTCAAGTGCGGATAATGCAAGAAACTCCTCGCAATGTGATTCAATGCTTATTGGTAATAATTGCTCTGCCAACACTTACCCATACTCTCAGGTAATAATTTTTTTTCTTCCGATACTTTCTTTTGAGTGTGTAAGATGTTTTATTCTCTTTTGTTGCTTATCTAACCTCAATCAGAGCGTAAATAGCCCTGCTGCATGAAACTGTGTGAACCATTTTTCTCCTCTCATGCATCTTACTTTTCCACCCAGAGTATGTATCCTTAACTATACTATCTTATGAAGGTTTATAGTGCATCTATCTCGATACTGGTTTCAACAATCTTTCTTCTACTTTACATTCTGTGCCATATTACCTGCCTTAATTGTCATGATTATGCTCTGCCCATGGAAGTCACTGTTGCACTTCTTGATTCCATCAAATAACTGAGATAATAACCAGTTTCCTGATGTAATCTATGCTTAAACCTTATGGAATTGGAGATTCATTTGCCAAGGACTACTGCAATGTATATTGAATGGTGATTAACGCATTTTGTTTACCCTAAAAATGACAAATCTGCAACATGTTTCTAGCACTAAAACTGTTTAAACTTGTGTCTAGAAGATTTAAGGTATTAAAATATCCTTGATATATAGCAGATGCTTTTTTGTTAGTTTTTTAAAATGCACCACACTAAAACAAAAGTATATGTTGTTTTAAGGTAAAAATCTATATGCCCATAAACCTTGTACTTGGAAATCCTGGTTCCTAAATATGATACACTGAGTTAGTGGAATTCAAAGTTACTAGAGCTTACCCAGTCAAAATGTACTTTATGCCCTTTGGAACACTGTTTACATGCTTGTGATTTTAGCCCATTTGTTGTTCTTGAATAAATTGTTCATCATATGGCTAGTGCAGTCTCCTAAAATTTGATATCCAATTTACGACAATAGAACTCTTTGTACATGAGCATTTCCAGCTTACGAAGTCAATTTGCCAATGAGTATGCTGGTTCTTACTTGAGTAGTCTTTATGGTCGCCTCAACGTGACAAACAACATTGCAATTTGAAACTCAGCTTATTATTGATTATTCACTCCTGGGTGAAGAACTTCTGTAGCATGGTTTGTGGATCTCAAGTTCCTTTCTCAAAATAATCTAGAAGTGGAAGAAAAGTTAATTCTCTAGTGAGATATTATCTCAAATTCAACTAGCTATTAGGAGTTATGAACTTGCACAAGCATTTCATGAGGTAGTGCGTTTTCTTCCCTTTTCGTGTCGCTGCTGTTTGATTAGTTTCTGTTAGTGTATTGTGCTGCATTCATGAAAAGCATATTGGCAATTTGAATGTGATGCTGGTGGTGGCCTAGTACTTACTTCACGGTGGCAATAGTATGGCCTTCTCTGGTCGTATCTTTGTTTTCCTTTATGGTTAAGTTTGGAGTACTTATTTGTGGGTACGAAATCTCTTCTGTTCAGTATATTAACGTAAATTCTGTCAAACAGAATAGCAACTCCACAGCCCGTATTGAGCATGAAGCCTCAACATCCAAAATTGGTGAAGATCAGCTGTTCTACTTTCAACAGAGAGGAATTGAATTTGAAAAGGCAATGGCGGCCATGATATCTGGATTTTGTAAGGATGTCTTCAATGAGCTTCCTCAAGAATTTGGTTCTGAGGTGAACCAGCTCATGAGCTTGAAGCTTGAAGGATCTGTTGGTTAAGTAGGCAGGCACGACATGGGTAATTTATGGTTTGTATCTGTAAATTTTTTCTTTACTGTCTGCGTTGCAACGGTTTGTTCCACAAACTCCTACAAAATCATACTACCCAATTAAGTTATGATTGGAAAGTTGGATTGTACAATGTCAAGAAAAGGCCTTCCCCCCAATTTCACTTGGAAAACGCAGTCTGATGTACGGGGCTATTGGGTTGTCGATGGGATCTAAATCAAGTCCAGAATTTAATGCATGGGAAAGAGTGCTTTCACTGATAAGCACATCTTTTTATTCGAACTGCAAAGCAAAGCATTTAGTTCTATTTTGAAGAGCTTAAGGGTTATTTTGGGAGGAGAGAAGTGCAGAAAAAAGAAATGATTGAAAAGAAAGGAAAGCAATCTTTCTCTGTTTGGAGATTTTGAAGTGGAGGCAGAGATTTGGAGCGATCTTAAATCAAATCTAAATTTTAGAATACTTTCTCTCCACTGGTGACGGATGGTGGGGTTAAAAAAAAAAACAATAACTTTTGAAATTATTAAGATATTTTTATTTTCTTTATTTTATATTTGGTGCTATTAGAATTATTTTGGAAATATTAATTTTATAATATATATATATATTTTCGTTCTTAAACTTTTAAATAATATTAAATATAAACTATTTTCTTTTCTCTTTTCTTCTTTTTTTTTTCTCATAATTTAAAAATTCTCTTTTTCTTTTCCTTCAAAATTTGGAAACTGGACCTAAGTGACAAACGGCATTGGATTTGGGCTTTTACCGAATCCATCCAGAGATAAAGAGGTAGAATTTGATTATGGTTTAAACAAGGAAAATTCTTATATATATATTTGGTATATGTGTATCGGATATACTGAGTGATTGTATTATTTTTAATAGAAATTGTATAATAAATATTATATATAATTTTATTTAAATATAATTATTTATGCATCAATACACGTGTCCTGAGTGCATATAAATTTTTTTAAAAAAGAATACTCTCCATGTATATTACAACAACCAAGCCCTTGGCAGGTGTTAGTGGTATCCAAATATGCACCCAATGCACGTACTCCGGATGTATTAGATAGTTGTATCATCTGTAACGAAAATTGTATAATAAATATTATGTATAATTTTATCTGTAAGTAATATAACTATCTAATGTATTAGTGTATATGGAGCGGATACATATAAGAATTTCACCCAACGCCTGCCAATAATGTAACAACCAGATACTAAATCCTGCGACTTTCTTGTCACCGGGCCTTGCAGGCGTGCGTATTATTCTTGTATTTCTTCATTCCCCAACTATTGAATCGGAGGGGATGGCCAGCTCGCCGTCCAACCAGTCTGACCGGTATTTTAGAACACTGAAGGCAATTGAGAAAGAGAACCCAAGGGAGATAATTGAGAAGGGAACGAGCAGAAAAAGGCCGGCTCGTTGGCTTATTGAGAAATCAGGTCGACCTCGTGAAACAAGACGCACGTGAGCGTTGCCCGTTTTTCCTCTATCTGTCTTTTCTTTTTGATTGATTTCCACCATTATTCTTTACTTTACTACCTTGATCTGTACTGCAACTCTCTACTACGATTCCCTTCACGCCGGTGCAATTTCTGGTCCATTATTTCCACTGGTTCTGCTTATTTCTATTGTTTTTGGAATAAATGGTCCATTGTCTTCTCATAATGCACATAATTTTTGGATTAAAAATGATTTATTCCGAATCATAGTTGGCGTGAGCTATGACGCCTTCCAATGGCAATGCCGGTGGCGACGTCAATCATCCCCCTACATATGGGACAGGCCTTCCTTTTTTTTTATAAATAAAAAAAAATTATTATTAAGGTCGTGGACATCAAATACAGTGGACTATATGTAGTCTATATTTATACTCCCCGATCAAACACTAGCATATAATTTATTCATCTGTAATTAGATTTTCATATCTTTATTTGCATAGTTTTGAAATGAGTGTTTGGGTTTTAAAAATAAATAAATAAATATATAATTTTTTTAAAATTATGCATCCATTGGTAAACTTTTTTTAAGCACGTTATTAATATATTTAATTAATATGAATCTAGTAATATATAAATTTTACTATAAATCTTTGAAGGGTAAATAATTAAATATTTTTTTAATTTTTTGTTGGGTCAACTGTTAACATTTTATCACGAGCAAAGAAAGATGTATTAAAAAATATATATATTGTAAGTGGTTTGATTTCTTACCTAATGTAGGTAAAAG
Organism: Voacanga thouarsii; assembly: GCA_026120185.1. Taxonomy (NCBI): domain Eukaryota; kingdom Viridiplantae; phylum Streptophyta; class Magnoliopsida; order Gentianales; family Apocynaceae; genus Voacanga; species Voacanga thouarsii. The sequence continues at coordinate 3,183,030 of JANUWF010002172.1, forward strand.
GTGATGAGAAGTCTATAATTCGTAGAATATTTTCTTAAAAAAAGGGAAAAAAATCTTTAGAAATTATATAACTGTCCAACACATTTATTAATTACAAGTAAGTATTTCAAATAGCATATTATTAAAATTTAGAGTAATTTGATGGCGCAAATTATGTTTACGTTTGCATATATAATATTGATGGTAATATTTAAAAAAAAAAATAGATATTCTTGTCAACCTAGCAAGTAGGATTTTCTAATTACAGAAACTTCAACAACCAAAGTACCAAACTGAGAGCAAGGAACTCAATTCATATAATCACTGGTCCTTTTGCTCAAAATAATCAACCATATCTATTTGTTTCTATGCTCTAATTCGAATTATGCTTTGTGATTCCTCAAGATAGAAAGCTGACGTTTAAAGTTTGTAGTTGTTAAGAATTGTCAAGATAGATAGAAAGAGAACCCGGGAAACTTTCTCCTTTCCTCATTTTTCTATCCCTAAACAATAAGAATCTTTAGATAAAACTTAAAACACTATGCAAGATGAAATGAACAATAGACTATTTATTATAATGATAATAATAAATAGATAAATACTCCAATTTAGTAAGTTATTAGTTCAAAGTTCCAATTATATTGTATGACAATATAATATTTAGATTAAAAATAAGTTAGATCTAATAGGTGTGAATATATCACTCGTGTTGTTAAATTTTTAAGTAAAATGACATCGATTTAATAAATAAACTTTTATGTATAAAATTGTCTTTTGTATAAATATATAAATTAGCATAACTTGAATCCAGACGTTACTTATAAACACTTGTATGTCATTCCTCTAGTGCTATACCAGCCAGCAAAAAATGGTCAGCTTCTGCCTTCTCCATATAAGAACAGGAAAATTTAATGTCTATAACGGTTCTTGTTTGACAAACGAGAAAGAATACACATTTCTTTTACCCACCGGAGTTGCAATCTAGGCCAGCTCTATTCCCGTTTTCAATTCCAATAATTTTTCTAGCAACCACTGGTGCACATGAATTGTTTCATCACCACAAGACCCCTCTTACGTCCCCACAAACACTATTGCAACTCTGCCTTCTTGCTATAAATACGTCCTCACCTTAATCTCAGTTCTACCCAGATCTTCTTCTCTAATCTGCTATTTGTTTCTTTCAGTGGTTGTTTTTTTGCCAAGAAATAGTTGGTAGAAATGAGTACTAGCCTTTTGAACAGACGGGCATTTGCATATTCGAAGATGGAAATGGAGGACCCTGAAGAGGTGAAGCGTAGAAGAGCACAGTTTTTGATTTATAAGGCACTGCGGCAAGCGGATTCTACAAGAAGACCATCGTGGTTGAAGGTGAAAACTTCCAAGTTGAAGATTAAGATTGGGAAGAGATTAAAGAGGCTAAGGAAGACCATTTTATCCACCATTTCTGCTGCTGAAGCTGGTGTCTACAAGCAACTCCTCTCTCAGTTTAAAGCTTTGAGACGCCTGTTTAGAAGTCGAGAAGCTATTGTTGCTCTATCCCCATGTTCACTGGAAGTCCTTATCTAGTTCTTTCTCTTCTTCCATTAGTAGTGTGGATATGCTTTTCAAAAGAAGAAACAAAATTATACATATATACACACCCATATAATATAGGGGTATTTCAAATTTTGATGAAACTGATCAAACCCCATTATGTCAATCTCTTTATGTGTCAAAAAATGGAGCCAATTGTCTTTTCTTTGAAAGTTCTTCTTCTTCTTCTTCCTTTTGGTTGCTGCTAGGCAGAAGTTATGAGTTTCATTTGGATTGCATTGATTCCTTTAGTCAGCCAGCTAGCTCATTATCTTGTAGCCAAGGAAGCATTTTAAATCCAAGAACTGAAATACATAACCTATTACGAGTTGCAGAGGTTCATTATTCTAATTTGATGGGGCAAATAAGTACACACAATGAGGACACATCCAATCCATTTATTCGCTTATTCTTGACTCAATGGTGTGCCCGTCTATCGATATTGAGGATATGGGAACAAATGCACAATAATCAACTCTCTCCATGTGGACAATTAGAAACCTTAAATTTCATTGAAGACTACACGTCTCTCCCTTTTTTGGCTCCTCGTAGTCTCCAGTACCTTTTGATTTCTGGACAAAGCCAAAAAAGCATATCAGTTACCCTTTCAAAAAGGAAAAAGGGCAGACAGCAACCTTGTAACTTCAAGATAAGACTATCTAGCAAAAAAAAAAAAAAAAAAAAAACCTTCAAGAGAAGACAAATTATGCGTCAAAAGACAACTCAGTTTTTGAAAAGCTTCTATACAGAGTTCCCTTGGTGGTCCTCCACTCCATTACTTAGTAGCAACTAGCAAGGTAGGCGAAGAAATGATAATGCCGTTCTTTTTGACGAGTTTGGTAGTTATGTCCAAAGAAATTCCCTCGCTGCCTAACTCTAAGGATAACTTGTGATTCGCATGGAAGTCCTACCAAAATTTTGTCCCTATGAGAGGAAAAGCAAGATATTATTCATGCCAATGAATAAGTGCAAAGAGTAAATACAAAAGCAATATGGGCAAAGAGCAAAAGTTAACCCCAATTGGTGTTTTTTTTCATCACTATGTGAGAATTTGACATAAATCCAATGTATTATACTTGCCATTAGTTCATATAAATTGTTTCACATGAACAATTGTGTGTGAGGGAGCATGATTCTCAAAATTTTGGCGTTCATATAGCCAACTATTCAATTACTATAAAAGAAAATTAGAGCAAAAAAACTCCGCGGCTTTCCTCGCTGTTTATTCCGTTGTTTATTATTTTTTTCATCTTAAAAATGATATCAATCTAGTAAATGACACGCAGATTAATGAATTATTAAACTTTATATAATTATAATAGAAAATAACTATTATATCCCTAAATGAAAGTGAATTTTCATTCAATAGATTGAGAATACACATATTTAATGAGTAGTTAAAGGAGACATAAATTAAGAATATACGTAAATTAGGAATAATAAATATATTCTCGATTTGTAAAATTGACAAGTATTTTAATACAATAAAAATAAAAAATTTCGACATCTTTTTAAGACGAAGGGAGTAGCATTTTGTAATTCATTATTGACTAGGTTAGTATTTGATTGGTGACTAATGTGTAATTGAGAAATCAAATTCCCAAGCAGATTGTTGTTTCTTCATTGGGTTGATTTTGGGGTTGCCAAAGTATTTATAATATTGGCCTGCTGCGCATCATAGCATTGTACTTCGTTTTCAATCAATATAATTAAGCAAGAAATAACAGGGTTCGAAGGTCCTGGCAGGTAATATTTCCAAGGGGAAAGGGGCGAAAGAAGAGCTAGACAGATCCTCTTATTCTATGATGATCAGAAGGCATCCACTTTTCATTTAAGTTGAATTGATATTCATTTCCTGCATGTTTTACTTTTATTGATTAAAAAATAATTTATATATTATATATTAGTTATTAACCTATAATGCTTAATTGGACATCTGATCTTTACTGTAAAACCATGAGTGCACTGCCTCTGTTTCAATCATCAAGGCCTGCGAACAACCTCTTTTCCCTTAACTGGCATTTCACATGCACCCATATTCTCCTGCTCAGCTCATCCCCTTCATTCCATTATTACAAAACTTGAACCGATTTCTCTTTGTTCCCAGTTCTTGTGTGCACATTACTTCTCCCTCCCCACTCGCCAAACCCCGTTTTCGCTACTCATGAAACGCTTGTTAGACTGCCGAGAGCTAGGATTTGAATGAATGCAGTTGCCACCGGCCAAGACAGTCAAACGTCAATGGTTCTACTGGTTTTTCGAAGATGTCGGGAAAAAAATCAATGTGAATACACTTAACTTAAAGGGCTGAGAAGGAGGAGAAGGAGATCGCCCGACAAGGGCGATATTGATCGTACTGTCCCCTTTCGGTGCCCTAACGGGTACAGCCGTACACCTCAATAATTGGCATTACGGCAATTAATTCATTAAATTAAAATTAAGATTTATGCCATTATTATGCCGGATTGTTCTCCGATGTAGATTGCAACCGAGATGGATGGCGATGGGCTTCTTTATGGTTTTCTTGGACTCCTTAATTGGTCCTTCTTTTGGGTTTAACTCCAATGGGAAGAATCTGTATGGTTAGTCCTGGCCCACTATTGTAGTAGTACTGCCCACGCGTGAAATAGACCCGTCAATGAAATTGAATGGCCATTTGTGTAAGTGTTCTAACTTCTCAGTCCCAGGCCTCATTCCATCGGTACCGGTTAGGGTAGACAAAAAGAGAGATGGGAATTTAATTAATTATAAATATATTTTTATTAGAAATTAAAAAAGTGCATCGGAATATGACTCATATTCTCATGTCATATTATATATAAAAATAAATAAATAAATAAATAAAGAAGATTTTGTATTTTTTCTAATTTTTTAGATATATATTTCCGCTTATATATGAAAAGATAAAAAAAAATAAAGAATATATTTAAAAATAGTTAATTCTTCTTCTTGTTATGTACCATTCGTATTCTTATCTGTAAAAAAAAAAAGAAGATAAAAAATTTTGTTTTTTCCTAATTTTTCTTTTATATTTTCCCCTTATATATAAAAAGATAAATAAATAAATAATGAGGATTGATTCTTTTAAATTTAGAGATAGTTAATTCTTTTGGTGTAGACTTTAAAACAATTTATTAGCAAGTAACAATAATTCTAAAAATAAATAATTTATTTTGAAATAAATAACTAAATAATAATATTTTATAATTAAAATTATTTGTATTAAATTAGTTTTTTAAAAATAATAAAAATACTTTTTAAAAATAATATTATTTTAATTATTATATAAAAATAAAAGTACAAAAACAAAATATAAAAATTAAACGTAATTAAATTAGACATAACTCACATATAAAAAAAGCTAAAAAGTTAACCTAATATAGCATGCTAATAATCAATATTTCTAATTCAATCCCAATGAAGACTTCATCAAATAAATAAATAACGAGACTAAAATAATTTAATTAAAGTTGAATTAGCATAGATACAATTGAAAGAGAGAGAAATTTAAATACTCACTTACCAAAAAAAAAAAAAAAAAATTTGAAAGACAGAGAAATTTGGCAATGCTGTTTCTCCAAGTATAGATGGTATATAAATAGAGGGATCTTCGAAAATTGTCCGCTTCGGGATTCGTCCGGCGGCCTTTAGGAGACTTCCTCGCTCGACTCTCATCCATTCGGATTGCGGTTTTTTAGGTTCTCCCTTCGCTTCTAGCAGGTACCCTTCAATTCTTTTTCCAGTCACTGCGTTTCCTTAATCGGACGATAATACTTGTATTGTTTTAATGCTCATTATTGTTTAAATCATGTCTATACAAATACGTTTACATGTAATCCTGTTAAATCTTTAATCTATCAGCTAATGTTTCTGTTATTCGTCATATCCATGTAATCCTGTGCTCCATTTTTGTGATTTTACCGGGATACGGTGGAATTCTGCAGCTTTTGTTACCTTTCTTATATTTGTAATCGGTTTCTTTCTTTTCAATTAGTTTAGTTTTGAGTTAATATGCCGATCATATCGATAATAAATAATTTGGTGTCAATTCCCCTCCTACACCCGAATGTTTCTATGGCGTGATTTCTTAATTCTCGAGGTGGTTGTAATTCAAAAATTGGTTCCTTTTCGTAGGTAATGTGTCATTGTTTTGGGATTGAATTTTGTATTTGAGCTCAGTTATCGTTGTGGGTTGTGTCTGTTTGGATTTGGTTGGAAATGAGTGTGCTGGGATTTGATATCGGGAATGAGAACTGCGTTGTGGCAGTGGCCAAGCAGCGTGGGATTGATGTATTGTTAAATGATGAATCTAAACGTGAAACCCCAGCTGTGGTGTCCTTTGGTGAGAAGCAGAGGTTTACGGGTTCAGCAGGGGCTGCCTCTGCCACTATGAACCCAAAATCGACAATTTCACAGGTTAAGAGACTGATTGGTAAAAGGTTCAGGGAACCGAGTGTACAGGACGACTTAAAGTTGTTTCCCTTTGAGACATCTGAGGGACCAGATGGTGGCATTTTGATTCATTTGCAGTACTTGAATGAAAAACATACTTTTAACCCCGTTCAAATTATGGCCATGTTGTTTGCACATTTGAAGCAGATTGCTGAGAAAAATCTAGAGTCACATGTTTCTGATTCTGTGATTGCTATACCATCATACTTCACGGATTTGCAGAGAAGAGCATACATACATGCTGCTGAGATTGCGGGGCTGAAACCTTTGAGATTGTTGCATGACTGTACTGCCACTGCACTAGGTTATGGTATATATAAGACAGACTTTAATGGCAGCCCAACGAATGTCCTGTTTGTTGATGTCGGTCACTGTGATACTCAGGTGGCTATTGCATCATTTGAACCCGGACACATGAAGCTGCTATCTCATGCTTTTGATAGTAATCTTGGAGGCAGAGATTTTGATGAGGTTTTGTTCAGATATTTTGCTGCCAACTTCAAAGAACAGTATAATATTGATGTTTATTCTAATGCTCGGGCTTCTATACGTCTGAGGGCAGCATGTGAGAAGTTGAAGAAAGTGTTGAGTGCGAATGCAGAGGCTCCACTTAATATTGAATGCTTGATGGATGAGAAGGATGTCAGGGGATTCATTAAGAGAGAGGATTTTGAAATGCTATCATCAGATTTGCTGGAGAGAATCAGCATTCCTTGTCGTAAGGCTATGCTTGACTCTGGTTTGACTCTGGAGAAGATTCATACAGTTGAGCTTGTTGGATCAGGCTCTCGTATTCCTGCAATTACAAAGATTATAAGTTCATTTTTCCGCAGAGAACCCAGCAGGACATTAAATGCAAGTGAGTGCGTGGCACGTGGATGTGCTCTTCAATGTGCAATGCTTAGCCCAATATTCCGTGTCCGAGAATATGAGGTTTGTTTCTGACAATTGTATTTGTGGATTAGTTTCTTGCATAAGTACATGCTGTTTCTGTTTATCACTCCTGTATAATTATTCTTTTGTTGCTTTTGAGAAGTAATTTTTCAGTGTATGCTGGAAAACTGGGAAGTAGCTACGTTGTGAGATTGCATGAGTTAGAAATCTTGAACATGTATGTCTTTTATGAGCTGACTTTTGCTTTACTTCCCCTATTTGTGGGAATGATATTTCTCCAATTAAAAACATGTGTGAAAAGTTAGTTCTGAATTTTAAATGGACAATAAATAGATGAGCAATAGCTCAGGGGGTCCTCTAGTTTGCAAATCAACACCTTTACATGCAGGCCAATATGTTGTGAGCATCCTAATTTTCATGGACAAAAACTTTGGGCCGCCCTTTAAAATGATTTTCTTGTCACATGCTGAACGTGTGGGTGGGAACTGTCAGAACTTCTGACCATAAGTGATTTCAGTGTAAAAGTTTTAAAGGTTTAATGTTGGACCAATTTATACCCGGGGTCTATGTTCTGGTGAGAATATTGTGAATATCTTCTTGATTGATTGTTTTTCATTTAGTAATGCATATTTAGTTAGATTGATTTTCCCCTTTGCCATGAAGTGTCATATATACTGATATATTGATAGTATATTCAAAGCAAATTGTTTTACTAATTAGCTGGTTACTTATGTGCCTTATGATTGGGTTACCTTTTGTCGTTTTCTGTCCTAAAAGTTTGTAATGAAATACTGTGAGGTTGAAGTGCATGCTAACTGGTCTATTTGCATATTGTTTCGTATTCTTTCATAAATCTTCATTATGTTACACTAACTTCCATACATCCTTCTATTTACATTCTAAAAGAAAACTCTCTTCCTGGTAATTTCTGATCCCTATAACTTCAGGCCAGCTGGTATCTGTTTGTCTATGTTGTTAATACTCTGACATTGCATTTTATGGTTCAATATACTTCATTTGCAGGTGCAGGATTCTTTTCCATTTTCCGTAGGATTTACTCTGAAGGAGGGCCCAATTGCTACACTCTCAAATGGTGTGTTGTTTCCAAAAGGCTATCCTTTTCCAAGTGTGAAGATGCTTACATTGCACAGAAGTAGTACGTTTCACTTGGAAGCTTCTTACGCACACCAGAATGAGTTGCCACCTGGCACATCTACTAAAATTAGTGATTTTATGGTACAGAATTTTTGGCATTATTTTATTTTTTCTTTTTTGGCATGCTTGATGTTGGATAAATATATGCGATTGTTGTTGTCTTATATGGTTCTTTGTGGCGCATGTCAACTGCAGAAAGCTTCTCACTCTAATGAAATACTGGCTAAGAGTTTTGCATTTTTTTGTGGAACCACAATATGCGTGCTGTTTCTTGAATTTTGTTCCTTCAATTGTACTTGGAAAGAATGAATTCGATGATTCTAGAAATTATTTAGACTGCATGATGTATCACCCATTTAGTTGATAAAGTAAAGGGTTTATAGCAATTTACCCTTACAAAGTTGGGGGTAGTGGCACTTTAGTACTACAAGGCGTAAAAAAGGCACTAGATGGGGGTAAATTACAATAAACCTTAAAGTAAATTGCACAAATGCTTTTACGTTTTTGACTCTTATATATATATATATAAATTTAACAAGGAGAGTACTATACGCAACAAAGTGAACATATATATATATATATAGCAATCCAAAATAGTAATATATATGCTATTTTGGATCTGTCATGTTCTTGCTTGAGGATTTGTCTAATAAAAGTATGCATAGAGATTTACATAAATTATTGCCGGTGTTTGCCTTATTGTGAAGTAGTTGGAGTTTTAAAAATGAAAACCTTCAAGTGATAATCACCGTTTGTTTAGATTGGCCCATTCCAAGTTTCACAAGAAGAAAAGGCAAAGGTCAAATTAAGAGTTCAGCTAAACCTGCATGGCATTATTACAGTTGAATCAGCCTCGGTAAGTGTGAATCTTAAATGTTAGAACATTTATCATTTGGTGATGCAATCAACTTTTTTGTGGATGCTTTATCTTTCCTTCAGCTGATAGAAGATTATGTGGATGGTTCTACTTCAAATGATAATGCTGATGCTCTATCAGAGACAATGAAGAGGAGCAATCAACAGTCCTCTCACACAGCAAATGGTCCTGATGATGCAAGATCTGCACATTCCAGACCTTCACCTGCAGCTTCCGTAAGTTCAGTTGTAAAAATCAGAACATGCATGTTATACTAATTGTGGTTCAATTTTCATTTCTCCTTTTTTTTTTTTTGGGGGGGGGGGTTGCTATTTTGAGGTAAGAGCACCATTGGCCTTTGCAAACAAGTGAGGCTCCAGGTTATGGGCACACAAACTTTTGATTGTGTGCCTGAGAATGCTTTCTTGAGCATGTAATATAGTTTAGTGGCGTATTTGTTAAATATTTATATTTGTAAACTTGACAAGAAAATTCTTTGCTGGACTTGATAAATAGAAATTGGAAATGTTCCTTCAAACAAAATGTTAACCATACAATAATTATTTAATAAAACTACAAATGGCATGAAAAAAGGAAAGAATCAGTTACCATCAAAGAAATTTAACAGTGAGGGGCAATAACAACAAAAAACTAAGCCTTAGTCCCAAGAAATTTGGGGTCGGCTACATGAACCAATATCAGGCTACGTGTGGTCATCCACATGAATCCTCTCTCTCCACTTCTTTCTATCGACCATCATTCTTTCATCTAAATCTAACAAAGACATATTTCTCCTAATCACTTCTATTTATGTCGTTTTAGGCCTGCCTCTACCTCTGTCTAACCTATCCTGTCTCTTTCCCTCAATCCTCCTAACAGGCGCATCCCTCGGTCTTCTCTGTACATGTCCAAATTAACGCGAGCGGCTTTCTCTTATTTTCTTCTCAATAGATGCCACTTCCACCTTTTCTCTAATGGTCTCTTTTCTGATTCTATCATTTCTAGTATATCTACACATCCACCGTAACATACGCATCTCAACTACTTTCATTTTGTGAATATGACACTTTTTAACTGTCCAACATTTTGTGCCATATAGCAAAGTAGGTCTTACGGCTGTACTATAAAACTTTTCCTTTAGGCTCAATGCTATATTACGATCACATAGAATACCAGTCGCATTCCTCCATTTCAACCAACCTGCTGTAACTCGGTGTGCAATGTAGTCATCGAACTCTCCGTCTTTCTGAATAATAGATCCTAGATATCGGAACGAATCAACTACCGGTATATCTCTACCACACAAATTTACACTCTAAGCTATATTTTTGTTACTACTGAACTTGTATTCCATATACTGCTTTACTCCTACTAATTCTGAAGCTCTTGTATTCCAATGTTTGTTGCCACAACTCTAATTTAGCATTTACACCGACTCTAGTCTCATCAATCAACATAATATCATCAGCAAACAATATACACCATGGCACAACCTCCTGTATAGTGCAAGTCAACTCGTCCATAACGGTTGCAAAGAGGAAAGGGCTAGGTGCTGATTCTTGATACACCTCGATAGTAATAGGAAACTCTGCAGTCACTCCGACGCAACTCCTTATACTTGTACATACTCCCTCATACATATCTTATGCCTGTTTTTCCAATGCCTCTCTGTTTATAGACAATAGATACATAAATCTGACTGTGTAAATAAGCCATTCATGTTGATATATCAAATGCATTGTGTACACTGCGGGAGACGTCTGAATTGATAATCCTTGCTGACTAAACAACTATGTTTCTGTATGTTTTCTATCCTATATATGCAGCATTGTGATAAATGCTATCCTTGCAAAAAAGAGGAAAGTCTAATTTTTTTTTCATTTTTTTTAACTGCATAGATATTTTAGACTGTTTGCGCTCTCGATTAAGCTCATCTCTAGTTAATTCATTCTAGTGACAAATGTGTATTTGTTGGATAAGCTTATTTTTGCAGTGATGCAAACAGTTTATTTTCTTTTACAGAGTGATGAAATGAAGAGAGCAAGAGCCACCAGGAGGCAGGATTTACCAGTCTCTGAAAATGTATATGGTGCAATGACACTGGCTGAGCTCTCCGAAGCACAAGAAAAAGAGCTACAATTGGCCCAACAAGACATAAAGATGGAGCGAACTAAGGACAGAAAAAACTTCCTTGAGTCGTATGTCTATGAAACCCGTAACAAGGTATTTTTTTTGAAACCCAGCTAAACATGCACCAAATTCTAATTTTTTGAAAACCATGTTTAATGGATCAAGTTTTAGAGGAAATCTCCAGTTTCCTGATTGTGAAGAAAATTTTGGAAAACCTTGTCATTTTAGATGGACAAATAAGTTGTATTCATTATCATGGTAATTCTGAGACAACTGTGAAATATATCCTCTTCTTGATGCACCATTTGCATCCACGTATAGAATGTAGAAACTCATATGATTCATAAACAAAAATGTCTGGGCCACACTCATGAATATTGTTTCCATGGGCAATTATGAAAAAATCGCTGGGCCATAATTCAGCAGCAAAAAACTTTAAAGGTTTAGCTGATCTGGATGACCTGGTTGACTGACTGAAAATTGGATTTCTTTCTTCTTTTTCTTCTTTTCTTGGGAAGCAATGGCATACCATTGCTGGCATCTAGCTCTCAGCATCCCAAACTCTGCTGGGAGGTGAAGTACCCTAACTTTCATTTTTTTTCCCCCCCATATTTCTTGACTGCATGGGCGTAAGAGTTACCATCACTTCCTAAGAGGAAAGGATATGATTTGATGGTCCCCTCAATACTTGAACTTATTATGCTTAAAGTACCATATGCCAGTATATGACAATCATCTGCCTGAAAGGAACAGCATATGAATTTTATTTTTTGTTAGCCTGCTTATCCATTCCAAATGGGCATATAAGAGTTTAGATGAATTTTAATTAGAAATTTTCAGAAAATAAATATAAAATGATTGGTATAAAAATTAAAAGCCAAGAAATGTATCAACATCTGTTCAAAATATTTGGAAATTTTTTGGTAGTGTTGAAGTTTGAATAGATAGTCTTTCCTGAATTTATTGTATATTGTACTCAATTTTAAGTTTTGATGATGCATGCGTTTCCTTACCATTCCTTTCTCTCTCTCTCTCTCTTAATTGGATTTTCGTTTATTCCAGTTTCTGAAATCAATCTTCAAGCATTTATAAATTATTGTATTTATCTTCATTCCTGTGGTTGTGTCTGATCAATTTACTGCAAATATGAAACATATTTTTGCAGCTTCTGAATGCATATCGGGGCTTTGCCACTGATGCAGAAAGACAAGGAATTTCTAGTAGTCTTCAACAAACAGAAGAGTGGCTCTATGATGACGGAGATGATGAGTCTGAACATGTTTATTCTCAGAAACTAGAAGATCTCAAGAAGGTGCTCTTCATTACCCACTTTTACCACTCAATTTTATACTTCTCCGTTGTTGTTGACATTTTGTTGTTCCTGTTAATGTTGACTAGATGGTGGATCCCATTGAACATCGTTATAAAGATGAAGAGGCCCGGGCACAAGCAACGAGAGATTTGTTAAATTGTATAGTGGAGCATCAGATGGCTGCAGGATCACTTCCACCAAGCGACAGAGATGCTGTATGTTCCTTTCCAGAATTTTCTGCAGTTGTTTTAAATTTATTTAAATATTTCTATTTCTAGGTTTCTCTGCCTGTCATCTTGATGCTTCTGATTTGTAGGTTATCAATGAATGTAATAAAGCAGAGCTGTGGCTTCGAGAGAGAACCCAGCAGCAGGATTCTTTGCCTAAAACTGCTGATCCAGTATTCTGGTCGAGTGAAATTAAGAGAAAAGCTGAAGCACTGAGCGCGTAAGTTTCCGTTCTCAGTAAAAAGAATTAATCCATTATTTATATATATGATCCTTGTTGTAATCAAGTGTTGTCAAGTGATTATGATGCATCCAACATGTTCACCTAAATCTTTTGAACAGTGACCAAAGATGACCTTTTATTGCAATCTTAGGTCTGGTCTTTGATCACAAATGCAGTGTACATATAAATTGGTGACTTAGAAGTAATTTAGTCAATTAGAAAATGTTGGTTGTTCAATTGGCCAATAGCAACTAAATGAACATCATAGAAGCTTATTTTCTTTCACTTTGTTCAAGGAATCAGGTGCTTAATCCCTTGTTTATGCTAACCTCGTATCTTCAATGTGCTGAGATGCTTAATTTGCTGTTTATCTAACCTTGTATCTTTAATGTGCTGAGATTTTATCATATGTTCAGGATGTGCAAACATATAGCAAGGTCCAAGTCACCTTCCCCAAGACCAGACGATGCAGAGGATTCAGAATCAAGGAACAGAAAAGATGACATGTCAGTAGACTGACATGATTAACAAGGACCGAGATGCCAAGGAACTTTATCTGGGTAACCATTACAGATCAAGTCTAATTCGACTGATAGACATAGCATGGTTTATGGCCTTTCCTGAATCCTTTGTTTCACGTTAGATAGTATGATATCTCTCTTCTTTGGGTATAAGCTTCAGTCTTGCAAAATCAAGATTTAATTAAGTTTTGCATGTAGTTAACTGCTCTGTGATCCTGGGCGTCGAAGATCATTCGGTAGTACTTTTGCCTGACCGTGGCCATGTTTCAGTGGCAACCTCAGGTCTATATCCAGTAGGTCATTAGTTTTGTTATTCTTTTGTACTCTTTCATTCGTAGAGTACAAATGCTAACATGGATGTGATAGACTTGGTCAAGTGACCCTGCTTTACTCGGAACATTGTAATCAATCTTGAGAAAAATCAAAGAGATCTACTTCAACAACTGAGTGTAAAAATTCATATAAGGTGCTAGCATGTTTACTGTTTGGCTGAAGCTGAGTCACAATGGTGGTAAAACTGAGTTGATTTATTGAGATTGACTCTGAATAGCATTATCTTCCGGGGAAATTCATTGTAAACCTGAGCTTTGGGGGATATTCTGAACACTTCAAATTATGATGTTCGTTAATCCTTCAAAAGGGGCTTTTTTATTTCTTCCCATTTGTCCAGACGGTTTCTGGCTTTCTCCACCTGGAAGTTCATTAATCCACCCTTAATCTTTGAAGATAAATTTGCCTTCCCAGTTGCATGTTATTATATATGAAAGATAAGAGCATAAAATATTTTCTTCCAATATGAATTTAGTGCTTGGCAAAGAAAAAAAAAAAGAGAAAATTACCTCTTTATTCCAGTCCGTACGAAAAGTTACCCAGAGTAAGATTATTGTCTGCATCATTGTTCCCCCAATCATCCCAGACCATATGCCCTACAAACGTAAATGGCCGTCATTATAAATAGGAGTAGTTTTCAAAGAGGTTGTGGCTGTGGTTGTGGTTGTGGTGGTGGTGGCTAAACGAATACTTTTTGAGACTAGAATTTCATTTCATGACACATTCAGAACTTGGCGTTTTCTTGATGTGAAGGGCATGCAAATATAAGGGAAGGAGGAAAGGGAAAACGAGGTATTTTGTCCTTTTACCTTGACCCCAAAATCGTACTTGAATCCAAGAATACAACCCAGGGGAATGCCAACGACGTAGTAGCATCCCACGTTTACATATGCAACAAATGACTGCCATCCACAGCCGACAGCTACACCTGTGAAATTGTCAAATACACTTTGGTGGTTTTCAGCCAGAAATAAGAAAGACAAAGGCATTTGAAAGATTGTGTGTCAGACAAAGAAAGCTAAGGGGACCGGTGGGATCAGCTCAGCAGAGAGTGAAAGAAAACTAGTGAAATTCCTTTCTTCTGTTTTCCTCACATAAAAACAGGACAAATATGGATTAAATTAAGCAAAGTGGTCAATATTGCACGATGTTGGATTCATCATTATTACAATGGCGATTTCCTTTTCTATGATTTCGTGACTGAGAGCTGGTAAGTTACTGGTGCTCAGAAAAAAAACAAATAGAATTTGAATAGCCTAAAGTATGGTTGCTGAGTCATTTCCACAAGCTTTATCCCCTACTCTGTCTAAATCAAAACTACCAAAATACAATAATTCTGATTAGTTGATACCTCAATAATAATTGACAGGAGAGAAAAATTTACCGGACAAGACTGGTTGGACACCATTGAGAATGAGAGTGACAGCCAAGAGTGGGGAAAGATCTGAGACGGCCTCCGCCACGGCTTCACCATCAGTGAAAGCGTAGCTAATGACGTGCCGTAATGAAAGAACGATCGCGGCAGCAATGACACTGATGATGAAAGAAACAAAATTCACTACGGCCACTGCGAAGGCGGCCGACTTGGGGTGCCCTGCTCCGAGCTCATTGCCAACCCTTACACTGTCACATCCATGTCCAAAATTGTGCTTATTCCTAACTAGTAACTCGTGGTTGCAGTTAACAAGTTGTGTTTAAAAGATTGCCTACAAAGGTTTTCTTTTTCTTCCTCAAGAAAAGCTTCCAGGGTTTTTTCAAATGACAGGTTTTGAGCATCCGACAAGTGAAAGAACAAAATATTTTGCAAAGGGAAAACCTTAAAATCAATTTAATTATTCTGAACAAACGAGACTAATTGTATGAAAAAGAGCACTGACCTAGCAGCTGCATTGAAGCCAACAGAAACCATGAAGATGATGGCGTTCACTCCCAGGCTGGACAAGGTTTTAAGTGTCATATTAACAGTTTATCAAACTCACATTCATCAATTGGTCAAATTTTCATAATGCTGCTGTCGTTAATCATTTCGAAAGTTATTACTAAAAGAAAATGGGAAACCACCGAAAGCATAAAGTTCCTCTATAATCATATGACTACGACAAGCTGATTGGCATAATTAGCAGAACATTATTGCATAAACAAAAGCAAGGAATAAAGCTTATACAAGTGAAAGAAGAAGCATCGTCCTTTGTTAGAACCCTGGTACTAAATTTTGTAGCAGTTAAGAAAACGAAAGTTCAAATATACATGCGGTCCTTAATCATCCAAACCTCTACCTGGGAGAGATGTATGGTTTCTCAATTTAGCCGTAGCAAAATATGCATGTAACAATCATATGTTATTCTTTTGACACTTGGTGCATGCAAGTGAACGTAACAAAATAGAAGAATAAGAATTGGACACCAAAGTTATAGTGACTGCATCTTGACTCATAGGACTAGGACCATAGAAAAAGAAAATCGCATTCAAAGTTAACAGAAGAAGTTGAGAAATATATATGTAGTGGCTCAGAATGCACTATTTATGAGTACTAATTACCTTAAATTATTATTGTAATAAAAATAGTCACGGTATAGATCTTTATTCTTCTTTATGTGGTTATTCTCTTCTAACTAGTCTAGAATATAGATGCAAGAATAGTTTCTATACAGCCCAGCAATGTCTCTAGCCAATGCTCTGATTTAAGCTTTACATGGAATAAGTCTTTTACTATAGGCGGGAAAAGGAAACCAGACCAAAAACTATTTGCTCCAAGAACCTAATTCCCTGTCGACAAGTGGTATAATTACTTAGTAAAACAAAACCAAAACACGTCTCCTAAGTTATTTAGTGTAAACTATTGTACATAGCAATAAACGTGTGTTTACTATTCAAAGAAATAAAATAAATATTGGTTCATTTTCAAATAAAAATTACATGGCTATCGGCCATAGCTAGCATTTTCTCCCGTTTTTAGCTGGCTTCCCCACAAAGGGATGCTCATGGAAGAAGGAAAAAGATCCAATTAATAGGAATTTCTTAACCCAATAACAAAAGAAATGAAAAGAATTTTGAAGGGAAGTCTAAAAGATCTATGTCATCATCTCTTAAACGATGGGACAGCCGACTAGTCACATTCAAGGTTCAGCATGTGAGGGTGGATGGCAAATACATGGGGGAGTTTTTTTTTTTTTTTTAAAGTAATATCAATATATTCATAGAAAGGAAACACGGTGGAGATGCTCATTTATGCTTCTGTGCTTGCCCACACTTGCTATATATCACTGTATGTTGAATAAAGTTGATTCTAGTCTTCCAGACAAGTAGAAACGATAGATACTCGCCTTGGACGTATAATGTCTTTTTGTGAATGAATGACATTATGAGATAGCTTTTCATGCAAAAGGCGATAATAAATACACTTGAACTACTAAATCAGTCTTTCTGTCGCAGTTACCACATAATGACACATTCAAAAGGCAAAGAAAGAAGTTTTTACCACGCAGATAATGAAGCCAAGGCAAGTTCAGGGTCCTCGAGCAATCCTGTGATCAAAATCAATATCTGGAAATACCATGTTTCCAAGCACAGCATCACTGCTGAGGCTGCTGATAATTTCACAAACTCCCAGAGTCCAGTAAAAGCTTCCAAGGTGAACCCAGTCCACGTGGCCTTACATTTTTCACTCAGCAGTATGTACACAAACTGAGCTATCACTATGATCCACCATGACAAGCTCAGAACCAGGGATGCACCTAGCAGCCCTAGCCCTATCTTATAAACTGCAATCCAGCTCAAGAGCAAGTGCAAACATAGCGTAGCCAGTGAGATGTAGGCACTTGGTTGGACAATACTCTGGGCTTGCAGAAATTTCTGTATGGGAAAGTTGATTGCATAAGCAAAAATTTGTGGAATGAGACCATAAACAAACACTGCTGCTGCCGATGCCACACTCTTGGATTCACCGAGCAGAAGTAAGATTGGCTTCGAGAATACATAGATAAAGACCATGGGAAGACCAGTTAAAGTAAGAATCACCGATGCTCTCTGGAGATACACACCGAGCATTTCGTATCTGTTAGCCCCATATGCTTGGCCGCATAAAGTCTCCACTGCACTGCCCATTCCAAGCTGCAACCCAGGAAGATCTCGTCAACAGTTAAATTTTACTAGGTACAAATATTTAGGACGATAGTTTTGATCATGTTAAATGACTTGGAATAATTACCATGAGGCCGTATGCAAATAATTGGACGCCCTGGTTGCCAAGAGAGGCAGCAGCAAGCTCGAGCGTGCCCAGATGGCCAGCAAAGCTCCGAGTAGACAGGGACATGATATTGTTTATCAAGTACACCCCGATTGCAGGACCAGCAAGCCGAAACAAGAGTCTGAGCTCGATCCATGTGGCCAGGCGGAGGCGGTTCAAGTTTGATAAGTCAGTATCCGATAGAACCTTTTCGAGGTCGGAGCTCACTTCATTGGCCGCGGACAGAGAGTCCACTGCGGATGGTGGTGATTGCGTGCGCTGTAAGGTGATTGTACGGCGTTCATCTTCCGAGTAGTCCATCCTATTCTGCTCCTAGGCCTCAAACTATCACCCTAATATATAATATATATAGTAGACAAAAATGAAGATGCTATTTAGCTAAAGACTAAAGGCCATGGCTCATGGCGTTTTCCGAGTTGGCTTTACATCGCCAGCCAACTAATTCAACTTTCAACCACATTCTGCAGTATTCCCTTGTCCTTTGTTTTGCACGAGTAGGATTTGACTGCTGTGTGACATGTGATGGCCACAAGTGAAATTATATATTTGCCTGTCAAAATTGAAAATAAGTAGTAATAAAATTTACTTTATAAATACATTGTGCATATTAATATATATATATATATATATTTATGAAATGATATCATTTTATAGCACTAATCTTTATGCATAAGCACGAGATTGTGTTTTGTGTACTTAAATTTCCCCATATGTAGACTTGGATTCGCGTGAGATGATTTTAGCATATATTAATTAATTTGGATCAAGTAAGATACTGCTGCCTATTTTTAGTTCTATCAATAACCAAAAAAAAAAAAAAAAAGTGTAAAAAAGTGAATATAAAAATAAATATGTCATCTTTATATGATGCAAGTTCTGGTAGTACTGCAAATTGAGGAAAGAGAGATAAAGGGTGACTCAAACAATCTGGAATTGGCATCAAACATATTTCTAGAGTTGCTTCTCATTCAAAGAAATCTATCTGCTCATTAATGTCCTCCCAACTGCACAATGATTTCTTGGCTTTTTCTGCTCAGGTATACCTCATGCATGAATGGTCTCCTCATTTATTGAGCAGAAACAATGAACACCAACCCCCCACCCCACCAAAAAAAAAAAAAAAAAAGGCTTATGTGGTCTCCTCTACTAAATAATTAAAGGCAATTGTACCATCTGGAAATTGAGTAGTTGTTGATATTCAATAAAATTTCAGTACAAATGTACAATGATTTTTGCAAGTATCTGTTACTGTGTTCTGATAAAGATATAATTGAAAAAAGATAATAAATATACGTATATTTTAAAATAAGAAGAGTAAATCATGTCCAACAAAACTTATTCAGCAACCCTTTAAATTTTTTGAATAATTAATTATAGTTTAGGTTAGCATTTGCCACAAAATAAATAAATAAATAAAAAGGCTGAGCGTTGCCTTAGTAGTGGAGTGGTTGGATCGGATGTCTTACGTTAACATGGCATGGGAAAACTACAAATGCTATTAGCCACTATCATCTAATTAATTACTACTACAGTTTTAAATTTCTCCTCTGTCTATATACATATACAGCATTGTACCTATTTTTCTTGAATAAAAAAAATTCATAATATGTAAATTTAAATTTAAATTTATCCTATGTCTTTTTACTTCATGGAACAAAAAGAAACAGAAAAAAGAGAAACTATATATGAAGTGGAAAATAATAATTCAACCCGTGGGATCCAACTTGGCCCAGGCTTCTAGGCTCTAAATACTGGATTTGGGCTTTTGCTTTTCTTTTGGGTTGAATAAATGGGCTTCAAACTCGATTTTGCTCTGAAGTTGAAATTTTCCTCACTGTTAAAAGTCTATTTGATTAAATTACTATATTTATACCAAACTTATACTGATTAATTAGTATATTATCGGTAAAATTGAACATGTAACATATCTATTATTGAAATAGTTTAAAATTTTAGACTATTTACTCTATATATGATTGACCGAAACTTCCAAGCCAATTACAATGTTCCACTCTAAATTATTTTTCCTCCACCTTCTTCAAACGGATCTTTCGATCTAAAATTTATTTATAATAACGTGATAATTAATTAATAAAAATATATTTTTAGATTCAATCGCTACTTATCAATCCTAGATTGAATGCACGGGGCAACGGAAGGAAATGAATTTGCTACACAGCAATTACCATATTTATTAATTATCCCAGTCCTAATTCATCCAAATAAATGAAGTACTTGTTAAAGGAGTTGCATAGATTCACTCTCTTAGGTCATGTAAAAGTTGTTTCAGCAGTTAAAAAAAAAACCCACCTCCTAGACATCAATGTATGAACTAAGTAAGAAAGATTCTTGAAAATCTTGGGAGTAAATGCCACTGAAAATGTCTTATCAACCTTCAAGCTATATATATATATAAACTCATCTTGAATCCACTGGCATTTGTGCTCCAAAACACAAGAGCAAATTAAGAGATGCAGAGGCAGAAAAGAGAGAAGAAGAAGATGATTTACGATTCGTTCATGAAGTTTGGGGTCTCCTTCGCTGGTGGCTCATTGTTTCGGAAAGTGTATTTGAAGGACTTCTGCCTACGAGGATGAGCATAAGAGGCTACTGTTTGTTCCTGTTATATCACCCTTATAGAGGCGGTATGCTATGTCTATTACATATTGTTTTTCTTTAATATTTTTCTGTAGAATATGAAGCCATAAAATTATTTTAAAAAATTGCTATTTGTTATAAAATTAGGGTAGTGTTAGAATAAAATCTACACACTACACACTAAGAAAATTCTAACTATTCTTTGCACAAGAATTTCTCTTCAAACTTCTCTCTTTCTTTCTCTCACAATTCTTTCTCCAATCTTTCTTTCACTAATCTTTCTTTCACAAAATGATGGTGTATTACAAGTTTAGAGAATAGCTCTATTTATAGAGCTCTAATTAGTGAAATACATCATGGCATACATCATCTTCAATTAATGGTGTCTCCACTAAATGGTGGACATCCATAAAAATCTTCTAATAATTCACATAAATCCATAATTAGTGGAGCCTCCACTAATTAATGGAGATTCCAATAATTCATAACACTCCCCCTTGGATGTCCATCCATACATAAAGAATATGCCTCGTTAAAACCTTACTAGATAAAAACCCGAGTGGGAAAAAAATTTAGTGAAGGAAAAAGAGTACATTATTCTATATGTCTGTTTATTACTCCCCCGATGAGATGATTCCTTTAAATCTTTAAACCGACGCATACCGATTTTATATCTCAACTTTTCAAATGTTGCCAGTCGGTAAAGTCTTCGTGAAAATATCTCGCGAGGTTGTCACATGACCGAATTTGTAGCACATCAATTTCACATTTCTTCCGGAGTTCATGAGTAAAGAAGAATTTTGGTGAAATATGTTTTGTCCGATCTCCTTTAATATATCCTCCTCGTAATTGAGCTATGCAAGTTGCATTGTCTTCATAAAGAGGAGTTGGAATACCTTTGATTGATGATAATCCACAACTTTCTCGGATATAATGAATCATGGATCTTAGCCATACACATTCTCGACTTGCTTCATGAATGGCTATAATTTCAAGCATGATTTGAAGAAGTAGTCTGCTATAGATTGTTTCGTAGAACGCCATGATATAGCGATATTTCCACATGTAAATAGATAGCCCATTTGAGAACGTGCTTTATGTGGATCGGATAAATAACCAAGCATCTCGCATAACCTATCAATGTTGGACTCGGTTTTATTTGAATAAAATAATCCGAGATCAATTGTACCTTGGAGATATCGAAGGACTTGTTTAATTCCATTCCAATGTCGTCGTGTTGGTGAAGAACTAAATCTTGCTAATAAATTGACAATGAAAGCAATATCAGGCCGTGTGTTATTAGCAAGATACATCAATGCACCAATTGCACTGAGATATGGTACTTCAGGACCAAGGAGTTCTTCATCATTTTCTTGAGGTCGAAAATGATCTTTATCCACATTTAATGATCGGACGATCATTGGAATACTCAATGGATGTGCTTTGTCCATGTAAAATCTTTTTAGCACTTTTGCTGTATATGTTGATTGATGAATAAATGTTCCACTCTCCAAATGTTCAATTTGTAAACCAAGGCAAAATTTGGTTTTACCAAAATTCTTGATTTCGAATTCTCTTTTTAAATAATCAATTGTTTCTTGGAGCTCTTCAGGAGTTCCAATAAGATTAATATCATCAACATATATAGCTAATATCACAAATTTAGAACCAGATTTCTTAATAAAAACGCATGGACATACCTGGTCATTTTTAAATCCCGCTTTCAATAAATATTCAGTAAGACGTGTGAACCACATGCGCCCAGATTGCTTCGAGCCATATAATGATTTCTGCAACTTGATGGAGTAATTTTCACGAGGATAATGTTTATATGCTTCGAGCATATGAAATCCTTTGGGGATTTTCATGTAAACATCATTTTCTAAATTTCCATACAAGTAAGCGAGTGACAACATCTAATAGGCGCATATCTATCTTTTCATGTACTTGCCAAACCGATAAGATATCGGAGTGTAATAGCATCAACAACAGGAGAATAAGTTTCATCATAATCAATACCTGGTCTTTGTGAAAAACCTTGGGCTACTAATCGCGCTTTATATCGAACGATTTCACTCTTTTCATTGCGCTTTCGCACAAATATCCATTTGTAGCCAACGGGTTTTATACCTTCCGGTGTTCGGACTGCAGGTCCGAAGGCTTCACGTTTTGCCGGTGCATTTAACTCCGATTGAATCGCATCTTTCCATTGCAGCCAATCTTTTCTATGCCGACATTCATCAATCGATATTGGTTCGGGATCATCATTATCCTGTGTAACATCAAGAGATATATTGTATGCAAATATATTATCAATAACAGCTTTCTATCCGATTCCAACTTCTACCGAAGTGGTATAATTGATAGAAATTTCGAGTGTTACTTTCATCAACTTCGGTTCTTTGTCATCGGTTCTCTCTTGGTCTTTATCATTCTTTTCTTCAATATGATCTTCTGGATCATTTAATCCTCTTTTCTTTCGAGGATTTTTATCTTTAGAACCAAGAGGTCGGCCACGCTTCGGCGTGTTTTTGACTCAGCAGACTATAGGTATAATATTTTGTTCTGCTGGAACTTCAATTCGAATAGGAGCATTTATAGTTGGAATATGCGATTTTGTAACTCTTCCGGAGTCAACAAAAGCGTCCGGCATTTGATTTGCAATGCTTTGCAAATGAATTATCTTTTGAACTTCAAGTTCACATGCGCTTGTACGCGGATCAAGATAATTTAATGATGTTGTCCAAGCAAGATCTTTTTTATGTTGTTTTGGTTCTCCCCTAATTTAGGGAATAATGATTCATCAAAATGACAATCAACAAATCTTGTCGTGAATACATCTCCTGTCGTGGGTTCAACATACCCGATAATAGAGGGAGAATCATATCCAACGTATATCCCCTTTCTTCTTTGAGGACCCATCTTTGTACGTTGGTTTGGTGCAATTGGAATATATACAAGACACCCAAAAATTCTTAAATGAGCAATATTTGGTTCCGACCTAAAAGCCAATTGCAAAGGAGAGAATTTATGATAACTAACTCGGTCTTATACGTACAAGTGTTGCAAGCATGTAGAATAGCATGTCCCCAGTGCAGATGTTGGGAGATTTGTTTTCATTAATAATGGTCTAGCAATTAATTGTAATCGTTTAATTAAAGATTCAAGAAGACCATTCCGTGTGTGAACATGAGCTACAGGATGTTCAACATTAATCCCAATTGACATGCAATATGCATCAAAAGCATGTGATGAAAATTCACCAAACATTATCCAAACGGATATTTTTAATGTGATGGTCCGGAAATTGTGCTCGTAATTTAATTATTTGAGCAAGTAATCTCGCAAACGCCAGAGTTGCGAGTAGATAATAAACATACATATGACCATCGAGATGATGCATCAATTAAGACCATAAAATATTTGAACGGTCCACATGGTGGATCAATAGGTCCACAAATATCTCCGTGAATCCGTTCGAGAAATGTAGGACTTTCGACCTCCTACTTTTACCGGTGATGGTTTAACAATTAATTTTCCTAGGGAACATGCAAGTACATGCGAATTTTTCTCGATGTTAATATCCTTTTATTTTTTAAAGGATGACCATGTGTATTCTCAATGATTCTTCTCATCATGGTAGATCCCGGATGACCCAACCGGTCATGCCAAATGCTAAAAGTAATAGGATCGTAGAACTTCCGGTTTACTAGATGATGAATTTCAATTGTACGAATTTTTACAAAATATAGACCAAGTAGAAAAAGACGGCAGCTTTTCTAATACCGATTTCTTACCCAAATGCATTTGAGTAATAAAAAGATGCTCAATCCCATTTTCCTCATTTGTTTCAACATGATACCCATTTCTCGTGATATCTTTAAAACTCAATAAATTTCTTCCGGATTTTGAGGAAAATAGTGCCTTATCAATAATAATTGTTGTTCCTTTAAGCAACAATATACTAGCTCTTCCGGAGCCCTCAATTACATTTGCACTACCGTTTATCGTATAAATATTTATTTCTCCCATTTTGAGATCGGAAAAATATTTCTCATTTTTTAGTATGGTGTGTGTAGTTCCACTATCAATAATGCATATATCATCATTAACAACAGACTATCCGAACACAAATATATATATGTAAACGTAAATATTATTAGAATAGAATGAAAATGAAAATACAAAAATATCGTGGTGAGACTTTAGTTCTTTTGGACACCGCCATCACCAATTAAATGGTCTATCCTACCGTCCGGGTGTTCAAAAAATCCGATACATCCATATGGGTAATATTGATATTAAGATCTTCAGGATCACTATCGTCATCCTCAACATTATTTATTGGATGTTGAGAAAAATTTGCTTCCACATTTTTATTTTTCAATGAAGCTTGATACAATTCAACTAAATGCTTAGCTGTACTGACAGCTTCGTGACCAATGACCTTTCATGCCACATCTATAACATATATCCTCATGCTTTTCTTCAATTTCTTTTTCTTTTCCCTTTTGATCTTTTCTGTTCCACTTCGGTGGCCGTATTTCTCACGATTTGATTATAATTGTGATAAGGGAAATATCGAGCGTGTCTACGACCATAACCACGACCACGGCCACGGCCACGGCCACGGCCACGACCACGACTATAACGATGGCTTCTGCTGGAGCCAACAGACATTCACTTCGGGAGTGCTCGTAGAGCCGATTGGTCCGGCTTCATGATTTCTCAATAATAACTCATTATTTTTCTCTCGCAATGAGGAGGGCGATAATTAAATCAGTAAATTTTGTATACCCCTTTTCTCGATATTGTTGCTTTGCAGGACAATATTCGAGGCATGAAAGGTGGAGAATGTCTTCTCCAACATATCTTCATCGATCACTTTTTCTCCGCATAATTTTAATTGAGATGTAATTTTATACATTGCGGAGCTATATTCATTCACGGTTTTAAAATCTTGCAACCTCGAGTGCAACCATTCATACCGTGCAAGTAGGTAGTACGACCATCTTCGGGTGGTCAAATCTTTCTTTTAAATTTACCCACAGGCCATATGGATCTTTTTCGGTAAGATATTCCATTTTCAAATTTTCATCGAGATGACGACGAATAAAAATCAAAGCTTTAGCCTTGTGTTGTGCGGATGCACTATTATTTGCTTGAATAGTTTCACTAAGGCCTTCGACATTTAGATGCATTTCGCATCGAGAACCCATGACATATAATTTTTTCCGTAAATATCAAGGGCTACAAATTCGAGTTTTGCGATGTTAGCCATAGAGATCAATAAATGCGTACTGTCTTCCGGCTTTGGTAATTGCGAAACTCGTGCTTAGTCTTCCGGCTTTTGTACCGGTAGAGACTTGTGTCGATAACGTGTTATAAAATTAGGGTAGTGTTAGAATAAAATCTACACACTACACACTAAGAAAATTCTAACTATTCTTTGCACAAGAATTTCTCTTCAAACTTCTCTCTTTCTTTCTCTCACAATTCTTTCTCCAATCTTTCTTTCACTAATCTTTCTTTCACAAAATGATGGTGTATTACAAGCTTAGAGAATAGCTCTATTTATAGAGCTCTAATTAGTGAAATACATCATGGCATACATCATCTTCAATTAATGGTGTCTCCACTAAATGGTGGACATCCATAAAAATTTTCTAATAATTCACATAAATCCATAATTAGTGGAGCCTCCACTAATTAATGGAGATTCCAATAATTCATAACATCGTTTTTGTTTTTTTCTTCAATTCAATTTGGCAAATTCGTTTGTTTTCTCCCCCCCTCCCCCTTTCTTTTGTTGTTTATCAGGCGAATGATTCAATATTCAGAAATAGTTGTCTTTTTTTTTTTTCTCTTATTTGTCTGCCAATTGACTTTGATTGAAGGATCAATCAATTTTGGAACAATATTTGAATTGAAGAACTCATCTTAATCGCATTATTCTTCTGGAATAACCCGAGAGCCATTCGTAGAGAAAATGATTTCTGGAAGTAGTGCAACCGTCGAAATGTTAATATCAGTTTTCGTTGTCAAAAAAAATAGAGATTCTTTCCTTTGTGTCTTGTTGTTTTCATTGGTAACAACCATGATGTGAGGAAAGAATCTCTTTACAAGGGAATTTCAGTTTAGACATAGCATATGAATTAAAAGGAAAGCAAACAATAACAGCATAAAATAAAGTTGCTTTGTCTTGAAATATGAGTTCTATGCACACCTATAGATAATGACTCCAAATTCTCTTACTAATAATAAAAAAACAATTACTTTTCTTGGTAAAGGAAAAACGAACTCAATTCTTCATGGGATGGGTTCCCCAACAATATAGTTTCAACATTCCAGTCAAAATGCCGCTTGACGATACCATAATTGAATCATTTTATATCCTAAATTTTTCCTTCCTCTTGAATAGAGGCCTTTTTTTTTTTTTTTGGTCCAGAATTTTTCAGTAATTCCAACATAATTTAACCAATATTCGGGAAAAAAAAAGTTGAAAAGAATAGAGATGAAATAAAAAGCTTAAATTTGAGAGAAAAAAAATAACATATTAGAAGATGATGTTATAATTTTTAAAAAGTGAATGATAGAATTTGAAAGAATTTTTTATTATTATTATTTTTATTTTGCGGTGGGGACACCCTTTCGAGAGAAAAAAATGAGGTAAGAAACGTAAAAGCCGCATAGCAAATATATATGCTGTGTAATATAAACATATAAAGAAATGTCATTTGTAATTTATACAATAGAAAACATATAGATATTAAATATAAGAGAAATTAACATATTTTATTCCTAAAGTTAGTACTAGTAATGTTTTCGTTCTTAATAATTATTTTTCTTTTATTATGATTCATGTTAAAATTATAACCTGTGATGTAATCATCAACTCTCTTCTTTAGTATAAACTCTAATAAAAGAAATCATTCCTATCGTATGTAATGTTTTTAAGGGAAAAATAGGCATATATTTATTATTTTTTTAGAAGGAATTAACTAATATACTTATTTTTCCGTTTAAAAAAAATTGATGTGCGATAGGGATGATTTTTTTACATAGGAATAGAGAGTTGGGGACTACGAATAATTTTACTAGGAAGTATAATGGTTTAAAAAAATTATTAAAGAAAAAAATATTAGAAGCTCCAAAGTTTAGGACCAAATACACTAATTTTCATAAATAGAATAAAATTTCGATTAATAATCACATATAATATGTCTTGTTATCATTCTATGTTTTGGTAGATGAATTGCTTTATTCCTTCTCCCTTTCCTAGAGCAGACCGGTGTAAAAAATCATCATAATCAACCTCATCCGTATTATCTTCAATTAAATTGGTATATATTTATGAAGTTTGGACAATCCTCTATACTACTTTTATTACTTCCTTTTATACGCTTTTAGTTTTTTAAACTGTTGCTAAATTTTGAATTCAAAATTTGGTATAACTGAATGGCAAAAGGTGGTAAGAAAGATAATCATAATCATATACTGAATTATGATAGAAGTTATTAGATTCCGTACTAATTAAGCCAAACACTTTGGGTCTATGGCCTCAACGCAAATCCTTACCACGTTTGAATGAGTCATATTCACGGTAGGCATATCAAGCTTCAAAGGCAGCCCTACTGCTGAAGCTACAGCAAACATGACATTCTTGGCAAAAAAAAAAAAAAAAATGTAGGGGAAGATGTTTCAATGAAATCCAAAGCAGAACAATAGAAGGATCATCTGTTGCACGAAATTCAGTCGTCCACTTCATTACCTTCATTAGAAAACCCAGGAGATACCACCTATTCTTAAGTCACAATCGTATGAACACTTCCTTTAAGTCGGGAAGAATCAAAATATGTTGGAATCAAGCAAGCCAAAGGAAACTGAGCCAATGAGACTTATTCTCTTGAATTCTTTTCGAATCCTCTCTAACGCTTGATGACTTTGGGCAAATTTACCCACCAATGCAAAACGCAGAGGTTTTGCAAAGGCAGCAATTTTTGACTAGGTGAAAATAATCGGAGGTTCTCTATTATGAATAGGGAGTGACTTAGCCGACTAGGAGTGAAAAGATGTGAGAGAGGGAAAAGCGATAAAAATGAGCACTTGTCTCGTGCGATTTTGTCTGGTGGATCGGTGGCGGGGTGGGTGGGAGGGTGGCTAGGGTTTTAGAGAGGGATAGTGTCGCGTCTCGAACTCGAGAATGACATGGCAACACTCCAAAAAAAAGAAATGTCGAACCCTTACATATTAAAAAATAATCAAAATATAACATTATAGTAATATTTAAAGTACATCCTTACATCGCATTTAAATCCAAAACAAAACATATATAAAACTAAACAAAAATAAAAAACAACTAGTCACTCTAGATCCTCTTCAAACCATCCTTCTAACTCATCCTTATCTAACTGAGAACCCGCAAAATGTTGAATAAGACTAGCTTTGTAAGGAAATCTGGCTTACTTAGGATTTAGCATACTATATATACATATACATTTATAAAACGTTTGTTCAAAAGAGCTTAGAAGTCAGGGTAAAATACCACTCATGGAGTTTTAGAATATCGTCCTGGTGAGTTGATCGCACTATACGAAGATCTTGCAATATCACACCAAGAAACAAGAGTGAGGGAAAGAAGAACAATGAATCTCTTAACTTTACTCAATACTGAACTGAAAAAGGCATATTTGGCATATGAATACCGAATTGGTATTGTTTATTCAGTAAAAATAATACCAAACATATCAAGGGGGAAGACCATTGCCTCAGTAGAAGAAAATCGGTGCCGGAAACAAAGCAGAGGGGACCCGACGCAGAGTGAGAAAAGCACAGCTGGCGCTGGGTGTGCCGAACAGTGTGAAACCGGCGCCGGCCGTGAGTGAGGGGGCCGGTACCAGGTGCGCTCTGAAATGTGCAAATGCTATTTTCAGAGCACCCAAAAGCCAACCCGCAACATCCAATCCCATGAACCAATCCAACCAACCCATTTATCAAGGTAAAACACCAGTTTTGCGCGCCCAAAACCATTTACACACACACACACACACATATATACACACACATACTTAAATATAACTTAATCCACGAAGATGATTCATACTTGGGGACTTTGATTTGTCTTAACTGATCAGTTTTCCAATTATTATATCCCATTAGAATAAATGTCTTACCTTATCCTAAATATTGTATCCCTTAGTGGGGCCTTATAGCTTCTAAAGTTGCAAATTCCCTACCAAACAAACCTACAAGCAATCTACATATCATGAATCATAAACCAGAATATAGTATAGAACTTAGCTTAAAAACCCATAATTTCCAATGGACATGACCATTTGTATAGAAATAACAATTAACATATCATACTCAATACTATTTTCATATAATCAAAATGCCACTTTTATAAAGAAATCAAGAAACATCATTGATTTTGAAGAAACAGTAACCAATACCAAATACAGGAAAACACAATTTCCTTACTTACTGAATTCAGTCTCTTGGAACCTCTTCCACTCAAGCCTCCAAATACTTATTTACCTTCAATTGAAACTCAAACATCACAATTAATTATCTAATCGATTTTTCTCAATTTAGAACCCTAACACTCTACCTTAATTCAAGAATAACAAGTCATAATCCTATGCTACAAATACCATAACCAACAAAAGAAAGACTAACTTACTAAAGATTTGATGCCAAAGACTCAAGCTCCTTCTCAGATTCTCCCTTCTCTTTACTCTTCTCCTCTTCTGGAATAGTTTCAAAACACAAAGTAACTGTTCAGAATATGACTGAGCCTATAATTAAGTAATTAATAAAACTCTTCTAATTAAATAATTGAAACTTAGCCCCACAACTTATAATACTAACTATTAAGCCTTATGAATCTTAACTCACTAGTTATAAGAAAAACAACAGCCCAATAAGCCTATTAAAGAAAGGAATCGTTGGGCTCACAGGTTGCTTCTAAACAAAACAATGTAATAGTCAATTAGTTAAACTTAAATGCGATCATAAATTCTGCTATGCGTGCTTACCGAGCTATTACCTTAGTCTGCCTTACCTCATATTTTAAAAGCCAGTAATTGAATTATGTTCTCCATCCAAGCATAGCTAAACTATAGAAACCAAGAAATATAACGGAAAATGAAGCTAGGGAGTTTTGAAATGGTGAGCCATGACTTATCGCAGAAACAATCAGATAGATCAACTACAAAGAATCTGATACATAGTAAATATCATTCACAGATTGAATGAGAATTTCAAAACTTTCAGTTAGTTCCTTGAGAGATGAACTCCGAATATGTTGCGAGTCTTAGTCCAGACTTTTGTGGAAAATCCTAAACTCTGCACTACGTAATCAGCGGCAACTAATTAATCCCTCAAAAGAGGCTCTTTTATGTCTTCCCATTTGTCCAGACGGTTCCTGGCTTTCTCCACCTGCAAGTTCATTAACCAACCTTTAATTTTGAAGCTAACTTTACATATGAAATTCTGTATCAAATAGATTAAAATTAATGGGAAGTAAGACCATAACCTCTTTGTTCCAGTCCGTGCGGAATGTTACCCAGAGTAAGATGAGGGTCTGTATTAGTGTTCCCGCTATCATCCCAGACCAAATACCCTACAATGAAGATGTCGGCTTCGAGTATATGTATAAGATTAAATCATACAAGACGAAAAGAAATGGGTTTGTGTTCTTATTACCTTGGCACCAAGATCGTACTTGAAACCGAGAAGACAGCCGAAAGGAATGCCAATAATGTAGTAACACCCTACGTTTACATAAGCAACAAATGCTTGCCATCCACACCCAACGGCAACACCTGATTAGAAATTGTAAATATTGACATTCTGTGGATTCAGTAATACGAAAACAAGGCCTAAATGGCATTCTATGGACCAACCAAACAAAATTCTAAAAATGTATTATAAACACCCAAAATATATCTACAATCATTCACACACAATTTGGACAAAAGATGTCTGCAGAAAGAAATTATTAATTAAGGTTGGCTCCCAATCAAATCTGGATTGAGAAATGTTTTTTCTTACAAAAAATTGAAAAGGAGGAATCTTACCTGACAAAACTGGTTGGACGCTATCGAGAATTAAAGTGACAGCCAAGAATGGACACAGGTCGGACACGGCCTTGGCCACTGTTTCACCGCCAGTGAAAGCGTAACTAATGACGTCTCTCAACAACAGCACTATTATGGACGCTATGACACCCACAATGAAAGAGACAAAGGTGACCACTACAACGGCGAAGGCAGCTGACTTGGGGTGCCCTGCTCCTAGCTCATTGCCAACCCTTACGCTATCGCATAAAATTGTTCAAGACAGTTTGTGAAACTTTCTACTGTAAGCTAAAAGTAGAATAAAAGAAGTTCTAAAAAATTAATTGAGAAAACCTTAAACTGGATTTTTATTGAAAAATTCAGGGATGACTTATGGTAAGCAAAGCAAAACAGAGACTATGCAAGAAACACTGACCTAGCAGCTGCATTGAAGCCGACTGAAACCATGAAAAGTAAAGCATTAACTCCTAAGCTGCGAAGGAGTTACAAAAGCCACATTAGCAGTTTATCAACAGACGATTATTATCTTTCTGTAGCAATATCCGAAAAGAATTAAAGCTTCAACTTTACTGTGCTGAATATAACCGTTCATTTACAATGCAAAAAGATTTTTACCATACTGCAAGAGAATCCAAGGCAAGCTCGGGGTCTTTGAGCAATCCAGAAACCAAAACTAATATCTGGCAATACCATATCTCTAAGCACAGCATCACAGCGGAACCAGCTGATAATTTCACAAACTCCCAGAGTCCAGTAAAAGCTTCCAACCTGAACCCAGTCCATGTGGTCTTGCATTTGTTACTCAGCATTATGTAGGCAAACTGAGACACAGATATGGCACACCATGACAAACTCAGAACCACTGATGCACCTATCAACCCTAGTCCAATCTTGTACACCGCAATCCAGCTCAAAAGCAAGTGAAGCAATAGCGCGGCCAATGAGATATAGGCACTGGGCTGAACAATACTCTGAGCTTGTAGAAATTTCTGTATGGGAAAGTTGATTGCATAAGCAAAAATCTGTGGAGTGAGGCCCCAAACAAAAACGGCTGCTGTTGATACTAAATTCCTGGGTTCACCAAGCAAGAGTAAGATTGGCTTTGAGAATACGTAGATTAAGATCACTGGGAGCCCAGTTAAAGTAAGAACCACCATTGCTCTCTGGAGGTACACACCGAGCATTTCATATCGGTGAGCACCATATGCTTGGCCGCACAAAGTCTCCACTGCGCTGCCCATTCCTAGCTGGAAAACAGGAATTTATATCAGGACTCACTTTTACCTATTAACACTGAACAGAGGCGTCGCCAATTGTTACCAGGTTAAACGGATTACCATGACTCCGTAGGTGAATAACTGGATGCCCTGGAGGCCAAGAGAGGCGGCAGCAAGCTCGCGATTGCCAAGATGGCCAGCGAAAATTCGAGTAGACAGGAGCATGGC
Organism: Voacanga thouarsii; assembly: GCA_026120185.1. NCBI lineage: Eukaryota > Viridiplantae > Streptophyta > Magnoliopsida > Gentianales > Apocynaceae > Voacanga > Voacanga thouarsii. The sequence goes on from JANUWF010002172.1 coordinate 3,216,051, forward strand.
GTTGTTTATCAAGTATACCACGATTGCAGGTGCTGCGAATCGAAACAGGAGTCTGAGTTCAATCCATGTGGCCTGCTGGAGACGTTTCCGGTATGGTAATTCAGAATCCGATAGCAACATTTCGAGATCAGCACTAGCTTCATTAGAGGATTTGGAGTCCACTGACGCTGTTGGCGTCCGCGCGGGCCGTAAGGTAATTTGTCGGCGTGCATCTTCAGGCTCCATTCTAGGGCTAAATTATTGCTACACAAGAACCAACATTTGTACTATTAGACAGTACTGAAGGGAATATTCTTGCAGCCGTACCTTCAGAATTTCCCCTCTACCTTCATGGTTGAATATTAAATTTTAAAATATGAAAATTAAATATGATGTTTAAATTAACTATAATTTATTTTTATATTATTTTTATATAATTGAAATTAAATATAAAAAAATATTAATAATTAAGTAAGTATTTAACATAATAAGACTTTAAATTTAAATTATTTTCAATTTATTTAAAATTTTAATACATTTTAATTAATTAAGTGAAAATAAATATATATTATAAAATATATTTAATTATTTAATATTATCGGTCATCAAATGTATGTAATAAAATAAAATTTTAATTAATTAATTTTAAATATTTAATTAAATTACCTCATAATCAACGAAGGATTAGGACAATACATACTGTTTGGGGGTGTTCATTAAACAATCAAATGCAAATTTGTTGAAAACTTATTACTTTATGAGTTTTGATCCCTCGCTGTCGAGAAGCATCTGGAAATTCCTTTACTTTGTGAAAATTCTAACATAGATTGAATCCACGTAAACTATATATATTAAAAAGTTATATTTTATAGAGTATAATTCTTCAATACATATAATCTATAAATTTATAGTTTATGTAAAAATTTTCCTTTACTTGACCCTTTAAAGGAAGAAATTTTTATATGATCTAATACAAGTGAATCACATACTTTAAAAATTATACTTTTTTAAAAGATACAACTTACACGATATGTGATACAAATATTTAAAATTAATTTATAATTTACATAGATCAGACACATATAAAATTTTTTCTCTCCAAAGTACTTTTGCTTTCTTGTCCTTCGTTGCGTCAGAATGGCTTTTCTTTTGTAATTCTTGTTGTACTCTGCATTGCTATTTCATTATTAAGTTTTTTTTTTTTTTTGGGTGATCTGTTTTCTTTGCTTATTTGTTCTTAAGCCGATGAAAAAAAAATTATATATATCACAGAAATTGTTGTTGCCTCAATTGAAAATAAGTAAGGTTTAGTGTGTAAATGCATCATACATGTTTGTAAATTCTTTTAATGAAATGATATCGTTTTATGGCATTTTGTGTATGAGATTGTGTTTTATGTACTTAAATTGTCACAAAAACCTGAATTCGCGTGAGGCCATTTTAGCATATATTAATTAATTTGGATCAAGTAAAATACTGCTGCGTATTTTTTGTTCTACCCTGGTATTTATTCAAAAAAAAAAACCAAATATTTGAAAAAAGTTTTAAAAAGTGAAATTAAAAAAAATATGTCACCTTTATATGGTGAAAACGTGGGTAAGCTAGGGGGAATAATTTTACAGTCCTTTTGTCTATTTTTGTGATAATTTTAGGTGGCCGGCAAGGTTGATTGTTACGGAAAAAAAAACGATAATAATAAAAAGAATTAAAAATTAAAAAAATCAAAAGATATCTAAGATTATTTAATCGATGTAACCAACATTTATGAATAGAAGAGAGATTTTTTATTTTTATTTGGAGAATTATTACAGAAAAGATTAATATTATAAGAATTTAAATTACATATTTATAAGAAATACATATTATAATACGAGGTTTCACCTCCTGTCCAAATCCTCTGCTACCACCACCGACCTCAAAAAATTTTCTTTCTAAATCATATTTCTAAAATTTTAAATTGGATCATCAATTCAATCGGCACAATAATTCAAAATAACTAACACTGATGTTGTAGTCTTGGGACGAAGAGCATGATGCAATTTCTGGTAATATTGCAAATTGAGGAAAGAGAGATCACGATAGTGCCTCAAATATATTTCTAGAGTTGCGAAATCTATCTGCTCATTAATGTACTCCCAACTGCACTTTATTTTTATTTTTTTAACTAAGTAAGATTATTCATTCATAAAATAATTATAAAAAATATGTTATACTCGAGTAGGTATATTATAATACATAGAAAATGAAATAAATAAACAACAATCTCCCTCTCAACTTTATTAATTAATCTAAATGTGTATTCTAATTGTGAAGAGGGGAGTGATTTGTCTTTATAAATTTTTTATGCCTTTTTTGTTTTTTAAATATTTTTATAAGTTTTTAATTAATGATTTAGATTTAATGGAAGATATTTATTTTTTTATGAATGATGATTCAAATCTCATCAAATTTTTAAGATAATTTTGTAGACAATCAAAATTTATTTGGTCGTTATATCTAATTTTGTCATTTTACAATATTTTTAATTTTATTTTAAAAATTTTCCTTCTTAAAATTTGTAACTATTGGCTTCCTTCTTGACTCCTATAACTTTTCGTGCTCACATTTGTAACTGTTTAATAATAGTGTCATCATATCACACTGTTGAATATGTGAAGCAGTGTAGCTTTTCAGGGTTTAGAGCAACTGATCAGGTTTTAATTGGAGTTGATCATGTAAAACTCAAAGATGTACCGAAACATCTCCAGGGGTAGTGGTGGTGTTTTGTTTGTGAAGAAATCTGTTACTTTCAGATGAAGGAATGGAGGCATCCTTGATTAATAGTTTGAAACCTTTTGTCGAACTATCTGGAAGTGAAACATGTAATTGGTTTCTTGGATTCTCCCCCACATTTGAAACTTGTGATTTTCATTTTAGAACTATCGAACTCTGAATACCACTTCATGGATGATAGATAGTCATAGTTATCTTTTTGAATGGTTTATATGCTTATTTCTTCTTTTTCTGGTATGACTAGGGGAGATAGTAGGCATTAGTTTACATCTCAACACTATTGTTAAAACATGCTTATTGTGGTGACTAGAATGGTGATTTAGTTATAAATAGTGGTTAGCATACCTTTATGTGGATTCTATTAGTTCATTGATTTCCTTTGTTTTTTTTTTTTTTTTGTTGCCAAATATTGAAATGACTAATTAAGTTATAGATTGGCTGAATTATCTAATAAAAAATTCTTCTTCTTATAGCATTCCTGGTCGTTGTGAGTCCTTTTGGAAGGAACTTGATTATGTCAAGCATATGTGGAAAAACAGGCATGAATTGAAGGTCAATGATGCAGGCATTGCTGCTTTGTTTGGCCTAGAATGTTTTGCATGGTACTGTGCTGGTGAGATTGTCGGAAGGGGTAAATTATTGTTCTGTCTTTCTTGTCAAGTTCTTATTATAAATTCAGAAAGAATAATAATTTTTTTTTTACAGGAGGTGGTATTTTATGAAGATGGTGAGCCTATAATTGACGGAAGGTGAGATGACATTGAACTTCTAATTGTAATACTCTTATGCTTTTGTCTTAGGTTGATTGTTCTAATGAATATAATATTTTTGGACAGTTTTGCATCCATACTGCACCCCATGAGCACTTCAGGATGGAAGACAATGATCTCCATACAACTATTACTATAACCCTAATAATTGTAATTTGCTTTATTACAGATTTATTGTGCACAATCTTCATTTTGTGCCCAAATATCACACATGGGGTAATGAAGATGTAGAAAAGGGGTCCCATAAAATTTTCAACTTAGAATAATAAACTCAAGCACGTATTTACATGTTGTTTTATCCATTGGCCGTGTATTCCTCTTGATTTTCTTTCATAACCTCTTCTTTCATGACTTGTAGAGGTCCTCATTTATTTGATTTCTTGAATTACCGGGGCAAGCTCTTGTTGGCTTTGAGAAAACCATCAAGCACCTTGATGACCATTTAGTCGACATTGGTGAGTGTAACCTATATGTTGTTGGGGATGAATTGCTAGCTAATGCTGCTCCTTATTTACCAGTAAAACAATAGACTAACATGTTATGTGATGTTCATCCCACTCAGGGAATCACAAAGTCCAAGGAAGTGAGGAAGTTTAAAGGTGAAGGAATGCCAATACATTTTGGCAACAAAAAAGGTGATTTGTATGTCACGTTTGAGGTTTTATTCCCAACTTCAGTATCTGAGGACCAAAAGACAAAGATGAAGGCAGTTTCAGATATAGGAATTCATATTTAGAGAGGCATCTTTATTATGCTCATTTTCTTGTAACATAAGGCTTTCATGTGTAGATTATGGCATTCTTTGGCGCTTTCACTAGAGGAGTACTATGTTGGCCAGACTATGCCACAAGTGGTAGAAGTTGAAGTTGTCTAATTAAAATTGTTGTATAGAGACAATTGAAAATTTATAGAGAAGTATGTTAGTTCTAACTGTCTGATTTCCTTGCTCTTTTTCTGTGTAGTTTTGGGGTGAATGGGTTGAAGAGTACCTATTTCATCCCCTAAGTTGCTTTGTATGACAGAGTCATCTTACTATTTTGTTGTGTTCTTTGATGTATCTGTCTTTTGGATTATTTGCAAGAAACAAAGTCCTTGTTTGAAGATGTTTGTTTTCTTGAACAAAGCCCTTTTCAATTAAAGAGAAATCAAGAACAAACAAAATATATACAGTTTTGGTAAAAATACAAACATTATATATATATATATATATATATATATAGAGAGAGAGAGAGAGAGAGAGAGAGAGAGAGAGAGAGAGAGAGAGAGAGAGAGAGACATTTTTTAACACTATAGGCAAAAGCTCCATGCATAGCGTGGACACATCAACTAGTGTACTCCCAAATACACAATCACTACAAGAAAAAATCAAATTAGTAACGGATTTTTGCGACGGCCTAGGCCGTCACTAATTTGCGACAGAACAGTAACAGAAACAAAAATTTTGAAAATAAATTATTTTTTTAAAATTTCCGTCGGTAATTGTGACGGATTTGCGACGGATTTCTAAAATTAAAAAATAAATTAATTTTCTTAAAATTCCAAAAAAAAATCCGTCGCAATTGCTACGGATTTGTGACGGATTTCTAAAATTAAAAAATAAATTAATTTTCTTAAAATTAAAAAAAATCCGTCGCAAATAAATCCGTAGCAAATTTGCGACGGATTTTTAAAATTAAAAAATAAATTAATTTTCTTAAAATTTTAAAAAAAAAACCGTCGCAAATCCGTAGCAATTTTGCGACGGAAAAAAATCCGTCGCAATTTTGCAACGGATTTGCGACGGATTTCTAAAAATAAAAAATAAATTTATTTTCTTAAAATTAAAAAAAAAATCCGTCGCAATTTTGCGACTGATTTCTAAAATTAAAAAATAAATTAATTTTCTTAAAATTCCAAAAAAAAAAATCCATCGCAAATCCGTAGAATTTTGCGATGGAAAAAAAATCCGTTGCAATTTTGCTACGGATTTGCGACGGATTTATAAAAATAAAAAATAAATTAATTTTCTTAAAATTAAAAAAAAAATCCGTCGCAAATCCGTAGCAATTTTGCTACGGATTTGCGACGGAAATAAATCCGTAGCAATTTTGCGATGGATTTCTAAAATTAAAAAATAAATTAATTTTCTTAACATTTAAAAAAAAATCCGTCGCAAATCCGTAGCAATTTTGCGACGGATTTGCGACAGAAAAAAATCCGTCGCAATTTTGCTATGGATTTGAGACGGATTTCTAAAAATAAAAAATAAATTAATTTTCTTAAAATTAAAAAAAAAATCCGTTGCAAATCCGTAGCAATTTTGCGACGGATTTCTAAAATTAAAAAATAAATTAATTTTCTTAAAATTCCAAAAAAAATCCGTTGCTAATCCGTAGCAAAATTGCTACGGATTAGCGACGGAAATAAATCTGTTGCAATTTTGCTACGGATTTGCGACGGATTTTTAAAATTAAAAAATAAATTAATTTTCTTAAAATTCAAAAAAAAATCCGTCGCAAATCCGTAGCAATTTTGCTACGGATTTTTAAAATTAAAAAATAAATTAATTTTCTTAAAATTAAAAAAAATCCGTTGCAAATCCGTCACAATTTTGCGATGGATTAGCGACGGAAATAAAGCCGTCACAATTTTACTACGGATTTGCGACGGATTTCTAAAAATAAAAAATAAATTAATTTGTTACAATTTGAAACGGATTTGTGTTGGATATATATTAATATATTAATATATTAATATAGAATTTTTATATACATATAAATATGTTAATATATTTTTTAATATAAAAATAAATAAATAAACATACATATATACATATTTATTTATGTTAGTATGTGTGTCTATATATCTATATATATGTTATAATACTTTTAAAATATATTAATATATATATATATATATATATATACATACATATTTATAAATACATATATATTTGTATATATATATATATATATATATAATGTATGTCTACATATATATATACATACATTATATATATATATGCAACACAACACACACAAAATGTGTGTGTCTATATATATATATATATACATACATACATACATACATACATACATACATACATTTGTTATTAAATATATATACATTAATAGCAACAGACGCATATATGTCATATTTTTACATATATACATACATATATATATTTAATATATATACTTAATAATATCATATCTATATTATATATATATATATATATATAAATATTTCAACTTACTAATATCTTTTTGCGTATTCTACTATTTCAAGACACACACATACTATATCATATGTATATATAAATAATCAAACATTAAATTTTTTTGGGTGAATTTTTTAGATTAGCGACGGATCAGGGTTTATGAAACCCTGATCCGTCGCAAATCCGTAGCAATTTTGCGACGGAAATAAATCCGTAGCAATTTTGCGACGGATTTCTAAAATTAAAAAATAAATTAATTTTCCTAAAATTCCAAAAAAAAAAATCATGTCGCAAATCCGTAGCAAGTTTGCTACGGATTTTTAAAATTAAAAAATAAATTAATTTTCTTAAAATTAAAAAAAAAATCCGTTGCAAATCCGTAGCAATTTTGCTGCTACGGATTTGCGACGGATTTTTAAAATTAAAAAATAAATTAATTTTCTTAAAATTAAAAAAAAAATTCATTGCAAATCCGTCACAATTTTGCGATGGATTAGCGACGGAAATAAAGCCATCGCAATTTTGCTACGGATTTCTAAAAATAAAAAATAAATTAATTTGTTACAATTTGAAACGGATTTGTGTTGGATATATATTAATATATTAATATAGAATTTTTATATACATATAAATATGTTAATATATTTTTTAATATAAAAATAAATAAATATACATACATATATACATATTTATTTATGTTAGTATGTGTGTATATATATCTATATATATGTTATAATACTTTTAAAATATATTAATATATATATATATATATATATACATACATATTTATAAATACATATATATTTGTATATATATATATATATATATATAATGTATGTCTACATATATATATACATACATTATATATATATGCAACACAACACACACAAAATGTGTGTCTATAAATAAATATACATACATACATACATACATACATACATACATACATACATACATACATACATACATACATACATACATACATACATACATACATACATACATACATACATACGTACGTACGTACGTACATACATACATACATACATACATACATTTGTTATTAAATATATATACATTAATAGTAACAGACGCATCATATTCTTACATATATACATACATATATATATATTTTTAATATATATACTTAATAATATCATATCTATATTATATATATATAAATATTTCAACTTACTAATATCTTTTTGCGTATTCTACTATTTCAAGACACATACATACTATATCATATGTATATATAAATAATCAAACATTAAATTTTTTTGGGTGAATTTTTTAGATTAGCGACGGATCAGGGTTTATGAAACCCTGATCCGTCGCAAATTCGTAGCAATTTTGCGACGGATTTCTAAAATTAAAAAATAAATTAATTTTCCTAAAATTCCAAAAAAAAAAATCAGTCGCAAATCCGTAGCAATTTTGCGACGGAAAAAAAATCCGTCGCAATTTTGCTACGGATTTGCGACAGATTTCTATAAAAAAAATAAATTATTTTTGTTAAAATTAAAAAAAAATCCGTAGCAATTTTGCTACGGATTTGCGACGGATTTTTAAAATTAAAAAATAAATTAATTTTCTTAAAATTTTAAAAAAAATCCGTCGCAAATCCGTAGCAATTTTGTGACGGATTTGCGACTGAAAAAAATCCGTCGCAATTTTGCTACGGATTTGCGACGGATTTCTAAAAATAAAAAATAAATTAATTTTCTTAAAATTAAAAAAAAATTCGTCGCAAATCCGTAGCAATTTTGCTACGGATTTGCGACGGAAATAAATCCGTAGCAATTTTGCGACGGATTTCTAAAATTAAAAAATAAATTAATTTTCTTAAAATTTTAAAAAAAATCCGTCGCAAATCCGTAGCAATTTTGCGACGGATTTGCGACGGAAAAAAATCCGTCGCAATTTTGCTACGGATTTGCGACGAATTTCTAAAAATAAAAAATAAATTAATTTTCTTAAAATTAAAAAAAAAATCCGTCAGAAATAAATCCGTAGCAATTTTGTGACGGATTTGCGACGGATTTCTAAAATTAAAAAATAAATTAATTTTCTTAAAATTCCAAAAAAAAAAATCCGTCGCAGATTCGTCACAAAGCCCTAGCATATCCGTCGCTAATTCAGAAAAAAAAAATTACTATATAATTAACATATAGCACAATATATCACAAGAACTTCAATAGCTTAGTGGTGGAATGTGTGTTCACCCACATTAAGGACGCGAGTTCGAGTCCCAAGTCCGACATAATCTCATAATATTCTTGGCGGGTTGGGTTGTGGATCGGGTTCTCAGCAGGCCGGGTCGGGCCGATGAACGGGCGGGCCGAGTAGCTAATTAATTAATTTTTTTTAATAAAAATTTTTGGCCGTCACAAATCCGTCGCAAAAATTATTTAATTTTTCAAATAATTTTTTTTCGCTACCGCAAATTAAATTAATTATTTTTAAAAAATAATTTTTTTGCCGTCGCAAATCCGTTGCAAAAATTAATTAATTTTTGAATAATTTTTTTCGCTACCGCAAATTAAATTAATTAATTTTTAAAAATAATTTTTTTTAATAATTTTTTTTTCGCTATCGCAAATTAAATTAATTAATTTTTTAAAAATAATTTTTTTCCCGTCGCAAATCGTCGCTAAATTATTTTAATTTTTGTAAATAAAAAAATTTTTTACCGTCGCAAAATTAATTAATTTTTTAAATAAATTTTTTTTCTACCGTAAATTAAATTAATTAATTTTTAAAAATAATTTTTTTTCGTCGCAAATCCGTTGCAAAAATTAATTAATTTTTTCAAAATTTAAAAATTTTTTGATTAATTTTTTTTAAAATAAAAGTTTTTGACCGTCGCAAATCCGTCGCTATTTGCGACGGATTTTCTTTCCGTCGCAAATAGCGACCCTCTTTTCAGCGACGGACTTAATCCGTCGCTAAACATGTTTGCGATGGATTTGGCCGTCGCTAATTTTGTTTTTTCTTGTAGTGAACGATTTGTTGGCCATTCTGCTTATGAATGCATGGGTTTAGTCTCCTCATTTATTGAGCAGAAAAAATGAAAAAAAATAAAAAACTGCATATGTGGAGTACTAAATAATTAAAGGTCATTGTATCGTCTGGAAATTGAGTAGTTGTAACATATTCAATAAATTTTCCGTACAGGAATTTAAAAAAGAATATTTTATCGTGTTACAATAAAGATATAAATAAAAAATAAATGTATTTTTTACATTTTAAAACAATCCAAAATTAATCATGCACGATAAACTTATAATCTCCCACTTGCTTTCACAATGGGTCCAATGATGTTGATATTAATTATAGTTTATCAGAGCATTGCCTCCGTAGTGGAGCGATTGGATCGAATGTCTTACAAAAGTTGTTGATTAACATTGGCATGTGGAAACAACAAATGCTAATATTTGTTTTTTTTTTGCTCGATAATAATTTAACCATGCATTTCAGTAGAAAAAGAAGAAGAGATAACCTCCTCCTCGCACAGTACAGGACTCAATTGGAGGACCGAAGAAGTATCATTCCAATAAGATTGTTAAGATCAGAGGGGAACAGAGGAAAATAGTTTACTGTAATATTGTTCAAAAGCTTGACCAATATCATTCCAATTTGTCTACCATTCCAATTAGATGGTTTGGACCATCTAATTAATTACTCCCTACAAAGATTACAATTTTATATTTATAGCGGCCCTAGTTACGATTCGTACATGAGGTTTGCAGTCACCTTTGCTGGCAGTGGACGTGGCTCATTACTTCAGAAAGTGTATTTGAAGGACTTCCTCTTTACTGTTACCCTTCAAAGTACTTTTGCTTTCTTGGATTGAGAAAGTCTCGAAGGTGAACCTCCCTCACCCAAGCATCGAGGTCTCACGCCCAGGTGAGATAGAAATCGGGATGTGCATCAACGATAGGTACTCGAGGAAATGACCAACGAATTCAACTTAAAAAAGAGTTAAACCCGTCCGTGACGTGGCCAACCCATTACAGGTATGTCACTTCAGACCTTGTCAACTGGCCTATACCTCGGGGGTAGTACTTTTGCTTTCTTTTTCTCAGTTGTGTCAAAATGGCTTTTCTTTTGTGATTCGTACTCTGCATTGCCATTTCATTATTATTTTTTGGAGGGGGTTCTGTTTTCTTTGTTTATTTATTACTCCTTTCATCCCTATTCATCTATTACAACTAACTATTATTTTCGTAAGATAGTAATTCAGTTGATTAGATATATTTTATATAAAATAATTTTTTAAATTTTAATTCATATTTCTTCTCTTAATATGCAATAAATAATACCGTCATAATTTTTATCTACATATAATGATAACTATCACATTCACCTCTCTTTAGGATGGAGTGAGTATATTATTTTCGTAAGATAGTAATTCAATTGATTAGATATATTTTATATAGAATAATTTTTTAAATTTTAATTCATATTTCTTCTCTTAGTATGTAATAAATAATACCGAGGCCCAAGCATTCTTACTGGAGCTCTAATATCAAATGTTACGTTTCGTGCTCGCGAACTCGGGAGCACGACTATGAGTCTGATAGCACTTACGCTCAACTACTTAATCGCCCTCCTCGTTAAGCTAAAATGATTATCCCAAGTTAATAATGGATATTTAGATCAATCCTTTTAAATATTTATCTATTTATTAATATTTTTTATATTTAATTTAAATTACATAAAAAATAATATAAAAATAAATTATAATTAATTTAAATATCATATTTAATTTTCATTTTTTAAAATTTAATATTCAACCATGAAGGTAAAGGTGAAATTCTGAAGGTAAGGCTGCAAGCATATTCCCTTCAATATTGTCTAATAGTACAAATGTTGGTTCTTGTGTAGCAATAATTTAGCCCTAGAATGGAGTCTGAAGATGCACGCCGACAAATTACCTTACGGCCCGCGCGGACGCCAACAGCGTCAGTGGACTCCAAATCCGCCAATGAAGCTAGAGCTGATCTCGAAATGTTGCTATCGGATTCTGAATTACCATACCGGAAACGTCTCCAGCAGGCCACATGGATTGAACTCAGACTCCTGTTTCGATTCGCAGCACCTGCAATCGTGGTATATATACTTGATAAACAACGCCATGCTCCAGTCTACTCGAATTTTCGCTGGCCATCTTGGCAATCGCGAGCTTGCTGCCGCCTCTCTTGGCCTCCAGGGCATCCAGTTATTCACCTACGGAGTCATGGTAAACCGTTTAACCCGGTAACAATTGGCGACGCCTCTGTTCAGTGTTAATAGGTAAAAGTGAGTCCTGATATAAATTCCTGTTTTCCAGCTAGGAATGGGCAGCGCAGTGGAGACTTTGTGCGGCCAAGCATATGGTGCTCACCGATATGAAATGCTCGGTGTGTACCTCCAGAGAGCAATGGTGGTTCTTACTTTAACTGGGCTCCCAATGATCTTAATCTACGTATTCTCAAAGCCAATCTTACTCTTGCTTGGTGAACCCAGGAATTTAGTATCAACAGCAGCCGTTTTTGTTTGGGGCCTCATTCCACAGATTTTTGCTTATGCAATCAACTTTCCCATACAGAAATTTCTACAAGCTCAGAGTATTGTTCAGCCCAGTGCCTATATCTCATTGGCCGCGCTATTGCTTCACTTGCTTTTGAGCTGGACTGCGGTGTACAAGATTGGACTAGGGTTGATAGGTGCATCAGTGGTTCTGAGTTTGTCATGGTGTGCCATATCTGTGTCTCAGTTTGCCTACATAATGCTGAGTAACAAATGTAAGACCACATGGACTGGGTTCAGGTTGGAAGCTTTTACTGGACTCTGGGAGTTTGTGAAATTATCAGCTGGTTCCGCTGTGATGCTGTGCTTAGAGATATGGTATTTCCAGATTTTAGTTTTGGTTTCTGGATTGCTCAAGGACCCCGAGCTTGCCTTGGATTCTCTTGCAGTATGGTAAAAATCTTTTTGCATTGTAAATGAACGGTTATATTCAGCACAGTAAAGTTGAAGCTTTAATTCTTTTCGGATATTGCTACATAAAGATAATAATCGTTGGTTGATAAACTGCTAATATGGCTTTTGTAACTCCTTCGCAGCTTGGGAGTTAATGCTTTACTGTTCATGGTTTCAGTCGGCTTCAATGCAGCTGCTAGGTCAGTGTTTCTTGCATAGTCTCTGTTTTGCTTTGCTTATCATAAGTCATCTCTGAAATTTTCAATAAAAATCCAGCTTAAGGTTTTCTCAATTAATTTTTTAGAACTTCTTTTATTCTACTTTTAGTTTATAGTAGAAAGTTTCACATACTGTCTTGAACAATTTTATGCGATAGCGTAAGGGTTGGCAATGAGCTAGGAGCAGGGCACCCCAAGTCAGCTGCCTTCGCCGTTGTAGTGGTCACCTTTGTCTCTTTCATTGTGGGTGTCATAGCGTCCATAATAGTGCTGTTGTTGAGAGACGTCATTAGTTACGCTTTCACTGGCGGTGAAACAGTGGCCAAGGCCGTGTCCGACCTGTGTCCATTCTTGGCTGTCACTTTAATTCTCGATAGCGTCCAACCAGTTTTGTCAGGTAAAATTCCTCCTTTTCAATTTTTTGTAAGAAAAAACATTTCTCAATCCAGATTTGATTGGGAGCCAACCTTAATTAATAATTTCTTACTGCAGACATCTTTTGTCCAAATTGTGTGTGAATGATTGTAGATATATTTTGGGTGTTTATAATACATTTTGAGAATTTTGTTTGGTTGATCCATAGAATGCCATTTAGGCCTTGTTTTCGTATTACTGAATCCACAGAATGTCAATATTTACAATTTCTAATCAGGTGTTGCCGTTGGGTGTGGATGGTAAGCATTTGTTGCTTATGTAAACGTAGGCTGTTACTACATTATTGGCATTCCTTTCGGCTGTCTTCTCGGTTTCAAGTACGATCTTGGTGCCAAGGTAATAAGAACACAAACCCATTTCTTTTTGTCTTGTATGATTTAATCTTGTACATATACTCGAAGCTGACATCTTCATTGTAGGGTATTTGGTCTGGGATGATAGCGGGAACACTAATACAGACCCTCATCTTACTCTGGGTAACATTCCGCACGGACTGGAACAAAGAGGTTATGGTAATCTATTTAATACAGAGTTTCACATGTAAAGTTAGCTTCAAAATTAAAGGTTTGTTAATGAACTTGCAGGTGGAGAAAGCCAGGAACCGTCTGGACAAATGGGAAGAGACAAAAGAGCCTCTTTTGAAGGATTAATTAGTTGCCGCTAATTACGTAGTGCAGAGTTTAGGATGTTCCACAAAGTCTGGACTAAGACTCGCAACATATTCAGAGTTATCTCTCAAGGAACTAACTGAAAGTTTTGAAATTCTCATTCAATCTGTGAATGATATTTACTGTATCAGATTCTTGTAGTTGATCTATCTGATTGTTTCTGCGATAAGTCATGGCTCACCATTTCAAAACTCTCTAGCTTCATTTTCCGTTATATTTCTTGGTTTCTCTAGTTTAGCTAAGCTTGGATGGAGAACATAATTCAATTACTGGCTTTTAAAATATGAGGTAAGGCAATCTAAGGTAATAGCTCGGTAAGCATGCATAGCAGAATTTACGATCGCATTTAAGTTTAACTAATTTGCTATTACATTGTTTTGTTTGGAAGCTATCTGTGAGCCCAACGATTCCTTCCTTTAATAGACTTATTGGGCTGTTGTTTTTCTTAGAATTAGTGAGTTATGATCCATAAGGCTTAATAGTTAGTATTATAAGTTGTGGGGCTAAGTTGCAATTATTTAGTTAGGAGTCTTTTATTAATTACTTAATTATAGGCTCAGTCATATCCTGAATAGTTACTTTGTGTTCGGAAGCTATTCCAGAAGAGGAGAAGAGTAAGAGAATTTGAGGAGGGGTTTGAGCCTTTGGCATCAAATCTTAGTAAGTTAGACTTTCTTTTGTTGGTTATAGTATTTGTTGGTTAATTGTGCTGTTTGAGTTTCAATTGAAGGTGATAAGTATTTGGAGGCTTGAGTGGAAGCTTTAGGAGGTTCCAAGAGACTGAATTCAATAGGTAGGGAAATTGGATTTTCCTGTATTTAGTACTGGTTACTGTTTTCTTCAAAATCAATGGCGTCTCTTGATTTCTTTATGAAAGTAGTATTTTGATTATATGATAATGGTATTGAGTATGATATATTAATTGTTATTTTTGTACAAATGGTCGTGTCCATTGGAAATTATGGGTTTTTAAACTAAGTTCTATGCTATGTTTTGGTTTATGATTCATGATATGCTGATTGCTTATGAGTTTGCTTTGGTAGGAAATTCTCAATTTTATAAGTTATAAGGCCCTACTAGAGGGATATAATACCTAGGATAAGCGAATGTCCTTCTTCCAATGGGATATAATAATTGGAAGACTAATCAGTTAAGTCAAATCAAAGTTTCCACGTATGAATCATCTTTGTGGATTAAGTTATGTTTAAGTGTGTGTGTGTGTGTGTGTGTGTAAATAGTTTTTGCGTGCAAAATTGGTGTTTTTCCTTGATAAAGGGGTTGGTTGGATTGGTTCATGGGATTAGATATTGCAGGTTGGTTTTTGGGTGTTCTGAAAATTGCGTTCGTGCATTTCAGAGCGCACCTGGCGCGCCCCCCCTCTCTCAAGGCCGATGCCGACTTCGCATTGTACGGCGCACCGGCACCGGCTGTGCTTTCCCCACTCCTCATCAGGTCCCCTCTGCTTTGTTTCTGGCACCAATTTTCTTCTACTGAGACGATAGTCTTCCCCCTTGATTTGTTTGTCATTATTTTCACTGAATAAATAACATCAATTCAGTATTCATATGGCAGATATGTCTCATTCGGTTCAGTGTTGAGTAAAGTTAGGAGATTTATTATTCCTCTTTCCCTCCCTCTTATTTCTTGGTGTGATATTTCGAGATCTTTATATAATGCGACCAACTCACCAATAAGATATTTTAGAACCCCATGAGTAGTGTTTTACCCTAATTTCTAAGTTTTTTTAAACAAACATTTTATAAATGTATATATATATGTAGCATACTCAATCCTAAGTTCGTCAGATTTCCTTACTGAGCTAGTGAGCTCATTCCTTATTCAACATTTTGCAGGTTCTCAATTAGATGAGGATAAGTTAGAAGAATGGTTTGAAGAGGATTTAAAGTGACTAGTTGTTTTTCATTTTTATTCAGTTTTATGTTTGTTTTGTTTTGGATTTAAAGACGATGTAAGAATGTACTATAAGTATTACTAGAATGTTATGTTTTGACTATTTATGGTATGTAAGAGTTCGATATTTTCTTTTTAAGGTGTTGTCATATCATCCTCGAATTTGGAACGTGACAGTACCCCTCTCTAAAACCCTAGCCACCCTCGCACTCACTTGGCCGCCGATCCACCAAACAAAATCGCATGAGACTAAGTGCTCATTTTCATCGCTTTTTCCCTCTCTCGCATATTTTTACTCCCAGTCGACTAAGTCACTCACTATTCATAAGAGAGAACCTCCGATTATTTTCACCTAGTTAAAAATTGCTGCCTTTTCAAAACCTCTGCGTTTTGCATTGGTGGGTAAATTGCCCTAAGTCATCCAGCGTTAGAGAGGATTCAAAAAGAATTCAAGATAATAAGTCTCAATGGCTCAGTTTCCATTGGCTTGCTTGATTCCAACATATTTTGATTCATCCTGACTTAAAGGAACTGTTCATACGATTATGACTTAATAATTAAATAATTAAAGGTCATTGTATTGTCTGGAAATTGAGTAGTTGTAACATATTCAATAAATTTATCATGCTCCGATAAATATATTTTTTACATTTTAAAACAATCTAAAATAAATCATGCATGATAAACTTATAATCTCCCACTTGCTTTCACAATGGGTCCAATGATATTGATATTAATTATAGTTTATCGGAGCATTGCCTCCGTAGTGGAGTGATTGGATCGGATGTCTTACAAAAGTTGTTGATTAAAATTGGCATGAGGAAACAACAAATGCTAGTATTTTTTTTTTTTTTTTGGCTAGATAATGATTTAGCCTTGTATTTCAGTAGAAAAATTAGAAGAGACAACCTCCTCGCACAGTACAGGACTCGATTGGGGGACCGAAGAAGTATCCTCATGATCATATGAAATAGCAGGGGGAAGGAGGGAAGGGGGAATGTAACCAAAATAATTGTGAAATTTTGCCCATTTTGCGATTTCATGTGCATATACATTCCCAGACCAGGGGACATAAACAAACGTCTAGTTGTCTCTACCATTAAGCAATGTCTTCACAGCATCTGTGGATCTTTTGCCAACCTATTCCTCGGCTGAGTGAACACCAATAATCACTCATATGACATTTAGAGAATCACCTTCAAAGTTGACTTTAGAGATGTCGGCCACATCCGCGATCAAAATAGCATAGAGGGCAGCAAGAGCTTCAGCAGCAAAAGCATCACTAGCAAAATCTTTTCCAGCCCAGGCCCAAAGAAGTTGACTCAAGTGATCACGGAAAACATAGGTCGAAATCGCAATCCCATCCTGAAAAGCAGTATCAATTTTGACTTTGACAAAAGGGGAGGGAAGAGCCAGCAAGGTCCGAGGTAGATAGAGGGCCCGCTTCTTCTAGTCCCGACTGATACTAGCATTCCAATAAACCTTAGATGTCCTGGCAATCTGGGTAGAGAGCACCTTCCATTGTTGTGAATCCTTCTCTGCACACAATTGATTTCTATATTTCCACACATACTCCATCAGCACCACAATATAGTTAAGAAACTCTCATTTTTTCTCAAATGTAAAAGGGAAATTGTTATCCAAATTCAGCAGTTCTATTACCTAATCGTTCACTTTCCAGGTGGAGAAGTTTTCAACTCTAAATTGCCATTGTGAATGCCACCATAAACATTTAGTGAGTGAACATTGTAGGAAGATATGCTCCATACTTTTTGTAGTAGACTGACAAATACAACATGATTGATCAGTCAAATCCAGCACCCGTGCTAATCTAGCCTTTGAAGGCAATAAATGGGGAACTACTCGCCATAAAAAATACTTATAACGATTATGAAGACTGGAAGACCACAGAGATTTTCACATACTGTAGGGGAGAGAAGGAGTGGGTGATAAAGGGGTCACAGGAGAGACAGAGGAGGGGCGGGGGGTATTGTTTTACCTCCACTGATGAATAATTCTGTAAGCTGACTTGACAGAAAATCTCCCTGACTTGGAGGGAGTCCACACTAGTGAGTCGGGTTCTCCATTTTGAGGAATATTAATTTTCATGATCTCCCGTACAATATTAGGTGAAAACAAATTGGAGATGAGATCATAGTTCCATGAAAAGTGGTCAGGAAGAATAAGATATCAAACCAAATTCAGGTGTTGTTGAGCAATAGGAATTAGGGGAGGACGATAATTTGGAATACCTGGGATCCACAGATCCTCCCAAATATTCACCATCAAATCATGACCAATTCGATAAAATAATTCTGCTAGCAATACCCCTTTACATTTCCAAATACCTTTCCAAATCCAGGAAGAACCACTAGGGCATCGGTCTAAGTCCACTAGTTGTCGGCCTTGAAGATATTTAGATCGAATTAGATTTATCCAAGGACGATGAGGCTCAGTAGATAGTTGCCAGGATAATTTTGAGAGCAAAGCCAAATTATTGCCTGAAGATTTTCGAAATCCCAGACCACCATTGGATTTAGGCATGCAAATAGATTCCCAAGATTTAAGGTATAAATGCCGACCTGAGTTTTCTTTATATCCCCACCAAAAATCCCGCCATTAAAGCATCCAATTTGCTATAGATGTAAGATGGAAGCATAAAACTCTGCATGACATGAATAGGGAATGCTTGTGCAACATTTTTAATTAACACTGAACGACCAACCTATGATAGAGTGTTGATTTTTCAACCACTAATCTTTTGTCGGAGTCGTTCTACTAGGCCTTGAAATACCACCTTCTTCGAAGATTCCTTATAGAAAGGCGCTCCCAGATAAGTACTATTATGAGCATATTCAGACATGTGAAGAATAGAGCGGAGTGAAAATTTAAGAGAGGGCTGCACATTTCTGCTGAAGTGGATCACTGATTTAGCAAAATTAATTGTTAATCTGGACCAACTACAATACATATCCAACAGGTTCTGTATTACCTGAGCCTCAGTTGTTGACGTTCTACAAAACAGGATCAAGTCATCTGCATACATAAGATAGGAGATATAAGGACAGTTTCGACCAATTTTAACGCCATGAAAAAGATGATTGGACTCAACAATAGTGATCAATCTAGATAGCAGATCAAAACACAAAACAAATAGTGATGGAGATAATGGATCCTCTTGTCGAAGACCTCTTAAGCCCTTGAAGAAACCATAAGGAGAACCATTGATCAGTATTGAAAATGAGGGTGAAGATATACACTAAAAAACGAGGTTTGTAAATCTATTTGTAAAACCATGACATTAGAAAATCCTAATGAGGAGAGTCCATTACACTTTATCATAAGCTTTCTCCATATCAATCTTCAGAGTCGTAAGACCCAAACTTCCTCTCTTAACATTTAAGTGATGCATCACCTCGTGACACTTGATCACATTTTCACTCATTACAAGAGAAGAGATAAAGGCACCTTGGGAAGGGGCAACAACTCTATCCAACAAAGGTTTGATACGATCTACCAAAATTTTTTAGATGACCTTATAAATGACATTACACAGAGCAATAGGTCAGAAATGGTCAACCTTATAAGCAGAATCCTTTTTTGAAACTAGAGAAATGAAAGTATGATTTAGAGACTTAAGTATGTACCCATGAACAAAAAAATACTGGACAGCAGGCACAATCTTTGCTTCAACAATATACCAATAAGATTTGAAGAAACAGGGGCTCATACCATCAAGACTGGGACTCTTTCCAGCCTTCATATAAAAAACTGTCTGACGGATAAATTCAGCAGAAGAAATTGCGCACAACGCCTCATTTTGCACAGTGGAAATAGAAGGAGAAATAAGATTGTTAAGATCAGAGGGGAACAGAGGAACAGTAGAGGAAAACAACTTACTGTAATATTGTTCAAAAGCTTGACCAATATCATTCCAATTTGTCTACCATTCCAATTAGATGGTTTGGACCATCTAATTAATTACTCCCTACAAAGGTTACAATTTTAAATTTATAGCAGGACAAGTTACGATTTGTTCGTGAGGTTTGCGATCACCTTTGCTGGTGGTGGACGTGGCTCATTGCTTCAAAAAGTGTATTTGAGGGACTTCCTCTTTACTGTTACCTTTCAAAGTACTTTTGCTTTCTTGGATTAAGGAGGAAGTCTCAAAGACGAACCTCCCCCACCCAAGCATCGAGGTCTCACGCCCGGGTGAGATGTAAATCAAGATGTGCATTAGCGGTAGGTACCCGAGGAAGATAACCCACGAATTCAACCCCGAAAAGAGTCGAACTCGCAACGTGACCAGCCCATCACAGGCATGTCACTTCAGGCTTTGCCAACTGGCTTATGCCTTGGGGGCAGTACTTTTGCTTTCTTGTTCCCAGTTGTGTCGAAATGGCTTTTCTTTCGCGATTCATACTCTACATTTCCATTTCATTATTATTTTTTTGGGGGGTTCTGTTTTCTTTGTTTATTTATTACTCCTTTCATCCCTATTTATCTGTTCTAATTAACTATTATTTTTGTAAGATAGTAATTCAGTTGATTGGATATATTTTATATAGAATAATTTTTTAAATTTTAATTCATACTTCTTCTCTTAATATGTAATAAATAATACCGAGGCCCAAGCATTCTTACTGGGGGTCTGATACCAAATGTCACGTTTCGTGCTTGCGAACTCAGAAGTGCGACTATAGGCCTGAGAGCACTTACGGTCAACTACTTAACCGTCGTCTTCGATAGGTTAAAATGAATATCTCAGGTTGATAATAGGTATTTAAACCCATCATTTTACACCATCTACACTTCTCATCCTAATCCCATATAGAATTAGGATATCACATCAAGTGCACAAAGAGAAGAAACCTCCGGCAAATTACATAGATGCAGCTTTCCCAAGTTGTTATAGCAAACTCATAATGGTGGATTAGAATTTGCGTAGAGGTGCTTCTTATCTTGATAAATTTGTACGTAGAAGGAATTTGAGAATTGCACTTGATTCTTGGAATTTTTTCCATCAATGGAAAAAATGGTATCAACAATAATATTCTTTTGAGCCTGATTAGCCAAAACATGTTTAATGATATCTTTTGAATGGCATTAGAATCTAAAGTAATTGAAATATCAGATTAGAGAGTCAAATAGATCACTATTCGCTTCGCTAGTGGCAATGACAGTGGAATTTAATTTGTTAGTAGTATTTACGGTCCTTTATGTATTAATTTATAAACAAATAGTGGAGAATAAGGCTTTAACATTATACTATATATATTCCCCATCCAATATCCCAACAATAGTTAGTGATTTCAAATAGTGTTAGAGCTTCTTTCCGCGAGAAAATCCATAAATGAAAATTCGGATTCCTTATAAACAATTGAAAACATTAACCTTTGCATTATATATGACACACATAAATAGCAAAAATTGGATGTAACTGGCTCGGTAGCAAGCGCAGAACTCTGCTTCTTCTCTTTTCTAAGCAGATAGTATACCTAGTCTATTACTATCAGAATTGAATGGAATAGCTGCAGTACCTTATAATGTCCATCCTAGTTCCACACTACCTGGGCTAGTTGTCCTAGGTTTAAACCGTCTTTAAGAACTTTGACTCGAAAAACATTGCTACCATCATTTTCCATATCATTCATTGTTGGCCTGCCGGAGTAAATTAAACCTTTTTTCTTTGTTTGCAAGAACCTATCCAGAAGAATTGCATTAAGATTTGGCAGCTGGGTTCCAGAAAATTAATGACGTTTCTTTTAATGATGAATCATCGATCAGTTAGTGTAGCCCCAAAGGTGATAATGTAGATGCTACACGATCCCTTATAAGTCATCCGTCCTTATTTATCTGTCACAATTAAAAAATTTGAATGTTCTTTTTTATTTATTATATTAAATAAATTTAGGTATATCATTAATGTTATTTTTATTACTATACTTTTGTATTAAATAATTTTAAAAAATAAAAATATAATAACTTTAAAATGAGAGTTGAGCAAACTAACAACAAAACAATTGTAGAGAACATTAAATCTAAAGGTACTTTTGGAATGTATAAACAAATTTATATGAATTTAAGAGACTAATTAATTTTTTTAAAATTGTATGAAATAATTAATTATTATATATAAATAAAAACGGATAGAGTATTTGGTATCTAGCTATTTGCCTACCTCCCTGTGTAAATGGTTAATTACGTCTCACAACTCACTACCACCCACTCTACTACTTTGGCCGAAACCCAAGTGCTGAGATTTTACCCAGATGTATATTTCTTTTGTCCCTTTCTCTGAGGCCACGCATAATCGATAAGAGTCCAGTACGGGTACGACAGTGGCACCGAAAGGAAGGGAAGAAAGAATATGGAGTCCATTGATCAAGGAATTAATGGGCTTAGTATTGAAGCTACGCAACAACTATCCACGGAACAAGCCGCCGTGGAAGTGGAGAAGCATTCAGATGTCAGCTCGAAGCTTGAAGAAACACTGACAGACCCAAGATTATCCCGGTTTCAACGTCTCCGAAAGGCCATTACCATTGAGTTGAAGATTCTCTTCCGAATTGCAGCTCCTACGTGCATAACTTACTTACTCAACAATGTTATTTCAACTTCCACTCAAGTTTTCTGTGGCCATCTTGGTAATCTTGAGCTCGCAGCCTCTTCTCTCGGGAACAATGGAATCCAAGTTTTGGCCTACGGAATCTTGGTAGGTAGCCAGAATCCCTCCTCCTCCTCCTCCTCCTTCCCCCACGCCATCACCACCAATTTGCCCCGGATACTTTTTGGATACGTGTCTGTTCTGACACGCATGTAATGTAATGACGTGTCTGTATTGTACTCTGTTTATGCATGCAAATTGTAAAGTTCTTTAATTTGTGAAAATTTTAATATGAATTTAATTTACGTGAATTATATATATTAAAAAATTATATTATAGATTTATGATTTAAAGAAATTTTTTTTGATTAATTAGGTTACGCATATAAACACACATTTAAATATGTCCATATAAAATTTGGAAAATATTTCTCTCATAAGTGTCAGACTATGTAATCCATTTCAAGATCGGAAACTATACAATTATCAGTAATTTAAAAAAAAAACAGCATAATTCATTTGTCTGATCGGTGACTAAAAAGTCCATCTATGTATTAATATGATATTTCAATTTTGTGGGCAGCTTGGAATGGGGAGTGCTGTGGAGACCATATGTGGGCAGGCATATGGAGCTCAAAATTATCAGATGTTAGGAATTTATCTGCAAAGATCGACCATCCTTCTTATGGCGACCGCGGTCCCTATCATGATTATTTACATATTCTCCAAGCCTATTTTGCTCTTACTGCATGAAAAGGAGAAGGTTGCATCTGCGGCTGCGGTGTTTGTTTACGGTCTCATTCCGCAGATTTTCGCATATGCAGCTATTTTTCCTATGCAAAAATTTCTGCAAGCACAGAGCATCGTATTCCCGAGTACAATTATATCTGCAGCAGCACTACCTATCCACATGGTGTTAACATGGCTGGCATTATACAAATTTGGATGGGGATTGTTAGGTGCATCAGTGGTATTGAGTTTCTCGTGGTGGATAATTGCGGTACCGCAATTTCTCTATGTAGTTGCGAGTCATGGATGCAAGAAGACTTGGAATGGGTTTAGTATGCTAGCATTCTCTGGTTTATGGGATTTCTTCAAATTGTCGGTTTCATCTGCCGTGATGCTCTGCTTAGAGTGCTGGTACTTTCAGATACTGGTTTTGATTGCCGGTTTACTTCCAAATCCTGAAGTGTCACTGGACTCTCTTGCTATATGGTAAGTAACAATAGGATGTCTCTACTTTCTGGTTGAGAATTCTATCCTTCCTCACTTAGTGGCCCTTTTTTGGGAAGTGAAACCATCCCAATATGGTAATTTTAGGAAGTCATGTGGTAATAATTCCTATGTACAAGGAAATGATTGTCATCAAAATAAAGTAGGAGCTTGTGATCAGAATTCGATGCACAGATTATTAATATTCTTTCCCTTAACTAAGAGGAATACACAGATGTGATGTTACTCTTCTCTTTATGGAATTCTCTGGCTATGAGTGGAAGCATATGAATCGATATTAATGGTCTGATAAATATTTGCAGTACGACAATTCTTGGATGGTTGTTTATGATCTCAGCAGGTTTCAATGCAGCAGCAAGGTTAGAGATTACTTCAAGAAAATTTTCCATCTCTGGTTAAATCTTTCCTAATGTCTTATGGCAGCATCAATGAAGGAAACCACCCTTTTGATGATTAACTTACACTAAAATAACAGAATTGTTGCTCTTTGGAGTTTTATACACTAAATAATCTGATTGAAGCTCAACTTGAAACAGTGTGAGAGTTAGCAATGAGCTTGGTGCTGGACATCCAAAATCCACTGCTTTTGCAGTTTTTACTGTGACCTCAACCTCATTAATCATTTCAGTGATCTTCGCCATCCTTGTGTTTGCAAATCGCCACACTATAAGTTATGCCTTCACTGGTGGTGAAGCTGTTGCCAATGCATTTTCAGACCTTACTCCTCTATTGGCAGTTGCAATTGTACTTAACGGTGTTCAACCAGTTTTGTCTGGTAATCGGAATCTTCCCTTCTGTAATACTTATAAAGCTACTAAGGACTCGTTCAGTCATGTGTTTCTTTAAGAACTTTCTAAAACGGCTTTCATATTCACAAACACCAATAACGAAGCTATTGTACTATGGTTGATTTCTTGTAATTGAAGGACTAATGACCTTTTCTCTGGCAACCAATAGAGGTGTACATGTTACTACTTTATATGATTTTAGTCATAAAATTAAAATAGTGAAAGCTAATACCTTAATTTTGCTTGTGCATTTATTAAAGGCGTTGCTGTTGGATGTGGATGGCAAACTTTTGTTGCTTATGTGAACGTTGGATGCTATTACTTGGTTGGTGTTCCCTTTGGTGTCCTACTAGCCTTCAAGTTCAAGCTTGGTGCTAAGGTACGGCATTAAACCTCTTTCCATTATCACAAATCAACTTCATCTTTTTCAAAGTTCTCTCACAAACTTAGAGAAGGATTTATGGCGTTGACTAACTAATCATAGTCATTATTTGGATACAGGGAATATGGTCAGGAATGATGGGAGGCACTGCCATTCAAACTGTGATATTAGTTTGGGTCACCTGTCGAACCAACTGGAAGAAAGAGGTATAAACATTCCATATTTTGAGCAAGGAAAATACGTGATCACGAATAGGATTCCTCCATAATGCAGTTTTTTTTTTTTTTTGTTCCCATTTCCTCTTATATCAGAAGATGCTGACAAATTAGTTTGGCCACAAATTTTGAGTATTCCGGAAAAAAAAGAGACCATCTTATGATGAAATGAACAATATTTCTGATGAGTAATAAAGTTGTTACCAATTTGTGAAATTTCAGGTGGAGAAGGCAAGGAAACGGCTGGACCAATGGAACAACCAAAGAGAAAGAGATTTAACGTGTAGAAGTAGAAGAAGTAAAATACATACATATATTGCCGAAACAGGGTTTAAGATTTGCAATACACTATTTAGGTACTTTGACTGCTACTTTAATGGGAAATGATTTTTTTTTTTTTTTTGAAGGAAATATGGAAGATGATGTTAAAAATTAGGAAAAAATTGTGTGATATATAATACTTCATCCATCCCTATTTATTTGTCACAATTAAAAATTTGTGATATCTTTTTTTATTAACATCATTGGGAAACGACTTATATTTTGTGTACAACTAAAATATTGTGTGTTATAATTCTTGTACATAAGTTTCAAACGACTTATATTATGAAATAGAGATAGTAATTAATAATAACAGTATTGAATCCATTGGGAAAGCAAGTGGGAGATTATAAGTTTATCATGTTTTATTTTTCTTTGTTTTAAAATATTTGTTATTTTAAAATGTAAAAAATATATTATTTTTTATTTATATCTTTATTGTAACACAATAAAAGGTTCTTTTTTAAATCCTTGTCTGGAAAATTTATTGAATATGTTTCAACTACTCAATTTCCGGACAATACAATGACCTTTAATTATAGTATAGGAGACCACATATAGAAATTGCGGTACCGCAATTATCCACCACGAGAAACTCAAAACCACTAATGCACCTAACAATCCCCATCCAAATCTGTACAATGCAAGCCATGTTAACACCATGTGGACAGGTAATGCTGCTGCAGATATGATTGTACTCGGGAATACGATGCTCTGTGCTTGCAGAAATTTTTGTATAGGAAAAATAGCTGCATATGCGAAAATCTGCGGAACGAGACCGTAAACAAACACCGCAGCGGCAGATGCAACCTTCTCCTTTTCAAGCAGTAAAAGCAAAATAGGCTTGGAGAATGTAAATAATCATGATAGGGATCGCCGTCGCCATAAGAAGGATGGTCGATCTCAGATAAATTCCTAACATCTGATAATTTTGAGCTCCATATGCCTACCCACATATGGTCTCCACAGCACTCCCCATTCCGAGCTGCCCACAAATTAAAATATCACATTAATTAGAGATATCGATTACATAATCTGACACTAATTAGAAAAATATTTTCCAAATTTTATATGCGCATACTTAAATGTGTGTTTACGTGCATAGCCCAATTAATCAAAAAATTCTTACCTGAATCATAAACTCGTAAATGATTAAAGGAAACGAGATTAATTCTCGTTTTATTAATAATTAGATTTATCTTATTTTATTAATTTTTATTTTGTGAATTAAATTTAATTATAATTAGTTTTTAATTGAGACCTATAATTTGAGATCAAATTATATTTTAAAAATTAATACATTTTTAAATTATATATTATTATTTAATTCTTAAAATATGATTTTAACAATTAATTATTTTTTTAAAATATTAATTTTAGATTTTATCCTAATTAAATTTCAAAAAATTTAATTTATATTATTGTATTTTAAATAGGTTGCATTTTGAAAATTTATATTGTTGTATTTTGTTTTTAAATTTATATTGTTGTATTTTGTTCTTAATTTATATTGTTGTATTTTAAAATTTAAAATTTAATTTTTTTGAAAATAATTGGAAGGAAAAAAAAACAAATGAAATTGAAAAGATTTTTTTTTTTTTTAATACCAAACCCATAAATTGACAAAAGTTCATTAGGGTTGATGATCACCCACGCATCACCCCATGTTCATGTAAAATGGGCATCGGACAAGCAATAACTGTCCTCGCGCATGATCTCGCGCTTGACAATAGCTAGGCGCTCGTCGAGAGGAGAGGAGTACCTCCACTACGCGTTCTAGTTCGCGAATTGATTAGTTTTTTACCCTATTTGGTCAAAAATCTGATGTCGTGGGGTAGGAGGAGGAGGGATTCTGGCTACCTACCAAGACTCCGTAGGCCAAAACTTGAATTCCATTGTTCCCGAGAGAAGAGGCTGCGAGCTCAAGATTACCAAGATGGCCACAGAAAACTTGAGTGGAAGTTGAAATAACAATGTTGAGTAAGTAAGTTACGCACGTAGCCGCGTAGGAGCTGTAATTCGGAAGAGAATCTTCAACTCGATGGCAATTCGGAAGAGACGTTGAAACCGGGAGAATCTTGGGTCTGTCAGTGTTTCTTCAAGCTTCGAGCTGACCTCTGAATGCTTCTCCACTTCCACGGCGGCTTGTTCGGTGGATAGTTGTTGCGTAGCTTCAATATATACTAAGCCCATTAATTCCTTGATCAATGGACTCCATATTCTTTCTTCCCTTCCTTTCGGTGCCACTGCCATACCCGTACTGGACTCTTATCGGTTATGCATGACCTCGGAGAAAGGGAAAAAAGAAGTATACTTATGGGTAGAATCTCAGCACTTGGGTTTCGGCCAAAGTACGCATTATTGCAGTAGAGTGGGTGGTAGTGAGTTGTGAGACGTAATTAACCATTTACACAGTGAGTGTGAGACGTGTTAACTAGACTTTCATATATCCAGTAGACTTTCAATGGATATTTCTGCTGTCGCAATCTCCCTCTCTTTAAGCAGTGAAAATGAAAGGTATTAATTTCAACCCCAGCCCTGGAGAAGATGAGAATCGATAGACTTTAATATACAAAGAACAGAAGGATATGGTTGATTTTACTATTTAACATGCTCGAATAAAATTAGGAACAGAAAATTGTAAACCGAAATACATAAAAGTAAATATTAAAAAATAATATTTTAATTTTTAAAAAAATTAGGAGGAAGCAAATAAGTATAAATTTTAAAAGAATTAAATTTTCTTAAAAAATTTTTGAAGGGTAGATGTCATGTCACCCGCCCTTAATTATGAATACGACAAACTGTACAATTTTTAGCTATTCTTTCACTGTTGATTATGATTAAAATCGACAAAAATTGGAAAGGCAAAATCGTTGGGATTATTGGGCGAAGTATCTGCTTCAGAGAATGGGCACATCAAGGCCAGTGGCACCTCCATGTTGCCTTTTTGATCAATTCTTTCAGGCTTCCATGGCTCAGGTATTCAATTGGGGCTCTTCTCTTCCCGTCTGTTATTCCACTTATCTAATCGATTCCTTGTTTTCTCCACCTGTATTTTTTTTTCTTATAATTGTTAGTCACAAAATGAACAAGAATGAAGTTAAATATTTTGGAGAAGAATATACATATATATGTCCCCTAATCAGAATTGACACTTTATATAAAATAAAATTTTTAAATGTATTATATATTATAAAATAATTAATACATCTTTTATATTTATTTAAATTCAATATAAAATATATTATATTTTTTATATTTTTATATTATATTATTATATTATAATTTTTATTTTTATATAAAATTTCATACTAAATCAATTAAAAGAACATTATCTAAAAAAAAGGAATACTTTATTACCTCTCCATCCCAGTTGGTTCGGAAAGTGACCCAAAGTAGGATGGCTGTCTGCATAGCTACGCCTCCAATCATTCCAGTCCATATTCCCTGCAAGAAAACGACAACTATATAAGTCCCAGAAAATACAATTAGTAGTACTAATATTTAGGAAAATGTCAATTACCTGAGCACCAAGATGGCATTTAAATCCCAGCAACGCACCCAAAGGAATACCAACAACGTAGTAACAACCAACGTTAACACATGCCACGAACGTCTGCCATCCGCACCCCACCGCAATTCCTTCATCATCATCACAACCAAAATCAGACATCCCCTTCTAATGATTGCTCTATTAGTTTAAAACTAAAATGTAAACAATTTTATTTGAAATATTTCAAAATAATCTACCGACGTGAAGTACAGAGGCATAGTGAAGTGATTCTATGTCCAGAAATAAATTTCATGTTCTTCGTGAAGGAGAGATCAACGCTAATTAGCCATTAGGACAACTCATACAAAGAGCAGTACTTGTCCTAAAAATTACTATTAGCAAAAGAATTTTGGATCTCGGATACAGCCATGAGATATTGACTATCTACTGTTGTCAAGATCGAATCAGACATGGAACAAAGCCTCTGCCAAAAACATAGTTGGGCAGAAAATGTTAAAAAGCCTTTTCCTCGCTAAAGCACTGGCTTGCTTTGCTATATATACTCTCCATCCAAGAAACCTCCCACATCACACGCATTGAGAAATTTGTAGTAAAAATTTATAGGACAAAAATGCGACTTTATATATATATGGGAAATTTGTAGTAAAAAGGTACCAGACAGAACAGGCTGCACGCCATTGAGAACAGTGGAGAGGGCCAAAAGCGGGGCAAGATCCGAGACAGCATTGGCAACAGTTTCACCGCTGGTGAAGGCATAACTCATGACATCGCGCAATGCGAGTACAAGAATTGCACACACTATTGAGATGATCAATGAGCTAGAGGTCACCACCGTCACTGCAAATGCTGCGGACTTGGGATGTCCCGCGCCCAGTTCGTTGCTAACCCTTACACTGTCAAAGTTAAAACAAGTTAACAGTGTGAGACCGATTCTAATACATGGCATCCCCAAATTAACAGGACCGTATAAGGAATGGCAAATGAAGTGCTAGAGTCTTCATAACCTGGCTGCTGCGTTGAAGCCCACTGAGATCATAAAAACCCATGAAAGGATCGTCGTGCTGCACATAAGATGAGAGTGGTTAACCTAATCTTTGAGGTAACTAATAGAACTCCAAGTAAATTCAATACATGAAGACACTTAGAGATAAGACTACTCATATAGCACTTTTCTTTCTCCAAGGAAAATGGAAAAGAAACAATGCACTTTTCTCTTACCAGATAGCAAGAGCATCCAACGCTATTTCAGGATCCGGAAGCAAACCAGCTATCAAGATCAGAATCTCAAAGTACCAAGTCTCAAGACAAAGCATCACAGCTGATGATGCAGATAATTTCAAGAACTCCCACAGTCCAGAAAACGCCTGCAAACTGAAACCAGTCCAAGTCTTTTTGCATCTATTACTCATCATTACATAAACGAATTGTACTATAACAATTATCCACCAAGACAAACTCAATACAAGGGATGCGCCTAATAGTCCCCAGCCGAACACGAACAACACCAGCCATGTCAAAAGTATGTGTAGTACAAGAGTAGCTACGGAAATGTACGCACTGGGATTAATAATACTCTGCGCCTGCAAGAACTTTTGTATGGGAAAATTGGCTGCATATGCAAATATCTGGGGAATGAGACCATAAACGAACACTGCGGCTGCTGACGCAACCTGTTCGGATTCACCTAGAAGAAGCAAGATCGGCTTAGAGAAAATGTAAATCAACGTAACGAGTGCTCCCGTTCCCATAAGAAGGACCGTTGATCTTTGCAAATAGATCCCTAGCGACTCGTACTTGTGAGCTCCGTATGCCTGCCCACAGAGAGTCTCCACTGCACTTCCCATTCCGAGCTGCATCAAATTAAAGACATTATTTGCGTATTATGGCTGCCAACAGTTCATCAGGGAAGAAGGGGTCCGAGACTCACTGATTCAGGTAGGCCGAGGCGCATAAGCCTATGTGTTACGGAAAAGACAGCAAATAATGAAAGGGAATTAAACACAAGAAAAATAAAGAATACACACTTCGATTTCTTACTTTTTATGAAGAACTATTACAAAGAAAATTTATTTTACAAATTTCAAAATTATATATTTATAAAAATACAAAAAATGGTTCCAGACACTAAATTAACACTATGCCTATCATGAAAAACGGTTCTATACAGTAGCACACGGGATTCGTCAAACAACGTACTAATTATGTGAATCAATAAAACACTTATCTACGGTGCATATGCATAATTCACAGACATAGAAAGCGGAGACACATATAGAAGCATGCGTAACCTGCGAGAAAATAATTGAAGAAGAGGTTAATTACCATGAGTCCATAAGCAAAGAGTTGGATGCCGTTATTGCCGAGGGAGGAGGCAGCAAGAGCAAGATTACTTATATGGCCGCAGAAGATTTGAGTGGACATCGAAACAACATTTCCAAGCAAGTAAACCACACATGCAGGAGCAGCAAGGCGGAAAAGAGTACTCAATTCCAAGAGGACGCCCCGTCTGAGACGCTGGAAAGGTGACAAACTTATGTCCGAGAGTATGTCTTCAAGCTCAGGGCTTTCTTCCACCCCGACTGATTCTTTAGGTTGCAGCAAAGATTGATTGATGTCATTGTCCTTAGAACTTTCCATGCTTGACTGCCAATCTCGTTATCGATCCTTCTACTGCGTTCTTGCCAGTGTTACAATTGCTACACAGCCTTGATTTCGTACTACTCCAAGGTTCAAGAAAGGCGATCAGCTCAAATTTCTTGGGAGATATCGGATCTGCCTGACAGGGTTCAGTCACGATATTGAAAATATGTAACATTCCATGATTGATCTTTGTATACAATAATATATAAGAATGCGAAGTGCTACAATAGTTATCTTTGATGGTTGGCCACCATTGGTGATGGCTAAGGGATAGGATAATAATCGATGTTACTTCTGTAATTCTGCCTCTAATTGACGCTTGGGTTGCCTTTCGGGTAGTGAAATGTCTTTTCCACCCTTCCTTTTTTGGCTTCCGCGATTTGAAATATAAACTCTGTTTATGTGTTAATTACAGTTATATCACTTATACAAATCTAAAACTAATGCAGCAAATACATATAAAAATTTTACTAGCAAGTGAAGTTTGAATCTTTTTGGCTTTTCCCGCCCTTCCCCACTAAAAAGTACTGAGGCATTGGATTTCATTTTCGCAATAGTAATAATTATTTGAGGAAAAAATGTTTTTCACATTTTGGTGAAGGATGAGTACGTGGAAATTGATGCCCACTGCATGTCCTTATGGTTCATTGTTCAAGTACCGGGAATGCCTCTTTTCTAATACGACTAATATTGAATTTTTTTTAATTTTTTAATAATATCAAAATATGTTATTTGATATTTATATTAATAGTTATAATTTAATTATTATATTATATTTTTTGTCTCGATGAAAACTTAATCTAGTAGAAATTATATTTCAATTTCAATTGTTTATATTATTACTATATGATATATTTTAACATTATTAAAAGATTATAAGATTTTCAATATTTTTATTATTGGAGAGGAGCCTTATTCCAGTACACTTTACGATCCATGGTGATCAGAATCTCCATTATTAGTTCTATTATAGTGTACGTATGAGTTATTAAAAAAACAAAAAAGTTATGTAAAAGGAAAGTGGACGAGAGTACAGAAGGGTTCAAAAGTAATCGACTAATTACAATATCTTATTTTAAATATAATTTTATATTATTTCTGTTACATTTTTTTTTTCCTTTTTGGACATGTGATTATAAATATTCTCGTAAATTTAGTTAACAAAAATTATTAAAATTTTCTTTTATATAATTATTTCAGAATAACACTGGAAAAAGGAAAATTAATAGAAATAAAAATCAAGAAAAAATGGTACCATATCTACAATTCGGGCCATTGACTAAAAATTCAGGGTTTTTTTTTTTTAACACTTTCCTCTTAAAATTAGAGAAGTCATTATTTATTTTGAGATTTTATTAAATATATTGATCTAATACTACTAATAGCTAACCTATATTTACAGTTGGTATTTTAATTAGTGGCTGTCTGAATGTTCAAACGTTATAATTTTATGCCCTATTTTAATGAAGATGCATTTTTAAAAATTTTTTCTTTTTGCATCGGGTGTGATAATTGGAAAATAGTCATAAACATATAATAGATTAGATATAATTTTACTTTCAAGTGAAATTATTCAATATAAATCTCCATTTTGAATTGCCAAACATCCATGTGTAATACTTGGGATGGGATACCCCCTCCACACTCAGTTGAGAGATGGCACTCGAGGGTGGGATGACACTCATCCTCAAAAATTTTAAAACTTTTGTATTTATTTTTTAAAAAAATAAGAATTTTTAAAAATAATATAATTTTATAATATTATTGACACTAAAAAATATAGCCGGCCAGAAAAGTCAACTATCATCTGGACAGGCCAACCAAAGCTTGACTGGACGGGTAGCATTATTTGGTTGGGCCAAATAGATGCGATTGGGCCGAGCAAGTAAATCAAGATAGGCAATCTCCAATAGAATCTTGGGTAAGTCAAAGAAACAATTGGTCAAGAGTTTGATTCCAGTCAAATACTTTTAATTTTCAAAGAAGTTAGTTGTGGTTAAAAGTTTGACCACAATCAAGATACTCCCTATTTTCAAGGGTATTGAAGGAATAATGCACAAATTTCTCTAAAAGTAACCTCCTAGTAGCCATTAACATCATTGAGTAGAGGAAAGCAGCCACACTTGCCATTTTCTCCATTTTCAATCATGGAAGTGTGACTTGGAAACTTAGGGACAAAAGAATTCTACTTATAAAAGTTAAAAGATGAATAGAAGAAATGAAGAATATCACTCGATGAAAGTGTATTTCATTCTTTAATTTTGTTTAAAAACTTGTTTTATTATTTTTCTTTACCGTTTCTCTTTAAATTTGTGTATATTTATAACTTTCAATCAATTTTAACTAAGTCTTTCTTTCAAATTATTGAGTGATTACTTTGGTCCCCAATTCATTCTTTCCAATTCATAGATTGTTGCATTCACTATGCAAATTAAGCTTGTTTGGAAGCTTTTTGAAGTGCTCTAAGAAATCCTATCGATTGATCTTCACTTTCTTGTACAATTTTCTAGAAATAATTGCGTAGAAGAAGTATTAAGAAGTGTGGAATATTGAATCGGCCAAATGTTGTCCAATCACAACTAAATTTGTTCGATCAATTATAATTTTGATATTTATTCGTGAATCAGATATTCAATAAATATATATTTTTTATCTAATTTGCTCTTATTCGTAAATTCTTAGTTCTGTTGGTGGCTTTGAGCTCCTTACCCATCATACTATATATTTATACACCGTACCAGCAAAAAAGAAAACCCTATACAGCTCTCAAACCAGAACTACCAAGTTTTGATGGAACTTTGCATCTATTAACTATTATATAGAACAACGCTTGGATAACTTATTAGCTAGCTGGGCGATTCAAAAACAGACCTTCATTCGCTACACCAACTAGTTGACCCATTAATGATGGAGGAAAAAAATGATATAGTCAAAACTAAAATGTCGAAGGAAAAGGAGGGGGGGGGAGTAGAACACAAATATTGAAACAGTGCCATTTCTTTTATTTTATCTAATTTTTTATTTTTTTTAAAGACCATCTAAATTCTCCTCCCATACTTAACAAATTCTTGCTCAAAATATCTTTTGCAACATCATTATAATTTATGTCAAAATAATTTTCATAAAAAAAATACAAAAAAGAAAACACAGATACCTACTAATAATTCCCATGGGTCAAAATTAAAATTTCTTCCCATCTTCTTGCACACCTTCTCTTTTTTATTTTCAACTCCTTCCTGATTCACTCTTTATGTGGTATACGTTTGAATTTTTTATAGTCATTTTGCAGTAGCTAAAATTTCAATGATGCAGATTAAGAAAAGACATAATGGGTGCTAAAAAAGAAATACAGGTTCTTCTAATTTGAATTTTTTACAAAGAAACCTCAATGCAGAGGAATCTGGGTTCATCTAATTTATTCCAGTTTGTGAATTTCAACATATTAAAGTATGACTATTCTGATCTGGCGTGATTATTTTACAAGGAAAATTCAACAAAGAAAAATTTATGAAAGAATCTGGGGTGTCTTCTAAACTAATGCAAGTCTTTCACAAGAAACAATTCTTTTACAAGGAAACTAATTCAACGTAGAACAATTTGGGTTCTTGTGATTTTGATGAAATTTCTCTTATCCATGAATACATGGAGGAGAGAAAAGGAGAGGGAAAGAGAGAAAAATCCCAGAATATGACCTTTTGTCATTGATAAAGTTGAGGGGAAGGAAAGTTTGATGCAAGTTTTTCTGATTCAACAAATGGAAATACTTCAAATTCTTTAGATTTTAAAATTCAATTTTAGAATTTAAATATTTAAATTTCAATTTTATCAACGTCTCAAATTGGTAACTTAATTTTTGTTTGACACATTAAAATTTGAGTGTACTATTTTTTAGAAATAATGGAATGGTAGTATTTATTGGATATATTTTTGTTCTACTTTGTGTTTTTCCTTTCCCATTTCCATCTCAAAATCCACAAACTAAACAAAAGAAATTCCTTCGTTAGAAAACATCTTTTTTCATTAGTTATTTTCTTAGCTAACCAAACAACATGTATGAATATTTAATTTCTTAAAGATTTCCTTTAACTTTTTCTTAATTTTGCTTTCTTCACTGAAATTCTTGAAACAAACAGGACCTGAAGATTTTGGAACAATATATATAATTGATTAAATAAAGTATTTTATTATTTTGTTCATGATGTATAGTATGATATGATAAACATTTTGTATCAACTTTATAACTAATTTAAAAAAAATTCATGAACATATTTAAATTTTCACAACATTTGTTAATGTATCTTTTAAAATATGTTGGTAATAGTGTACGAAAGACAAATTTTTAAAAAAAAAAACCCCCAACTTTTTACGTTTTAAATTGATTACATTAGATTACTCAAAATGGCTTTGACAAAAAACAGAAAACCTTATTCTATGTACCCAAACCAAAGTCTGCTTACGAGATTCCAAGACATAAAAGAAGGACTTTTTTAATATAAACAGAAGATTAATAACATAAGAAATATTTATTTGGGCTCGAAGGTGACAAACCAGACAGTCTTATTTAATTCATCAACTACCATATGTTAATCTTCCTCATGTAAATTATAAAAAAAATCGAAAATTTGCATTTGGTTTCGGGCCATTGTTTGGGCCAAGACTGCATCAAAAAAGAAGAAGACGCATTATCGAGGCTAGAGTCACCTCCATATAATCGAGTTGCTTGAGGGGCTTTCAGAGAATTTGCAGTGCTGTACTGATCAGCTATTCAAGAGAGGGTTCTTCCCTTGTATCATTCCACCTATCTAATCGAATCCTTGCATTCTCCACCTTAAAAAATGAACAAGGATGTAATTAAATATTATGGAAAATATATATAAATATATATATATGCCTCTTGTACAAGTCAAGAATGGATCAAACAGTTAGACCTCCTTATCCCAGTTGGTTCGGAAAGTGACCCAAATTAGGATGGCAGTCTGCATGGCCACCCCTCCAATCATTCCTATCCATATCCCCTACAAGAAAACGATCAAATATGAGTCCCAGAAAGCAGAAAGTAGTAATGTTTAGGAAAATGTCAATTACCTGAACACCAAGATTGAATTTAAACCCCAGCAACGCACCCAACGGAACACCAACAATGTAGTAACAACCAACGTTAACGTATGCGACGAATTTCTGCCATCCGCACCCAACCGCAACTCCTTCAAGCCATCCATCGTATCACAACCAAAATTAGACATCCATTTTTAGGAGTTCTTTTAGAGAAGCGTAATATAGAATCCTACAAACGTTTTAGTAGAAGGTTACCGGACAAAACAGGCTGAACGCCAATGAGAACAATGGAGATGGCCAAGAAAGGAGAGAGATCCGAGACCGCATTGGCAACAGTTTCACCGGAGGTGAAGGCATAACTCAGGATGTGGCGCAGTGCAAGCACGAGAATGGCAAATATTACTGCTGCGGTTAATGAACTTGAAGTCACCACCCTCACTGCAAATGCTGCGGATTTTGGATGTCCAGCGCCCAGTTCATTGCCAACCCTTACACTGTTAACATATACTTAATGAGAACTAATTCTGCACTTGAAAAATTATAGGAAAGGAAAGAATGGCAAATGAAGTGCAAGAGGCTTCAAATATGAATAACCTCGCTGCTGCATTGAAGCCCACTGAGATCATAAAAGCCCATGAAAGGATTGTCATGCTGCATAAGGCAAGAATGGTTTCTTTTACTCACCTTTGATTTAGTAACACTCTTTTTTAATTAAATCCAAATACAGGAAGACAAATGAGAGTCAAAACTTTTCATTTAAACACAGTAAATTAATTAGTTTTCAATGATACAAAAGAGCAAGCTAGTCAATAGCTTCACACTCTGAAGCAACATTTTTCTCTTACCAGATAGAAAGAGAATCCAATGCTATACCAGGATTCGGAAGCAAACCAGCAATCAAAACCAAAATCGAATAGTACCACATCTCAAGCGAAAGCATTACAGCTGACGATACAGACAATTTCAAGAACTCCCACAGTCCAGAAAACGCCCTCAAACTGAACCCAGTCCAAGTTCTTTTGCATCTATTACTCGTCATAATATAAACAAATTGTGCGACAACCATTATCCAAAACGAGACACTCAATACGAGCGATGCCCCCAACAGTCCCCAGTGGAAAACAAACAGCACCAGCCATGTCAAAAATATATGTACCACAAGAGTAGCAACTGAAATATACGCACTGGGATTAAAAATACTCTGCGCCTGCAAGAACTTTTGTGCCGGAAATAACGCTGCATATGCAAATATCTGCGGGATTAGACCATAAACGAACAGTGCCGCTGCAGATGCAACCTGTTCGGATTCACCAAGAAGAAGCAGAATAGGCTTAGAGAAAATATAAATCAGCATAACGAGTGCTCCCGTTCCCGTAAGAAGGATAGTTGATCTTTGCAAATAAATCCCCAGCATCCCGTACTCTTGAGCTCCATATGCCTGCCCACATAGGGTCTCCACTGCGCTTCCCATCCCGAGCTGTTCAGCGAGAACATTGTTAGTATATATTGGACGGGTGCCAAAAGTTTCATCGTAGAATAAGGGCCTTACCAAGTCAGAAGAGGGGCATAAGCCTAGGCTGTGAAAAACATGTGTATGTACAGTAGTATATTTGATTTGTCGAAGGGCGTTAGATTACGTTAATATCAATGAAGACTCATGTACGCTGCCATATACATAATTCACAGATAAAGCAAAGCATGTACGAATTCTGAGAAAATAAACGAAGAACAGAGGTTAAATACCATGAGTCCACAGGCAAAGAGTTGGATGCCATTATTGCCAAGGGAGGAGGCAGCAAGTGCCAGATTACTAATGTGGCCGCAGAAGATCTGAGTGGACATTGAAACAACATTTCCAAGCAGATACACCACACATGCAGGAGCAGCAAGGCGGAAGAGGGTACACAATTCCAGGAAGACGCCCCGTCTGAGACACTGGAACGGTGACAAACTTGTGTCTGATAGTATGTCTTCAAGCTCAGAGCTTACTTCCTCCCCATTTGATTGTTTCGGTTGCAGAAAAACTTGTACGATGCCATTGTCCTCGGAGCAATCCATTTTACTGTTAATCTCTTTCCTCTGCCGGGTTCTTGCCAATGTAGGTTATGTTGCACAGGTTCGATTACAAAGGTTTAAGAAAGCTGGTCAGTACCGATTTCTCGGAAGATGTCAGATCTGACTTTGCAGGGTTCAATCAGATTAAACTTTTAAGCCCAGCCAAAAACTTAATAGGTGAAATGCAGAAGTCCAGCACTTACTAATACATAGCTATATAAATAGAAATATCTGGAAATACCTATTTTGCCTCACTGAGCAAACCAACGACAATAGAATGACGAGTAATTGAATTATTTGGATTAATATGTAACGATTTTTTTTCTTTTTCTTAATTATGGATTGTGGTTTGAAGTGAAAGCTCTACTAATTATGACGGAAAACAGCATGATTGCAAGACATAAGCGTATTAGTACATTCTTATACATATGTTCTCAACATAATAATAATAAGACTCAAACTTTGTTAACATTTTCTCTTCTAGAATTAATTGAAAAAAAGGGTTTTTCACCATTCCCATTTGTTAATCCGATGACTATAATCGAACATCTCATGTTGTCATAAGCAGCAACTCATCAATGGTTTTTCTTTCGATTGGTTTGATAGCTAGATTTTGGTTTTATCCTCTGTTCGTTTTCATCGTTTTCTCTGCGAAGAAGACAATTTGGTATTTTTTTTGGTATTGACAGTTCTTGCTATTTATTGTCCCTTTCTTTCCTCGTGACAAAAATGAGCACAAGCAGAGATATCTAACAGTCTCTCATGACCTGTAGTATGGAGTATAGACTAGTTGTTATATTTCTCTGTAATTGATAATGGACGATGCATATGAGAAAAAGTTTGTGTCCAGAAATAAATGGCGAAGTTCCGATATTAAAAAAAAAAAAAAAAAAAGAGTTTGTGTCGGTGAGTTTGTTGAGGATAATTTGTTTGTTCTTGTTCTTGTTCTAAACTGAACTGAATCAAGCTCACCAGCTACCCAATCTTCAAAAAGAAGTGATGAACGTCTGGTTAAAGAGTCCCATATATCACATCTCTTGCCCCATATAAAACACGCAGGAAAGATCTGGTTTTGCAACTGACAAGCAAGTCAATGGATCCCCGACATGTTTTGCACGACAATTTGTTGCATGTCATTCACTTTAATGCAACTTCAGTAATAGATCCATGTCCACACTTCTTTTTTGGATACTTATGCAAAGTCCATACTTGTTTAATCAATTAAAGGATTCCTCTTGATTTATGGCTCTGGAAGACAGGTCAGAGCCAAAGACAATTATCATCACTGCCCAGCCCCGGGGGGTGCATTGCAACAGGCGTGAGATGAAAATTAAGAGCTGAGGAAGAAGACCTCTCAATTCTGGGGAATGTTAAGACCTGCTTCTCTCTATTTTTTGTTCCGATGACTGTAATCGAATATCACATGTTGTCACAGTTGCCATCTCAAACAGCCTTATAAGAGAATATCAAATATATCAAAGAAAGATTTACGTGTAATACGCACCAAAGAAGGGGAGAGAGGGGGACTACATTGTCTTATAAAGACACCAAATCTTAACTCCAGAGGCAAGCTAATTTCCTGAGCCGTTCAGTTTATGTAATGAAATTCTTGGTTCCATCTAAATTACTGAACCTTGCCATACAATTTGGAGCGGAGTGGCCATCAAGTTTTTGTCTGCCCAAAACAAAAATACTTGAGAAAAATAATATAAGCAGCCCAAAAAACGGGGGGAAAGAAAAAATCAACGATCTTGGATGACTCCTGGACGTCTGGTATATATCTACAATAAGAGTTAGTATAAGATCTTTCATCTTACACAACCACTATACATGAACTTCCCCAGCTCTAAAGCTTCTTTACAAAATTTTTTATTACACAATGCTGGCAAGAATGTATACATAGATTAATAGGTGTAGCAATCTTTGGAATAGCTCCAGAGTTCATTATAATCAGGATTTCTTTATCCTCAGCTGACGATTTTCTTCTATTTATACAGGTCAGACCATACCTTGGTAGAACCATACAAGTTTGACCACTTTCTTTGCACCTGCTATAGTTCCCCAACATGCAATTTGTACTTTATCAATAACATGAGAACCCGTTTTAACTTAACTTCGCATTAGAGAGGCAAGGATTCCAGCCCCTAATAAAAGCACAGGGGTGACAGTGTTTGTGCCGTATATGCCTGAAGAGAAGAAATGACCACATCAACGAAAAGGAAACTTAAATAAATACTAAGAAGCCTTTGTTTAAGAAATTCTTTAAGCAGAAGAAGTCCGACACAAAATGATTTAGATGCCTTAACAGGCTGCTTATTTTTCTCTCACAGAGAATGTTCTAATTAAGACTATTACGGTGTTCTCATCTTATCCATCTTATTATAACTCTCTCTCTCCAATTGCTTCATCCAAGATATCTAGGCGCCGCGGGGGGGGGGTTTGTTGTGGGGTGCTACAGCATGTCCTATCTTCCAGTCCAGGGCATATCACAACTGTATGCATCATTCTAGTACATTATTCCCCATCTCCCTGTGACATGCCTCAACTCTATTTTTTTCCTCTTTTTTTCCCTTTTAAATTACTCCTGATCCTGAATAATGGAGTAATGCCATGCTGGTCCATTTATCACACAGAATTTTGAAACCAAAAAACCAAGATTTTAACTCCAAACTATTTCAATGGTAAAATAGCCAGGAATATCAGCAAGTAGAACCAGTAATCTTACTGCTTTGCCCAGATGCTGCAGCAGGGAGTGCAGGAATTTTGACAGCTGCAGTAATAGAGTCTAGAGGATTAATGGTGATTCAGAATACAATAAATTAGGCCTTTAGCCCATAGAGGATATATTGTTGGATTATACCATCAGTAAAGGTCCACTTACTCTTATTGCATGACGAAGTTGGTAACTGAGATGGTGAAGGCCAGGGAGCAGGAATGTTATCATTCAGATCGCAAAGGAAGCTCAGACCTGTGGATCTGTCAAATACCGCATCTGATGGCAAGCTAGGCAAAAGGCATCCCGACTCCACACCTAAACAGATATTAACAAGCATGAGAAAGAACAGAGTAAGCTCACAAGTAGGAGTCCTCTAATGAAATCTAAAAGTTAAGGCATGGTTTAAAAATAATATCCTATATAGACTCCTCCTTTTATAATTGATATTTACTCTTTTGGCTTCAGCATCGGCATCTTGCATTATCTAATGTAAAGTTTGAAAAGCAAAGGATTAAGATAATTTAATCTTCTTTTGGTCACCAAATTAAATCTAGGGTAGGCTCAGAATGAATGTTATTTTACGGAGCACCTAAATCTGGGAGAAAGGTCTGTCATAACTTCAATCTATATTTGCAGGTACTGAGTTCAGATGCCAGATGATGAAAGTGAAACTTTCCTTTGTGTGTATCACATAACCGGGGAGGAATTCAGACACTTTAATGCAATGCACAAGCTGCGAGACAGAAATTCACCTTATGTCTAGAACTTGTTAGGATATCTAGAATAAGAAACTCCAAGAACAGCCAGAAACTGTAGTATTAGTCAAAGTTGAAGTTTTGATTAATCTATTTTTCAACTGACCGAGTTTTGGACACTTGAGATGGCTTACAACAGCTTTATTAACTTAGCATGAGTCTCTCATTCCTCAGCTTAACATGCTGCAAGAAGTTTGCCAAAGAGTGGGTTACCCATTAGTTGGTTGCCCTTTACTGCTTACCATCAGTAACGAATTTAATTATCATGAAAATGTAAAAACATCAAAATCATGATCGTTTGTATGCCACAAGATTATTTAAGCTGTTTACAGTTTTTGAATTTTATGTTACCCTTGAAGACATTAATCAGTATACTAGAAAGAAAAGACAGTCCTAAGCGCAGTCAATTATAAGAAAAGAATGATGGTAGCACAACTCAGAGCAGATAGTACTAATAGGAGTCATGGAAATAAAGAGTGTCAATATCTTAATCAATGTTGCATATGCTAGACTAGACTATCATACTTCATACAATTTGTTGTTCATCTTAGGTTAAAACAAAGATTGACATGTTGCATTAGTATAGATACTCATGTTCAGTCTTCCCAGGTATACACTAGTGCATTGGCATTAGCTGCAGGGGTGCCAGATCACTCTAGAGTCCAGTCAAGTTATAGAAACAAAAAATCCTAAAGGCAACTATGTTTACTTTGGTAAGAGCTAATGTAATGAGCTGCAGCAGATCATCATGGAAATTCTTATTCAAAGATAACATGGATAAAGTAAATAATTACCTCGTGGTGTGACTGGTGTGGTTTATTGAGATTGCCCGATGATATCAGCATAACAAATGAAAAATGCTTCATGTTAGAATCAGCTAGACTTAACTATTGAA
Source organism: Voacanga thouarsii (assembly GCA_026120185.1). Lineage (NCBI taxonomy): Eukaryota > Viridiplantae > Streptophyta > Magnoliopsida > Gentianales > Apocynaceae > Voacanga > Voacanga thouarsii. The sequence goes on from JANUWF010002172.1 coordinate 3,259,148, forward strand.
TGGTCTTATATTCTTATATTGAAAGCATTGAAAACAAAACTGACCTTGGACAGAAAAGTCTTTGAGAGTAATATGGCACAGGTTATAAATATTTTTTGTAACATTAGCTTTCTGTAATTTGAGTCCAAGTGATGCTGCACAATTTAAAGCTTGCAGGTTGGTAACAAAACTCTGGTTTTGCAAGTGCAACACAACGTTCTCTACTGCATTACAGCATCCTTTATGGTCATTCATCCCATATCCACAGCTCTTTATAACATGTGTCATGTTTGGAAAAACCAGAGGACAGACTGAACTAGGAGTAAAATGAGAGTAATTAAATTTTTAAGCAGGAAGAGAAAAGCTAAACAGAAGACAAGCAAGGAAAGCCTAAAATAAATAAATAATAAATGATTCTCATTATATATCAATGAATTTAACTATAAAAACATAATGTGGAAGCAAAGCTTTCCCCTGAAAATTTCAGTCAAATGAAAATTGGTAAAAACCAGACAGACTTCATGATTGCCCGTATTACAGTATGTGAAGCCCTTCCATAGATATTTTCCACAGGGGAGCATGTATGTGTTAGAAATGGATCAGAAACCAATACAGTTCTAAGACTCTGTCCAGTCTTATGCTCAGATGCCTAACCCTCAGCATTTGCAAAAGCTTACCAAAGAAAAGTACATGTCGAAACATGACATATAAAAAACATGCAAATAAGGTTACAAGTTCCAAAGGGAAACCCAGGAAAAAATTTAGGGAAAAAAGGGCATACATAATAACAACAATGTTGTTTTAGAAAAAATTGTGTATATGCATATGTCCTCCAAGGAACCAAGGTTATATGTGAAACTGTCACAAGTACATACATTTGATATCAAAATCAGGGATACTGACATAATAAAGATAATTCCTCCCTTCCATTCATTGATAGAGGTCAAATAAAAAACAACTTGATGTGATAATTTTTCTACTGGAAATAGAAAGCCATAAACTATGGTTTTGCAAATCCAAGTTAACTGGGAGAAAGAGATCTATGAACACCTCACCTTTGTTAATTTTGCAATTGGATAGGCCTCTAAGAACTCCTTTTGCCTGAGAAGGATCAAGTTTACTTGCCAGCCATCTGAGGGCAATAATTTTGCAATCATTGACCCTAGCAGAATGATCAGATAGTGCATGAGTACCATCCATATTCAAAAGACCATAACCTTTCGCTACAAGCTTCCCAGCAGCTTCTGTTATAGCATTCTGACAAACTTGCTCACAGCATTCATTCACAGTATCAATCTTCTCACAAGCAGCAAGAAGGCTGGATGAATCCACTGTACTCTCAAACTCATTAACATCTTTGACTGGACAAGAACCTTCAGTAAGATTTGAGGGATGGATAGAGCATATCTGGTTCAAAGTGCTATCAGCACCCTGACCAACCAGAATTTGCTCAAAATCAGAAAGGCAAGGTTTTGCAAGAGTTCCATTTAAACCAAGCATATTTGTGTCTTTACTAGATTGGCCAATTAGGATTATGAGATTGGCTTCCACTTGTGGGCAGCATATGACATTAGCTAGAAATGGTGCAAATCCTCCCACACAATCAATAGATGTCATGCTCATCACATTCTCCACTGCCTCAAAGTCTAATGTACAAAGTCCTGCAAGCAAACGGAGTGGGGGGGTAGAGAGAGGTGGGGTGAAAGAAAGAGAAAGGAAGAGGTAAGAAATAACAGAAATTGACCAAAGAATGTTACTTACTTTTGGTATAAATGATCCTAAGAGTCCAAAATGTTTCGGGAGAGAAAACAAACCAGATAATTTGGGGACAGTGCTATTTGTGAATGGTGTCAATGGAGAAGGTGCAAGAAGAGGAAGAAGGGGCTGAGGAGCATCACTTGGGGAGATCTCTTGTAAAAGGCCATCATTCTTTTTGGCTGCTACAACAGAACTCTCAAGAAATTTTGACGAGTTGCAAGAGGATTCATGGGAGCCTGCAGAATTAGCAAAAACATGAGAGGCTAGCCCAATTTGCAAAATAGCTCATATAAGTTAATCAGGGTCATATGCATATTTCAATAAAGTAAAAAAAAAATGTGAATCACAGAGAGACTTTCATTGTCAGAAAGATAAATAACAGCAGAGTGGAGGAAGTTAATACTCCTTTTATGCCAAATTGAATGTCTGCATCTCAATTTTGGGATTTCCAAAAATAAATGTTTACTTCCCTCAAATAAACATATTTTCCATTTAAACTTCCATATCTAACCTTCTTCAAATTTGGATAACTATTATCCAGTTAAATTGATAGGGGTAAATTGGTAACTTAGCAATAGTTAAATACTCCCCTAAATCGTCAGTAACAACTTATCCTAATACTAAGAGGGTTGTTACTCGAGATGTAAGTCTCAAGTTCGACACCGGACTATGTCCCATTCTTTCCCCTATCCCCGCTCTTTGTCTTCCCCTCCTCCCCTTCTAAAAAAATGCCACCCCCCCCCCCAAAAAAAAAAAAAACTCCCCTAAATCTTTGTGCCAAGGGCAAATAGGACATTTAATTCAAACGGAGGGAGCGCGAAATAATATTTTAAATGAAGACCATATGCATCCCCAATAGTTCGAGCAGCACTATTAGAGTTCCAAGTGATTTTTTTTTTTTTTTTTTCCTTTCATGGATTTGCAAATTCTTTGACTTCTCTATCCAAGTCATTAAATTGCAACAATTTTACATGGTTACTGAGAATGAAACCCAAATTATCAAAATTTTTTACAAAAATTACAAAAATAATAATAACATTAAAATTCGATAACATAATTCTCGGTGAGGACATAAAAGATGATATATTTGTTTGGTGTCAAAAAATCTGATTCATATAGAAAAGGAATATAACTTAAATAGAAACAAGTAGAGACATTACTACAATCAAACTCAAATACAAACAAGTAAAAGATATTATTCCCTCCGTCCTAAAAATCATGTCAGTTTAGGATATGACATGGAGATTAATAAATTGCTAAAACTTGTATAATTATAATAGAAAATGACATTATACCCTTAAAAAAAAGTAAACATCCATTAATTATTCTTTTATATACATTCATTAATGATTTATTGGGAATGCACATATAAGGAGGGGTAAATTAGGCATATAAGCAATAAATTTATTCATGATTTGTGAAATTTACAAGTATTTTGGTACAACAAAAATACAAAATTTTGACATAATTTTTAGGACAAAGGGAGTACTACAATCCTCACTCAGTTAATTAGGGAATCTTCATTTACACTTCCAACATGCTGCCACTATTGCATTTCCTACCCTTCTTAATTTCTTAATTCAAAGAAAAGTATTTCACTGTGGAGAGTGTACAAATCTGAAGCTAAAGATTGTGTAAGGTTAACGAGAAACCAGGAAGGATGAGTTTTAATGTGATAGGAAGAGTAGTTTAAACAATGGATGAAGAAATATGACATCCCAATTAAAGCAATAGGGCAAAGAGAGAATTTGGGTATGTAAATTTTTAAATGGGGAAAATAAAGAAGGTAAAGACTGAAGAACTGTAGCAGATTTCGCAAAGTCTGAAACAAGATCATGTTTTCCGCAGTATGAATACTTTGGTCAACTTTTACAGCCAACACAAACTTGGTTGATATATCACCACCTAAATTCTGCATCTTTATAGACAGCTACTAACGAGGATATTCATTTCAATACATTAATTCTGTAATTGTAGCAAGAAAAGTATATCCTTCTGAACTGGCTGTTAAAGTCAACTGCCGGGAAAACAGAATAACGTCTGAAGAAGTGCTACAAAGAAAAGCATAATGAGTTGGGGGTCCTTATCAAGTTACAAAACGGAGGACGTCAGTTTACCTAACACCAGAATACTGCTAAGAAATCCTAAATTCGAAAGACTTTGGTCAGAGACGTAGCTCAAGCTAATATGCCCGAATTCTAATGCAGGAGATAAGCATCAGGAACAAATGCGAGAATGTACTTATACACGGTAATGTTTAACAAATTCAACGGCCAATGCAGCAAATTCAAGAACATAAATATCAAACCAGTTATATAACAATTTAAGCATGGCATTCTCAGTTTTCATCTTCTAGCCTAACATAACAGAAAGCTAATTATTTCCAACTGATTCCGTAGCATAGCATTTGCACAGGAACCCCAATTAATTGCAGATGCATAGAATTCAAGAAAAAACATAAACCCAGCTAGAAGATGAGCTAAGAAAACTCACATAGAAGTAGCAGAAAAACAGAAAGAAGATAAAAATTGCATCTTTGACCCAACCCTCCTTGCATGCCTGCCCTCTTGCTCACTCACGCTTCCAAGAGGAGTGAGGTACAAACAAAACAGCAAATGCAAAAGGAGACAGACTCTCAATGGTAAAGAAAGGTTCCTCAACAAGTATCAAGCTTTGATCTCAGAAACAACAGTGTGAACATGAAGAGAAAAAGAAAACAGATGCCGTGGAGGAGAAGAGTAAAGAAGAACGGGAGAGACAGAGCAGAGGGTTGGGGCAGCCATGAATGAGCCTGCTAGGTGTGTGGGGACAAAACTCAAAAGCAGTAATCAGCAATAGCTGTCTAAATTTGTGAAGAAGACCCCACTGAAGGGAGAGGCAAAAATGTATAATTAATTGTAGCAACTCAGATACCCAAAACACCACTCAAGCTGAGGGCATTAAATTCCATTCACTGCCTTTTTCCACTCTTTTGTTTGTACACTTTCATAGCTCGCATGCTCGGCACGTGAGCCCCCCATCTCCAGTCTTTGCGGTGATCTTGCACGTGATACTGTGGACGTGTCTTCCGTGCAGGTTCCTTTGGGGTGGATTTGCACATGCCCAAAAGCTTGAGCTAAGTAATGGGCTGCGGAGTGGATCGTGAAAGCCTACTTTAAGGTTGCCTTCTTGATGATATTTTCCATTTTCTGAAGTAATGGGAGCAGTTCAAGATCCACTGGACTTTGGAGATTTCAGTTTTGTGGGCCGACATCGACTCAATCTGAATTGGGTCCTCAGTCAGCCCAAATCTATCGAACTACATCCCACAATGTACATGGTCTCTTACATTAAAAAAATATTATAAAGAATGGAGAAAAGGGTTGGTGCTTCATGTTTCTAGAAATATGTATACAACACTCAAAGTGAGCATCTGTATAGTACCCTAGTAAGTGTATAAAGATATATTAACTTCAAAGAATGCAGAGATATTAGGGCACATAATCATTGCTCAAAGTAGATAACAATTCGAAATAAATGAATACCCTACTTGAGTCGGATCATATTTTTAAAAGTATAATCAAGTCAAGATCAAAACTTCACGTCAAATAAATTAATTTTGAGAACCACTTAAAAGTGTCTGTGAATGTTCTGATTTATGTGTCATCCAATCCTAATTTAAACAACAATATAAGAGAAAATTATGATTAAATTGATGAAGTAGCCCAATTAAATGGTACGTGGTGGGGTTGAAATATTCAAATTCCACACGTAATTTTGGTGGTGGGCCGGATGGCATATCGGCCACAAAAGGGCTTTGGCGTTTTCTTTGTTAGTCAGTTCCAGTTTCCAATGCATGAACCAGTTTTCTGATCTTGACACTGCTCCACCACTGACCAAAATGGGGTGGGCCATTCTAAAAATCCATAGTCCAGTTTTCGCTTTACTAGAGAAGAGAAAATGGAACAACTGGCTCACAGCACTCCTGAGCCAGCCTAATCAATAGGCTCACGTCACTTTCTCAAAAAAGGTGAAGCCAGAAGCCATAAGCTAATCCCAGCCTTCGATCCCTTCACTGTTGCTCAACTAATCAACTTTCTCTGGTTATATTTGGTTGAATTGTTTTATTAAATAAATAAATGTAAAAATAAATAGTAGTTTAACGTGCGAAAGAAAAGTAAATTAGAAAGGTATATCACTCTTTCTCTATGGCATCATTTTCTTCCCTATCAATTTGAAAGAATTGAGAAAAAAATAAAGTGAGAATAATTAATAATAATATTAATTTTATTTTTAATATTAAAAATTTTAAAAAATTAAATAATAATAAACTAAATAAATTATTCTCACCCTTCTTTTGTCCCCTCTTATCTCTTCTTCCTTTCCTACCAAGATAAAAGTACATATTATTACTTTCTTTAATAAAAAGTAAAAGTGTCTCTTCCCTCCACCATTCTCCAACCCCCCGCGCAAACCAGACATAGTCTAGTCAAGCATCTTCTGTTAAAGGTATTTTCCTTTCCTATTTTCTGGTTTTTCAACTTGTTAAATTTATTTATTTATCATTTAATTTTCTGGAGTAACTTAACAATTGAATAATTAAACATCTTATTGCTATATTATCAAACTCAATATAGATCTGAGAAAGATTTTTTTTTTCCCTTCAAAATCCAAAAAAACATACCTTAAATTTGTCGAAACATTTAAGAAAAATAAAAACATTGTACAAGGAATTACCAGAAAATGTCATCTTCATAAAAAGGAAGGCCTGCATCCGCCAACAACCGGACAAAAATCCATATCCAAGGTGACGAGGAGAGGGAAAGAGTTTGAGGATTTAAAGAAATTTTTTTTAAAAAATTACACTAATCTTTGATTTTTCACCCCACGATTTGAGCCACTAGAAATTGCGAGAATGGCCGAGTGTTCCACTTTGTGCCTTTGACACAGACACTGAGAAACATCATCTAAATGACATGTAATATTACTCTCGTCTCATAATCTAAATTATTAAATTTAATTTTATATATATTAAAAATTTTTAAAATAAAATAAATTTATATATATATTAAAATATTCTTATTTAAATATTTTAAAAATAAAAAAAATCAGAGACAAAAAAATAAAAAACAATAAATAATAATAAAAATATAAAAATAAATTCAAAATCTTCTTAAAAAATTTTCGATTTATAATTTAAAATAATAAATCGAATAAGAATGAACAAGGGAATAAGCTTCAAATGACAGAGAAGAAGACGAATAAGCTTCAACAAAAGTGTGACCTCCGTCATCATCCAACATAGGTCTCGGACTCAATCGAAGCCGAATCGACTCATTGAGTCAGTTTTCCCTCGACTTGAATCACTGCCCAAGCAAAAATTACACAACCAACAATAACAACCATTAACTGATAAACATTTATCTTCACTTTTTACCCCTTTTTTTTTAATTTTTTACCTATTTGAACTCACTTACAGTGCTCTATAACAATGAATAATTAACCATAAACTTCTGATATTAAACTATAATTAACCATCGAATCCTGTTTGGCTCCAAACTGCATCTCGAACTCGGCTCATATCTCTGCCCTTCAGCGTCCGGCCAACACCCTCAAAGACGGAGTTGGCAGCCATTCTCCGACTACGGGCCAAATACTCGTGCGGTGGGACCCAATCGGATTCATGATCGTCCATTCCGTCGTCCGAGTCGTGTAATGATTCAACCGAGTCAACTCGATAGATTTTTGACCAATCAGGTACGTTGACTGGTGCCGAGCTGGCCATGTGGTGTCCACGTGGAGACGACAGACTGCCGTCCTGCCCACGGAACTGGTGAACAATCCTCGACGATGTGGTTTTGCCGGAATTATCAAAAGCCAATGACAACCCTCCCACCTGGCGGTGATTATCGGACCGCGGGGGATGTTGACGACTGCTCCGACAACTACTCAAGCTTCCGTTGCTCTCAGAGGAAGTGAGAGCGCGTGGACTCCACTCACTACGGGAACCATCCGCGGAATGATCGTCGCCGTTGACCATGCCATCCACCCTTGACCATACATCATCTTCTCCGAGCTCCGATGCGTCGTTGACCATTTCTTGGCCGCTGTTGTAACTAAAACTTCCCAACAGTCTTTCACTCCGACTTGTAGTTAATTTCCGCCCCTTCGCCATACACCGGAACCCTGATCGTCCAGCAAATACCTTTCTACTATCTTTACAGATTGTTATGGAATTCAGAGTTTGGCTTCTGGGCACACACACAAAATCACAAATCAACTATCTCAGGTGGCCAGAATCTTGATTTTCCGGCGACCCAAGTTAGAGAAAAAGTGCATTTACGTGTGTTGATATGTGTTTATCTAATAATTTTATGTGCTGTGTGTGATGCTATAGCTCCATTTAGGAGAAGCAATAAGCATGGTCGGAGCTCGGGAAGGGTGGAGGTGTATATATAAGATTAAGTAGGGATTGAAGTGGGAGTTGCTTTCGAAACATGAATTTCATTTGAATTTGGGGTTCATGTTGTCTGCATTTCATAAAAATGACAATCAAGATGAAACCAAAAATTATGGTGACAAAATAAGGGAAGCACCAAAATGTAAGATCAAAACAAATTTGGATCCTCCTGCCTTCCGCATCGTTACCCATTAGATAATAATGTCAATTACTTAGCAATTACTGTTAGGAGGGAATTAGAGAATTTAGAGTATTCCACTTTTGTCTTTTTATTGGATTTCTATTGATTTATTTTTTTCCCCCTTATATATGGATTATTAATTGGATTGTGATTTACCCTTTAGGAATTAGGAGAAGATTTGGCATGGGGCAATGTAATTAAAAGCTTCACAATAATTAGCAAAGTAACAGTATATTCCTTGATGCTGGCACAATAGAAAACTTTCTCCTTTTTCCCACTCGAGTTTGAGTTATTTTGACTCGTATTAATAAAATATTTGGTGTTTTAAATCTTATATCTAACCGTATTTATAATCTACTATACAGAACAAAAATCTTAGGTGTTCTCAAATTAATTTGTTTTCTTCAAAAGGCCCCAAAAATAAATGAATTATTATGAATTATTGGAATATTTATTAATTAGTGGAGGCTCCACTAATTATGGATTTATGTGAATTATTAGAATATTTTTATGGATGTCCACCATTTAGTGGAGACACCACTAATTAAGATTAGTGGAAGATGATGTATGTCATGATGTAATCCACTAATTAGAGCTCTATAAATAGAGCTATTCTCTAAGCTTGTAATACACCATTATTTTGTGAAAGAAATATTAGAGAAAATTGTGAGAGAAAAGAAAGAAAGAAATTCTTGTGCAAAATAGTTAGAGTTTTATTAGTGTGTAGTGTGAAGATTTTATTCTAACACTACCTTAATTTTATAACATGAATATCTTTTATATATATATCAATATGAAAACTCATGAACAGACAATGTAGGCCAATACACGATAGGACAATATGTGAGGTAGAAAGTGAAGTACTATTTGGACTTATATCAGCAAAAATAACAATAAAAGAAGGCTAATAGTATTTGGAATACTCGTTATTATAAGTATATATTAACAAATACTCGGTTATGGGAAAGATACTAAGAACAAGTATTAATTTCCTTCGAAAAATAATATTCATCAATAAATAAATCTAAGTGAATATTTACTAACAATCTTATACATAATAAAAATCCAAGTGTATAATATTACGTTAAATTGATTATATAAAATATATTATAGAACGCATATTATACTAATTTTTGATTCAGTCATTGCATATAAATAATTAAATCATGCTTTATTTTGGTACTAGAAAAACAATTCTGTCACCCTATTGTAGGACTACAGGTCAGAAAGAAAGTGAAATCAGTGCCGGGGCACAATGGACGGTTGAGAATGAGTTAGTGGGAACCTACCGAAGCAATGTCCTTAATGAAGTAAACAAAAACCCTTATCAACCTTTTACAAGCAAGGAGAAGAACGCTTCCCAATCAAAGATTCAGAGGTCCCCCTTCGAAAACTCCAAAATTCATCTTCACTCAAAAAGACTTGAAAAACTCTCTATAAAGTTGCAGGTTTGCAGCGGTCTCTGTTCCCAAGTTGGTTTATAATTCCTCATCCATGGGTGGTTGATGCTACTGTAAATGCTATTGGTGGAAGCATTATTGTTGCGGACCCTCCAACACGAGCAGCTTCGCGATTTGCAGTGACCGGACTCTCCTTCAGGACGGACCCTCTTGCTCTGTTTGTGCTTGTAAGGTGTGGACCTTCCTTCCTAATGTCCCAGGTCAGCTATTTCACCACCAATAGCCGTAACACTAACAACTTGTCCATGCTGTTGGCTTGGCTTGTTCTTGCTAATCAAGTATCCTATGTCGACAATCTTCCAATACTCCCCCGATTACCTCGAACTGCTCTAATCAATTTCTGGCCAAAAAAAATTGGTTCAGTAAGCATTAATTATATAAATGTACAATCTGGATAAATTCTATTTTTATATAATAACTTACGAATTATATGAAAGACGTATGAAATATAATTTTTTTTATAAAGAACTCGTAATTATTATTAAAAGTACATTATAAATAAATTTCACTCTTTTTTTTCTTTTAATAAGAAACTCAAGATTATTACTTAAACGTTCAAAGGTATGTTTTGAGTTTTGAGTAAATTCTATTCCTATGTAATTAGAAAGTAAATAAATTTTGTATGACAAACTCATATTTCAAGAAAAATATAAATTTTGATTAAGGATGTGAAATTTATTCACACTAATTAATCAAAACTAATACTATTCTTATTTTACCGTATATATCGTTTTAGATTTATGCATAAAAATTAAGGGTTCTAAATTCCACATAATTTTAAAACTAAATTTTCAAAAATATTCATAGTTAACTCTTTATCTACTTTGATAATTAGAGATAGTCGAGTTATAATTAGTGAAAAGAAAAAGATTATAGAGAATGATAAAATTAAAAAAATAATAAATATTTATAAAATTTTATAAAATAATTTATATTATAAAAAAATTTAAATTCAAAATGACTTATATTATAAAATAAAAATAAAAATACGATACATTTGAATAATTACAATTACCATAACGAGATGTGGTCCAATTTTTATAGTCTAGGCAGTCTGTACACGTTTATATATTTGCACTTTTCACGTTTATTGAAACTAACAATTCTGGCCTCTGCGTGAAAGTTTCTAAAGAACACAGAGAAGTTAGATGTCAAACTGTCCTCTTTTTGTAGAAATTCTTTGATTCACCATAGATCAACTGATTTAGAATATTATATCATCGTATAGTAAAAATTAAATAATATTAAAAATATATTATTTATGTCTTAATAAAATTGACTTATATTATTTTAGACTGTTTCAAAAAATTTGATATTTTTTTATAAAAAAAATTATTATACAATTTATTATAAAATAATTAATATACCTTACATATATTATTTTTATATATTTAAATTTGATATAGAATTTATATACTTTTTATTTTTATTATTATGTATTATAATATATTATTATATTTTAATTTTTATTTTTATATAAAATATCGTATTAAGTTAATTATTATCAATTTTATAATATATTAAAAAAGTAGGTTTACGTGCACTAATCAACAATCAACAACAGAAGAATTTCCCATGTTTTTTATTTTCTGGAGCCCCAACAAAAGAAGAGGAGATGATAAAAACAGAGAAGACAAAAGCAGGACCAAGCTGATAAGATGTGATAAAAATCTTGGGGAGGCAAAAGAAGAGTATAGAACTTCGGGAATTGTACTTATCCAATTGATTTCTCTACCTATTTGTTAGTGTCACTTCAGGTGGTTAATAATAGGAGTCGTAAAGGCTATACCCATTTTCAATGATCTTCGCGTGCTGTAAAAAAGAATGTCTTTCCCAGCAGCCAAGTTCATTGGATGTGCAAATTGACTTTGATAGCCCTCTTCCAATTCTTGTTTCTTTCTCGAATAATATCTTTTCAACACACAAAGAGGAGTTTGGAGTATCTTAAAAGACAGGGGCATTAGCCGCCATCCATTGCTCCTTTACCCCTTTCCACCTTGGAAATTTCAGTAATTCGTCCTCCAAAAGATCATAAATCCAAGTTGAATACTTGATTTTTTTTTTACATTCTTTTTATTACAAAGTAAATATTTAACAACTAAACAATCTAATCACTCTCATAATAGAGAATTGTAGATTAAATATTTCAAAACAATACCACCTTTTGAGGGCAACTTAGAATTAATATTTTGCTTTATGATACATTGAGAATTAAGTCATCTAACAAAAATAATAATTTTTTATTTTTTAAATAATAATTATTTTTAAAATATTCACATACATTATAACATTATCATATTTATAGAATTTTAAGAGTTAAATTAAATTATCTTTATTAAAACTATATACTTAGTTTGAAATTTAAAAATTAATCAATAAAATAATAAATAATAAATATATATATATATATATATATATATAAAGAATTACGAAATATTTCAATTATAACACTAACAACATTAAATTTGTTATAAAATTTGGGTAGTGTTAAAATAAAATTTACACACTACACACTAATAAAACTCTAACTATTCTTTGCACAAGAATTTCTCTCTTTCTTTTCTTTCACAATTTTCTCTAATATTTCTTTCACTAATCTTTCTTTCACAAAATAATGGTGTATTACAAGTTTAGAAAATAGCTCTATTTATAGAGCTCTAATTAGTGGAATATATTATGACATACATCATCTTCCATTAATCTTAATTAGTGGTATCTCCACTAAATGGTGGACATCCATAAAAATCTTCTCTAATAATTCACATAAATCCATAATTAGTGGAGCCTCCACTAATTAGTGGAGCCTCCACTAATTAATGGAGCTTCCAATAATTTTAAGATATTCATAACACTTCCCCTTGGATGTCCATCAATTACATAAAGAATATGCCTCGTTAAAACCTTACTAGATAAAAATCCAGTAGGAAAAAAAATATAGTGAAAGAAAAAGAGTACACTATTTTATATGTCTGTTTATTACTCCACCTGATGAGATGATTCATTTAAATCTTTAAACCAACGCATACCGATTTTATATCTCAATTTCTCAAATGTTGCAGTCGATAAAGTCTTCGTGAAAATATCTGCGAGGTTGTCACATGACCGAATTTGTAGCACATCAATTTCACCTTTCTTTTGGAGTTTGGTGACCTATGTTGTGTCTGATCTCCTTTAATATATCCTCCTCGTAATTGCGCTATGCAAGTTGCATTCTGTTCATAAAAGAGTAGTTAGAATATCTCTGATGTATGATAATCCACAACTTTCTTGGATATAATAAATCATTCTCTACTTGCTTCATGGATAGTTGTAATTTCAGCATAATTTGAAGAAGTAGCTGCTTGGAGATATCGAATGACTTGTTTAATTCCATTCCAATGTCATCGTATTGGTGAAGAACTAAATATTGCTAATAAATTGACAGCAAATATAATATTAGGTCGTGTATTATTAGCAAGATACATCAATGTACCAATTGCACTGAGATATGGTACTTCAGGTCCAAGAAGTTCTTCATTCTCTTCTTGAGGTTGGAAAAGATCTTTATTCACATATAATAACCGGACGATCATTGGAATACTCAATGGATGTGCTTTGTCCATGCCAAATCTTTTTAGAACTTTTGTTGTATATGTTGAATAAATGTTCAATTTGCCAAATGTTCAATTTGTAAACCAAGGCAAAGTGTAATTTTACAATCATCCTTGATGTCGAATAATCAATTGTTTCTTGGAGCTCTTCAGGAGTTCCAATAAGATTAATATCATCAACATATATCGTTAATATCACAAATTTAGAACCAAATTTCTTAATAAAAACACATGGACATACCTAGTCATTTTTAAATCCTACTTTCAATCACTATTCACTAAGATGATTGAACCACATGCGTCCAGATGGCTTCAGGCCATATAATGATTTCTGCAATTTGATAGAGTAATTTTCACGAGGATAGTATTTATATGCTGCAGGCATATGAAATCCTTCAGGGATTTTTATGTAAACATCATTTTCTAAATTTTCATCAAAGTAAGTAGTGATAACATCTAATAGTCGCATATCTATCTTTTCATGTACTGCCAAACTGATAAGATATCCGAGTGTAATAGTATCAACAACAGGAGAATAAGTGTCATTATAATCAATACCTGGTATTTGTGAAAAACCTTTGACTACTAACCGTGCTTTATATTGTACGATTTATTTTTATTGCGTTTTCGCACAAATATCCATTAGTAGCCAATAGGCTTTACACCTTCTGATATTCGGACTGCAGGTTCGAAGACTTCACATTTTGTCAGTGCATTTAACTCTGATTGAATCGCATCAGCCAATCTTTTCTATGCCGACATTCATCAACTGATATTGGTTCAAGATCATCATTATCCTGTGTAACATCAAGAGATATATTGGATGTAAATATATTATCAATAACAGTTTCTATCCGGTTCCAACTTCTGCCGAAAGTGGTATAATGGATAGAAATTTTAATATTACTTTCATCAACTTCTGGTTCGTTGTCATCAGTTATCTCTTAGTCTTTATCATTCTTTTCTTCAATATGATATTCTGGATCATTTAATCCTCTTTTCTTTCGAGGATTTTTATCTTTAGAACCAAGAATTCGGCCACGCTTCTGGCGTATTTTTGGCTCAGCAGCTATAGGTATAATCTTTTATTATGCTGGAACTTCAAGTTGAATAGGAGTATCTATAGCTGGAATATGCGATTTTGTAACTCTTCTGGAGTCAACAAAAGCGTCTGATATTTGATATGCAATGCTTTATAAATGCATTATACTGTTGAACTTCAAGTTCACACACGCTTGTATGCGGATCAAGATAATTTATGATGTTATCCAATCAAGATCTTTCTTATACTATTTCTATTATCCCCCTAATTTAGGGAATAATGATTTCATAAAAGAATAATGAAAAAGAAAAGGAAATGTAAGAACATGATAACAAGTAGGAAATGCCAAGACATTTATTATAAAAATTTCCTCTTTTTTTTTTTTCACTTTTCCCGGTACCGACTTTTCCTCTTCCTCTCTTGTCTTTTCTTCTCTTCCGACCCTCTACCTACCATCTACCTCTTCTTCTTCTTCCTTATACAGATATATATATATATATATATATATGTATGTATATGTATGTATGTATGTATCGATATATGTTTCAATCATCAGTCATTAGTAAACATAAAAAACAAAAACCATAAAGTAGATATGGAGACTTGTAATTCATTTGAGATATGGTCAAATTTTGACTTGGTTTCTGCAGTAGATTTTGATGTATTTTCCTTTCCAAGCCAACCGCTTCCTCCTAATTTCAGGCGAGATACCTTTAAGGGCTTCCTTTTTTTTTTTAGTGTGCTTGATAATGAAATTAAACTATCTTTTGGTTTGTTTTGATGTAAATCAGTGAACATACTGCTTGGGACCAATTTAATCTACCCATGCAAGAGACTGCCTTTGATGCTATTCCTCTTTATGCTATTCCTCTAAATGAGGATATGTTTGTGCATGATCCTTTCTACTCTCTAACAGATTTTGAACAAAGCCAGAATATGATTCCAGGTTATCATATATTCAAACATGGGTTTTGAATGGTATTACCTTTACTGATATTATTTTCTTTTTTTGGGAGAAATAATGAGTGGTATTGGTAATGAAGTCGGAGTGAGGACCCATGACATGCATAATATCGAAGTTCAAGATATTATTTCAGACGAAATTCCTATAGAAAATAAAAGGATTAAGAGGCAGAGAGAGAAGAATGGCAATAACTCCCAAACACTATCAAGAGAAACCATTTCGCAATACTTTTACCTGCTAATCAAGAGCGCGGCCAAAGAACTGAATATTGGCATAACCCGTCTCAAGAAAAGATATAGGGAGTTAGGAATTCGTCGATGGCCTCACAGGAAGTTGATGAGCTTGGAGACCCTAATCCAAAATATTCAAGTTCTTTCTCACACACACTTATAATTTGCAAGTATGAAACTATGAAAGATTTATAAGTAAATAACCGATGATATCACTTCGATTTACAGGAGATGTAAAATAAAGAAGAAGGAGGACATATGGCTGAGAAGAAGTTGAAAGAAGCCATTGAGATACTGGAATGTGAAAAGCAGTTAGTGGAAGAAAGTCCTGATACGCAGTTAGAGGACCAAACACAGAAATGGAGACAAGCATGCTTCAAGGTCAAATATAATGAGAAATTTAAGTATAATAAACTTAAGGGGATCATAAAATCCCAAAACTCATTTTACAGTAACTTCACGGCTAATTCTACTGCTAGTCTAGATACTGGCTCAAAAGGGAAGGAAAAGGAGGAGGATGTCGAAGAAGAGGAGTTGAAGTCCATAATTGTTAATTGTTTGTCTTCCTCTAATGTAAATATTGAAAAAGAATAATTACAAACATTCATCTTAAATTTGTCAACTCAATTGCAAAAGAGTAACTACAAACATGTATCATCAAGTTCATGTGGACACTAGTGATATGAATAAAAGATGTGATACTTATTATTAATGGAAATATCCTTTTCCCTTTCTATTTCACTACATGTGGCCAGTATTTCTCTATGATAAGGGAAATATCAAGTGTGTCCATGACCATAACCACAATCACTGCCACAATTAGGACTAGAACGATTATAACGATTATAACGATGGCTTCTGCTGGAGTTAACAGCATTTACTTCTGCGAGTGCTGTTGAGCCAGTTCATTTGGCTTCATGATTTCTCAATAATAACTCATATTAAATCTGTCAACTTTGGATACTCTTTTTCTCGATATTGTTACTGTAGGACAATATTTAAGGTATAAAAAGTAGAGAATGTCTTCTTTAATATATCTTCATCAATAACTTTTTCTCCGCATAATTTTAACTAAGATGTAATTTTATACATCGTGGAATTCACAGTTTTAAAATCTTGCAACTTCAGATGCAATCATTCATACCGTGCAGTTAGTAATATGACCATCTTCAGGTGGTCAAATCTTTCTTTTCAGCATTTAGATGTATTTCTGTATTGAGAACCCATGACATATAATTTTTTTTTCTAGAAATATCAAGGGTTACAAATTTGAGTTTAGCAAGGGTAACCATAGAGATTAATAAATGCGTACCTGTCTTCTGGCTTTAATAACATAAGAGACTCGTGCTGATAACGTGTTATAAAATTTGGATAATGTTAGAATAAAATCTACACACTACACACTAACAAAACTCTAACTATTCTTTGCATAAGAATTTCTCTCTTTCTTTTCTCTCACAATTTTCTCTAATCTTTCTTTCACAAAATAATGGTATATTACAGGTTTAAAAAATAGCTCTATTTATAGAGCTCTAATTAGTGAAATACATTATGACATACATCATCTTCCACTAATTTTAACTAGTGGTATCTCCACTAAATGGTGGACATTCATAAAAATCTTCTCTAATAATTCACATAAATCCATAATTAGTGGAGCCTTCACTTATTAATGGAGTTTCCAATAATTTTAAGATATTCATAACAAAATTTAAATAAAAATTATCATTTAAAAAAAATACAAATTACCTGAATTTATTAAATTATTAAAATATAATATAAACTTACAACACAAGAATATTAGAAGAGAGAGAATCCAATAAAATATTTTAAAATTTCGTTGGAATCAAAAGAGAAGAATGGGACCCGCCACGCGTGTCCATACATGGAACATGACAACCTAAAAGAAGCCGCCAAATCACTCGCTGATTTCCTTGTGCAGCGCAAGACCGACTTCCAAATTCCAATAGACATAACATAAATTATTTTATTTTGTTTTTTATAGGAAATGGACATATATATCTATAATCTATCAACTATTAATAAATGGAACACATAAAAGAAAAATGCATAGGTATTAGTATATAATTTATTTTCTAGTGCAAAGACAGGAGCGCCCACCCCTTTCCAGAGAATCAGGATCTCAACTGCAATTCCCCAATTTGATTCCCATGTGATCTTAATTTTCATGGTTCTCAAATTGCTTCATTTTCTATTTCATTATTATGGGTTTGGATCCCAACTTTAATAATCTATATTATTATTCAAAATACATTGGTGAGTCTGTTATTTCGGGACGAAAATTAAAGTTAGTTAACCCAATACTACTTTGAGAGAAGTATCATTTCTAAAGTGTGAATTAATATAAATTTTATAATCAAATGATTATTTTTAGTTAATTATAAAGATTCAGCGGAACATAGACATGATAATTATGTTGAAGGCACTGTTATTGGACCTTTCGGTGTTATTTTAAGTGTGAAGAGTCACATACGAAGAATAGTTTAAGTGGTTAATTAATTGTACAACTGTTTTTCTTCATGTACCCAAGGAGTTGGGACTTGGCTGAGGATTTTGTTGTTTTTTGAGGGGCTTTCGGGAGTTTTCCCAAGACTTTGGGGACCCGCCGCTATAATATCGATGAGTCTTGCACCAGAAGAGTCGGCTGATAGATTCTAGAATATACAAAATCATCCACAGCTACGCCTACGCGCTTTGTACAGAGCGTGAACTCTCGCTTCCTCAATAAGAAGCTTGTTTTTCAAGTTGCTCCGGCAAAAAATTCAAGATTGATATTCTTAATTACTCAGAAATGAAACAGTGCAGGTTCAAGTTAATGACTCGGCTTCTATCGTGCTCCAGTTTTACCTATGCTGGCAAGTAAGGGCAACCTAGTCGGCCACCCCTATATATGGCTAACCACCGGCCGCCCACATGCATACTGCTTACTGATGCAACCTTGTTGATGTTCCACCACTACCGGCGCCGTAAAAAGTGGAAGATGCCGGTTGTTTCTTGAATGTTAACCGACCTACTAGCTTAGGCTCATTCTGTAAGATCCAATTATAAGAATCATTCTGGTACAGTAAAAAATGTTGATGGTATTATCTCGGTGAGTTAAATTTGATTCGATGATGTATCTGATTTTCATGCTCAGGGAGAAGTTCTGATGATACCGGGAAGAAGATAAGTCACAATCAATATGGTCTTGAGGGAGTCCACCACCAGCAACAGCCACTTCACAAAGCTAATACCAGCAACGGTGGCAGCAGTATATATTGGTGGGCTCGTTTTTTATCACCGAGCGTGATCAATCTACAGAAGAGGCCGTCATGACAACCTACTCCTCCTGGTAGGGTTGATAATTGATACGAGATTAGATAGATCCTTCCCTACATGTGCAGTTATGCAACATTTCATTTTCTTGATGACTCATTCCGTCATCTGCAGTAAGGTTTTAAAAGTAAACCTGCTATTGTGCTGTGAACTTTTCATCAGCTCCCTTATCCATCTCTTTTAGTCTCTGTTATTTCTTTTTGGTAATCAAGACAAACCTAAACATGAATGACAGAATGGCGTCCATAAAGACAAGTGATGGTTTCATCTCGGACCATCCAGACATGTTCTGCTTCACCCACTGTACTAGAACTACCTGAACGGAAAATATCTATCAACGAAAATGGAATCCCTTTCAATACAATAGTGTCATCCCCAAATCATATCCCTATACCTTAAGTAATTCTTCTTCATCTTGTTTCCTATTGAGTTATATATCTTAAGTATATTCCTAGATTTATGATTTCCAACCTAGCTAGAGCATTTTTTGTAGCAAAAATTTCCACCTTGATTCATTTTTTGGCCCCCAGGAAATGTACCGGATGGTGCAGTCAAGCAAATCATTACATGTTAAATTTTAGTTGTAGAAAATAAGAGGAATTGATTTCTTCCTTTATTGACCATCCCATTTAGTAGAGAAAAAGGATCGGTGCTCATTGGGATGCCATTTTGATGGACCAAGTACGATCTCTCGAGTAAAACAATTAATTATTCCTTCTTCTTACATCTCTGAGCAAGAAATGAACCATGACGTACTGAGTCCTAATAATGTATGTCCTTAGATTCCTCACAAGAATTATTCATCATATGACAACCGCCCACTGTAACTAACCTTTGTACCCCCAGAAATCATAGAGAGAATCTTGCCCTTTCGCATCCCGGAACCTCCACTTTGTTGACCAAGTTGCTGCATCTTTATAATGCATCATCCTCGACAATATCAAATTGCTTTTGCTGATTTTGGACTATCAAGACAATATTCTTGAACCTATAAAGTATAAACATAGTGAGAATTGATATATCATCAGGATAAGACTTCTAATTCCATTATTGGACCTTTACGTCCACCAAACTTTTAACTTCAAGACCTGCATTATTAGGATCGATCAACCCAGTATATATTGCCCGACAATTATAGTGGGTACATGTCAACTTCTGGTGACTAATGAAGTAGCTCATGTCAAGTGATGCAGCTGCAGCAGCCATATAGTTCTTTCTTGGACATTTTTTCAACATCCGAACGACTACAGCTATAAGGACAGAGTAATTTTAATGTCCCCCACTTGGTTGTAATAT
This sequence comes from Voacanga thouarsii, assembly GCA_026120185.1. Classification (NCBI taxonomy): domain Eukaryota; kingdom Viridiplantae; phylum Streptophyta; class Magnoliopsida; order Gentianales; family Apocynaceae; genus Voacanga; species Voacanga thouarsii. The sequence continues at coordinate 3,279,423 of JANUWF010002172.1, forward strand.
AACTGAAATTAGACGATGAGGGACTGGTAGGGTTTTCGTCAATCATCAGCATCCTTCTTGCTTAGCCATACAAATGAATAGATTACAATTCATCATACAATCACATCCTGGACTTGAATCAATGGTCATCAATCGAAAGTATAACAGGACAAGCTGTGTGAACAAGTTGTTAGATAAGGCCCTTTTTCAAGTGGTGAGGACAGCTTATTTTTGCTCCGTAACAATTTCTCAGTGATGGAACTGACAAGAAATTTGGATGAGACTTGCGCAGTCAAGCTCAAAATGGAAGCTGAAATTGAGGGCTAAGCACTTTGTTCAGAAAGTCCTCTTCGAGTCTTCTTCTCCTCAACTGCATATGTTTCCTAGCATATTGTGTCAATGAAGGTTTTGTGATGAAAGAGACCAAGGCCATCACAGTTTCAAAACCCCTCTGCATAAGTTAAATTCTCTAAAGCGGATTCTGAAAATAAAGCAATATAAAAGCATCTCCATATCTAATCATGGTACAAACTTCAAGTTCAAGAAATTAAAATTTAGGGGACTAGAGAATGGACAAATATTGAAAGAAAGTGGTTATCTTTCAATAGCATTACCATGTAGGCACATATTTAATTTCCCCTGGAGATGTTAAAACTAACCCGAAAACATGAAAATTAAAGAAGAAACAAGTAATAGTGAATAGAAATGCATGATGCACCATGCATGTTCTGGATGTGATTTAATCAACAAGTAAATGTTGTTTATCAAAGAGTATGCACTCAGTACTACCCTACGCGTGACTGATGATTCACCTATCAACATTAACATGCATTAAGTTGATGACCTTCTTCCTGCAGATTGCAGATGCCGGTAAAGACTAAAGGGTAAAGGTGTTGTATGTGTAGATAACCTAAAGAAATCTTTTCAAGAATTTTATTTGCAGTTCCATGCTCAATTGAACCAGTAACACTTCGATGCAATACTAGCTAAACCCGAAGACTGGTTTTTCTCTAAAAGGAGGTTTACGATTTGATTATAACATCATGGATTTATAGTGAAATCAGACAAAGGGGGTGAACCCACAATCACGAGGCAGAAGAATGAAGATGATAAAAAGCTGTTAAGTTTGGCACTCCACCTTCCACCACAGATGATGGTGAAAACTGAAGAATATAGAGATGCTGAAGTAATCCATTTCCAAAAGGTGATTTTCAAATTATTCTAAAAAACATATGTGATTATCTCAATAAAATTTTTAAATATTACTTGACTCAATTTACTCTACAAAAATATATAATTATTTCAATTAAATTCCTCAAATATTATTTATGTTATTTAAAATTTAATAAAATATGTTTTGCACAGTATGTGAGATTTTTTATAACTAAGTCATTGAGATTTTGTTGGTATTTCATCCTTCTGCACCTTTTATAACCATTATTAACAAAAAGATAAAGTGGCGTTGTAGAGATGGAAAGTCAAAGACAAAAAAATTGTACAGAGAAGCGGATATATATGAATTTTGTCATTTTTTTGTCTAGCATTTTTTTTAGCAATCTTTTTATCTTCAGACTTCCTATCTCTGCAACAGTTGTTTCGTCTTTTTGTCAATAATAACTACTTCTTTCTCTTTTGCTAATAGTCAGAATCTATTGTCCCTGTATAAAATATAAAGTAGTATAAAATGCCAAAAAATATCAATAAATTAGTTATAAGATATCTCATGTGCGGTACAAAATATGTTTTATTAAATTTTAAATAATATTTTAAAGACTTGATTGAGATAAATATATATTAATTATGACTAAATTGAGTAAAATAATATTTAAGAAATTTTATTGAGATAATTATATATTTTTAAGAACTAAATTGATTAAAATAATATTTAAAGTATTTAATTAAGATAATTATATATTTTTAACTATTAATTTAAAAAATACTCTTTCCAAAAATTGTGCTCCAACTGAAAAGGCAAGTTTTGCCTGCTTCTCTTTTGAAGTTGGGACTGAATTGCGGGCCTCTAGGAGTTCAAAATTCGCTAAAAAACATCATACTTAACCCATTAAGCGAAGGCCTTGCCATGGGAAAGCCCGATATTGTTGTCATGTGTTGTCCATATTCGTTTCAACCCACAGTCGTGAAAGCACCACAGCTACATGGAAACAAGATACAAAGATCATGAGAAAATTTTATTTTGTCATCTTAATTATAGTCAAAATATTATATTATTATTTAAATTTTATTTTAAATATAATTGTCATTTAAACTATGATTCTTTCTCGCATTGTCATTCAAGCATCTTTAACCCTTAAATTAAATTAATTAACATGATAAATTAAATATAAAATAGTATCAATTTCTCATCTAACTAACTTAAATAACAAAAAGACTAAATTAGTTTGATTGAGTTAAGTTAAATTAGTTCAATCATATTATATTTTTTATTTTTTCAAATTTAAATTTATAGATAATTTAGTCTTTTTATTTTTTAAGTTAGTTATGTGAGAAATTTATACTGTTTTATATTTAATTTACTATATTAATTAATTTAATTTAAGGATTAGAGATGCTTGGATGGTAATGTGAAAAAAAAAATCATAGTTCAAATGTCAATTAGATTCAAAATAAAGTTTAGATGATAATATGAAATTTTGACTATATTTGAGATGATAAAATGAATTTTTTCCAAAAACTAACAATCCCTTAACGTTTCGGAACAACCGAGAGTGAAAATGGATAATAGTTGGATTAAGTTAAATTTGTGGAAATATAATAAAAATTGTTAAATATATAAAATTAGATAGGACTTAATATAATGTTAAGAGATAATATAATATGTTATGAATATACGACAATTCTCGAAAAATAAAAATTTATAAATTAATATTTTTTAAAATTAAAGTGAATTAGAAATATAAAAGGTAATTTTCAAATTAGTACTCAAAAATATGTATCTATCTCAATCAAAATTTTCAAATATTACTTTACTCAATTTGATCCCTATAAATATGAAAAGTGTATTAAAGTAATCTTTATAGAGATTAAATTGAGTAAAATAATCTTTGATGGACCTTATTGAGACAACTATATATTTTTTCTTTTTTTATAATTTTAATAATTCATATTTATTTTGAGGATATGTTTTCCTTTTTTTTAAGTTTATAAAAAAAATTTCTCTTTCCCCTCTTTTTATAATTTATCTAACTCAAATTTTTTCTCAACAATATATTTTTTTTACTTATTTTTGCTCATATATATATATTTACTTTTTTAGAGTTATTATAATTCATAATATTTTCTTAATGATTTTTTCTCCTATTTCTTTTAGCTTATAAATTTTTTTTCTTCTTTATTTTTTTGGTAGTTCATCTAACCAAAATTTTTTTCTTTTCTTTTGACTCGTATAATTTTTTTTCAATTTCCTATAATTCATATTTTTCTAAAAGATATTTTTTCACATTTCCTTCAACTCATAAAAATTTGTTCTCTTTCTCCTTTATTATTTTCTATAATTCATATTTTTTTCTCAAAGATTTTTTTCATTTATTTTAGCTAATAATTTTTTTCTCTTTTCCTTTTATTGTAATTCATGTAACTCATATTTTTTCGATGGTATATGTTTTTCATTTATTTTGGCTCATATATATCTTTTAACTCTAAAACTTTGTTCTCTTTCTCCTTTTATTCTCATATATGTTTTTTGACGATATATATTGCCAAAAAAAATATAAATTAGATGAATTACAATAAAGGGGAAACAGAAAAAAAAATTATGAGTTAAAAGAAATGAGAAAAAAATATCTTTGGAAAAAAAATATGAGTTATGAAAATTATAAGAATGAAAAATAGAAAAATATTTATATGAGCCAAAAGAAAAGGAAAAAAAATATCGTCCAGAAAAAAAATTAGTTAGATGAATTACAAGAAAGAAAAAGAAAAAAAAGTTATTAGCTAAAAGAAATAGGAGAAAAAAATCATCAGAAAATATTATGAATAAGAAGACTTCAAAAAAAGTAGACAAGGAAAAAAATTTATATGAGCTAAAATAAATAGAAAAAAATATGTCGTTGAGAAGAAAAAAAATTGTGTTAGATAATATATAAGAAAGGTGAAAGAGAAATTTTTTTTTATGAGCTTAAAAAAAAGAAAAACATATCTTTAAAAATAAATATAAATTATTGAAATTATAGTATATATATATATATATATATATATATATATATAGTTATCCGAAAGATTCCTTTGATACATTTTTTAAATTTATAAGCACTAAATTCAGTAAAATAATTTTTAAAGAATTTGATTAAGACAATTATATATTTTCGATAACTAATTTAAAAATTACCAGAATACAATCACGTGAAAGAAATTTAGGTTCAGTGCAATAAGATGAGAAACGTGAAGACTCGGATCGGAGCATGCTGTGGGCCTGAGCATGAAATGAAGAACATGAGATGATCCTAGAAATTGAAGTCCGGCTAGTTTGGGTCCCCCGCGTGATGGAGTGGGGAGCAAAGATAAAGGCTGATGACAATCAGGAAAGGAACATCCTTGAATGCTTACAAATGATTTAGGACCCCCCCACGCCCACCGCGAATCTCTGTTTAGGAAGACTTTCATAGAATTGTTACAAAAAATATGTTCAATCTTCTGAACCCCACATGTCATCAACGTCTCAAATTCTCAAGTAGATCCATGCACAGAAATTGACCTTACTAGGGTAATTCTCTCGGCTGCAGAGAAGTCATCATGTTTGTGAAAATATCAATTCATTAAGATTTTCATTTCAACTTCTATATATGTAACTTACCTTTCTAATCTCAAATTTTTGATTTCGCCTCCGTTGCCAGGAATGATGATGATATATCTAAAAGATCATTCAATCCTTCTCATTTATGAACCCCAGCCAAAACATGAGTGGTCTCTCCAGGACAGACGTACACCTTATTTAATTCTTCCAGATGGCTAGTTTTTCTGAATTGCTTAATGGGAAAATTTGCAATAACTAGCTGCCAGAAAGTCTCTAATTGATAATTAGATTTCACAGACATAAAGTTGTGCCTTCCATTTCCGTGTCTCTGTTACAGACTATAATCCAACAACCTTTCTTTGGTACATCACTTCCTCAGGAAAAGGGGTCACGGGAGATAAGGAGAGGTGAGAAGAGATGACAAGCAACAACATATGAAGCTTGAGTAAATGCGATTGTTTCTTATGGGACTCATACCAAATCGGTTGAAAAACTTGAATTGTATGCGCATACATGAATTGTCTTTTGTTGTTAATATGTATATAAACTCGTGAAGAATACAGTATAACAGAATGGCCTGTAAGCTAAGGAAAATCTATTTGCATACCAAATAAGAGTACGATTGATTTAGTGAAGAGCAAATGGAACAGTCCTACACTCATGCGAAAGGAAAATTGATGCCATAAATTATGCATTGACATCAAATTGCAGAGCAAACTTTCACCAAAAAGAAGTTTGGATCACTCATTACCTAATCCTCTGCTTAAGGACATTGTGCACCTGCATTTTCTGACTTTCTAAGCTGGCTTCCAAGATCTTGGACTTCAAACCATACCTTTGGATCCCTCGTGGCCATTCTATACATCCTTTCATAGCTCGAGAAATATGTGGATTTCTTTGGCCTGGTGTGCACCATTGAGTTACCAACTTGTGATGGTTGAGTGCCCCTTCACCTGACACTTTCTCCGGGGAAATATCAACCTTGGAAGAATCTGATGCACTTGAAAGCCTTTGATTACCATCAAGGGAAGTAGCCTTGCAAACACCATCACTATTGATTGAGGATCTCCATATTTTGTGAAGAGAAGATCCTTTATTTTTAAATTGCTGTTCCGAGGAGATTGTGTTAGTGCTAGAATTCAAAGGTTCCTGATTTTCATTTTGATCAGGACCAGTAACAACACTTGATATATATCCATCTCCTCCAGTTCCATTATTTAAGCATGCACTGCTTCGGAAGCTGTAACTCAATTGTTCATCCTCAGCATGATTCACAGATTTACTGACAGCTACGTTTCCAGAATTCCTGTCACAATCAATATAGTCACTAGAGTTCCCAAAGACAGAGATCTGGCTAAATTCATTAGCTTGAGGATTAGTGTTTTGGATCTTAGAGGAGTGACTGGCAGGCCTAGGTCTCAAGCATGGAACAGATTGACTTTGATTTGCTCCACCACTCCGAATATCCTCCATAATTGTGTATATATCGTATGACCTAGGAGGTGTATATCGCAGTCCATTTAAGTCTAGAACATTCATGGCATCAATGGCCTGCTGAATTTCCGTGGCTTCAGTCATTTCACTCATATCCAAGGTTGCATCTCTGGACATTAAGCGAGTCTCTAGGTGCCCAATAAGATTGTTCATCTGGTAATACTTTTCTTCTAGAACCAGCTTTGCATCAGCCAGTTTCATCTGGACCCGTTCTTCGCGCCAAACTTCAGCGGTTTGCAGCATTTTTCTCTCTTCTACTACTTCCTCTTGGATCCTTAAGCACTCAATCTCCATAGATTTCACTGTGGCTTTACAATCTTCAATTTCCTTTACTAGCTCATTGCATACATCCTCCAATAAATCCCTGGCTTTCCTTTCTTTCTGATAATCATCAAGTAATTGCCTGGCTGTCAACCTGGCATCAGCTAGATCCCTCAGCAACTTGGAATTAATAATGTCCAGCTTTTGATAGTTTCTCCTCTCTCTTTTGAGTTCATTCTTCAATGTGTTGACTATCACATTCATTTTCTGCTGTTCTCCTTTCATCCAGGATGCCTTTTCTTCAGAAAGCCTCCTTAAGAGGTGCTTGAGTTTCTTCTTAAAGAAATGCCGCTCAGTTTCAAGTTCTTTCACTCTATTTCGAGCTCTCACTAGTTCAAATTGCAAGGCAGAAGCAACTGATACAGTTGCAACTTGCTCACTGTTGAAGTGCCTCCCAAAACTGTGAAATTGGTAAGCCTCAGTTGGTTCTTTGTTATTGCTGTAGTTCCACTTTGAAGTTCCCTCCATTGCAGGTTCAGGAATTGGCAAGGGATAATCGATCTGAAAAATGAGGAAGAAAATCACGGAGTGAACCTCGAGAACTCAACAGTTAAATTGAAAAACCAAAACAGAACTACGCCACCAGATATGCAAATGATCTACTACTCTAAATGCCGAAAACAAGCACGATAATGCTCAACACAACGTGATTGCACAAGAAACAGTCCAATTAGGTACAGAAGCAGTTGTCCTTCAGATCATGGAAGCCATGGCTCACACACGAGAATTTTGAAAACTAGCATGAAATTCTTGATTCCCCCTCTTATAGGTAATAGAAACCAGAATGAAGCATAATCTCAATCAATAAGATATACTATTGGAATGGACAGTTATTTGAAGCAGTTGAGGGAATTGATGAAGACAAAGTTGATATTTGAAGAAAATTGGTGCCAGCCCAAGAAAAGCTGGAGGAAATAGTTAAAAGGAAAGAACATGCTTTCTTTCCATTGAAGTGTGGATATGCACTTCAAACTCTTAACACCGCTCTCTGTTGTCTCTTTCTCTAACCAGTACAGCAATAACAAAAGGGAAACCAAATGTATACTGCGCCGAAAAGAAGAGATAAAAATCAAAGCTTTTCTGAAAAAACCTATACAAAATTACGCAAAAAATATAGCTTTACCTCGAACTGTAACCGACCAAACCGAGATCGTCGCCAACGCCACGTCATAGCAGCAGCTCCACCGCCAGGGCTGACGGAGTTGGTCCTGGCTTCCAAATGCCACAGCGCAGCAGCGAGCTTCCTTGCAGAGACCGTAAGGACATGCCCGCCTTCCATTCGACTGTAACTTCTTTCACCGGTCACCGGAGCTCCACCTTTGGCACCGTCCAATATCCATCTTACAGGTGGAGTGGCAAACCCACTTCCATCCCTCCTCCTACGCAGAGCTCCATCATTTCTCGTCCGGGAGCGGCGACTGGGGCAATTCCCATCCGAAATTTCCATTTTACCGAACTTTAACAGGGCTGATTCCCATTCACAATCCCAAGAAACAACGGTGTTGGTTTATACATATCTCTGACAAGTCGTGCTTCTGTGTGAAGTTTGATCAAAGAGAATGCACAGAGAAACTCAAAGATTTGTCCTTGACATTCATCAAAGTCCGTAAAAGTGATGTGAAATTATGGTTTGTTTCGATGGACGGAGGAGGATGAGAACAGAGCACGAAGTTTAATGCATCAGTAATCGAATGATGTTAGTGAAATGAACACTTCGTTCTTTCCTGCTGGAATTTATTCATAGCAGTAAGTGAAAACAATAACAGGCTAATTTCATGGGCTCCATACATCATTAATTTTCATAATGGTCCAAAAAAAAAAAAAAAGTGTTTACCAAAAATGAAAAGGGTAAATAGATGTTAACATTAAAAATGACACCCAAAATTATGTTAGCAAGTAATGTTACCAAAAAACTGCATTGTAAGAAAAATAAATACGAATAAAGAGAAATCTTTTTTTTTTTAAATTTATTTATGAAAAACTTTTAAAAAGATTACAATTTCAAATTTCAAAATTTTATATTTGTACAATAACTCAAATTGTATCGCAAGTACTCACAAAAAGTCAGTAAGTGTCTATTCGTTTTTCTTTTTTTTTTTTAATAAAAGTTTTTTTTACTACTATTATTATTTAAAATAGAGTTATTAGCGAAAGACTGTTATAATATTACTCTGACTTTGAATCAAGGCCTAAGCTCTCCACTACTACTACATACCTTAAATAATTCTCTTTCAGTTGTACTTTTAAAATTTTAAATCAAATTACATTTTAAATAATTTTATATCGAATTACATTTTGAATACGTCCTAAGCAATCAACAAGTAAGTAACATAGTGATAAAAATATTTAACTTGTAATACAAGAGTCAAAATTGAATAACTCATAAATATTATATAAAAATAAATTATTATTATTATTCAAAATAAGATTCATTTTAAATACTAATAAAATTAAAAAATCTTTCATTTTTACACAAAAACTGAAAAACTCATCACAATATTTTATACCTGAAGGGGAAAAAAAAACTACGTATATGTACTCCCATCACCTTATCACGAAAAAAAATATTAGTATAATGAGTCCTATTGCAGGAAATGTCTCTCGTTTTAATAATTGAATTGAACATGGAGATTTTTGTCATTTAGTATTTATCTTGAAGTAGAAATTCCGGACATGCACATTGAAATTAGAATTAATAAAAACTAGTAGGATGGATAATTAGAATTGGGTTAAAAAATGGATATTTCCCACCTAAAAGTACAACTAGTTGTGTCGGTCAATTACAGCACAAACTATTGCTGTATGTGCATAGTTTGGTGTGCATTTGGGGCACAAAAGTTGCATATGACAATTTAGGCGTTGATTTTATAGTCTAATTTTAAAATAGTAAAAATTTAATGTGTGATTGAGTGTAAAATTTTTTTTAGTAAAACGATATTCTTTTAAATAGTCAAAATAATATCTTTTTAATATTTATGTAATCATATGCTTGTACAAATTGCATAGTATTGTAACTTACACGGCGCGGATCCATTTGGTATAGTGCCCTATCCTACTCTCTCAATTGTTTCACCAAATCAAGTTCGGCAGGGATTTGAATCCAAGTCCTCCCATTTAGCTGCCAGACTCAAAGCTGCAATGGTTGGCCAACCTGCCCGCAACTAATGGCTTGCTTGGATTGGGAGAAAGGAAAGCGAAGAAGAGGAGAGGAATAAGAAAAAAAAAAAAAAAAGGAAAGAAATGAAAAGAAATCAATAATTATTTATAATATTTAGTTAGATATGGAGAAAAAAGAAATGAAATGTTAGAAATAGTGTGTGGAAAAAGAAAAGGAAGAAAAATAAAGAAAAGATTCCATTTTATTATGAATTATTGGAATCTTTATTAATTAGTGGAGGCTCCACTAATTATGGATTTATGTGAATTATTAGAAGATTTTTATGGATGTCCACCATTTAGTGGAGACACCACTAATTAAGATTAGTGAAAGATGATGTATGCCATGATGTAATCCACTAATTAGAGCTCTATAAATAGAGCTATTCTCTAAGCTTGTAACACACCATTATTTTGTGAAAGAAAGATTAGTGAAAGAAAGATTAGAGAAAATTGTGAGAGAAAAGAAAGAGAGAAATTCTTGTGCAAAATAGTTAGAGTTTTATTAGTGTGTAGTGTGAAGAATTTATTCTAACACTACCCTAATTTTATAACACGTTATCAGCACGAGTCTCTACCGGTACAAAAGCCAGAAGACTAAGCACGAGTTTCTGCCGTTACCAAAGCCAGAAGACAGGTACGCATTTATTGATCTCTATGGCTAACATCACGAAACTCGAATTTGTAGCCCTTGATATTTCTGGAAAAAATTATATGTCATGGGTTCTCGATGCGTAAATGCATCTAAATGTCGAAGGCCTTAGTGAAACGATTCAAGCAAATAATAGTGCATCTCGCACAACACAAGGCTAAAGCTTTGATTTTTATTCGTCGTCATCTCGATGAAAATTTGAAAATGGAATATCTTACCGAAAAAGATCCATATGGCACTGTGGGTAAATTTAAAAGAAAGATTTGACCACCCGAAGATGGTCGTACTACCTACTCGCACGGTATGAATGGTTGCACCCGAGGTTGCAAGATTTTAAAACCGTGAATGAATATAGCTCCGCAATGTATAAAATTACATCTCAATTAAAATTATGCGGAGAAAAAGTGATCGATGAAGATATGTTGGAGAAGACATTCTCCACCTTTCATGCCTCGAATATTGTCCTGCAAGCAACAATATCGAGAAAAGGGGTATACAAAATTTACGGATTTAATTATCGCCTCCTCATTGCAGAGAAAAATAATGAGTTATTATTGAGAAATCATGAAGCCCGACCAATCGGCTCTACAAAGACTCCTGAAGTGAATGCTGTTGGCTCCAGCAGAAGCCATCGTTATAGTCGTGGTCGTGGCCGTGACCGTGGTTATGGTCGTAGACACGCTCGATATTTCCCTTATCACAATTATAATCAAACTGTGAGAAATACTGGCCACCTGAAGTGGAACAGAAAAGATCAAAAGGGAAAAGAAAAAGAAATTGAAGAAAAGCATGAGGATATATGTTATAGATGTGGCATGAAAGGTCATTGGTCACGAAACTGTCGTACGGCTAAGAATTTAGTTGAATTGTATCAAGCTTCATTGAAAAATAAAAATGTGGAAGCAAATTTTTCTCAACATCCAATAAATAATGTTGAAGATGACGATATTGATCCTGAAGATCTTAATATCAATATTACCCATATGGATGTATCGGATTTTTTTGAACACCCGCATCGGTAGGATAGACCATTTAATTGGTGATGGCAAGTGTCCAGAAGAACTAAAGCCTCACCCTGATATTTTTGTATTTTCATTTTCATTTTATTCTAATAATATTTACGTTTACATATATATATTTGTGTTCAGATGGTTGTTATTAATGATGATGTATGCATTATTGATAGTGGAACTACGCACACCATACTAAAAAATGAGAAATATTTTTCTGATCTCAAAATGGGAGAAATAAATATTTATACGATAAACGGTAGTGCAAATGTAATTGAGGGCTCCTGAAGAGCTAGTATATTGTTGCCTAAAGGAACAACAATTATTATTTATAAGGCACTATTTTCCTCAAAATCCGTAAGAAATTTATCGAGTTTTAAAGATATCCGCAGAAATGGGTATCATGTTGAAACAAATGAGGAAAATGGGATTGAGCATCTTTTTATTACTCAAATACATTTGGGTAAGAAATCGGTATTAGAAAAACTGCCGTCTTTTTCTACTCGGTCTATATTTTGTAAAAATACGTACAATTGAAATTCATCATCTAGTAAACCGTAAGTTTACCGATCCTATTACTTTTAGCATTTGGCATGACCGGTTGGGTCATCCGGGATCTACCATGATGAGAAGAATCATTGAGAATACACATGGTCATCTTTTAAAAAATAAAAGGATATTAACATCGTAAAAATTCGCATGTACCGCATGTTCCCTAGGAAAATTAATTGTTAAACCATCACCAAGTAAAAGTAGGAGTCGAAAGTCCTACATTTCTTGAACTGATTCACTGGAGATATTTGTGGACCTATTGATCCACCATGTGGACCGTTCAAATATTTTATGGTCTTAATTGATGCATCATCCCGATGGTCACATGTATGTTTATTATCTACTCGCAACCCGGCGTTTATGAGATTACTTGCTCAAATAATTAAATTACGAGCACAATTTCCGGACCATCACATTAAAAATATCCGTTTGGATAATGTCGATGAATTTTCATCACATGCTTTTGATGCATATTGCATGTCAATTGGGATTAATGTTGAACATCCCGTAGCTCATGTTCACACACGTAATGGTCTTGCTCGAATCTTTGATTAAACGATTACAATTAATTGCTAGACCATTATTAATGAAAACAAATCTCCCAACATCCGCACTGGGACATGCTATTCTACATGCCGCAACACTTGTACGTATAAGACCAACTTAGTTATCATAAATTCTCTCATTTGCAATTGGCTTTTGGGTCGAACCAAATATTGCTCATTTAAGAATTTTTGGATGTGTCGTATATATTCCAATTGCACCAAACCAACGTACAAAGATGGGTCCTCAAAGAAGAAAGGGGATATACGTTGGATATGATTCTCCCTCTATTATCGTGTATGTTGAACTCCCGACAGGAGATGTATTCACAAAGAAGATTTGCCGATTGTCATTTTGATGAATCATTATTCCCTAAATTAGGGGGAGAACCAAAACAAGACAAAAAGGATCTTGCTTGGACAACATCATTAACTTATCTTGATCCGCGCACAAGCGCATGTGAACTTGAAGTTCAAAAGATAATTCATTTGCAAAGCATTGCAAATCAAATGCCGTACGCTTTTGTTGACTCTGTAAGAGTTACAAAATCGCATATTCCAGCCTATAAATGCTCCTATTCGAATTGAAGTTCCAAGCAGAACAAAATATTATACCTATAGTCATTGAGTCAAAAACACGCCGTAAGCGTGGCCGACCTCTTGGTTCTAAAGATAAAAATCCTCGAAAGAAAAGAGGATTAAATGATCCGTAAGATCATATTGAAGAAAAGAATGATAAAGACCAAGAGAGAACCGATGATAAAGAACCGTAAGTTGATGAAAGTAACACCGAAATTTCTATCAATTATACCACTTCCGTGAGAAGTTGGAATCGGATAGAAACGGTTATTGATAATATATTTGCATACAATATATCTCTTGATGTTACACAGATAATGATGATCCCGAACCAATATCGCTTGATGAATGCTCATGCATAGAAAAGATTGGCCGCAATGGAAAGATGCGATTCAATCGGAGTTAAATGCACCGGCAAAACGTGAAGTCTTCGGACCGCAGTCCGAACACCGAAGGTATAAAACCCGTTGGCTACAAATGGATATTTGTGCGAAAGCGCAATGAAAAGAGTGAAATCGTTCGATATAAAGCGCGATTAGTAGCCCAAGGTTTTTCACAAAGACCAGGTATTGATTATGATGAAACTTATTCTCCCGTTGTTGATGCTATTACACTCCGATATCTTATCAGCTTGGCAAGACATGAAAAGATAGATATGCGCCTATTAGATGTTGTCACTGCTTACTTGTATGGAAATTTAGAAAATGATGTTTACATGAAAATCCCCGAAGGATTTCATATGCCTGAAGCATATAAACATTATCCTCGTGAAAATTACTCCATCAAGTTGCATAAATCATTATATGGCCTGAAGCAATCTGGGCGCATGTGGTTTACACGTCTTAGTGAATATTTATTGAAAGCGGGATTTAAAAATGACCAGGTATGTCCATGCATTTTTATTAAGAAATCTGGTTCTAAATTTGTGATATTAGCTATATATGTTGATGATATTAATCTTATTGGAACTCCTGAAGAGCTCCAAGAAACAATTGATTATTTAAAAAGAGAATTCGAAATCAAGGATTTTGGTAAAACCAAATTTTGCCTTGGTTTACAAATTGAACATCTGGAGAGTGGAACATTTATTCATCAATCAACATATACAACAAAAGTGCTAAAAAGATTTTACATGGACAAAGCACATCCATTGAGTATTCCAATGATCGTGCGATCATTAAATGTGGATAAAAATCCTTTCCGACCTCAAGAAAATGATGAAGAACTCCTTGGTCCTGAAGTACCATATCTCAGTGCAATTGGTGCATTGATGTATCTTGCTAATAATACACGACTTGATATTGCTTTTGCTGTCAATTTATTAGCAAGATTTAGTTCTTCACCAACACGACGACATTGGAATGGAATTAAACAAGTCCTTCGATATCTCCAAGGTACAATTGATCTCGGATTATTTTATTCAAATAAAACCAGTCCAACATTGATAGGTTATGCAGATGCTGGTTATTTATCTGATCCACATAAAGCACGTTTTCAAACGGACTATCTATTTACATGTGGAAATATCGCTATATCATGGCGTTCTACGAAACAATCTATAACAGACTACTTCTTCAAATCATGTCTGAAATTATAGCCATTCATGAAGCAAGTCGAGAATGTGTATGGCTAAGATCCATGATTCATTATATCCGAGAAAGTTGTGGATTATCATCAATCAAAGGTATTCCAACTCCTCTTTATGAAGACAATGCAACTTGCATAACTCAATTACGAGGAGGATATATTAAAGGAGATCGGACAAAACATATTTCACCAAAATTCTTCTTTACTCATGAACTCCAGAAGAAAGGTGAAATTGATGTGCTACAAATTCGGTCATGTGATAACCTCGCAGATATTTTCACGAAGACTTTACCGATTGCAACATTTGAAAAGTTGAGATATAAAATCGGTATGCGTCGGTTTAAAGATTTAAAGGAATCATCTCATCGTGGGGAGTAATAAATGGACATATAGAATAGTGTACTCTTTTTCCTTCACTATATTTTTTTCCCACTCGGGTTTTTATCTAGTAAGGTTTTAACGAGGCATATTCTTTATGTAATGGATGGACATCCAAGGGGAGTATTATGAATTATTGGAATCTTTATTAATTAGTGGAGGCTCCACTAATTATGGATTTATGTGAATTATTAGAAGATTTTTATGGATGTCCACCATTTAGTGGAGACACCACTAATTAAGATTAGTGGAAGATGATGTATGCCATGATGTAATCCACTAATTAGAGCTCTATAAATAGAGCTATTCTCTAAGCTTGTAACACACCATTATTTTGTGAAAGAAAGATTAGTGAAAGAAAGATTAGAGAAAATTGTGAGAGAAAAGAAAGAGAGAAATTCTTGTGCAAAATAGTTAGAGTTTTATTAGTGTGTAGTGTGAAGATTTTATTCTAACACTACCCTAATTTTATAACACATTTGGATTTATATTTTTATAAACTAATTTGATGTGATAATATTAAATATTTTAGTCTATTTACTAAAGATTTATTAAATGAAATCTTTACTCTCTCTATTTCTATCCAATTTTGAATACAAAGTAGTTTGAACCTTTTATATTAAATCTAACCATTCTATTCCTCTTCCATTCCTTGCCTCTTCTTTATAAAAAAACCTAATCCAAATTCTTAAAACTCAAATCCTCCATTTTCTCCCTTCTCTCCCTCCATTTTTTTCTCAATCCAAACAAGTTATAAGGCTTTTTAAATTTAGTCTAACCAGTTGATTCATCGACTTGGCAAGTTTATCAACAAAATTAAATAAACTAAATTCTCATAAATCTTGTCAAATTTTTTTTATAGAATTCATAAGTTGGTAAAAATTGCATAATTGGAAACAATTAAAATTCAGTTTAATTATATAAAAGGGTGAAATATTTTAAAGAAAATAAGAGAAAAAGAATTTTTTTTCAAAAAACAAAAAGATTGTTTGAAGCAGTCCAACCAAATCGATGGCCTATACGTATACCGTCTGGTTCGATTCAATTTTCAAAACATTACCCCCAACCAACGACCCATGCACATCGTATAAATCTTGTCTCGAGTTAATAAATAAGGTTATTTAGGTGATCTAATGAAATTATTGATAAGGCTGGGAGAGTTTTGATATGAATGTATTTTAACACTCTCCATTATATCATAATGGTAGAAAATCAAGAATTTTGTATATTTCATAGTATAAGATAAAGTTCAAATTATTTTATAAAGTCATAAAATTTAATATTTTATTATAATTTAAATTAATAAAAATATTTTATTATATTTAAGGCTTGTGTTTTCGAGTTTAGACTTTTTTAGATTTAATTTTTAAATTACGAACGTGTTTAACGTTTCAATATTATTTGAATAAATTAAAAATAAAATTTTGATTTGCCTAAAATTCTAATCAAAACATGTCCAAACCCAAAAAAGAACAATGAAAGCGGGATTAAAATTATTTTTTTTGAATGAATCGGAATTCAGAAATCAATCGGTAGAACAAAAGTAATAACCAACCAATTTTTGACGACATTTTTGGTCACGAGCATCACCGTCATTCGATTGGGCAGATAAAAAGAGGGACTCCCTCTTGACTAGAAGGGTGTGTTTTTTTTTTTTTTTTTCTTTTTGTGGCTGAACTATTATTAGAAACATTCAATGGCATGTGAGCTGTGTTAGAAACTTATGTAGGATAAAATTCCTGCCACCTCATACGCGTTCAAGCCTAATGATTAGTGTGTATTTGGATACCTATTTTTAATCCAATTCAAAATTATTATTTTATATATTTTTATTTTTTAAAAATTATCATATAATACTCAACTCCACCTTAGATACCACTTGATTTATATATTTAATAATTTTATTATATTTTCACAAATTATATATCAATATAATTGTTGTTCACTCACACCCTAAGTACTCCATTCAACTTCCTCTAGGATCAAACTTATTTTTAACAATAACAATAACAAGTTGGTATTTACCAAGTATTCATAATTCATCTACTTGGGCATATATTCACAATGCTTAGCTAGTCGATTCAATTATTGATTAATGGTACATTAATAGAAGCCCGGCCCGGCCATGATATATGTCATTGTTGAAGGAGCCAAGTAATTGACCCGTGGCCAAAAGATAAGTCGAAGCCAATTTGGTAGCATTGAACATCATAAAAATTTTCGATTAAGGAGCAAAATGGATAATTTAGAATAGGTTTGAAGTTACCATTATGGGTAAATAAGAATTTGTGAAGCTAAGTAACTCATCATTTTGTGAAGATAAACACAAACGAGACATTAATTTAAGGTCAAGAAAAACCAAAGTAGGTGAAAGTATTTCAAGATTCCATTGACAAATTTGTGTTCACACTTCCTCCAACTATAATTGATTCCATCTTCGAGCCCTTTCACACTCGTAAACAACATCTTTGTTAATCAATATTTTCTCCATTTTAGGTGCTCGGTTATTTTAGATGGCTGGAGAAGAAGGCTTAGGCTGAAGCTGGTTGTTGCATATAGGTTTTATCTTGAAAAATTCAAACTTCTAGAGTATCATATTCAACTTTGAATGTGTAAATGCAAGATTCCGACTTCAATCGAGCCATGAATAAGCCAAGCCAGAAAAGCCTTGAAGCGATTGGTCAACTAACCCTCATCTCGTCTCATGGCCAAGATAAAGTGGCAAGCCACCATCCACCCCCTTCTCAAACACACCCAGTCTTCATTTTCTCAAGGTGTTGTTTCCCACCAACCTTCATATCCCTATATATACTCGTCTACCCCGAGCAGTTCGACTCTCTGCTCTCCAGCTAGATTTCTTCAGATGCATCAATTGTCTACTGCAGACAAAGATACAGGAAATATGGGCAACTGTCTTCGACGTGATTCATCAACGGTGTGGGCAAGCGATGACGATTGGGAGACTGCTGCACCAAAACATCACATTGCAGAGAAAGAAGGCTTGTTAGCCGATCATCATCATGCAGCCTTGATCTCATCTTTATCTTCATCGTCTTCCAATAGAGAAATAAAGATCAAGATTACGAAGAAGCAGCTGGAGGAATTGCTAGGAAGGATGGAGAAGCATGAAGTCCCGGCTGACCAAGTCTTGTCTAGACTAATAAACGCTAGTGAAAGCTGCGAGCTTCCACGCCAGAGGTCGTGGAGGCCCCGCTTACAAAGCATTCCTGAGGTGAATTAACAAGCATGATTGGCTCTTCATTTGGAATTATCACCAGTATTTCCTAACGTTTCTGCTTTTACGCCGTATCGCTCTCATTGTCTCATTGTTGTACATATTTCATATGCCGCCACACTCTCTTAGGATTCTGGAGCTTGCATTCTTTGATTTAATGGAGTTTGTATATTAAAGAGGATAGAATATTGTGCAGCCTCATTGTTGTTATTAGTTTTCTTTTTTTTTTTAAATAACAAGGACGTTATAACATACAAAAGACATTTTCTTTTCTTTTTTTTTTTTGGTATGAAATTTAACGGACTAGTAAAAATATATCAACAAATATAGAAAAATCTGCAAAAGAAAAAAGAAAAAAGAAGTGAAACTCGAAACGGGAATCAAAAGTCAAGAGGGCTTCATCTTCATCAAGATGAAGCCCAAGGAGAGAAGCAGTGTTGTTCTTGGCCCAAAAGGAGGCGCTACTGACTACTGGAAAAGTCACGTTGGGTGAAGCGTGAAAGCATAGTCAAATCCACGGTGGCTGCTTACTCATCATTAATAATAGTAGTAAAGATTGGAAAATTTATTATAATAGTAGTGATTATACTTCATAATTAATATTAAAACAAAAAATTTATCAGGAAAAAATAATTATTAAAGTAGACTTTTTATTTTAAGAAAAATAAAATATTATAAATAAATTGTAATTATGTAAATGACGTATCTTAATACTAAATAAAATATTAAAAAAGAACCATTCTCGAAAAAATATGGAAGTTACAAGGCAAAGCAGCCAAAAAGGGAATTTAAAATAAAAATAAAAAGGAAAAAAAAACTAAAAAAGAGGGGTCTCATGATTACTCATCGTGATATAATGGGTATTTTATAGTTATGAAAGATGACATTCTTTGGCACGAGTGGAATTTGCATTAAATTTGGTATAAGTGAAGAACACTTATGCTTCATGTGTCAAACACGTGATATTCCAATTACAAGCATTAATTATTTTTGTTTCCTTTTTGTGGGGCAAATAAAAGCATTAATTGTTAGTAACCTTCTTTTTCTTTTTTTTTTCCATAACATAATTACATGAAAAGGAGAAATAAACTAAATTATTTTCAGTTATGCCTTTAATTCACCGAACACTAAATATTATTCCTTATATTACAGTTCAAAAAGGTTAGTGAGTAAGTTGGGAGTTTGATTCTTGTTAAGCATAATCCCCCCCCCCCCACCTTTTATAAGTAAAACAATTCATTCAATATATTCTCTTCATTCCGTTAAAATTGCTGTGGTTAACTTGATACGAGATTTTATACAAAAATAAAAATAAAAAATATAATAATAATAATATAGTAGATTAATAAAAATAAAAAACATGATGGTCTTATAATATTTTATATTAAATTTAAGTATATAAAAATAATATATGTGAAGTATATTAATTATTTTATAGTAAATTATATAATAAAAAATTTTATTTTAAAAAAAATGTCAATTTTTTTGGAACATTTTAATTTAGATGAAGAGAGTAATATATAGTCTCTACAAATAAAATAATTCATATAATTAAAAAATAAAAAAAGGAAAATTTAAATAATTACCTAACCCAAAAAGGGGAGGAATTTTTTTTTTTAAAAAAATGTCAGCAATATATTCTCTGCTCTAATACAAGCAAGTGGTACAAACAACTCCAACGTTGTTTGGTAGTAATATTTGTTTTCCCTACATGGAAAGAGGAGAAAGTGCAATCCCTTTCTGGAAACCATTCCTTCCTTCTTTTTTTTTTTTTTTGGTCACTCGACATTCTGTGTCTTATTTATTTATTTAAGGCCAGCGACCATATCAAAGTATGAGAGTCTCTGTTGTCTTTTTCAGAGAAATCAAGGCAGCATTAGTAAATAAATGTCAAATTACCAGTTGGCAGCCTCCACAGTTCAACTTTTCTTTTTCTTGACATACTTTGATTCAAAGTTCAAGCCAAAATTTCTAAGGCTCGAAAATCAAATTAATTATTCAATATTTGTGGGAAAAAAGTAAATATAAAAATAAATGAGAAAATTTTCATATTTAGTTAGAAAAAACTGAGAAAGGGAAATAAATTGAGAAGGAATCTCCTCTATATGAGTAAAAAACTTTTTTTTTTTTTTTCAAATCTTGGAGATGTTAGAGAAATAAATAATGTTAAAGGATAAATATATTTTTATTTCATAGTTTTTATGATTAAAATAGTAAATGTAATTTATATAATAGTAGATTTAATGCTTAAAATTTATATGTTTGAAGGTGTGTTATACATATTTTGAGAATGAAAAAAAAAGTTTATATTATATAAATAAATAAATAAATAATTAAATTTATGTACCTCATCATGCAAATAATTCAAAATTAGTGACAAAGTAAACATTTAATTGAAAAACTAAATTTTTATTTGGAAGAAGTTTGAGTTTGAGTTTAAAATAAAAAAAGAAAAGAGGCAATTCAAGGCTGCAAAATCCAAATTTTAAAACAGCAGCTTAACTATGGATTAATCTAGCAAAAAAAAAAAAAGGCAATTAAATTTAGGCTGGAAAAACACGGCTTTGATGGGGTTGGGAAGTCAACCAAATCGGTGTTCCCGTCTGTCTGCGACTTCTCTGATCTGAAGAATTTATCTGCTGTATATTCTGCTGAGTCTGAGCTTATTCCCTCACAATTTCTTCTGCTTTTTCCCTTTATCTCCAGTGAAATCAGGGATCTCTTTTGCTTTATTCCCCCAAACTTGGTACAATCTTTCAAAGCCTTTGTATCCATTGAGTTGCGGGTTTCTTGGAATTTTCCAAGAACGCGTTAGAATTCTCAAAATTCATAAATTTTCTATCTATAAAGTGACAATCTTTTCATTTGGGGATCTGGGTTCCGTTTGATGCTTAAAGAATGGGTGGCTGCTTCAGCAAGAAAAAGTTTCCACAATCAGATGTTAATGGTTACAGATCAGGGAGAGGAGGCACCGCTGGCTATCAACAAAGTTACCAAAATAATCAAAAACCACCTGTTCAATACGTCCCTCAACCCCCACCAGAGTGGCACTACCAGCCACCTCCACAGCCCCAGCCCCAGCCCCAGCCCCAGCCACAGCCACCGCCAAAGCCGTCAGCTACCATTCCTGTAAAGCCTGCGGAAGCTCCAAGGCCAAGGCCTCTTCAGAGGCCAGAGCCAAACGCGATATTGGAAAAGCCTTTTGTGGATGTTAAGGCTCACTATACTCTTGGAAAAGAATTGGGTAAGGGTCAGTTTGGGGTAACTTACCTTTGTACTGAGAACGCAACTGGGTATAAGTATGCTTGTAAGTCAATATTGAAAAGGAAGCTTGTGAGTAAAAACGATAAGGAGGATATGAAGAGAGAAATTCAAATTATGCAACATATGAGTGGCCAACCAAACATTGTGGAATTCAAGG
This sequence comes from Voacanga thouarsii, assembly GCA_026120185.1. Taxonomy (NCBI): domain Eukaryota; kingdom Viridiplantae; phylum Streptophyta; class Magnoliopsida; order Gentianales; family Apocynaceae; genus Voacanga; species Voacanga thouarsii. The sequence goes on from JANUWF010002172.1 coordinate 3,301,079, forward strand.
GTGCTTATGAGGATAGGCAGTCAGTGCACATTGTGATGGAGCTTTGTGCTGGGGGAGAGTTGTTTGACAGAATTGTTTCTCGGGGACATTATTCCGAGAGAGATGCTGCTGATCTTATTAGGCAAATTGTCAATGTTGTTCACATTTGCCATTTTATGGGTGTGATGCATAGGGACCTCAAACCAGAGAATTTCTTACTAGCCAGCAAGGATGAAAAAGCAATGCTAAAGGCAACTGATTTTGGACTCTCTGTCTTCATTGAAGAAGGTGAGTTTCTTGTAAACTTTTATGTTTGGTTTTATTGAATTAAGTTATATACTTGTGAGTTTAGATTTTACTTTCGTATTGTCTTGAGTTGATTTGTGCCCATGCCACGCTTTAAATCGTTCATACATTTATAGGCAAAACCATTATGATATTCTTTGTGGCGTATGGAGGTGCGTAATAGTGAATGATTTCTGCATACGACAAAAGTACTTACCAGGAAAACGGTCTACTACATAGAAGTATGTTAATCAATAGGTTCATGCCTGTGGATAAAATGCATTCGACAGAATCATGTTTAAACAGAGAGTGATAAACCCTTTTGATGTGTCTGATTTGGGTTTATTTCCTGTTTCCAGCAATACATGCCAGATTGTAATATTCAACCTTACATAAAGCAGCAATGATTGAACTTCCACAGATGGTTTTCCTTGCTCTGCCAATTTGCTCAAACTCTTCAGTTGTTTGATTAATTCCTTCACTTTTATTTTTTGGGTTAAAGTACCATTTAGGAGCGTATTTTGTTTTATGTTTTGGTGTTGAAGTTGGCACTTGGCCTACTAGTCCTTTGAAGAATATCTGTACATTTGCCAAAGGAAAGGGCCTGCTGATAGAGCTCAATGGAAAGGCATTATTAGTTATCAGATCAGAGTCCGTGTCATTAGAGAAGTACAAATAACTTGGAAGTAAAATAGTGAGGAATTTAATAGGTGGTGTCACCCTAAGCATGCGTTAGAGTTGCAGGCTTACAGGTTCATACATTTTGTTAGCATGCGTTTTTTACTTTTTTGAGTAACGTAAAATCTTTTCATGTGCAGATTACCATTAGCCACTGAACTTCTATAAACTCTCTGACTTGCATCGAAATCTAGTTTCCTCAATTTTTTTGAAAATTACTGAAAGGCATTTGTTTCACATGCTGTCGTGGACAACCAAAGTGAGCATTAAAATACATTGTTAACCTAGTACCAATCTACTCTTATATGTTAGCAACACTGTTTAGCAGGACGCTATACCTGCAGATATATTCTTCGACTGAGTTAGTGGTATGGTTATTCTTTTGATTGTGATTGTTTTGCATATTGCACAGTTAATGGTATGATTTGTGCCTTCATTGCCTTAACCAATTTCAGGGAAGGTGTATCGTGATATAGTTGGTAGCGCCTACTACGTTGCTCCTGAAGTGTTGAGGCGTAGCTATGGGAAAGAAATAGATATCTGGAGTGCCGGTGTTATTTTGTACATTCTACTTAGTGGTGTACCTCCATTTTGGGCTGGTAAGGACAAAGATATTTTTTGAGTGAATCTCTTTTCTGATGCCTTGCCATTGCATTCTTATGACTCTCTCTCTCTCTCTTCAGAAACTGAGAAAGGAATATTTGACGCCATTCTGGAAGGAGAAATTGACTTTGAAAGCAATCCATGGCCCTCGATATCTAACAGTGCCAAAGATCTTGTTCATAAAATGCTGACAATGGATCCAAAAAAGAGGATTACTTCAGCACAAGTTCTTGGTAACTTCTGTTTTGAAACTTGGAAGTCACATCTGTGTTCTGTAATTATCTCATTGCACCTTAATATATTCTGCACTATGTTGCATGGTTGTATATGTCCTGTATATTTCCTCATGAAGCCGCTCTGATTTGGTGTTTAATGTATTAATACTTATCTTATTTGTGCTTCCATGGTATAATCTTCTGAGAGTCTGAAATGCCGTTTCATGTGTGATCCTTACATTGTTTTAGCCAAAACAGGGAATCAATATTCAGAATATGAAAATTAGTATTTTTTCTTCTCTGAAATTTCTGTCTGTGTTAGATAAAGTTGGGTATGTAGCTTTCTAGCATATATATCTTAATAAGTTTTCTAACATTTTTCTCAATCTTCTGTGAAGAACATCCATGGATTCGAGAAGGTGGAGAAGCATCTCAGAAGCCCATCAACAGTGCAGTGCTCACCCGAATGAAGCAATTCAGAGCAATGAACAAGCTCAAACAATTAGCATTGAAGGTAACTTTTTGGTATTTATGTTTTTACGGTGAAAATGAAATCAAATGCAGTATTTGGCAGAGCATAATATCTATTTGATAATACATCAAACAGGGGAAGTAAATATTCAGTTGTTGGTTGAGTTTGTATGGTATCCATTTGGCTGACGTTGATTTCTATTGCTCAAACCAAGCACCTCCCATCTGTCTGCATAGATATACACATGACAACATCAAAGTCTGGTTTCATAAGGACTTGGTGATCCCATAGTCTGATGGCAGACCGAATTTTACATAATTTCTCAAAAGTGAAAGGGAAATATATCAGGATGAGAGTTACACCATGAAGCAAAATTGTGCCATAGTAATTCAACTTGTTTGGTTGCAAAATTGCTGACTCAAACCATATTTACAAGAAACTTAATCATTCGTTTGATTTTTAGTTTTGACCAAGAATCTTTGACACTGATTGGTGAATGGTAAGATGATTAGTTTTGACCCGAGTAAGTGATTGAAACAAATTGGTAAGATGAAGTAGAGTAAGTGATTGAAACAAATTGGTAAGATGAAGTAGAGTAAGTGATTGAAATAAGATGAAGTAAAGATAGTCAATTCAGTCCAGCAGATTTAGACTTGCCCATGATACTTCAAAATTTTTTATGGGACAATATTCAAAATTTCAAACTATTGCAACTGACAGAAATGACTAACATGGGGGTGCTTAAGCTTTATGTATACTAATGATTGAACTAACAGATTTTGAATCTTCCTAAATATGGATGATTACCTAGTTGGTTAGCCTGACTTGACTTTGCTATCTTCTCTCTCTTAACATCCATAACAACATATATATAAAGTTCGTCAATAACTCAAGTGATTTTTCTTCTTTGTTTTAATGATAGCAGATGATTATAAATCAAATGCCTTCAAAGGCATATTAAATGGCATCTTGTCTATTGGAAGAGAGAACTCTCCGTCTTCCATGGGAACATTGTATATCCATTTACTAGCATTGCTGCAAATTGATGCCAACTGCCAAAAGAGATTTAATGTCATGCTGGATGGCAATGAGCTGCTCACTTTTCTAACTATCTTTGCATTTTGAAACTACTTAGGTCATTGCAGAAAATTTATCTGAAGAAGAGATCAAAGGTCTTAAAGCAATGTTCGCAAGTATTGACACTGACAAGAGTGGCACCATTACATATGAAGAGCTGAAATCTGGACTTGCTCGGCTTGGCTCTAAGTTGTCAGAGGCTGAAGTCAAGCAACTTATGGAAGCTGTGAGTAAAATGCCTTTAGCTAGTGATAAATTATTTAACTTCCTAGCTTTTCAATTGGTTTCTTCAATATAATTGCATATTATTCTTTTCTTCAGGCCGATGTGGATGGAAATGGGACAATTGATTACATTGAATTTATCACTGCAACAATGCACAGGCACAGACTTGAAAGGGATGAACATCTTTATAAAGCATTTAGGCATTTTGACACAGATCACAGTGGGTAAGTCCGTGATAATGGTAAACCTGCCTGTTTAGTTTCTGGTGGCTGAGTCCATTACAGCAGTTAAAATGCCATATTTATTGTTGAACTCTGAATATATTGTTACGTGTCACAACATATGATGCCTGTAAATATGGCAATAATAGCCTATTTTGTCATCTTGAGTACTATATGGATTGCAGCGGGATTCACTTGATTGTTCAAAGGCCATAAGCATGACGGGTCAGGGGGAAGTTGAGAGTATTTTGCTACCACCTAAAGTTACTAGTGTGAATGGTGCACAACCTCAAGTTATTTAATCACAACTAGAAATTTGTAACTTCTTTTGTTTTTGTTGGTTTCATAGCAGCTTCATCACCAGAGATGAACTGGAATCTGCTATGAAGGAGTATGGAATGGGTGATGAGGACACAATTAGGGACATAATCTCAGAGGTGGACACTGATAATGTGAGCAATCTCAGTTCCAATGATGGACTTTAGAACTTATTTAGCATTCAACAATAGATACTGACTTTTCTGAGCATTCCAGGATGGGAGGATAAACTATGAAGAGTTTTGTGCAATGATGAGAAGTGGAACAACACAACCGCAGGCAGGAAACCCTTTTAAACTTTGAGGATTAAACTGATCAGGAGCTTAAATCATTCAGTCAAGTCCGATTTACATAGGTCAGCTGGTAAAGCTCTATCTGCCTGAGAGGTATGAGGTAGCTGTTTTTGCTGGATCCTTCATTTTCCGTGTGCTTTGGCCAAGAGTGCAGTTATATTCTGTAAGGCTTCCAATTTGGATTTCGGAGTTAGACTGCAGTTACTGTGCATAACTTTTTCAGTTGTTATATTGCGGTCTTGTTTATATGGATCCCATGTCCACCGAATTATTTCACAGTTACTTCAATTAGAGGAGATTATTTTGCATATGTATGACAATAATGGCTGTAATTAGAAATACTGAAGATTCCTCTTTTCTCTTGACTTCTTTACTTCTGGTGGGATTATTAGTATTGCCAACTGCTCTATTTTCATAGCTTTATGGGCTTACATGTGCATAAAGTTTTGATGTGAATAAGATATCGGACATACATTTTGCTCACAATGTTAGTCGATTGTATTTACTTACTAGAAAAAGATGAAAATGTTAAGAATTAAATAAATGAAAATGTGCCGAATGATTCTTTTGGCCTATAGAGATCTATTGTACATTTTGATCCTTGTTCGATTCATTTAGGACTACCAGACTTTTGCTACACTTTCTAAAGGGTGCTTTACACGGAAGAATCTGTTATTCTGAGTGCAGCATTCTGGAAATCAATTACACCAAATGAAGAACTCGGCCTCAATATTACCCCCGTTTGGTTGTGCCCTTGCTTTTTGACTCCCTCTTGACCCTAAAACCAAAGGACGAACCAATACTTTGAATTTACCGAACCCAACAGGAAATGGACGTATGGTGGAGAGAAAATGAAAGAGAAAGGCAAAGGAGGAATAAAATGGTGTGGGTTACAATTCGAGATTTCACATTTAAAGGTGGGGTTTTCTGGTCTCAGATTCTTGCTGCTGCCTGTGGTTGGTTCTTGAAAAATATCTTTTTGCTACTGACTTTTATACTATCCGGAGGCAAAAGCAGAACATGAGCCAATGATCCTATCAAAGCTTAATCATCTTTATATATATATTTTTGCTACTGACTTTTATACTATCCGGAGGCAAAAGCAGAACATGAGCCAATGATCCTATGAAAGCTTAATCATCTTTATATATATATATATATATATATATATATATATATATATATATATATATATATATGGTATTCTTTCCGTTTTAAAATATTTATTAATAAAAATTTTTACACAAATTAAAAATATTGAAAATAATATTACAATTTATATAAAATTTTTATTTTATTTATATTAAAAATATAATAGTTATTGGTTAGTGAAAATTTTAAAAAAGTAAAAAAAATAAAAAATTATATAGTTGATTTAGAATAAATATGATTAAAATAGAAAAAATTAATTATTAATTTTAAAAATATATACATAAATTTTGAAGTAAAATAAAAAAATTATAAATAAATATTTTAAAACAAATAGATAATACTTATCACATCCCACAAGAAACATCATAGTCACCACCTTCAAATCAAATCGTCTCAATTTTTTTTTTTTTTTGTAATACTTGTACTGAAAATCGTTTTGAAAAATATTAAAATCGTACTGAATTGTCCCGAATTGAAGAATCGAAATTAAAATTAAGTATATGTAATCATAACTCATATAAATACACACACATACATATATACATATGTTAGAACTGAATATCTGAATACAATGTTGTTGGAACCGGATCGGACCGATCGGTCCGACGTGGGCTGGTCCTGCAACCGGTCCGATTTGATGCTTCAGATCGATTCTCTAAAAAATCGTTGGTTTTTTAGAGAACCGTATTGGACCGACCAGTCCAACATTGAATCGATTTCATGTTAAAACAAAATTGGGATAAATTGTATAATTTTTTTGGGATAAATTAAACTATATAATTCAATAAATTACTTTAATATATTAGATTATTAGTTATAAACTAAAAATGACTATTTTTAATCATAAATTTGAATATTTATATCTTTATGGATTTAAATTACACTATATTATTGATCATTTTTCTTTAAAAAATAATTATATTTTTAATTTTTAAATTATAATATTACCAATTCAATTACGATTTAATTACAGTTGGACCATTAAACCATGAATCAGTAACTTTTTCGGTTCGATGATCGATCCGATTCTGAAAATATTGTTTGAATATCTATCCCGTCTTGTTTTAAAATTTTGGGACAAGACATACGGAGATTTTAGCACCACAATTCGTGACTAATATTAAGCATACAAAAGAATCGAAATTTTGAAATAGTATTGGAGATTTCTAAATCTTGAAATTGTCATGAACAGTGAGAATACTCCTAATTAGAAAGTAAAAACCTCTACTAAAATTAGTAGTAGTATAACAAATTCCAGAGAATTTACATATATATATTTTTTTTACTTTTAGTAAGAGGCATTCCTATTTTTTATTCCTTCTAAGCCAAACCTTAACTCTGAATCTCTGATAAGGCTCCATAGCAGTTCTAAGATGTGCTGGTTTGGCTTGAATAGGTGTGTAGTTGCCTTCGTTTCATGCTCCTTGTTCTCTCCATTGAGTAAAACTTCCTCCTTGTTCTTCTTAGAACCTATTTATCTGTATGCATAGCATTGTTTTGGCTAGTTTTAATTCAGCTCCTACAACTCCTTCGAATCATCTTGCATACCCAACCCGTTACAATCTTCTTCGCACAGGCTTCGATTCACTTCTGCCATGCAATCTACTAAAGCTGATATTACTGCTCTTACTGGCACCCTCTCCCTTTCTCCAAGCAATCTGAATGTATCTCCTCATTCGGTCTCTGCTTTGGCCCGAAAGATTCTATCCAACAAGAGGTATGATTTGCGGACGGTTCGGGCGATATTAGAGGTTGCTTGGAAGCTGAGGGAACCACCTGTATTCTCCTTCTTAGATGTTAACACATTCCTCTGTTCCTTCGCTTCTAGTGCCGACAAAAATCTCATATATTCATCAAGGCCTTGGAATCTAAAAGGTGCCCTTATTGTTTGAAGAGAATGGCCATCCCACATTTCTTTTGAGGACTAGATTTTAACTTAGTTCAATTTTGGGTACAAGTTCATAAGCTTCCACCGAATCAGATGTCTCCTAAAAATGCTCAGATAATTGGAAACTTCATTGGTTGTTTCCTATCATCGGATAAAGCTCAGTGTTCTAGTGGACTCCCTCAACGTTTCTTCAGAATCCAAGTTGAATTATCCGTTAACTCTCCTTTACCGTCTGGTTTTTTTCTACCATGGGAAAATGATTCACCAACTTGGATTTCGTTCAAATATGAACGACTTGCAGATTTCTGCTATTCTTGTGGACGACTTAGACATGAAGAAGGAGAGTGTCGACATGCATCGGATGTCCTCTTTGGTCCCCTTGATCAACATCGGGCATTTAGGCATTGGATGAGAGTAGTGAGCTCGTATTCTTCACGGCGTTCAGCTTAACTTTCAATTCCCCATTCCGAAATTGGTTCGGCTTCAACTCACCGACGTCCATGTGAGAACAACTAGACTGAGGTCCGGCTCGAAGATTGTCCATTGTCCAGTAGAGTCTCGGTTGCCAACATGAATTCAGCTATTCTGTTTACACCAGTGGTACCTGCTCCCACATACCCTTATCTGTCCTCAGTAAACAATTTGGCCTTATCCTCACCTACTCCTCCATTCTCTTCTCTGATTTTTGAACCTGCTCTCACAAATACCTTCTCCTCTTTAACTTCTTCTATGGCTTTTTCTAGCTTAACGAATATAGGAATATCCGTCGTGGCCTCTATGCATGAAAGTGTTTCTTGCATAACTACAAATTCCTGGCTGATTCCTATACCTGCACCCACAACCACGGTTTCCTCTTCAACTACTACACTGTCAACTACCTCCCTACTGATTCCAGCACTACTCACCGAGTCCCCTGTGCACGAACCGATTCCTATCTCTGAAACAATGGAGGTTCACCTCTCCCCTGATATTGCTTGTAATGTTACATTGCCAATTATTAGTTAGGCTTCATGCATGTCTTTGAGCAGTAAATATATTAGGTCAGGGTGTTTGGATCTCCCTTGACCTCTTAAACATGGATGTGCATTAGCACAGCTGGGTAAAAGACCTTCCTCTTCCAGTCTACCCATCCCCAAAAAAAGAAAACAGGCCCCTTCTGGTAGCAGCATCCTAATTTCGGGCCATGATCAGGAATTTCCTTCGGCATGCATTTCAGATTCACTTAGTCCAGATGAGCTTGGTATGGTCTCCTCCTTCTCCCATCTTCAACTTACATCCCATATTGCACAAACTTCATCCTCTTCGACTATTCCATATTCAGCTAACCTAGAACAGACTCCACTGGTGTCAAAGGAGAATGTAGTTCTTATCCGAAGGAGATTTATTCATGTTAAATGTCTTGCTCGTAAGGGATTAGTCGACTCAAATCTTGAGCGACAAAATGATACGGGGGTATCTTTTTCTTCTGTTGATCTCTCTACTGAGGCTGAAGAGGCCAGCCAATCCATGCCCCCATAGTCCCCATGCTAGTCTTTACTTGGAACTGCCGAGGACTTTCTTAGTCTAAAGCAGTTAGAGCCCTGCAAGTATTTATTAACTCGCATCGTCCTAATATTTTATTTCTATCTGAACTTAAATCTTCATCTTTTGAAAGAATTTCGCAGATTTTGACTGTAGTTGGATTTTCAGATTTTCACTTTGTTCCTGCTACGGTTATGCGATTAGTATAGCAATGTGTTGGCGTTCAAATATTGATCTACAAATAATAGCTTTCAACAATAGCTTGATTACTAGCCTGATATTTTGTGCTCAACTTGGCTCTCTTTGAAAATTTACTGGTGTTTATGGTCCTTGTATCTATTCTTAGAAACAACAATTTTGGAAGGATCTTTCAGATATTGGTCGAGGATTTTCTGGACCTTAGTTGATCTTGGGAGACTTTAATAGTATAATTTTTTCTATTGAAAAACATGGTGGACGCCCCTTTTGTTTCCTGTATCTGGGGGTTTTAGCTCCTTTGTGGATATTACTGGACTAATTGATTTGGGGTTCACTGGTTTTCCATTTACTTGGAATAATAAAAGATCCGAAACTGCGAACATCCATGTTTATTTGGATAGGGGTCTTGTAAATGAAGTTTGGCATGCTTTGTTTCCCTGGGCATCTGTTTCCCACGTTACTGTTCTTTTCTCAGACCACAAGCCTCTTCTTCTTGATACTTCTCCTCCGTCTGAACGGTTGCTTAGACCTTTCCGTTTTAAGACTATGTGGACACGTGAAAATTCTTCTCATGATATTGTATTGTCAGCATGGTTAATTCTTGTTTGGGTTTTGACTCTTATGGCTCTAGTTTCTAGTATTAAAAATACAAAAAATGTTCGTAAATCTTGGAATAAATCAGTTTTTTGTGTTATCCAGCAAAATATAGTTGTGATCCATAGGGAGATTGATACCCTTCAGTCTCTTTCCCAATCCTCTCTTGTTTTGAAAAAAGAACAACCTCTACAGGAAACCTTGGATGAGTAACTAAAAAGAGAACATCTACTATGGTGGAACAAAGTAAAGATGTCTTGGCTAGCTGGAAGATAGTGATGCTAATACCCGCTTCTTCCATCTTTCAACTATTGTACATAGAAGACATAACCATATCAATTCTCTTCTTACTGGTGATGATGAATGGCGGACAAATTGGGATGGTATTGGTCAAGCTTTTGAATAATATTATTGTAACCTATTTTCCTCTACTGCTCCTCAGTTCCCCTCTGACCTCAATAATCTCATTTCCCTTTCTATTACAAATGAGCAAAATGAGGTGCTGTGTGCTATTCCTTCTACTGAGTTTATTCGCCTAACAATTTTTTATATGAAGGTTGGAAAAAGTTTGGTCCTGATGGTATAAGCCCCTGTTTCTTCAAAACTTACTGGTACATTGTTGAAGCAAAGGTAGTTGCTGTTGTTCAGTATTTTTTCATTCATGGAAATATGTTAAAGTCTCTAAATCATACTTTCATCTCTCTTGTCCCGAAAAGGCAGCTTATAGAGTTGATCATTTCCGGCCTATTGCCCTGTGTAATGTTGTTTATAAGGTCATCTCTAAAATTTTGGCGGATCGTATTAAATCTTTGCTGGACAGTGTTGTTGCCCTTTCCCAAGGTGCTTTTATTCCTTCTCGTGGTATGAGCGATAATGTGATTATGTGTCATGAGATAATGCACCATTTAAACGTGAAGAGAGGTAGATTGGGTCTTATGGCTCTCAAGATTGATATGGAGAAGGCCTATGATAAAGTGGAATGGTCTCTCCTCATCAGGATTCTCCAATGTCATGGCTTGAATGATCGATTTACCAACCTTATTTTAGAGTGTGTATCTTCTGTCTCCTTTTCAGTACTAATTAATGGTTCTCCTTTTAGTTTCTTTCAAAATTTCAGAGGTCTCCGATAAGGGGATTCGTTATCTCCATCATTATTTGTACTGTACTTTGATCTGCTAACTAGAATGCTTACTGCTGCGAAGTCCAACCACTTTTTCCACGGTGTAAAAATTGGACGAAACTGCCCTTACATCTCCCACCTTATGTATGCGGATGATTTCATCCTTTTATGTAGAGCATCTATAACCGAGGCATATGTGGTACAGGAACTGTTGGATATATATTGCAGATGGTCTGATTTATCTAATAATTTTGCTAAATCTGTGATCCACTTCAGCAGGAATGTGCAGTCCTTATTGAAATATTCAATACGCTCTATTGTTCACATGTCCGAATCTGCTCATAATAGCACTTATCTGTGAGCTCCATTCTATAAGAAATATTCGAAGGCTGTGGCATTTCAAGGTATAGTGGAACAACTCCGACAAAAGATCAGTGGTTGAAAAATTAACACTCTATCTTAGGCTGGTTGTTCTGTGTTAATTAAGAATGTCGCACAATCATTCCCTATTCATGTCATGTAATGTTTTCTTCTTCCAACTTCTATCTGTAACAAATTGGATGCTTTAATACGGGACTTTTGGTGGGGATATAAAGAAGGCTCAGGTCGGCACTTATACCTCAAATATTGGAATACCATTTGTGCACCTAAAAGCAACAGTAGTCTGAGATTTCGGAAAGCTTTGGATAATGATTTGACTTTGCTCTCGAAACTTTTCTGGCAACTATATAATGAACCTCATCGTCCTTGGGTCAATTTAATCCAATCTAAACACCTCCACAGTAGATGACTGTTGGATGTGGACCGATGTCTTAGTAGGTCTTCCTGAATTTGGAAAGGTATCTGGAAATGTAAAGAGGTATTGGGGGTAGGATTATGTTATCGTATTTGTAAAACCTACACCTTTTTCAAGTCTTTTATTTATGGAAATATTTTAAAATTTGTTAAGGGTTAAATCCTAATACAATAAAAATTAGAATTCTATTTGGTTAATATTTTAAGTAAGTAAGGACTTAATTGAAATTATTTAAGAATTGGGGAAACCCTGCGATTTATTAAATAGGAAAACCTATAGAAAACATTGTTGTTTTCCAATAGCCGTCAACAGATACAGAAAGAGGGAGAGAGTTCAACTAGGATCTGAAAGAAAGAACACCGTAGGCTGTTTCAGTTTTCAAGCGTCGATATTAAGAGGTAAGTAGGAATGAATCTCTTCGATTTTCTTGTATAAATAATAGAATAAAATGTTATTTTTTTTGTTTAAAAATTTTCGAATATAGTATGTATTTTTTTCAAAATATAAGTTTTAATGATTGGTTAATATATGGTGTGTATTTCAGTGTTTGTATTATATAGATACATAGTTCCGTATGAATATATTTGATGAATTTGGTACATGATGGATCTGTTTATGTTTATTTGAATATGATTTGAATATGATGCCTCAAATGTGGGCTAAACCTTTTTGGAACAATATTAAGATTGAATTCGTCTTTTTGAAATTAATATAAGATAAAGTTTTAATCTTTTTGGACCCTAAGACTAGATTAAACCTTTTTAGATTTTCCTAACTGAATAAATAATTCAGTTAGAAGAAGGTAAAAGTAGTAGGAATTTGGTGTGAAAAGAAAGCATTCAAAAAAACATAATTATATCAATCCATGCACAACCGAGGAAACATGTCAGACCTACCCCCAACACCGAATAAAGACAATCACACGAATCTAAAAAGGGTCATCATAATCCATCAAACACCCCGAAAACGTGAGATAGCCCGTCGTTACAGCAATGTACCTAAAGACAAAGAAAAGGAACATACTATGACAATGTAAAATCCAAATGATAACCATCTTAATGATTTAGATAATGATGAATCGTGGAAATCATCATTTCACATTATGCGACTCATAATGAAACTATGATGAGAATAGTTGCCACATAATGCTAGAAGAAGTTGTCAAGTAGAGTTACGTTAATTTTGTTAAATCAATTGCTTTGAGTTTCGGAACAATAGAAATTGATTAGTATATTTAAATGTTTAAAATTTATATCTACTACAAGTAAATTGAGGTTTCGTGAGTTTTTCGTTTATAAACAAAGGTTTATATTATTCTTAATATATTATAAGAGTAATTTAAAACTAAAGGTTTAATAATAGTGGTTGTTGTTATTATTATTATTATTATTATTATTATTATTATTATTATTATTATTATTATTATTATTATTATTTGTAAATGTGAATGTTAATATAGTGTGCATGTACGTATATTATGTAAAGACATGTAATAAATTTTATTCGAGAAAAAGTGATTCATTATTACTTACTGAGCATGTAGTTGGCTCACCCTTTAATATTTCCTCCTTTCAAAATTTAATGATGATCAGTGGTGCGAAAGCCCTTTCTACTAAGATTGGGTTGGACGTATAGCACGAAGTCAAATTCTAAGATTTTGTTCAGTGACTTATGTTATTTTAAGTTCTACCTATATTTTTTTTAAATACTCGATGAGACAAATATAAGAATTAGTTTTCTGGGTTTTGATATAATTTCTTTGGGGAAGATTTAATTATAATTTTTTTTTAGTTATCATTTTGGAAGAAAATATATTTGGTTATTTCAGTTTTGATATAAGGCTTCGTATTATTGGGTTACGACTCTGGTGGTACGGTCGTGCCACGTCCTGCAGGCGTAGGGCATGACAGTATCAGTCATGATTCATTGGTGAATATTTGGGAAGATCCTTGGATCCCAGGCCTTCCTACTCATCATCTTCTCTTGGTTCCTATAGCTCAACAACATTTGAGTATTGTTTGAGATCCCATGCTCTCTGATCAATATATATAGGACTATGACCTTATTTCTAATCTGTTTCCACCATCTATTGCTCGGGAGATCATGAAAATTTATATTCCCCGAATTGGGGAACCCGATTCGTTGGTGCGGGCTCCCTCCAAGTCAAGAAGATTTTTTGTTAAATTCACTTATAGAATTATTCATCAGTTGAGGTACAATCCTAACCCCTCCTTCCCCCATGCGACAGCTTTATCATCTACTCCTCTCCCCTGCACAATGTGGAAAGATATGTGGTCTTCTGGTCTACATAATCGTCACAAGCATTTTTTATGGCGCGTGATTTCTTATTTACTGCCTACTAAGTCTAGATTGGCCTGGGTTCTGGACTTGATAGACCAATCCTATTGTATATGTCAGTCTTCTACAGAAAGTCTGGAGCATCTTTTCCTACTCTATACCCTTACTAAGTGTTTATGGTGGCATTCTAAATGGCAATTTAGAGTAGACAATTTTTCAACCTGGAAAGTGGAAGACTGGGTAAAGGAACTGCTGAATTCAGAAAATTCATTTCCCTTTCCCAAGTGAGACTAAGCGAGAATTTCTAAATTATGCTGTGATGCTGATGGAACAAGTGTGGAGATATAGGAATCAATTGCATTCAGGGGAAGATTCTCAACAGTGAGATATGCTCTCTACTCATATCGCTAGGACAGTTAAGATATATTGGGATGCTGGTCTTAGTCGACATTGGAGGAGGAGAACCCTATATCTTCCTCGGTCTTGGCAGGCTCCTCCATCCCCCTATGTCAAAGTTAATTTTGACACTGCTTTTCAAGATGGGATTGCGATTTTTGCCTGTGTTTTTAGGGACCATATGGGTCAACTTTTTTGGATTTGGTCTGGGAAAGAATTTGCGGGTAATGATTTTGCTGCTAAAGCTCTTGCTGTCCAAGCTTTGATCGTAGATATGGCCGATATCTCTAAAGTCATCTTTGAAGATGACTCTCTTAATGTCATAATGGTAATTGTTGGTGTTCACTCGATAGAGGAATGACTTGGTAAAGGATCTACAGTTGCTGTAAGGTCTATGCTCAGTGAAAGAAATGATTGGACATATGTTTATGTTCCCCGATCTGGGAATGTATATGTTTATGAAATTGTTAAATGAGCAAAATTTCACAATTATTTTGGTTATATACCTACATCCCTCTTTCCTCCTGTCATTTTATATGATCGTAGAAGAACTTTTTCGGTCTCTCAATTAGGTCCTGCATTGCGTGAGGAGACGATTATTTTCTCTTCTATTTCTTCTGAAATATAGGACTAACTCTTTATCTAGTTTAAAAAAAAAAAAAAAGAGAGAAAGAGATGCAAAGTGAAGAAGCACTGTTGAAGAACGTGAGTGCCCAAAATCATATGGCCGGGCCTTGTTATTTTAGAATTAGAAGGATGGAATCCAAGGTTTAGGCTTTGTATTCCCTGACACAAATTGCATTCAAGACAACAATTGCACGTGAGCTTATTATATTCTAAACCTCTCCGCATTTAGCATTATTATCATCGTCATATGCACGTGTGAACAATTTTTTTCAATGATCTTGGGAAAACCATCTTCCCCCATAAACCGAGACAGAGACACACACCAAATTGCAATCTTTTCTTTTATTTCTTCACAAATAAAAAAATCGAGTTTAGCACTTTTGCTTTTTAAAAAAAAAAAGTATTTTCAATATTTAAACGTATGTATGAACATGTAATTATATATAACGTTATACATTGAAAGTCATAATTAGCATGTTAAGAAATCAGAAGTGTAAAGGGGAAAATATACAGCACCAAACTCGAGGAAAGCTTTTGAGGGAGTTTATTATTATTGCAAGTTGCAAGTATTTGCTGGTTTGGACTTTGGAGCCTGGAAAATTATACCTAATGTGTTGGTGGCGCAGGAGCAGAGGTAGAGGGAAAGCACATGGGATTGCATATGCATGCCTTCTCACTCAGGGCTTGCTTGCTTCGTTTTTTTTTTCTTTTTTTGATAATGCTCTATCAGGGTAACCCGTCCAACTTCTATTTAGGATCCGTGGAAGATGTAAATAACAAAATGTATAATATATTATCTGAATTCGTAATTTCGGAAATTCTTTTTTTTTTCCCTTCTTTTCTATGAAACCGAGGTCGAAACCAAATTATATGGCAAACCAATAGAAAGACTCCCCAGTCTCATATCAATGCAATTTTGTTACTTTTTTTATTTTCTTTTATCTATTTATTTTAATTAAAATTTTTGTCTTAATTTATCGGTCTCATTAATAAACTTAAACTATATTAATTATTATTTTTTTATAAATATTTCTGTTTAATATCGTGAGTACTTGTACACTTACAGTAAAAAATAAAAGTAAATTAAATATGATTACAACATATAAAACTTTAGAGTTTGATTACTCCTTAATAAAGATAGAGATTCTGTAAAATAAGAAATGTTAATTAATTAATTAAAAATTTTATTTTTTTTAAACTTATAAATTAATTTAAATGGACAGATAAAAAAAATTAGGATTTAGCACTAAAACTCCATCCGCCATCTTAAGCCAATAAGATAGACTTCTCTGTACGCCTTCATGTCCTTGTTAGTTACTTAAACTTTGAATCCAATGCATGGTTCAGCTTTTAAATCGCGACCTCTAATCCTGATACATGGTTTTGTCAACTCAAGACTATGTTCTATTTTCGAGTTTTTGCATGTTGTTCTTTAGGTGATTTTATCTTGAAAAACTGAAATTGAAATCGGAAGTCTAAAAGTCACAACTGGAGGTTTTGAAGGAAGAGATTCTTGTTGAGTATGGTTGAGCTTCAGTCATGTGCAAGCTTAGTTAGTGCATCCGCATTGTCTACTATAGAGCATGAAGCAAGAGGAGAGAGTGCTATCAATGCTATTGTAGAGATTTCAGCTGAGTTGCAAAGGGAACGACAGAGAAATGCAGAGCTGATGGAGAGGATATCGGCACTCGAAGCTCAAATACGAGAAAGAGGCGACGACTCTTTGCTTTCCAGTGGACAAGTATGATATCTGTTTAACAGTTGCTTTGTTTTTTTCAATCTGCTATTGTTTTGGCTGCCATCCTTGTCTCCCGTATGTTTGTAATCTCGTCTTTACTGCGAATTAAATGAATCTCATTTTGCCTAGCTTTCAAAATCGTTTCTTCATTTTTAGGATCATGGTGAATCAGAATCGTTTCTACCAAGATAGTGTTGTTGTAAATATGGAAGATAAATTGATAAGAGCACCAGACCAAAAGATACCAGTTTTATAGGAAAAGTTTGCCTACCCCGATGGTAAATATGCATCCGGGAACTCTATGCGTAATTCCTTGGGAATGCAGTTTCCAGTAAATCTTGTTCTGATTTGCAGACCTTGGGCTATTTCTGTAGAATTATTTGTTATGCTAGTGTGTTCCGTATTAATTAGCAGAATGTTTGAATATACGGAGCTATGTTTGTCTTGTATTCTAGAGAATTAAGGTCCTTTTGAAATCTCTCCATTGTTCTATTTCACACATCTTGTGCATCATCCCCTGTTGTGGTGAGAACTCATATTTGCCCAAATCAGCTTGATACTGCCAATGGTAGGAAGGTTTTGCATTTTATAGTTGCCTGGCCTTACCAACTGCGCTTCTTTGCCAGGCTAATTGTCGGAATACAAGAGACAGTAAGCCCAAGAGGCAAAAGGTTGCAACAGATAATAGCAAATTAGAAGATGAAGACATCAAAACAGACTTGGAAATGAAGCACAATGATACGTATGTGCCAGTTAAGGACATGAACGTAGATAATCGCTTGGTGAACTGGATGAACATAGATGACACTCATGAATCTTTGCATTCTGAGATATTGAAGGAGAGCAATTCTGCTGCAGATCATTGTGACGATACAGATGACACTGATGATGAAGAGGTTTGTAAGAATGATATTTGCACAAACTACGAGGGTGGAGAAAGTTTCAAGGATATTAACCGTGCTGACGAAGTCAAAGGACAATCTTCAAAACGATATACAACTGAGAAAACAGATGCACAATGCTTGGTAAGTTCCTCTAGTGGTCATGATGAACCAAAAGATACACCGGTAAACCAAGAATGTAACGAATATGTAGTTGAAAAATGTTCAAATCTGAGTTTAAATCCTGTTCATAAGAGGAGGAAGTATACAGAACACCACAGGAAAGGAAGTCCTGTGATCGGAGGCCACCAGGAGTCATCGCAGATGAATTTACCCGGACAGGAAATGAAAAGAGTTGGGAATGTTTCTTCACATAAGAAGCATCCAAAAATAGCTTTCTGTCCAAAGGAGATAAAGAGAATTATAGGATCAGAGGAGCTTTTGCGAAAAAATGCTCAATCCCACACCATCAGGAAAATAATAGTTTTTGCATCTCTTGGCATAAGACATGGATGTGAAGACATGTATGAACTAGATTTCAATCATTTTGCCATCGTACGGCAGGGAGAACCATATATCTCCTCAAAGGATCCCGGGGTAAGCTTTCTATCGTTGCTCGTCTTCCACTTGATAGAAGTATCATTTTTCTGCTTATACTAGCTCATCATTCCGGAGTAAGACGTAATCTCGAAGTCCTAAGTTGGCTGCAAATTATTCAATTTTATTTTCATAATCAACAGATGACTAAGTTTTTTATCAGTTTTTTTCCTACTTTCTTCATTTCTAATGTTGAGCAATTGTAATTCGATCCATTTCAGTTCATATTTGAATGCAAGAAGCCTGTTTTTCCCCAGGAACATGTTTTCTATGAAAATCCTGGAGTCCGAAGGAAAATATTCTATCCCAACCGACAGAATCCAACCTTATGTCCAGTTCAAATTCTTGAGGAGGAAAAGGCCATGCGTCCACCTGATTCTAGCTGTCCATCATTCCTATTCCTGTGCATTAAATATGGAGGAAGGACCAGAAATATCCCCCAGAATGAGTACGGTTCTCAATTCACTATGCTTGTGTAGCAAGGACTAGTGGTAACAGAGAGGCACATTTTGATCTGAGTTTCGAGATTTCAGCAGTTTTCTGCTTTAAGCTTTTCAAATTTTCTGTTTTTCTCCTATCTTTGCACAAGAGGGATCCTGACCTCTTCCCATATGTGCTAAAATATTTTACGGTTTTGGTTGCCTTCCAGTTATGTCAGGCAGCGCATGGGAAGAAACAAACTCAAATCATTTGGTCCAGCTATTTGCCGAATGGCAATGCTAGTCCACATTCGCAGTGGAAGCTTCTTTTTTAAGGCCTTGGGCATTACACTTCTGTTTATGGCTGGATTTCCTGATGATCAGGTGCAAAGGGAAACCAAATACAGAAATTTGGACCTCCTTCAGAAGTACTACAGGTATTGCAGTATATTGACTTATTATATTGGTTTCTGGGCCAGCAATGTTGCAGAACCTTATCCCATCTGGAAAATTGTTATCCAACAATGTCTTTAGAATGCCCCAATATTTATGGAGAAAAAAGAACCAAATATTAATGAAGAAATCAGTAGCAGGACTCCGGAGAAATCAATGTTTCTACATTCCCAATTCATTGTTTCTTGTCCTTCTTTTCTCAGTTATTTCAAAATTCTCTATTGAAACTTGTTATGCCATAATCTTTTGGTCATTTCAGGACAGACGAGGATGCTGAAGGGGAGGAATTATTTCTGTCACGCTTAGCAACTACTGATACTGTAAGATTGCAATCATCCCTTAACAAAGCCACAAGTTTTGTATGATCCGTTTACTGCTAATTCTGTATCATTAATCTTAAAAGTTAAAGAGAAAATAATCTTTCAAATGCATCATACTTGGTTTTTTAGTTCACCAGCATCATTTGGGATTGACTTTGACAAGCAAATAGATCAATGTTATAGTGGCCTTGTGACACTAACTACAGATCTTTTAGCCTGTTTCTATTGTAATGCTGCAAAATATGGCATGGCATCTCTCAGTTTTTGCAGTAATATCCTGTTGAAGCCTTGAAACTTTTGCCATCCGTTCAAAATGTTGCTAATTTGATATCCCCTAACTTTTTCAGGATGTTAGCCCCATTTCTCAGCAACTAATGGGGAAGAAAATGTCAACAAACTCCAAAAGCAGGAGACCCGCAAAAGTAGCCAGAAAAGATCAGGAGAAAGCCATATTCCTGCAGTCTGCCCCTTCAAACTCTGGGCCTTCTCCAAAATTCGAACTGTTAAGAAATGACTCAATTCAAACTCAAGCAAACACACCAGTACAGTACATAGCATCTCAAGCCCAAGCAGCCTCCTCCATCCCAAATCGTCTGATCTCTAGTATCAGTTGTCACATCTCCAACACAAATCAACAATCCTCTTATCCTTTCATTCCACCACATCCTGCTAGTTCCATTGTTCCAATAATATATATGCCTCCACCCAATGCATTCCTTTCCTGTCCTCATCCAACTTCGCATAGCTATCCATATCCTATTGTCGGAAATTATATATCAAGTTACCGACCGCCATATTACAGCAATCCTTCATGTAATACTCTAATCCCAAAACCCTTGAAAGATTCTAGGAAGGATGACACAGAAGCATCTGAAGCAGATAATGACTCTAAAAGCAGTTCAAGCAGTACAGGGCCAACAAAGTCTGAAAATTAGACAAACTAACACGAGAGCAAATGTAGGATCAAGTAGATTCCTTTGTGAATAATCATCCTAGGAGTATGGGGAATAAATGTAGTCTTAAGTTGAAGCTTCTGCGGCAAAGGACGGTGAGAGAACTCTTTAAGAGTAGCAATTTAGGATAAAAATGATTTTGGTATACTTTCAAGAGAAAAATAAATGTGGTGCTTGTTTCTTGCCCTCTGTTTCCAAGGGAATGAAGATCAATGTGTCTCTGACTTGCTACAAGCATGCTGCCTGAGCATCTATGTAGCTAACGCATGTATTAGAAATATAAATCTTCCCTAATGCCAGTTTTAGAAACCAATCAACATTCTCGCTAGATAGCATTTATCTAGCAAAGCTGCCTAGCGTGCCGATTACCAGACTCTTCGGAGGTTAAACCCTGAGGAATCCTCTTGTTTCTTCTTCAGCCAATACCTTTGTCTGAACTTCTACCGCAGAGAGCATTTTTACCATCATCCACGTCACAATAGGAATTAAAAATGCTGTTGCTGACAGCCCCCCTTATGTCCAACAGTCCAAGAATGCTATCCTTTTTATGTATTTGATTTATTCCTCTTTTAGAATTCTCCTAACTCTGAGGGCCCTGATATGCTTTTTCTTGGAATTCTCGTGTCCTCATGTCCCTGGATGATTCTTTCTCACTAATTCTAATCTAAAGATGCTGCCATGATTAGCTATATTTTAATACACGGAGGTAGAAGAACACCTCAAGATTCGATCTTGAAAAAGCAACAATTCAATCAAGCATTATGGACCACCATCATCAACATTCAAAGCCATGGCCATGACATGAGTCACATGACCATCAGCCCCACCATAGATATCTAGCAACACCATAATCCACGATAGATATCTAGCAACACCATAATGAGAAACATGAAGAAACCTAGAACAGTGATAGTGCAAAGTAATCAAAACATTACCACATTTACATGCCATGCCTAGAGCTACTCATATTTGGCAGGCTTTTGGAAAACAAATTATTTTTGCCATCCCTCTCTATTCTTCCTCACTCACGAGTACAATCATAGAAGAAACAGGTGGGGTTTAACTTCTCTTCAACCATCTAATGGTACTTGTTAGCCAGATTGCACTGCTTTCTGATCTCACCTTTAGTGCCAGTGAGAGGGTTGTTCTCAGAGAGAATTGTGATGGCTCTTCCAAATTCCTTAAAGAAGTAGTCTTGGCTTTTTGCCATTTTCTTGACAAATGGCTTGGTTCTCTTGTCTGTGGCCAGTTGGTGGTCTACTAGCAACAAGCCCTTGTTGTCCAAAATGTTTCTGTAATAGTTGTTGTCTAATTTCATAGGTGTTCCTCGGTCATTCCTTACATACTGTACAGCCTTTGGGTCAGGGATTGGATCAGGACACTTCTTCAACATGTGCTCAACATGGTCCTCTGGGAATGCAGGATCTACCTCTGGGTATAAACGGTGAACCAGCTTCACACAGTGGGTTCTACCCACACTGTGAGCACCTGTTATCAATACAGCAAATTTAGCACGACTTTTTCTCTTAGTCAGAAATGCTTTCACAATCAAAAGAGGGAAATATATCTAGATTCATAGGTAATAAAATTTTCACATGCACTTGTGCAACTTCTTAAAAACCCAGTCACCGACAACCCACAGTCTTCAATAGTGAATAATCTAACTATTCTTGATAAAAGTGAAGTTCGATTTGACTAAGATCTGCTAGCTTGGGAATAGTATGGAACTGTACCTAGCAAGGCAACAACTCCAGGGGTATCAATACCGATAGATGCAAACCTCTCGAGGACTACATTCAAGCTTTCATTGTGGTCCGGGAGGTATTGCTCCAGTATCTCTGCTCTGCTCCTCCTGCCATCTCTTCTTCCAGTTTTAAGAGGGATGTATGGTCCTCCTAACTGCAAAAAGGTACCAATAACAGAGAGCCTCAATTAAGCAAGAACCTTGAGGTTCCTTGGAAAGAAAATTCATGTCCTTATTGAGGTACTGTACTAACAAGTCGAGGAAGTTATATCCACAAATAATTGCTACAAAAGAGCCTGTCATTTAGCACAAAAGAAGAAATAAAGTATACAGAAAAACAGATCCAAAGTGGTTTAGATTTACCATAGAAGGTAATCACTCAAGGTGGTCATCAAGTGCTTACGAGAAGTTCAGCGGACTGAAACTGCGTAAGATTTTGGAATTTATAAACAAAAGGAAAGATTAAATTTTTACCGCAACAATGCCATCTCTTGCAGACAACACAAGAATATCCGCACAGGAAACAACTCCAGGGCACTCCCTTTCTACAGCATCTTTGATGTCCTCAAGGTATCTGAAGTTCCTCATTCCAAAACTCCTGTCCGTTTCCTTCTCAGATAGGACTCTCCTGGTTGAGTCCAGCAACAATGAAGCATCACAAGACTGCAAAATTCAACATGCAAAGTTATAATCTTTCTCTACAGGGACAGGATGTGGGTCAAAAGCCAACATCCGGTGAGAAGACACAAAGAGGTGCTTTTTAGCAGCGAAGCATAGTAAAGAGTGAGTCGATTATGCAGCATTCGTATGAAATTATTGTATGGGTACCTCGACAAAGCAGTCATGGAAAATGTTCCTGAGCCAGGAGAATGCAGTGTTCTTGTGGCGCTTGTAAAGAAGCTTGACCTGTTCGGTGATAATATCTTCAGCTTGAGGACATGAATCTTTGTAGAAGTTCATAACAAGACCAGGGTCGGCCTCATTTTCAGCAAAAGCAGAGAGAGCCGAGAAGAATAGAATAGCAAAGAAGAAGAAGAGAGCTTTGGGAGCCATGGATACTGTGTCCGTTCAACAGCAAAGGTCACTGGCCACCGCAGCACTTGGATAACTTTGGAAACAAGGTGGTTGTTTAAATAATGGAAAGGGGAGCTCAATCCGCTGGAAAAATGGGAATTGAGTCACTTTGATTTTCAGGGTAAAGTTCCACCTCACTCTATAATATTTATTTGTATATAAATAAATCACTTCAATAATAATTATAATTGATGATTAAAATTAAAATATTTAAATATTTATTAAAATAATTTTTTAATAAAAATAAAATATTTTAAATAACTTACAATTATATAAATTTTAATATAATTATAATATTGTTATGAATTAATAGAGAATCTACTAATTTTATTAGTAAATATGGATGTTCATTATTAAGAATTAAAGAAATACCACTAATATATATTAGTAAAAGATGATTCATTCTACTAATAAAGTTTTATAAATATAAATCTTCTCTAAACTTGACAGATATACTAATTGTGAAAGAATTATTAAAGAAAATTATAAAAGAAAAGAAAAAGAGAAGTTTGAAAAAATTATTATGTAAATAATAATAAAAAACTTATTGTGTGTAAATTTTAAATATTGTCAAAATTTCATAACAAATATTAAAAGAACTTCGATTTGTATAAAACTGAAAAAAAGAAAGTCATTTGCCTTGAATTACTGTTTAAGGAAGAAGGGAATGGAATATAAAAAATTGTGCAAGCAATTTATATATTTTATTACAATTATGTGTATAATATTCTATATATTTTAAAAATGTAATCTTTATAAATAATTAAATATAAATAAATAGTTATTAAATTGAGATGAATTTTAAATAAATATAATAAAAATAAGTATATAAAATCATATTACATACCCAAAAAATTAATGAAAAAAATAATATATTATAAATTTTTAATAAAAATTATTTAAATTAAATAAGAGTTTTGAATTCTAATTCTACCCTTAATTTTTTATTACTATTAAATTGCTCCGTTGTACGAAGATGGAGTACTTGTCACGCTGACGCATGTGCCTTTGGTCTTGACATCTGTAACTGTGTCGCCTTTTATTAACTGCAGTGCCGACAAACAAGAACGTCTACTTGTTTTGGGGCAAACCGCCCGGAAGCTGTTAGTGTTAAAATATTATTCGCAAACTCTGCGTCAAAATCGTGCGGTAAATTTTCAACTGTAAAAACAAGCAATCAGTGATAAACTGGTTTTTTTCTTAAGGGGGGGGAGGAGGGGTTGCTAAGGACTGGCTTTTCTCTGCGTAGAACAATAGGGCAAAAAAGCCCTTGGGAACTTTGGACCATTTATGAAACTTCTTCTTTTCTTTTCTTTTGAAAAGGGTGAAGCTGAAACTGTGAATTACTGCTTAGAGAGAGAAAAGGAAGAACTTGGAAACTTAGATCAATTGTTGAAGCAGTAATTCATTTGAAAAAGAATGAGACTAAAAAGTAAGGATGTAATAATTTATGTAGAAATAACTGTTTTTAAAAATAAAAAATAAATTTCCAAAACTAAGAAAAAATTAATACCCAAATACACCTTTAAAAATAAAATCCTCCCGTTAAAAGTAGTTAAAGGCCCAAAGTGAAATATAGAGCCCTCAAATTTTCTTCATTTCAACATCTTGCATGCGTATTAGAGGTGGCAATCGTGTCGTGTTCAGGTTGGCGGGTCGTGTTCAGGTTGGCGGGTCGTGTCAACTTGAGATAATTACACTGACAGGCCAACCCGAACACGACCCGATTAATAAACGTGTCGTGTCGTGTCAACCCATTTATTTTCGTGTCGTGTTCGTGTTATAAAACGGGTTGACACGACATGACACAATTAGATACAAAAATTAAATAGATAATTACTAAATTCGTCAACTCGAATACCTACTAAACCCGCCAATCTGTGCACCATTACACAAAAAATTTGAAAAAATCAAATCAAATTATATAAAATTAAAAACTAATAAAATAGTCCGTAAAGTCATAAATAACCAATAAAATAACAAACCAGCTTGCTAAATATTTAGAGATCTTAATAAATTCCTAAGATTTAATCTTAAAAATCTAAACAAATGTAATTTTGCAATAAAATTGGATTATTCAAAAAATTATTTTCTCTAGATATTTAGAACAACAATTTTGTCGTAGCATGCCAGGAATTTTAAAGAGCAAATGGAGAGCAAAAAACGAGCACGAAAGGAAGACTTGTCCTTGTAGGGTGTAATTCAAATTGTCTTTGTCCCAATGTCAGAAATAGCATAGTATACTGAACCGGTAAATCGATCTTTGAGTGAACCTTACCCTTTGGTAAATGCACCACACGAGCTTCTTTTCATTCTATATTCGATTCGACCTGTAGGCATATTACATACGTTATTTCCTAAAGGTCTAACCTTCCCCTTTAGACTTGCGTAAGGTCGTTACTTACCAACTCGTACTAATATTATTATTATAGGCACTAAATAATAATTAATTAAGAATGATTCATTTACTATAAATCAAGCAAATAACCACATTAACATCATTTATTTTCTTTAATATGTCTCATATAATTAAATAAAATAGACACACAAACAATTTAATTAATTCATATAATAAAATTTAATTCGATTAATTCATGTAAAAAATTAAATTATCTAATTTTCTATAGTAAAATTTGTAGGATATTACAAAAAGTATTAAATATAAATATTAAAAAAAGTTAAATGGGTTCGCGGGTTGAAACGGGTTAAAACAGGTTGAACCCGTTTATGACCTGTACACGTTTAAAGTTAAACGGGTCGACCTGTTTCGACCCGAACTCGCGAAACTCCAACCCTAACCCGTTATAACCGTGTCGTGTTCGTATCGTGTTGGCGTATCGTGTTCAATATTGTCGCCTCTAATGCGTATCGTCGTCCTTGCTTATCAAAATAAACAAGTTGAAGTCATTTTATCCATCCCCATCAAAGTTGCGCTGCCCAAATTAATAAAATAATAGCAAATTATATATATATATATATATATATATATATATAATAACTATATGTATATAAATTTCGCCCAAGAACTATGAACCCTTACTCCAAATTCATAACCATATAAATTCGAATGTAATCACTCTTAAATACTTTAGTATAAACCCTAAAATAACTAATTCTTTTTCTACTTTATCAATTATACCATCCCGTAAGTAAAATAAATTATTTTTTAAAAAACTAGGTAAAAGCATAAGGGGCATAATGATAAAGGAATCCGACTAGTTTATGTGGTAATTTGTACTAGTAGCTGGGAAGCTTTGTTCAAAGGACAAAGTAGAGTCACGTGCCCTATCCACTAAGGGCATCTTCTTCCCAACATTTTGTATTTGTTGCAGCTAATTTTGCCCCTCGTTGCTTTCTACCATAGGACACCAAGTAGTGGGGGAGCCCCTCCCACATTAAAGCCTTTAAGTTGTCTACCATTATGGAGCATTGCCAAAAGATTTATTAAAAAATAAATAAATAAAAAATTTGGGAGCCACTTGAAAGCAACTCTACCAATGAAGAAAAGAACCCTAAATGGCCCCTAAATTTACGCAGAAAGAGAATTGCATTATTTGATTTGAATGATTTGAAATAAACAGTAGACAATCAGTTGGTCGCAACAAATTATTAGCTCTTCAAAGCCGTTATTTAAGTCACATTAAACAAGGTTACCCTTCAAAACAAACTATTTTAACCACCGTTTGAAGTTAAATATTAATATTTTAATTTAGAAATTCTAAAAAAAATACATATTTGTTTTTTTTTTTAAATTAAGCTGTTTTGTATAAAAGATAACAAGGTTTATTAATCTCTTTTAACTATTAAAAGCAAAATAAGTAGTTTTTTAATAATCCAATTCTTTTTAAAGTATTTATCTGAAGGTAAAATAGGGAGAGGAGGAGGGGAAATTCAATAATGCGTCGTGCGCCGACGGTGACTGTGGTGGCCACCGACACTCCCGCTGCCAGGTCCTCTTCAAGGAGCTGGAGTTTAAAGGAGACGTGGCCCACAGAGCACTTGTTAACACGGTATTGGACAAGAGTTGTGACAGCTGCTCCTATCGTGATAATATATATATTTTTTAATAATCAAGTGTCTAGGCTTTGTCTAATTAATTTTAAAACTGTCCCAAAATCTACAATGCTGTGATTGAGAAAGAATTCTTCCGATTCTAAATTAAAATTCAAATTTAAAATAATATAAATTTAAATAATTTTTATATTTCGAGTAAGGTCATACACTCATAATATATCATATTCTCTTTCTTTAATCCCATTCCGGACATCACCTAACCTCACTTTTTTATTTTATTCAGTCATTCTTATCTTAAATAAATTCCTTCCCCAAAATGTACCTTAACTGATTCAAAAATAATTTACCATGCGACCATCCACAAAACAGTACAAGAACTAAGAAAGCCCTCAACTAATTCAACTATGCCCCGTGAGGCTCACGTGATATCTAGTTTACCCGTGCACTCTCTTCATGGATGACAGGTAATAAATAATTTTCATTATAGCATCAGAGGAGTACAAAACAATCACATATTGAGAAACCTCAATGTCCGAGCAAGTGCAAAAAATGCAGTTTTTTTTTTTTTTTTTCTCCCTGAAGAGAAATTCAAGGGTTGATCTTATAAGCTTTTATTCAAGTGACTAATTTTTATTTTTTTTAAACGATTTTCAATTTAGTTTTAATTTTGACAGTGGAATTATTCAAGAATTTAGTGACTGTCTATAAGCTTTTAACCTTTTTTAATGATTGCCTCGAGATTTACAATTTTTATTTATGGGTGATAAAGCGAATTGCTTATCTACCAACCACAAGAATTACTATTAATTACAGATTGATGAAGAAAGAAGAGTACTTTCATGCACGTGACAAACAATAGTCACCAGTGATGTCACATGCAAATTATTTAGCAGAGACCACAATAAACGGGGACCTAGGAAACATCAATTATCGAAATAACATATTTTTGTCTTAACCCAGAATTTAGATTTCAGAAAAGCAGGCCCGATTCTTGATAAGTTAGAATATATATATATATATATATAAAATATCTTGTCCCCTTATTTATCCGCGATTCAATGAAATTAACCTCTTCTTGAATTAAAATTTTATTTTACTTTACTTTAATTCTAATATATTATTATCTTATATAATTTTTATTTCTTAAAAACTATCACAATCTATTCTCTCTCTTTAACCCCTATATAACCTTACATATTTAATAATTTATTACAAAACTCATTTTAAACAAATTCTTATATTTAATAATATTTCTTCCATTTCATTCAAGAATTATTGTGCATTAATATTAATTGTTTTTTAAATTTCAAAACAGTTTTATAATTTTCAATGAACATAATTCAATTTTTTGGGTAACATTATTAGATTTTTTTTTTTTTTTTGGTGATCGATGTAGTAATAACAATTACTTCAAAACAGAAAGAATAATTAGCAACATTCTCCCCACATTTGCATCAACCCTTTTAAACTCTAGTCTCCTCTAGGCCAAGCTTTGATATTTTTCTGTAAGACGACGACGACGATGATGATGAAGGTAGATGCTGAAAAGAAGAGAAAAACTCCAAAAACGAGGCAACCTAAGCACAAATGTTTTGCTTTGCTAAGCTTTCCTACATCTTACATCCGCAACAAGATGGCGGATGTGAGGGGCATACCATTTAACTCTTTCGATGTGTACTATTGAAACTTCCCAGCAATGACCTGAAAAAAACCAGCTTTTTCCATTAGTGTCTAACACAGTAAACTACTGCTTTATACTTGTATGCAGAAACTGCTCGCCACAGCTGTAACTGGGATTCCATGAATCCTTAATACCTTCTGATCTAGCAATGTCATGGATGGATAGGGAAACATGCTCTGCCCACGAACCCTCTTCCGAATCCTTCACATTCCCGTGGATGTGCAACATCCCACCATCGCTTCTGCAGATTTAAGTAA
This sequence comes from Voacanga thouarsii, assembly GCA_026120185.1. Classification (NCBI taxonomy): domain Eukaryota; kingdom Viridiplantae; phylum Streptophyta; class Magnoliopsida; order Gentianales; family Apocynaceae; genus Voacanga; species Voacanga thouarsii. Next base: position 3,330,166 of record JANUWF010002172.1, read on the forward strand.
TGGTTCAAGGAAAAATATAGAGAAACTAATAGGAAAGTATAGAATTGTGGGGATCATGTTCAGCAGGGAAAAGGTCTTTCTTTCACTTGTCATTCGCTGTTTACAGTGTCATATTTGATGCAAGGCTAATAAACTGCACAGATGTTTAGTTTGAGATGCTCTGATGTCGAGAAACTAAACAATTCAAGACCAAATTTGGGATGAGGGATTATCTGCAGAAGGATCATTGACGCACCTCAATGCTCTCACAGCAGTGACCCAACTACCCTCACTTGTTGGCAGGAGGCCAAGACTGACTCGATCAGCAACTCCCTGTGATTTGTGAGCAAGAGTTAAATACTTGATCAAAACCTCCTCCCTCATTATAAGAGCAAAATAGTAACAGTAAACCCTATACTATCCAAATTGTATTCAGGTACCTGTAATTCAATCTCATCGCAATTTTGTATCAACTAATTAAGGCAACATTTTCAATACAAGTTCATCCGGGTTACAAATTACAAATGCATGGCAGTGCCACCAAACAGGTAAACCGGCAGTTGTTAATAGCACATAATATCAGAGTTTGATCTCGCATTGCACTTCCCAATTCTCCATGCAAGGAACTAACCCACTATCCAAACTTATCGTTTTCACGGGATCAAAACACTGGTCATTTTCTACACAACTACACAACAGAAATCCAAAAATAATACGAAGGAAAAAAAAAAAAAAACTGAGAGGGACTAGAACCACACTCACATTAGAAACAAAATTTCGTTGCAAACCAAACACAAGCATAAGATAAATCCAAATAGAAATATCTAAGCACCATAATAGAATAAGCTAAATTACATACTATGGGAGCTGTAATACGGTTATCTCCTTCAAGTATGATGCAACGATCTGCCACAGAATTAGCATGAAGATTGCGGCGGAGTGCCTCAACTGCATGAAGATTCCACTCACAGGCATAAACCAGCTTTGCATAAGCCCTGAGTAACCAAATAACCAAAGGAAGATATTAAAAATCAATGAAACAAAAGATAGCAATCCTAGCAATGCTTTGGCTGATAAACCACTCACTATGGCTTCTTCCAAATAAAGTGGTCAGAAAATCAATACCCAGGTGCATTCTTGGTGAAAGCTTCAGAATCCAACAGACATGAATGCAATCAATAATGATAGCAATAGACTTTTCCAGTCCCCCCTCAAATTTTTTATACCTTTTTCATTGTTTTGGTTAACAATGACACATAGAGAAGTTCCATAGTTTTTCCCTCTTGAAGAAATATATGCAAATGACAAGATGCATACATTTAGGAAAAGAACAGAAGGGGTAGCAGAATTGCTAATTTGATAATATTTTCCTTTCAAAAAAGAACTGCAATTAAGAGCACAGCAGGCAGAAAGAAACCAAAATGAATGAGAAACTACCTCACAAGGAATGGCAATGTAAAATAACCGATTCCCGCAAATAAATCCACAACAACTTCATTTTTGCAGTCTAGACGAGCCATTCTAAGCTTCTCAGAAAGATTACCCCAGGAAAACATGCACTTGGTAGCATCGAAAGAATACAGGATCCCGTTCTCACGGTGTTCAACCCAGCCATTATCCCCAACAAGAATCTCCATTGTGCTGTCCCTTGTTCCAGTTGGTGCAATTCGACCCTAAAATATTTCAGCAAATTTTGTTAACAGCGGCTTATCTAATTGCACAAACAAGAAACAATAAACATACACAACTACATTTATATTTTATTGCTATTTCCAAATTCAAAGATATCCAGCAAACATCTGCATTTAGAGTAACTTTATGCAGGTCAGAATCAGATGTGTATGCTACACTATGCTGTTTCCATGGGAATCGATTCAGCAACAGGAAACATTCTCTACTCGATGCCAAAGTAAAAAGTAGTGTCGAAACAAAAGGTTTGCACAACAATTAACAAGCAGTTTTAATAAATCAAAAGGCTAAGACTTACTTGACGTGCAAGGCGTCGAGCCCCAAGTGACTGGGCGACAACGGGCCAAAGGTCATCCCCAACTAGCTCCCATGCCTGATCATTGAATGATGACCCAGGAAGCACAATAATGTCCCCTAGTCGATCCCATCTGAGGTAAATGAGAGATGTCAATGTACTTAATGAAGAAGACACACCTTTGATTAGCTCACTACTCCTTGCAAAGATAAGGAAGACAATAGTATTAGCCACTAGCCAATTGTTTTCACAATTCCAGTAGTAATAATAACTACAAAGAAGCAGAAGTTTTGTATCACAGGGGATGCTAAGACAAAGAAAGAAACATAACCTTGAGGGTAGCTGCTCCAGAAGACAAAGAGGTAATCCTCTCTGCTCAATCAAAGAGGAAACAGCTTCCTTCAATAGTTTTAAAGGGGAAATTGCTGCTTTTTTTACTTTGACATCCTCATCTACAAGTTCCGTGGCACCACAAGCAACTAACAGATTCAAGGCTGCTGATTCAGGTATCTCTTGTAAATTAAGCCCCTCTAGTTGCAAAGACTGAAGATTAGCCAGCACTTCTGATGCAGTGTCTAAGTTATTTCTCTTTTGGTTGAACACAAGGCAAAAACTTTCCACAACAGGGAAGCAAATATACCTTCCATCTTCCTCTGAGAAAACCTTTCTCCCAAGATCTAACCATCCAAATTTTTTGAGAATATCCTTCACCAATTTCCCATATTTCCTTTCTAGCCGAAGAATCCAATATGAAGCAGCTGTCTGATGTACAGCATTTACACCTGAATCATCAACATGGACATTGCAGTTAAGACTTCCATTTGCTATGGGCTTGAGTTGACCACGTGAAATTTGAAAGCCATCATTTCTATTACGAATTGATCCATTTCCACGGTAATGGCTCTGTACTTCAATTTCTGTTGACAGAGAATTATCAGTGACAGACATTAAGGGAACCAAGTTGATCTTCACAGGTTCACTGAACTTTGTTCCGAATGCATAACAAGATGCCCCACCACCAATCATTATTAACTCATCACCTATTACGTTAGCTGTACTACGAACAAAAAGGTCACCGCCAATAGAATCCATCCTTGTATGCTTCCATGAATAAGACTGCAGATCAAGAAGAGATAACTCCTTGTGCTGTTGATTGATGGGGCATCCCCCAATGATACAAATATAATCATTGTAAACAAACATTGAATGTGAAAACCTTGTAGATGGTCCTCTTCCCCCCATCTTTACTTTCTTCCATGTACGCAATTGAATATTGAACATGTAGAAATCGCCCAGGGCCTTCTCTCCATTGTATCCTCCGAACATATATAAATAAGTCCCATGTGCCAGCATGGAGTGAGAATGACGGGGAGATGGCCATTCCCCCTGGATGCATATCTCACTCCACTCTAAATTTTGTGTGTCAAAGACGTAGAGTGATGAAGATATTACATCATTATGAATCCCACCAAATACATATATCTTCAAGCCCACAACGGCTGCTGCATGACGATGCCTGCATAACCACAGTATCCCCATAAGCGATTTCTCCAGAAGAAAATTAAAAGGTACTGTCAGAAGAGGGAAAACACTCATTTGAAGAGATCATTAAAGATGTCAGATGAACCCTGTCAAACTAGGAAGCAGCACCATCTAACATGTTGTGGGAGGGAAAATGCAGTTAAACATCACCTTGGATTGAATATGCTGCCAGAACAGTGTAACAAACTCCATTCCCCTGTCCCCATCCTGAAGGCCCACACATCATTCAGAATATTCAATGGGTCAGCCCTGCCTCCAATCACATACATAGAATCTTCTACCATGGTAGCTGTGTGACCCAAGCGGGGAGATGGGGCCTCCTTAACACTGATTACTTCAATCTTCCAACCTTCTGGGTCTAGAAGCAATAAGTCATTCCTCCGTGCATGTCTTCCAGTACCTCCAAAGCCACCAAAAATAAGAACCTTCTTATGGTTTGCATTTCCCACCGTACAAGCAGAGTGACCCCAGAGGAAAAGCCTCTCAACAGGTTCCCCAACAGTTGGGATAGGAAACATCAATAAATTCACATGAGGAGCTTGTGACAATCCTGTCAATATTTTAAATATTCAGACTGTGCTCAGATTTAACGGAAAGCATCCTGCAATCACACATATGTTAGAATGTCATTGTACTACTAATGGTTATGCATCTACAAGAAGTAAACAGTCATAGAGTCCTAGTTCAAGAAAAGCTTTATTTCAAAAGAAAAGAAGAAGTTGATTTTTCCAAAAGCATATTAATTAACTCCAGTACCAGACTCAAGATCTAGAAATGATGAAGCAATGATCACATAAGCATTGATAAGAAGATTTAAATTTATGGTGAAACCTGAATGATAATGCATACTGAACTCATATGAATACAGGAGGAACAAAAATGTTGTTCCGATCCCACTGGAATCAGATCATATTTGTCTACTCTAGAGTTCTGGACCTTTAAGGAGCTAGTTCACAAAATATTTTTCTTGCCTCATGAACTACAACAGATTTGAGCCAATTCATGATCCAGGTTTTTCAAATGTAAAAACAAATTCTCACATAGTTTGGCTGCTACATACGTTACAGAAAGTAGAAACAGTCAGATTACAAAATACTAAGGACATCTAGAGATCCATTGGCTCCAATTGTCGAAGCATTATCACATATGAGACTGGTAAACTAATAATTAATTGCACGTGATGACGTGAAAAAATCACTAAGTTTCTAAAACAGAGTCTTTTATTCTGTCTCGGATAGGGATAGGAATGCCAACTGAAGCCTCCACTCAAACACAACATCTAACAGGCAAGTGGCTAAGACTAACACGGGTAGAAGAATATAGCCCTTTATCCACCTAAGGACGCTAATCGACAACAATGTGGCATCTCCCACATCTCATCAACTACTGCTAACATAAGGTAGCCCCCCCTCCATTTTATCTTTTGGAAAATGCAGCCCCTCCTGGTATTTTAAGGAAGAATGGAAACAAACAATGTTGGGTTGCCGCTCAGCCAAAGAAATAATTACTCCCTCCGTCCGAAAAAGGATGTCAAAAATTTCTATTTTTATTGTACCAAAATACTCGTCAATTTTACAAATTAGGAATGTATTTATTATGTATATTCCTAATTTACCTCTCCTTCAACCACTCAATAAATATTTGACTCATTAAATATATGTATTCCTAATATAATTAATAAATGTTTATTTTTATTCAGGGATATAATAGTCCTTTTCTATTATAATTATATAAGTTTTAAGAATTCCTTAATCTGTGTGCCATTTGCTAGATTGACATCCTTTTTAAGACGGAGAGAGTAATTTGTTATGGTCTTTGGTCCATCAATGCCGTCATAACTCCCAGAAATATTCCACTCAAGCAAATACCAAGTGAATAAATGTGAATTAATTCACCAAGAATGACTAATATGTAACTATGAGCAGGACTATGGCCTAGAGGAAGAAAAAAACAACAAAATTTTCTAGAAATGTTTGAAAATTTTGGGAAAAGGGAATGGTTCTTCTGGCAATCTAAGATAAGAGGGGTAAGATTTACCCGTTGATTCACAAAGATAATTCAAAATTGATATTAAGAATCTTAAACGCTTAGACTCTACATAACTATTTAATATTTATATAAAATAATCTGAACAATCTTACCACTTAAAAGTTAAAACTTAGAAGAGAATTAATTACTTACCTTGTTGACTGTCAGCAAGATCTCTCTTTTCACCATCCTCATCATTATCGCAATCATTATTTGAAGACTCTCTCAAGGATTCCATTTCCCCAGCATTTCCAGCTTCACACCCTGACTCTTCAGCTGGACCCACTTTACAATTGATCATTAGTTCTTTAACATTATGCGCACCGGAAGAAAAGCCATTTTTCAACAATGCATCATGAAAAGTATCCGTTCGTTTCCTATTAGCCTCCATCTTCTCATTTGCTAGTTCAACAAGATACTTCACATACTCTGCTGAAACCATCATCTTTTCTGTACTCCCTAATGGCACCTCCAACCTAATTGAACAGCGTATAGCAATAATCACTCGTTTGCTCACGCTAGTAATCCCACTCTCTCTAAACCCACATGAAATAGCTAAAGAAACCAAAGACTGAGCTGCCTCTATATCTTTACACTCGACAGCAATGATCAGGGGTTCAAATCTAAACGCAAGACTTTGTGGGCCAGCAGGAAATTCAGGTTCTTGACGTTCAAAAGTAGACTCCGCGGAGACTGGGGATCGAGAGTGGTTGGTGATGGGGAAGAGGAGGCGAACTAGTGAATTGGGGTCAACTGGATAATCATGGGAGATAAATAACCAAGTGCCGCCTTTGGCCTTCTTCTTGGAGGGAGGGGAGGGGGTGGTGGGTTGGGAAAAGATAGAAATGCGGCCAGAGCAAGAACTGGTGGTGAAATAAGAAGGATGAGAGTTGAGTGTGTTCAGTAGCGGAATGATCGGGGTATCTATGTTGCCCTTGGGTGACTTGTCCGGCTCCGGAGAGTTCATGGTGGCCAAGGTGGCCGCCTTCCTCTTCTCAAACTCCATGGTTGCCTTTCCTTTTGTCCTCCCTCTCTCCGCCTGAAGGTGCAGGAGTGTTTTAGAGGGGTTTTATTATCAGTATTTTGCAGAAGGCCTTCAAATGGATTTGGACCTTTCAGTTTGGAAGAAAATAGGGTTTACTGTTGCACAAGGGAAGAGCCCATTATTTATTCTAACCTGAGCCCATTAGTATTTCATTTTTCTTGGAGAAAATAAAATATTTGAGCAAAAGTAATTGAAAAACTTGGAAAACAATAGTGATATTATTATGGAAAACATTGTAAATCCAATATACATATCTCTACTACTCAATTCAAAGAATCTATTTTTGGTTTCCTTTTGATTAACTTCTCTCCCTTTTTCTTTTCTCTTCAGCTCAAATTTTGTAGATGGAAATTTACAATTTTATTTTTTTTACTAGGTTTTAATTATTATTATTTCATTTCTTTATTTTTATTTTTTCTTCAATCCGTGAAGAGTACCACCATTTACATATTTGTCTTTTGTTACTGCACTATATGGCCGGGACTTCAATTCCTATTACTTGTTACAGTCTATATGTGCATGAGCTTTTCACATATATATACAAACTGAATTCACGAAGAAATATAATGGTGCAGGAAAGGGCAAAATCAATTGCCATTAACGACAGATTACATAAACAATAGCTTCACATCAACTTCTACACGTGACCACTTGTGGAATGCACCCAAGTACAGAGAGAGCTAAGCTGATAATCAATGGGATCCATGTGGATCATCATCTTCGTCCCCTAGCTAGCTCTCCACGAAGCATATTTCTGATCACTGAAATATTTCTCGATTTCTTCTGCCGTTCTTCCTGGTATTCTTCCGGCAATCAATGTCCACCTGCACAACGGCAGCCAACAGCAAGAAACAAACATATTATGAATGCATGCTGATGCATATGTATAAAAATAATACTTCATTTTCTCTAAAGAGTAGCTTTATATATTGTAAAACCTTGGTCCAACAAGTCTGTACATTCTGGCCATGAGCGATTCTTCATCCTCTGAGAATTCTAGCTTGGAATCCTCTAGTTTTTGAGCCTCTGAAAAGAAGAACATAGCCATGTCAAAGGAGAGTCTCAACTCAAACCCCTTAACTTGGAGAGAGATAAAGAGAGAGGGAAAATAAAACAAACAGAAAAAGACTTGTTCATTCTGTCAACGAGTAATGGTGAAAACCTCTTTCGCTTTCATCTTTGCCATTGAACTGGCCCGAGTCTCCCATTTTCTGTCCAAAGACAAATTTGAATGATCGATCGTTTATGCATGCATTACATATATATAATGTGTGCTTTGCATGGTTCTGAACTCAGACTTATAGTTGCAGAAGGCCTAACAGCAAAGACTGGTAGTTCTCGTTTTGATAGGTTGTTGAAGCCTCTGCATGCTCTATATACGAACAAAGTAAATCATCCAAGAGCCGGACCTCAATTGCTGCGGATCCAGTACCGACTTATTGATTATATATACACATAAATCTTATCTTCCGAGTCATTTACCCTGTTTTTTTTTTCTCTCTGTATGTGTCTTAATATCTACACCCTCTTCATTATAAAATCATTATCTAATTGGCAACCCAGTTCTTAATTAATCTTTCATTATCTGCAGATAAATTATTGTGGAACATGCAAATCTTTCCTATTTCTGGTTTCATTTATGGGATCTTGTGGCTCCCATTTCAGGTCCTCAATGAATGAGGATAAGCAGTCGAGAACCAGCCCAGCTACTTATGTCTGGGCTTTTTGGCTTGATGTTGATTGCATAAATAATTTTGTTTTGTAATATATCCGATGGTCTGATTTCACTGTTTATTTTGTGTGCCACAAGGTATACCTAATTTGTGGATTCATGCATCAAGATGGATAACTAATCTGCAAGGCGGATACGATACGATTGAACTGTGGTGATTCTCGCTGTCGAAAGCTAGCTACCTAGCAAGGGACGAAGGAATCATGAATTTAAGGTTGAAGTGGCATATTATATAAAAATATATATTAAAAAAAATTAAGAACGCCAAAAGTAAATTTTAAATATTTTTATTTTACTAAATAAAGAACAAAATTTACAAATTTTAAGAGAAGGGATCCGATCTCCATCCCTGTACATATGGGTTTAGGTGTACGAAGTTTGAAATATTCTATTAAAACACGTACTTTTTCTATTTTGTTTTATATATTTATTTTAATTAAAAATTTTATCTCAATTTATTTATCTTATTAGTAAACTAAGACAATATTAATTATTATTTTTTTATAAATATCCATTTTTAATATAATGAGTATTATGTACTTATAGTGAAAAATAAAAATAAATTGAATATGATTACAACACTTAAATTTTGAAATTTGATTACTCCTTAATAAAGAGAGAGATTTTTTGAGGGTAAAATAGAAAACGTTAATTAATTAACTAAAAATTTTTATTTTTTTTAAAACTAATGAATTGATTAAAATAGACAAATAAAATAAGATGGGGAGTAATAGTTTTTTTTTTTTTTTTTTCTTCATTGGGTTAGGAGGATAGCAGCTGGTAGTCCGTGTTAGTAAATGTGAAATTGTGAATCTCTTCACAACTATTTACTCTTCCAATCTAAACCTTTCATTTTAACGCGACATTCTGATTTAGAAAAGTATTTCATTATAAATAAATTATTACTTTATTTTTATCAATTACAAAAGTTATCACAATAATATCATAGGTTAAAATAGGAATTTGAAGTTGGAAGAAGCGAAAGAATATGAACAATATTATAATTTTTAAAAATTTGTTAAGAAACGGGTAAAATATAAGATTGAAAAGAATTTTTATAAAAATTTTATTTTTTGAAAGAATATATAAGGTTTTTAAAAATTTCAAAGGTAGGGTTGAATTAATGAATTAGCAAAAGTTATATTTCTAAAATGAAAATATCTAAACATATATATAATATAAACTACAAGTATTCAACTCCAAACGAAAAATTATTAGAATTTGTAATTCTTTATTATTTCCAATTTTTATGTGCCCTTATATCAAATAAAGCAATTTCTTTTAGAGTAAAATATGTCAGCCACCATTAAATTTTTACAAATTTTAATTTTCACTTTCGAACTTTAAAATATTTAATTTTAGCCCTCGAACTTTTAAAACATATAAAAAATAACCCTTCCAACAATAAAAGTTCAAGTACAATACAAAATCATTAAATTTTAGCTCTCATTCCCCCATTTTTATCTCTAAAATATTATTCTTTACATTTAATCTCGCTCTCTCCTCTTCGAATTATCTCTTCCATCAATTAAAACTATTAAGTGATCGCAGAAGTTCATCATATGACTTCCACGTGATCTATTTTATAGGTATTTTCATTTACTCAACTCTCACAATGTGATGTCATTCTTCTAATTCTTATAAAGTAACTTCTATATATAGGAGAAAAAGACTACTGCGATTTGCGTGTTTCTCACTTTTCTTTTTAGATTTTTTTTTTTTTGATAATTCACTTATACTTTCAAAATTATTCTTCCTTCCTGTAGAGATGCCAAGAAAATTACTATTCCTCAAGAACTGAATCAGTTTTTTTTTTTCTTCATCTTTATGTCTTAATTTTGTTTATTAAAGGGTAAAATATGTTATTTTTATTGTATGGTTAGATTAAAAAAAGTGTTAAAGAGTAATCTCAAGATTATTGAATCTCATAAAAGGTTTGAAGTTAGATTTTAAAATTGTTGTTGATAAATGAAGAAATTCGAAGAGAAGAGAGCGATATTAAAGTTGAAGAATAATATTTTAGAAATTAAAAAATAGAAAAATGAGAGCTAAAATTTGGTAATTTTGTATTGTATTTAAGTTTTTATTGTTGAAATGACTATTTTTTAGGTATTTTAAAAGTTTAAGGACTAAAATCACATATTTTAAAATTTAAAAATAAAAATAAAAATTTATAAAAATTTAAAGGTGACACGTTTTTTATCCATTCTTTTACAAATTATGTTGTTGGATTTCAATTGAATAGAAATTCATTTATCTCCGAGTTGTCGATAACCGAACCAGCCCAAATCCAGTTTTGGCGGGCTTCCCAGATCCCGAAGGCCCAAGGCCCACCTAATGATTCAAAACAAATTAACCCGGCAAAAAATAGTAACTGTGCCCAAATAGGAGGCCACGTCTACACCTGGGTAGAACGCGCAAGTCCAATTCTAGTAACTCCAGTTTCAATTAAAACCGCAAAGAGCACAACGCTTTCTACCGTAGAGGCGTGTTAATGCTTCTCTCGAATACGCAGTTGCCTACTCTTGGTTTCTTGTTCTGGGAACGCCAAATTGCGGAACTCGGTTTCTTCTTTCTGGCTCGCCTTGAATGCTTTCAATTCTCAGTCGCTTATGCAGGTCTGTCTCCTCTCCTTCCTCCATCTTGTTTGTGTGTGTGCGTGTATATGTATGAATATATCTAATGGAATAGCTCAATTTTGCACTGTTGAACCATCTATTTAATCGTCTCTGATGAAACTTAGAATTTTGATAATCTTCAGGTCTGTTTTTTGGTATATTTATTTGTATTGTGATGCTCAATCTTTAAATGCCTGCTTGCTTATTTTCCTTATCAGATAACCCTAACTACGTAAAATATCATTTTTTTTTTATCTTTGTTTTTTATTTAGGGGCTCAAGTAGCAGGTAAATGGACTTTGATGCAGATAAAGTTATGGGCTTTGGGGGAACTATGATAAAGGCGTTTAGATTGTGAATAGCATAATAGGTGATCACTTCAGTTTGTACTGTCCTTTCCCGCTCTTTTATCCGGTTAAATTGTGAAATTTAGTCAAGAAGCATTCAAAGACTAATAATCATGCATATTGAAGACCATTCTGGCATCTCCACAATCATGAATATGCTATTACCTACCATCACTGATAGCTCCATGTTACCACTGCTTCTATTGGCATGAGAATGGCACTAGGTCCTGTAAGATTTAACAATTAAAGAGAGGCGTTGATGAACATAACTATGTGGCAGCAGGCAAAGTAGTAATGGCTGTGCTCCAATCATGACAAAGATAGGCATTCTGCACATTGATATTGTGGTTTGTACATATGGTGATTGTTTCGAGAAAAACACCCCTAATCGTGCATCACAGTAGGTGTTAGTGTTGGAGTTTTGAAGTCAGTAATGATTCTTAAGTGCATTATAGTAATATATACTACTTCTGTGTGTCTAAGAAGGACCTTGCAGGAGATTATAGAAATTTTAGGAGAAGTAGTAGATTGTCTTTTCTACCAAGAACTGGAAAATACAGAAAATATCTCCCAGTGGAATTTTTGTAGTCTCTACTTCTATGTTGTTCTTATATGGTTTCTATCTATTTAAGTCACTCATTTGGTACTTATACTAAGCTAAAATGTTTTCCACAACTAATATGTTTCACTGCTTTTCTTTGATTGTCATTTTTCAATCATTGGAGTTGTTTTTGTGGATCCACAAAGGATAGAAAGCAGCTGCTTTGGAACTAGCACATAAGCAGTCATGAAATTGGATGCTGGCTAGATTTTGAGGTCATCTTTTCTTTGTATCATTCATCTTCAGCCATGCCATCAAGTGAAGTTGAGGACCTCAATGAGCATAATGCTCCTCCTTTTGATGCTGGCATAGCCAAAAGCAGTGAACATCCCTTGGCTCATGAAGTTAGCTCACAAAAAGGGGAAAATGCTGTTGCCGATGGTAATGAGGGTGAAGGTGAGTATGAAGATGAGGATGAGGAAGAAGATGTAGATTTCAATCCTTTGCTCAAAGAAACTCTTTCACAAGAAGCTTCTTCTAGCCTGAGCTCTGAAATTGAGGGTTTTGATGCTGACAGTGGGGGAAATGTTACGTCAGCCTTGGCTACTGATTCCAAGGCAAAACCTCTCAACCCAGTACTTGACTACCCTACTGGAGACACTGACCAGGGTGAGGAGATTGTGACCCAAACTTCGCCATCTTCTGTAGGACTATATCAGAAAGGTCTTGATGGTGGATCCTTACATGGAAGGAATGATGGATCGAGCAACAAAATGGATATTAATAATGATTTGGTGGTTGAGGAGCTCAACAATATGGGAGATGCCAATATGCCTGTCATGAATTCAGATGATGACGGAGCAATCTGCATGCGCACAAGAGCTCGATATTCACTTGTTAGCTTTACGCTTGATGAACTTGAGACTTTTCTTCAAGAAACAGATGATGATGATGACCTTCCAAATGTTGATGATGAGGAAGAGTACAGGAAATTTCTTGCAGCTGTTTTGCAGGGAAGGGATGCTGATTCTCAAAATGTGCAGGAGAATGAAAATGTTGATGATGAAGATGAAGAGAATGATGCAGACTTTGAGCTCGAGCTTGAAGAGGCCCTTGAGAGTGATGTTGATGATGATGTAAGGGATGAGATCCAAGACCAAGTATATGAAGCTGTTGGTCGACGACCCCAGACTAGGCAGAATAGACGGCAGAAAGCTTCTATTGAAAGGAACAAGAAACTTTTGGGACAGTTGAAGAGGCCGCTGCGTCCTCTTTTACCAAATGCACTAATAACAAGGGAGCCTTTTTCGGCTCTTGATGGAAAAAGCTTCATGCTTAACCATGCCCCAGACTTTTTGCCTCCAGTAAATGATGGATCTATAAATGGATTTACTCCACATCAGATAGGGCAATTGCATTGTCTGATTCATGAGCATGTGCAGCTTCTTATTCAGGTGTTTTCTATTTGTGTACTTGAAGCTTCTAGACGACAAGTTGCTTCAAAAGTTCAGGAAATGATTTTGGAGATGCTTCGGATACGTGATCATGTATTAGCATGGAGGAGGTTACCCCATCCTAGTTTTTGCTTCTTTCCCCCACACGTTCATCCATCTGTGCCAAATGAATTTTCCAGACTTTTGGTGGCACCATGCATCAATGAATCTTCTTCTGTTGTTGATGTATGGAGAAGCTGCCCTTCTGGGAATAATACTGTGCCTCCAGACATCATTTCCACATCAAAAGGAAGACGTGAGTGCCCTCGTAATGGACATAATCCTGATGGTTCCACCTGGGTACCTTATATAAATGGTCCAGTACTGACAGTTCTGGATGTAGCTCCACTCAGATTAGTTGGAAATTATATAGAAGATGTTTATGCTGGTAAGCTATGTAGAAGCATGGTGTCTGCAATTTCTTTCCCATTCAGATAGTTGTTCAGTTCATGCATCAATAAGTCTTTCCATCTATTTGGAAAATTTTTATTATTTACCCATGCTATTACTAAAGCTGGAGCTTTGACAGTTGTGCAAGACTATCATAGGCGTCAAGTTGGTGTTGCTTGTGATACTCGTTTTGAAAAGGAACCGTTGTTCCCTCTACATAATTCTCAAGCATCTGCTGAACCGAGTGATCAAGTTCTGAAAAATGCTTACCCAACTTCTAATACAGTGCTTTCACCACCTAAAAGTGACCAAACTCCTAAAAAGACAATGGCGTCTGCGCTAGTCGAGAGGGCCAAAAAGCAATCAGTTGCTCCAGTACCAACAGAGATTGCTAAGTTAGCTCAGAGATTTTATCCACTGTTTAATCCTGCCCTTTATCCTCATAAGCCACCTCCTGCTCCTGTTGCAAATCGTGTGCTTTTCACTGATGCAGAGGATGAGTGAGTTGTATGCTTTCTTTTACTTTTATCCATTTAATATGTCAGTGTCTCTCGAATGCTTTTATGTTCAATTGAGGTTATTCGTTATGGTCGGCTGCCAATTATCTTTCTTCATCCTTTTTAGGTAAAAAAATTCCTTGAGATTTTAAAAAATCCAGTATAGGTTAAACACTCTGTCTTCTGTATATGTGACCTAGATGCTGCAAATATTCTATTTCTGTATGAGTACTTTGTATTGTTTGCCTTTCTAATTGCTACACATACTATTAGTCTCCTTTCTTTTTATTGTCTGTATGTCTGCAGATGAATTTAGTTAATAGTGAAGGGGCTACATATCTAGAAAATATGTTGTCTTCTATGATTAGACACCATTTCGTTCCTTTCCTTACCCGTCCTTTTTCTAGAGAAGTGAACAGAGAAAAGAAAAGCTGTTCCAATCCCTCACTGGGGCTTCGTTGTTGTTCATATTTCAGTGCTTTTTAATTCACTTGAAATTGATTTTTAACTATGGCTTTTTGTCACCTCCTTGCAGTTTCATGTTATAGTTGAGTGTTTCTGTCCACCCTGCTGGTACTGATGTCACAAATGAAACGGAGGCTATTATAGCCTTTGCATTTGAACTTCACAGATCCTACATGTATGCTTGTTTCATCTAAAACTAAACGAATAAATTGTGATGTAATGGTACAATAATGGGATGTGGCCCTAACAATTTGTCCATTTATAATAATGCAGTTAGGCATGTATTAAATGTAATCCCTATGAAAGAGAAGATCGTTATACTCTGGGCTTATTCATGTCTATGTTTACATTTATGTAACCACATTCCTGTTATTTTTGGTGACCAAACGTGTCTGGAGTAAATTTGAAGTTTGGTGCTTTGCAGGTTATTGGCATTGGGATTAATGGAATATAATACAGACTGGAAGGCTATCCAGCAACGCTTTCTTCCTTGCAAATCTAAGCACCAGGTGTTTCTCTAGACCCTCATGAGCTAATTCTGTTTTGTTTCTTTGATAAATTTGTTCGTATCTGTGCAAATAACATCATGTTTAAGTTATGAGTTTTACTTAGCTTCATAGAAGTTCTCATTTAATTTGTTGATTTACATAATGTGTCTAACAGATATTTGTCCGGCAGAAGAATCGTTCATCATCAAAAGCACCTGAAAATCCAATAAAGGTGGGTGAGACTTCTAACAGAATCAAGGTTTCTCTGATTAATCTGCTAATGCTCTGGTTGAGCTTTATTAATTTGGTTCATTACTAATCATTTGAACTAGTTACGACTCAAGCTGTGGAGGCCCTTTAGGTAGCTAATACAAACAAATTGATTCTCTATCAACAGGGGTCAGAAATTTGTCTTTGAGAAGACAGATAAGAATATCATACTAAGAGATAAGGGAATTGATAGGAACTCTGAATAAGCATCCTTGTTATTGAAAAAATAGTTGCGTGAGCTCTGTTACTTTTGGTGATAAGCTTCAGAGAACAATTTCCTTCATACATACTCGTTGGCAAACAATGAGCAATATGACTATTTCAATAATATCTAGTTCCATACTTGCACAAAAGATTAAACAATCTCCAAAATTATGTATGCCTGCTTACTTTGCAAAAGTATCCCATGAGAGTGTATTTAACATGGCTTGCTTCCTAGCAGATAAAATAAGAAGTTAGACCTTTATCACATGGACTTAAATGTTCTGTTCGTATGTGTGGCATGTGGATCAGAGTTTAAAAATGCAATAGATAGCCTCACTATAGTTTACTGATAAAAGTTAAATCATGACATTCACTGCATTTGGCAGGCAGTGCGCAGGATGAAGAATTCTCCCTTGACAGCAGAAGAGATAATGCGTATACAAGAGGTAACTATTCATTTAGCTATTAATATAAATCCCTGATCTCGTGTCTTGTATAGTTACCTTATTTTGCTAATCTGACTTGAATTAATCAGGGACTGAAGACATGTAAACTTGACTGGATGTCAATATGGAAGTTTATTGTACCATATAGAGATCCTTCCTTATTGCCTCGTCAGTGGCGCATTGCTAATGGAACTCAAAAGTCATATAAATCAGATGCAAACAAAAAGGCGAAGCGACGCTTGTATGAACTGAGACGAAGAAATAGCAAACCTGCAGCTTCAGCCAACTGGCATACATCATCTGAAAAAGAGGTGTGCTATTTCATTAATATGACATTGAAATCTTTACACTACCCATTTGTATTGTCTGAATGTGCGAATGACTTGTAATTTGCAAAACATTTTAGTTGAGAAACACGTTCGCTGTGAAAACCTTTGGTATCTAACGTTAGATGTAGATCCTTGATTGAAATATTTCCATTTTACATATGGGGCTTCTCAAAAGCAAATCCTTTGCTCTGTGATAGGGGTGCGGAATTTGCAAAGAAATTCTGAATTCACAAAGTGCTATCCTCTATATTAATGTGAGGAGGATATGATTGTCAAGCCATACGATTGCAAGGATGCCTATTCAACCATTGCTCGCTTTCATTTCAAATATTTTAACTTATTGAACTTATCAAACATTGTCAGGTGGCTTTATTATTACTAAAAGATGCTGCTTTGTTGCTAAAGCCATATAAATAAATATACAGGTTCGCTAGAAAAAAGAACTAAAAACATTTTGCTTGTTATTATCTCCATTTAAATTCTTGCCAGCTAGCTGGTCTTGCTATTGATTTTCTGCATATGTATATGTCCAAAGTAGCAATAACTATGCCATTTGTCATAAGTGACCTCGACAATTCCACTGAAGACACTTTTAATTGTGATAGCTGGTTTGGCTCATGCTTTTCTTCTTCCCTTTTTAGATGGGTTATGCTGGCTCCAGCTAAGAGGCTGCTTTAATAATCTATATGCTGCTACTTATTTAAATTTATGAACTGCAGGACAATAATGTTGATAAAGTTACTGAGGAAAATAGAAATGGCAATAATCAGGCAGATAAAGAAGATGAAGCTTATGTTCATGAGGCATTTTTGGCAGACTGGAGACCAGGCACTTCAAATGTCATGTCAAAAAGTCCCGATTTAAGACCAGGGGAAAAGTCCCCTCATATTCAACCACTGTTGCCAGGGAGCTCTCAAGTCACACAACTACTAAATAATAACGGGACCAGAGATTTCCAACCACCTATTTCCAATGAGTTTCAAACTGCTGCAAGGTATGCCCCGCATTCTTGTCCTCTCCAGCCTCTTGCACCTTTTTACAAAAATCAATGTATCATACTTACTCTCTTTTTGTGTTGTTCCATTCTATTGGATATTGTTATTCTATTTTTGAAGGTCTTCCTCCATCTCCCAATCATGCTCTCGAGCATATCGAGCTCGCAGATCTAATCATTCGCGTTTGGTAAAGCTAGCTCCAGACCTACCTCCTGTGAATCTTCCACCATCTGTTCGTGTAATATCACAGTCAGCTTTTAAGAGCTATCAAGGTGGAACATCTTCAAAGGTTTCTGTTGTTAGTCCTGGCACAGGAGTTCCAAAAGTGGTAAAATGTGTTCCAAACTCGGGTCTCATTTACCCAGTAAAAGCTGGATCAGTTAGAAATACTCCAGTGAATAATGGCTCTAGTAATCAGCAGTTGCATCAGTCTGTGATCAGGAATAAGCAAGTGGCTGAAGAAAAAGATGAGTCAGATCTCCAGATGCATCCTTTACTTTTCCAGGCCCCTGAAGATGGTCATTTTTCATATTATCCTTTGAACTCGAATGCAACTACTTCTAGTTCTTTTAATTTCTTCTCAGGAAGTTCACCCCAGTTGAATCTGACTCTGTTCCATAATCAGCGCCCTGCAAGCCATGCTGTAAACTTCCTTGAAAAGTCACTGAATCTTAAGGAATCAACTTCATCTTTTGGGGTTGACTTCCATCCCCTTCTTCAAAAATCCAATGATATAGATTGTAACGTGGTGGGTGCACAATCTGCTGCCTTATTGTCTGCTAATGTAGATTCGTCTGATGATCAGCGTGCTCAGTTAGTTACAACCCCGGCAATACCATGTGTTAACAATAGTTCATTTGCTGCCTCTGTTAGACCCATTAGTCCAAATGAAAAGATTAATGAACTTGACTTGGATATACACTTAAGTTTCACATCCAGAAGGCACAAAGCTCTGGGTATCAGAGATGTAAATGATATGGCTAGATCAGTAGCAAGCCCTCTAGATTCTAGCAGGCTCAGATCTGAAAAGGGAAAGGATTCTTTGAACCAGTGCGGCCAGTATATGCCTGCAGCTTGTACTCCGGATGGAACCTTTGACAAGTTATATTCACATGCCCGTACATTGGAGGTATCTGGCGATGGCAGAAATCAAAACAATGTTGATAATATTGAAGACCAGTCTATTCCAGAAATTGTGATGGAACAGGAAGAGTTAAGTGATTCCGAGGATGAAAATGAAATTGGAGAAAATGTGGAGTTTGAGTGTGAAGAGATGGCAGACTCAGAAGCAGAGGAGGGATCTGATTCTGAGCCAATAACTGATATGCAAAACGAGGTATTGTTTCCATTCTTGTTCATGATGTCTAAACTGCTTGAATTAGGAAAGAAATACTTTGATCTGATGACTGGTGATGATTCTTTAAATCTTTTTCTCCTGTGCATTTCATATTTCCTATTAGCTGGCACAAACTTGTGTAGTATTTTTTTTTTTCTGGAGTTTGAAATATTATGGCTAGAACCCCAAAAAGATAAATATTCTTCCACATGTTTATGATTTATCGTATTATGTAGAATGTCTTCTTAGATAGATATTTTTTATTCTTCTAATACGAGTATATCTTCCTGTTCTAACTTGTCTGATTGAGCAACTCCAATGTGCATTAGCATGTTGGGTTTATCATGCACCACGAGACAGATTGAGAATACGTCTGTGCTTGTTAGATTTGCTATAAAAGTGAATTTTCTTTCCATAATCTATTTGTAATCCTTTTTCATTGATGATTAGGACGTGGAGAACATTGCTATTGATGCAGATTTGGACGATGAACCATGTGAGCCAAATGCGGGTGGCGATCCAAATGGCAAGGTCTATGGAGCCTCAGAAGACCACGTTAAGGACAGAAAACTAGATAATTCCTCAAGCTCTCTATGTTTGAATTTGAATTCACGCCCTCCAAGTTCTCCTCCTAAGGAGAACAAGATTGAAGTTCCAAAGCAAATTAGAGGTTCGTGTAGCAGGAAAGACTATTCGTGTTCCAATAGAAACATTGAGAATATTACACCAGATGCAGATCATGTAACATTGCCGGAGCAAGTTCTGGAACTGACGGAACGACAAAATCTGAATTCGAATGTCTCACCATTGGGGAAAGTAAAAAAACGTACAAGTAGTAGAGATTCCTGCTCAAGCAGGAGCGGATCCAAAAGAAGAAAATCAGGATTTCTCTGATATGAATTCATGAAGATCCAAGCATGCCAGTAAGAATGAACCTGGTTAATTGTAGTTAGTTCATCAAGTTTTGTCCATACCTGTTGTTAGAGGTGTACCGGATGGTATCTTGAATTTTAGGAACCTGACTGGTTGATGTATTTGTTCAGGAAGTTGTAGCTGGTTTTGTTAATCAATGGAGAAGAATAGGTCTAGCCAATTCCTGTTCTGCTCTTGAAACCTGTAAAGCAGTGCAAAAATTGTCCCTTTTATAGTGACTTGTTAGGTTTTTTGGTTTTTTTTTCCATTCCCTCTGATGAGGTTTGATATTATCAGTCACATTCTTAAAGTGAAGATTTACAGTGGGCTGGCAATATTGCCAGAGTAATTGCCATCATCTTGTCCGAGTAAATTTTGCTCAAATTATATATTTAACTTTTTTTTTATCTATTTAAATATATTCTTAAAATATTTCAAACGCATTTTTTTTTAATTTTATCTTATCTTTCTCTTTTTTCTCTTTTACAGAATCTTTTCTTCTCTTTCGTAATCTTTTCCCCCCTCTCTCTCCCCCTTTGCTCTCCTCCCCTTCTTTCTTCTCACCTCTCTCATTTCTTCTCTCTTCCCCTCCCCTCTCACAGTTTCCCTCCTTTCTTCTCTCTTCTCTCTCTTTTCTCACTAGAATTTTCACGGTCTTTTCTAATTTTCTCTATCCTTTCTCCTCTCTCTCATGTTCTTCACCCTTCACCCTACCTTTTCTACCTTTTTCGTTTTCCATCCTCATACTTTCATCCATATAGTATGTTATTTGGAACTATTGATTTACATTTTTACTTCACTCAAAAAATTTCCATATTCACTCCAAAATAAGGTAAACTTTATCTTTTACCAACAATCTCTATTTTTTGTTTGAATTTTTAATTCATTAAACTATGTACTGCACTTAGCTAATATGATTTTCAAGAGAGTTGCTTGCTAGCTAAAGTCTTGATTTTCTTCCATAAATTGAACGTATGAAATGCTACCAAATGAATAATAATTATCATATGTAGTTCATTATAAAAGGCTCCCAATGGTAATTCTGCTTCACAGCATTGCAAATTTGTTTTTCATCTTTGTTGCTACTTTGGGCGTTTGTTTCCCTGTTACCATAAAATTTCCATCTTTTTCATTAAATCCACAATGGCCGTAAGCATGTTCATCGATACAATTTTTCTAAAACTTGTGCTCAGCCTATCCCGTGGAAGTGAATGTCTACTTACATTTGTGCATGTTGAAACCACTGAAATTTTCAACGGAGTGGTATTGGATGAAAGTACGAAAAAGTTAGAAAAAGTGGGGTGAAAGGAGGAGAAAAATGAGAGATGTTGAAGATTCATATTCTCAGCAGCAGGCCACATTACAACAGGGCAAACAGAGGCAGCCTGAGTGTTTTGATCCTGGATGGCAGCAGTGGTTTACATAACTGCTAACTGTTTTTGCCTTCATTGTATTTTATGCCAATTGTACTGCTTTTCCCTCCATTGTATTTTATTTTGATTGCCAGTTGTACTGTAATATATTTTTTAGTTAGTAGAAATGTACACGTCCGGATGTACTTGTATATTCATTTTTTATCAATCTAATAAAAAGAGAAAAATTCCAATTCCTGCATTTTGGTTTTTCTTAGCTCCGTGGCTTTCTTCCATTCTTAAGTTCTGTAGTTTTATTCTTGATTTCAACATGGTATCAAACTCTCTTCTTTGCTTTTCAGAGAAAGGATAAATCAATCCAGTCTAGATGCTTGAAGAAATTACTCACTGAACACCAAATTTTGTTCAGTTCTTTGTTTTCAATCAATCAATTGATATTTCGTTTGATTTTCTTAATTTCACTGAGTTCGAGTGTTGAATTCTACTGAATTGATGGCCAATCAAGCAATTTCAGACATTCCAACTTCTAGTCCATATTATCTTCATCCTAGCGAAAGTCCTTCGATGATTCTGGTTTAGCCTTCCTTGAATGAGAAAAATTATCATCAATGGTGCAGAAAAATGAGAATGGCATTGATTTCGAAGAACAAGCTGAGCTTTGTTAATGGAATAATCAAGGTACCTGATCGAGCAGACAACTCATATTCAGCATGGGAAATGTGCAATAATATGGTACTTTCGTGGATCTTAAATTCGGTTTCTCCTTCAATTTCTCAAAGTGTTATTTGGATGGACACGGCTGTTGAAGTTTGGAATGATCTCTGTGAAAGATTTTCACAAGGAGACTCTTTAAGAATCTCAGATTTGCAGGAGGACATATATAATTTGAAGCAAGGCTCTTCCACAGTGAATGACTATTATACCGATCTGAGGATTTTATGGGAAGAGCTATTGAATTTGAGACCTTTTCCAATCTGTCATTGTGAACCGAAGTGTCCAACCTTGTCTGCAATTAAAGCCACAAATGAAGTTGATTTTGTCATCAAAGGATTAAGAGAGGAATTTAATGGAATCAATTCACAGGTATTGTTGACTAAACCATTTCTTACTGTGAATCAGGCTTTTTCCATAGTGATAACACATGAAAGGTCACTCAATTATAATGCCACACATCCTGATGTTTCAGTCTCTATGAATCCTTAAGTATTTGCTGCTAAGAATTCTATGATTGATTCTCATTCTCAATTGAGTGCTGGTAATAACTCTGTGCATAATCAGTTTGGGAATACTACTGGAAGAAGTGTGTTAAATTCTGGAAATATGATGAAACATTTTGGGACTTTCACTAGGAATGTAAGTGACAGAAATATGTATAATTCAGGATATCAGAATTTCAGAAAGCTGCACAACCAGAATAAAAGATTACAATGTACTTTCTGTGGTCTACAAGGGCACACTATTGATAGGTGTTATAGAAAGCATGGTTTTCCCTTCGGTTATAAACCTAAAATTAGAAATCAAACTGGAACTGGAAACATACATCAGGTTAATGCTGTTATTGACAATGCTCAGCTTGGTACAGCTTCTACTGCTGCCAATTCTCTTGCAGTGGACACACTTTTTCTGTTGATTCACAAGCTTCAAAATATGTTACACAAGAGCAGTATCAACATCTACTAAGTTTGATCAAATCACAGCATATTACACCTAATTATCCCAATATTGATCCTGTATCTATTGTCAATCAAGCTACCACTCTGTCAGCTTATTTTTCCATTCCTTCTCATACAGTTTAGGATACAGGTGCTTACAATACCACTTGGATTTTGGACTCAGGAGTTACAGATCACATATGTTCTTCTTTGAAACATTTTACTGACATACTTCCTGCACATAATGTAGCAGTAAAATTACCTACAGGAAGCATAGTTACTGTCTCGTATATAGGAATTGTTAAATTGGCCTCTTCTATAACACTTTACAATGTTCTCTTTGTACCATTGTTTTCTTTTAACTTGATCTCTCTTAGCAAACTTGTTCAGCAACTTCAATACAGTATAATTTTCAACCATGATTCTTGTTTCCTTCAGGATCCTCATCTTGGGCAGATGATTGGATCGGTTAAGCTGTCATGTGGCTTATATCATTTTGAGCTTCCTCACCTCATATATGTTCTTCTACATCTGCAGCTTGTATTCTTTCTAATGGCCATTGCAGTGATAAGTCTTTACTTTGGCATTTTAGATTAAGTCATCTATCTTTAAAAGGGTTAGCTGAATTGAAGAAATCAAATTCTTGTATCAGTTTGCCTTCCTGTGATGTATTTTGTTCAGTTTGCCCTACTGCAAAACAACACGAGCTTTCTTTTCCTTTGCTTAATGGACCAATGGTATATCTGAATGCATTTTTTATCTTATTCATGTTGATATCTGGGGGCCTTTCAATATTGCTACTGTTCATGGTCACAAATACTTCTTGACTATAGTAAATGATTTTAGCAAATTTACTTGGATTTTTCTAATGAAACAAAAATCTGAAGTTGGAGACTTAATTCAAAATTTCACCGCTTATGTTGACACTCAATTTGATAAGAAAATAATGGTTTTGAGGTCTGACAATGAACTTGAATTTAATCTCCCTAGTTTTTATCAGTCCAAGGGAATTGTTCATCAAACCACGTCTTTACACTCCTGAACAGAATGGTATTGCAGAGAGAAAACATCAACACATTCTTAATGTAGCTAGAGCTCTTCGTTTTTAGTCCCAAATTCCATTGGCTTATTGGGGATATTGTGTTCAACATGCTGCATACTTGATAAATACCATTCCGTCACCTATTTTGAAACAGCAAACTCCTTTTGAGATTTTGTATAAGAAAGTTCTAGATTACACTTCTCTTAGGATTTTTGGCAGTTTGGCATATGTATGCACACAAATTCCTCATAGACATAAATTTGATCCTAGAAGTCAACCTAGTTTTTCTAGGTTATTCTCAAACTACCAAAGGGTATGTTTTGTTAGATTTCTTTTCCAGAGAGATTTTTTTGTCTAGAAATGTGTAGTTTGTTGAAACTCATTTTCCTTTTATTACTTCAAGATCTACATCAGTTCAGGCTACATCTTTACCTGTTTTACCTCTTCCTTTTTCTCATTCATCCACTATCTCTTTACCTGTTGAAGCTCCTAATAACACAGCATTCTCCAATTCTCAATCTCCTTTACAACCTTCATCTCCATCACTACTTCGTAGGTCTACCAAATCTTTTACTAGACCAGTTTATCTGTCTGATTATGCATGTTCCCATGTCAACAAAGTCGTTACCTCTTCACATCTTTTGCCTTCTTCTATTTCATCCTCTGTTTTCTTGTGTAATATCTTTTTCATTTTGAGCCAAAACATTATTGTGAAGCTATGAAATCTAAGGAATGGTGAAAAGTAATGCAAGCTGAAATTTCAACTTCGGAGGCTAATCATACTTGGCATTTCATCTCATTGCCTAAGAGAAAACAACCTCTAAGGTGCAAATGGGTGTATAGAGCTAAGTATAAAGCAGATGGGTCTATTGATAGATATAAGGTAAGCTTGTTGCCAAAGGTTATACACAACAAGAATGTATAGATTTCTTAGATACCTTTGCACCTGTGGTTAAAATTACCACCATTTGGCTTATGCTTGCACTTGCAGCTATTTCAAAGTGGCATATTCATCAGCTTGACATCAATAATACCTTTTTACATGGTGATTTGTCTGTAGAAGTTTACATGACTCTACTACCTAGTTTTTCTTCCACTGACTCTTCATTAGTATGTCAACTTGACAAGTCACTTTATGGCCTTAAACAGGCCAGTAGACAATAGAATGCTAAACTCACTACTTTCTTAATATCTCTTGGTTTTACTCAGTTAAAGAGTGATTATAGCTTGTTCTTAAACATCATGATCAACTATTTTCTTGACCTTCTGATTTATGTGGATGATGTACTTGTTATAAGTAATCAATTGATTGCTATTTCTAACATCAAAACTCAGCTTTATCAAGCTTTTAGTATCAAAGATTTAGGTATATTACACTATTTTCTGAGTTTTAAAGTTCATAGAACTTCAACTGGAATTGCTCTTTTCCAGAAGAAGTATACAGTTGATTTACTCACAACTCATGGTTATCTTGATTGCAAGCTAGTTCAAACTCAATTAGATTCCAAGCAGAAGTTTTTATGTTGGTGATTCAGATCTTTTTTATGATCCTTCTCTTTATAGAAGCCTTGTTGGGAGACTCATTTATCTTACACATACCATGCCAGATATTTCTTTTGCTGTGCAACAGCTAGTTAATTTTTGGCTACTCATACTATTTCTCAAATACAGGTTGTTTATCACATTTTTCATTATCTTAAAGGATCTTTAGATACTGGCTTGTTCTTTCCTTCTACTAATACCTTCACCCTCCAGGTTCATGTTGATTCAGATTGGGATGGTTGTCTTAATTCTAGGCGGTCTATTATAGGATTTTGTATTTACATATGTTGTGCTTTTGTTTCTTGGAAATACAAGAAGCAATCTGTTGTCTCTTGTAGTTCAGCAAAAGCTGAATATTGTGCTTTGGCTCAATCTACTTGTGAATTGCAATGGATCTTGCGTTTGCTTCATGAACTTCATTTATCTATTCCTTTACATATTCCTTTCTTTTGTGGTAATAGAAGTGCTGTGTATTTAGTTGAAAATCCTTTGTTTCATGAATGCACTAAATACACTGAGCTTGATTTTCATTTCATTCGTGATCAATTTCAAGCTGACTATATTAAACCCCTTCATATTCCTTCTACCAATCAGCTTGCTGACCTTTTCACCAAAGCTCTCCGTCCTACTTCCTTTCATCTTCTTCTTTTTACCTTGGTCTTCTTTCTTCATCCAACTTGCGGGGGGTGTTAAAGGTTCATATTCTCAGCAGCAGACCATATTACAATAGGGCAAACAGAGGTAGCCTGGGTGTTTTGATCCAGTATAGCAACAGTGATTTGCATAACTGCTAACTAGTTTTGCCTTCATATGCCAGTTGTACTGCTTTTTGCCTCCATTGTATTTTATTTTGATTGCCAGTTGTACTATAATATATTTTCCAATTAGTAGAAGTGTACACGTCCGGATGTACTTGTATATAAACCTCAATATATACTCATTTTTTATCAATCTAATAAGAAGAGAAAAATTCCAATCCCTGCATTCTGGTTTTTCTTAGCTCTATGGCTTTCTTCCAGTCTTAAGCGGGAATTCCATAAAATAGGGTAGTTTTTAGTTGGAATTGTGATAGTGGGGTGGATGTACACAGAATTCCTATTGTAACGAGGTCACATTTCCAGAAAATCACTTTCCGGCAAGAAAATGGTAATTTTGAAAACTTCGAAATAGAAAAGGTTGCATTCGAGGTCGCATTACTTAAACAATCACCCGCAACCTCGCAATCCATTCTTGATCATTTCTTCTTCCTAGTGCGATCAAGGCAGACTGCAGAAGCGGTGCGCCGGCGAGATATCTGAGATTGCGTCGACATCTCTGCGGAAGTGTATTCAAGTGCGGGAACCCATTTAGATGGCAAGTTGTTGAAGCACTAGACTGAGCTGAAAGAAGACAAAGTTTGAAATTCTTGGATTCAATTCCATGGCTTCCTCCTACTTCGGGCGTTGTTTCAAGCGCAATTCAAGATTCATTGACTAGTAGAATACTCTAATTTATAGGTATCACTCTCCAAACGACAGTGTTAATCAAATAGTATGGACATCAACATTTGTTTAGTTATCAAATATCTTGGTTGTTAATTGGTTAAAGAACATATGCAAGTCCCAAATGGATTAAAATAGAAAAAATTGTCAATTTCTTAGAGATAGTTTTAGGCCTAACGAATTTTTAGTTGAATTTTTGTATTTGATATGTATAATACTAGAATTCTGAAAATTTTCTTGCTCTTATATAACTTTAGTTAATTGGTTGATATGTTCTAAATTGGCGATTTTATTGAGCATTTTTTCCCCATTTCAAATGCTAGTAGGATATAACAAAACGATTTACGTAGACTAGAAGGTGAAAGAAAATACTTTAAGTGGCTTAAAGCCAAGACACGGTAAATTTTCATCAATATCAAATTATGCATTTTGGCTTTGTACAAGAAGAGATTCAAGATTCATTGACTAGTTGATTGCTCCCATTAATAAGTTAATTTTGGCTTCTATTTTGCAATTCATTTTTACTTAAGTGATTAAATTACGAGTTAAATTTGGTTTATATTTTGGAATTCATTTTTAGTTATTTTGGTTTAGAGTTTAGAAGATCTAATCAAGATTTGAAATTTATTCTACACACAATATTTCATTTACTGTGTTAAATTGTGTTGTGGTTGAGTTGATTTAAATGGTTTGTTTTAATTGGTTGAAGTGGTTGAATTAATTGATTGGTGAAGATTAGGATTTTGAGTTCGGTATTGTGAAATGTGTAGAGAAAATGAAAACCAATTTTCCTTTCCTTTTCTTTTCTTTCATTTTTTTTCATTTTCTTTTCCACAATTTTATTTCCTTTTCTTTACCTTTCCACCTTCCAACTCTTTTCTTTCAAGATCTTACTTTAATTATTTCAATTTACTTTAAATAGGTAGGTGTATCACATGCACGTAGATATCCATCCCGGCCCTCTTGTAGATGGTTTATTATCTATTTAGTTGAGTCATCGTTCTTCATTGGTATGGTCTGGTGATCAGCGTGCTTGTGAGACTCCATTGATGTTTAGACGATACGATTCTGTATTTTGGGAGCACACTCCCCTTTTAGGCAAAGTCATGGAGTTGGTGGAAAGTGTTGGTTTTAGTGGAGTTAGACGAGTTGGACATATACAAGTTGATCACGCCCTCATTACCGCACTAGTAGAGCGATGACGGTAGAAGACTCATACATTTCATTTACTAGTAGGAGAGTCTACCGTGACATTAGAGGATGTGGCGATATTATAAGGCCTTAGAGTAGATGAGGATCCAGTAATAGGGGCGCCTTTTCACTATAGTAAATCTAATTGGATTGATCTTTGTGATAGACTAATTGGCATTAGACCACGAGCAGAGCACATTCGGGGGAATAGGATTAGGAAGGCTCCTATTGAGGAGCGCTTAGACATTCCTCTGTCAGATGACTCAAGTGATAACGTTATACAGTAGCGTACTCGTTGTCTTATCTTCTTACTGATTGGAGGGTTATTATTTTCTGATAAGTCCAAAAATTTACTGCACTTGAGATATCTACCTATTACAAAGGATTTGGATGCATGTGGCATGCTTAGTTGGGGTAGTGCAGTCTTAGCATACATGTATAGATGTTTGTGCCAAGTTACTACTGGGTCTGCTCAGGAGATTTATGGCCCAATAGTCTTATTTCAGGTAAATTTGGATTTGGTCCTTTTTTTTTTAATTTCTTGATAACATATGTAATATTTCTAATATTTTTATGTAAATGCGATATAGTTATGGGCTTGGGAGTGTCTTTGGGTTGTACAACTGGAGCGGGGTAGACCCCGCAACGAGCTACCACTGCTTGCACTATATGAAGCTTGATAGGATCTAGGTTTACCTCTCTATCGCACGTCCACACATGTTTTGGTATCATATCGCTCCCAACTTGATGTCTTCTCCGACGAGGATGTGAGTATATATATTATGTATACATATTTTATTTATAACCCCATCTATGTATGCGCAATCCTTATATGTATTATGTGTATTATAGTTTATTTAACAGTCATATCAGCCAGATTTAATGAGCTTCCTCCCCCGCATTATTTAGATGGACTCAATATCTGGAGGTCATGCACAGCGCTTATCAGCTAAGAGGTAGTCGAGCTCTACCTTCCGACCGGGTCATGCAACAATTTGGGATGCTGCAGTCTATACCGATAGACTGCGATACACGAGTTGACCTCCATGAGATTAATAGACAAAGCAATCTTGCCAGAGATTATGTCATATATCATGGGTCATATTTCCATATGTGGGCACATCGAGTAGAGTATATACAGACCAGTCTTATAGGTGTCTCGATTGCTGTGGACTATATGCAAAGGTATAGAGACTATACTCGTCTTCGGATCGGGAACTCCATTTCTTACGGTGCATTATAGTCAGAATATCAGTCTACCGGGTCTAGTACAGTTGTCTTGATATATAATTATGATTTAATAAGTTGCAACCAAGGTTTTTGGGACCGGATCGGACCGACCGATCTAACCATGGACCGGTGCCTCTGCTAGTCCTGTCCCAACAAACCAGCCGATTTTTCCCAAAACCGTGCTAGTTTGTTCAAACCGTATTAGATCGGCTGGTCCAATATTGAACCGGCTTTAGCAATTCTTTTGGGAAAAGAAAAATACTCCCCTGGATGGAATCTGCCAGAATTTCAGCTACAACATTCCTATGCTGGCCAAAAATCTGAAGGAGAATTGAGAGGAGAAACCTCCACTCTTTTGGCAACCAAACTATCTACTTTCCTTTCCATTCAACTCTAGAAGATTTCTTTCAGCTTTCCTTCTCAATTCCTAGCGTCATTCACTATTCTTCCTTACTATTTTGCTGCACGAAGTATACCGATTTGCCATCAGATTTTTCGATTCCTCTTTTTGCCCAAAGCATAGACCGCACAACCCCTACAGTAGCAGAACCAGAGCAGTTTACAGCCAAAGCAGACCCACACCTCTTCCCTTCGCAAGTCCGAAACACCAATATCCAAACCTTTTGGCCTACTCTAATTCCAGCGTGACAAGTCACTTTGTTCTCCAGTATTTGAAGGAGCAAGACAGTAGTACGAATAAAAGCAAAGCAACCCCATCCTTTGAGATGCGTTCAAGTGACTATATCATGAAGTGTTCACGTGGGTTGTTGGGTTGGGGTGACACCCACTCACACACACATATATACATAATATATATATCTTCAAGTTGTAATAGCTAGTCTTGGCGTTAACAAGGGGGATATATACACATATGGCCCACTTATATTAAAAAAATTTGATTTAAATTTTGTAATTTTTGAGGATAAATTAAATTATATAATTCAATAAACTATTTTAATGTATTAGATTGTTAGTTATAAACTAAAAATGACTACTTTTAATCATAATTTTGAATATTTATGTCTTTATGAACTTTAATTACCCCATAGTATTGATTAATTTTTTTAAAAAAATAATTATATTTTTAAATTATAATATTACCGGTTCAATTACGTTCTAATTACGGTTGAACCATTAAACCGTGAACCAGTAACTTTTTCGGTTCAATGACCGGTCCGATTTTGAAAACATTGTTGCAACATCTTTAAATATCTAACAAATTTTTAAACATATTTTTCAGGCCGATATTGTGCGACGTGCTATGACAGTAACTTTTTCGGTTCAATGACCGGTCCGATTTTGAAAACATTGTTGCAACATCTTTAAATATCTAACAAATTTTTAAATATATTTTTCAGGCCGATATTGTGCGACGTGCTATGACAGTGGCAGATCGTCATATTCCTAATGTTGACTCGATTTCTCGGAGGGTGTTTATAGAGATACGAGATATGTGCACTCAAGAACTCACAGCATGTCATCAGCCACAAGATAGATATGATGGTCCAATCGATTCAAGCTAGCCTACTATCATAGTGAGTTAGCCTACTTCGAGACAGCAGGAGCCTATTAATAGACGTACACATGCTGGAGTGAGTCGGCGGGCAGGAGATCCCAAGCGGGAGCACATCTTCCACCGGACCATCATGACTAGAAGGCCACTACTAAGGTTGATGAGGAGGCAGGGGACGGTTTGCACTCCGAGATTGGCCCGGATAAGTTGCTGGGGGATGATTCCATAGTGATAACGGTTCAGTCTCCATATACGACAGAGACAAACATTCCAGTAGTTGAGATCTCCCCGCTACTAATGGGCAAGAGAAGCATTTTACACGCATTGATAACCTTCCTATTCGACCATTCCGCAGGATAGTCTGTAGTAGGCGAGGGAGACGGGTTGCAAATCCTCTCCAGCAAAAAGACCCATAGCCCGCCCATTCTCCCTAACAAGAACTACAGCCTGCCCTTTCTCCCCAAGAAGAAGCAGAGCCCTCCCATTCTCCCCAGCAAGAAGAACCACAGCCTAATGCTGCTAGGAAATCTTCGAATCAAGAATAGCACAATTCATTTTCTCAGCTCCCTATGGGCATTGGAGGGGAAACCTTTAATTACATGCAACCCTAAGCATTTTACCAACCAATGGATAATATAAGAGCGAATTGAATACATTAGTTCAACTGGTAGTAATGTTGGGACAGTTAATGTTCGGCACACATTTGGAGGTGGTAAATGTAACTTGGTCAACTCCGAACATCTCTTAGTTTCCACACGAAGTCTAAAACTTGGTACATATCATGAGGAAGACAACCATCATCATACCACCACTTCCGCACATGGTATAGCATCTCAGTCACACATGGCCACTGCTACAGTAAATGTTGATTCAACGGTGTATACATCTGATGGTGAAGGTTTCACAAGCTCCGAGGGACCAATAAATTGGAGTGATAGATATGATAGCAAAGAAGATGACATTTCAGTTAACAATCTATATCATGATCCCAATATTCATTTACAAGATGATAGGAATAACATGGCAGGACCTTCTAATAACACATGGGAATCAGCAAGATTTTCAATATTTGATGACATAGGATCTGATGCATATGCTAATGAATCACTTCACAGGCTCTCAGTTGATGTCACGAGAAGTTGGTCTAACACTAACATTGATTTGCAACTAAACATGAGGTTTCAAGAACAAGAAGGAGGCTATATATATAGTAAGAAAGTGGTCTATTTAAGCAGGATGGGAATTCAAGGTCTTCGAGAATAAGAAAGACTGTTGGTATGCTAAGTGTAAGCATGCAAGTGCCAGTAATCCTTACTCTTGGCATATTCATATTATACATAAGAAGGCCTGTGGACAATGACATATAACAGTTTTGAACAAAGAACACACATGTGTCATTACAGTTGTGAACAATGTGCGTAAAAACATAGATCATCAGTTTATAGCATGTAATGTGACACATTTGATTTTAAACGACCCTAAATGTTATGTGGGTGATGTTATTGTTGAAGTTCAGAAACTGTGGAGGACAGGCTGTTCTTATAAGAAAGCTTAGGAAGCCTGAAAAGTAGCTATGGAACTTATATATGGTGATTAGCTCTTTACGTGGATTGCGCTACCAAAATACATGCTTGCATTGCAGGATTCCAATCTTCAGACTATTGTGAAGTGGAGATACTATTGGACTAGTGTGCGTGATTTAAAAGCTCTTAGTTTCCTTTTCTGTGCATTCAACCCTTCAATTCTTGGGTTAAAATATTGTCGTCCAATGGTATCCATTGATGGAATCCATTTAAGGGGACTATATTGAGGCAAATTATTGATAGTGTCCATTTGGGATGCAAATAGTCACTTTTTCCCTCTTACATTTGCCATCATGGATGACGAGTCATTAGAGAGTTGGGGCTGGTTCTTAAAACTCCTACAACATGTCATTTTGGAAAGACATATATGTCTAATTTCATATAAACATAAAAGCATAATCAATGTTGTACGCCATATGAATGAATAGCAAGAACCTTTAGCTACCCATCGATATTGCGTCGGGCACATTAAGGAAAATTTTCATACCAAGTTTAAGGACACTAATTTGACAAATTTGATGTATGTTGCGGGTTTAAAGCATAAGAGGACTAAATATTAATCATATTTGGATGAAATCAGGATTTGAAAAGAAGATGCATTTAAATATTTGATGGAAATTGGTTTGGAGAAATGGACTTTGTCATATGATGAAGGGCATATATATGGTTCAATTACTATTAGTTTGTCTGAATGCATGAATAGTGTACTCAAGAAAGTAACATCTCCCACTAAAAGTTTTAGTTGAAATTTCATTTCTTAAATTAGTTAAGTATTTTAATGAACATAGAGATAAGGCATCTAATTTGAGACACCCTTTACCATCTGAAATGTGAAAGTTGTATTTTTATTTTGAGGACAAATCCAGAGGGCATGTTGTGACTGAATTTAATGCACAGGCCGATATATATGGGATCAAATCATCTGTCCAACAAGAAGATAAAAGTCCAAATATTTACAATGTCAATTTGATGGAGAGATCATGTAGTTGCCAAAAGTGGAGTATATATGGTATACCTTATTTGCATGGGTTTTCAGCATATCGTCACATAGGTTGGAACTCCATTGACTTTATTTTGGAGTTCTATACTAGAAGCAATTACGAGTTGACATATGAATGTCAGTTTTTTCCTGTGGCGGATGAACAATATTGGAGGTCTTCAACTTTTACGCTTGCACTTGTTGAAGAAATGATGAGGAATGAACTTCTTGGCTGTCCATGAATATTGAGGATACCTTGTGATATGGATTGTCGGACACCCAACTCTCCTCCAAAATGCAGCAACTGTCATAGGAGTGAACATATTATGAAAAATTGTAATAATAATAGTTTTACTATTTCGAGAGATTAGCCCATTTCTTCAAATGTTCCTTCATATTCTATTTTATTGTCTTTTGACTATGGTTTCCGGCAACGTACTTGTGATGTTGGAATTTTTATTTTGAATACTTCTGTACATTACATATATTGTTATATATTGAATGTTATTAATGTGAAAATTGTACAGCCTTTGTGATGATTTGATTCACATATCAGAATGTTTTTGTAGGGTGAGTATGAAAATGAGGTCGCATTTAAGTAAATGGGTCGCATTTATGGTCGCATTTCATTAATGCGACCTATAATTTTTTCAAATTTCATATGCTCGCAGATTTCATTGAACAAAATTCAAACTAAAAATGAGGTCGCATTTCTAAAATGCGACCTCTCTACAATGGGAATTCCATGTACATCCGCGCTATTGTCGTAATTTCAACTAAAAACCACCCCATTTTACGGAATTCCAAATTCTTAAGTCGTAGGTTTATTCTTGATTTCAACAAGAGAGAGTGGGAAGTAAGAGAGAGGAAAGAGAAAATAGAGAGAGAAGATTTTGAGTGAGAAAAGAGAGAAGAGAGAGAAGAAATGACGAGAGTCGCGAGAAGGGAAGGGAAGAGAGGAAAGGAGGGAGAAGAGAGATGAAGGAGAAAGATGAGATAAAACTAAGAAAATAAAATATGAGATATTTTGATAATATATTTAAATTGATAAAAGAAAAAAAAGTTAACTATGTCATTTGAGCAAAATTTGCTCTAGAAGGAGAGAAATTGCAGAGACAATAAAGCAAGCCTATGACCTTCCTAACTAGTCACTAGACATTTTTAGTGATTAGAAGAATAAAAGAACATACGAGGGATGATGACTTCTTGATATTGTTTATTGTTGTTTTATTTATTTATATTTTATTATAATTTTAGAAAATTTTAATGTAAAAATTAAAATATATCATTAATTTTGTCCTTTGATGATGTGATTTTTAGTTTACAATAAAATTAATCCCATTTTTCTTTAATAAAAACCCAAGTAGTCCTTTTGTTTCAAAAATGAACCACAAAACAATTAATTGTTATAAAATTAGGGTAGTGTTAGAATAAAATCTTCACACTACACACTAATAAAACTCTAACTATTTTGCACAAGAATTTCTCTCTTTCTCTTCTCTCACAATTTTCTCTAATCTTTTTTTCACAAAATGATAGTGTATTACAAGCTTAGAGAATAGCTCTATTTATAGAGCTCTAATTAGTGGAATACATCATGGCATACATCATCTTCAACTAATCTCAATTAGTGGTGTCTCCACTAAATTGTGGACATCCATAAAAATCTTCTCTAATAATTCACATAAATCCATAATTAGTGGAGCCTCCACTAATTAATGGAGATTCCAATAATTCATAACACTCCCC
The DNA here is from genome assembly GCA_026120185.1 of Voacanga thouarsii. Lineage (NCBI taxonomy): Eukaryota > Viridiplantae > Streptophyta > Magnoliopsida > Gentianales > Apocynaceae > Voacanga > Voacanga thouarsii. Next base: position 3,365,141 of record JANUWF010002172.1, read on the forward strand.
CTTGGATGTCCATCCATACATAAAGAATATGCCTCGTTAAAACCTTATTAGATAAAAATCCAGTGGGAAAAAAAATCTAGTGAAGGAAAAAGAGTACACTATTCTATATGTCTGTTTATTACTCCCCCTGATGAGATGATTCATTTAAATCTTTAAACCGACGCATACCGATTTTATATCTCAACTTCTCAAATGTTTCAGTCGGTAAAGTCTTCGTGAAAATATCTGCGAGGTTGTCACATGACCGAATTTGTAGCACATCAATTTCACCTTTCTTCTGGAGTTCATGAGTAAAGAAGAATTTTGGTGAAATATGTTTTGTCCGATCTCCTTTAATATATCCTCTTCGTAATTAAGCTATACAAGCTGCATTATCTTCATAAAGAGGAGTTGGAATATCTTTGATCGATGATAATCCACAACTTTCTCGGATATAATGAATTATGGATCTTAGCCATACACATTCTTGACTTGCTTCATGAATGGCTATAATTTCAGTATGATTTGAAGAAGTAGCTGCTATAGATTGTTTCGTAGAACGTCATGATATAGCAGTATTTCCACATGTAAATAGATAGTCCGTTTGAGAACGTTCTTTATGTGGATCAGATAAATAACCAGCATCTGCGTAACCTATCAATGTTGGACTGGTTTTATTTGAATAAAATAATTCGAGATCAATTGTACCTTGGAGATATCGAAGGACTTGTTTAATTCCATTCCAGTGTCGTCGTGTTGGTGAAGAACTAAATCTTGCTAATAAATTGACAGTAAAAGCAATATTAGGTCGTGTATTATTAGCAAGATACATTAATGCACCAATTGCACTGAGATATGGTACTTCAGGACCAAGGAGTTCTTCATCATTTTCTTGAGGTCGGAAAGGATCTTTATTCACATTTAATGATCGGACGATCATTGGAATACTCAATGGATGTGCTTTGTCCATGTAAAATCTTTTTAGCACTTTTGTTGTATATGTTGATTGATGAATAAATGTTCTACTTTTCAAATGTTCAATTTGTAAATCAAGGCAAAATTTGGTTTTACCAAAATCCTTAATTTCGAATTCTCCTTTTAAATAATCAATTGTTTCTTGGAGCTCTTCAGGAGTTCCAATAAGATTAATATCATCAATATATATAGCTAATATCACAAATTTAGAACAAAATTTTTTAATAAAAATACATGGACATACCTGGTCATTTTTAAATCCTGCTTTCAATAAATATTCACTAAAACGTGTGAATCACATGCGCCCAGATTGCTTCAGGCCATATAATGATTTCTGCAACTTGATGGAGTAATTTTCACGAGGATAATATTTATATACTTCAGGCATATGAAATCCTTCGGGGATTTTCATGTAAATATTATTTTCTAAATTTCCATACAAGTAAGCAGTGACAACATCTAATAGGCGCATATCTATCTTTTCATGTACTGCCAAACTGATAAGATATCGGAGTGTAATAGCATCAACAACAGGAGAATAAGTTTCATCATAATCAATACCTGGTCTTTGTGAAAAACTTTGGGCTACTAATCGCGCTTTATATCGAACGATTTCACTCTTTTTATTGCGCTTTCGCACAAATATCCATTTGTAGCCAACAGGTTTTACACCTTCTGGTATTCGGACTGCAGGTCCGAAGACTTCACGTTTTGTCAGTGCATTTAACTCCGATTGAATCGCATCTTTCCATTACAACCAATCTTTTCTATGCCGACATTCATCAACTGATATTGGTTCAGGATCATCATTATCCTGTGTAACATCAAGAGATATATTGTATGCAAATATATTATCAATAACAGTTTCTATCCGATTCCAACGTCTACCGGAAGTGGTATAATTGATAAAAATTTCAGTGTTACTTTCATCAACTTCTGGTTCTTTGTCATCAGTTCTCTCTTGGTTTTTATCATTCTTTTCTTCAATATGATCTTCTGGATCATTTAATCCTCTTTTCTTTCGAGGATTTTTATCTTTAGAACCAAGAGGTCGGCCACATTTTTGGCGTGTTTTTGACTTAGCAGTTATAGATATAATATTTTGTTCTGCTAAAACTTCAATTCGAATAGGAATATTTATAGTTGGAATATGCGATTTTGTAACTCTTTTGGAGTCAACAAAAGCGTCTGGCATTTGATTTGCAATGCTTTGCAAATGAATTATCTTTTGAACTTCAAGTTCACATGCGCTTGTGCGCGGATCAAGATAATTTAATGATGTTGTCCAAGCAAGATCCTTTTTATGCTGTTTTGGTTCTCCCCCTAATTTAGGGAATAATGATTCATCAAAATGACAATCAGCAAATCTTGCTGTGAATATATCTCTTGTCAGGGGTTCAACATACCTGATAATAGAGGGAGAATCATATCCAACGTATATCCCATTTCTTCTTTGAAGACCCATCTTTGTACGTTGGTTTGGTGCAATTGGAACATATACAGCACACCCAAAAATTCTTAAATGAGCAATATTTGGTTCTGACCCAAAAGCCAATTGCAAATGAGAGAATTTATGATAACTAGCTGGTCTTATGCGTATAAGTGTTGCAGCATGTAAAATAGCATGTCCCCAGGCAGATGTTGGGAGATTTGTTTTCATTAATAATGGTCTAGCAATTAATTGTAATCGTTTAATCAAAGATTCAGCAAGACCATTTTGTGTGTGAATATAAGTTACAGGATGTTCAACATTAATCCCAATTGACATGCAATATGCACCAAAAGTATGTGATGAAAATTCACCAGCATTATCCAAACGGATATTTTTAACGTGATGGTCAAGAAATTATGTTCGTAATTTAATTATTTGAGTAAGTAATCTCGCAAACGCCAGGTTGCGAGTATATAATAAACATACATGTGACCATCGGGATAATGCATCAATTAAGACCATAAAATATTTGAACGATCCACATGGTGGATCAATAGGTCCACAAATATTTCCATGAATCCGTTCGAGAAATGTAGGACTTTCAGCTCCTACTTTTACTGGTGATGATTTAACAATTAATTTTCCTAGGGAACATGCAGTACATGCGAATTTTTCTGATGTTAATATCCTTTTATTTTTTAAAGGATGACCATGTGTATTCTCAATGATTCTTCTCATCATGGTAGATCTCGGATGACCCAACCGGTCATGCCAAATGCTAAAAGTAATAGAATCAGTAAACTTCTGATTTACTAAATGATGAATTTCAATTGTACGTATTTTTACAGAATATAGGACAGTAGAAAAAGACGGCAGTTTTTCTAATACAGATTTCTTACCCAAATGCATTTGAGTAATATAAAGATGCTCAATCCCATTTTCCTCATTTGTTTCAACATGATATCAATTTCTGCGGATATCTTTAAAACTCAATAAATTTATTCTGGATTTTGAGGAAAATAGTGCCTTATCAATAATAATTGTTGTTCCTTTAAGCAACAATATACTAGCTTTTCCGGAGCCCTCAATCACATTTGCACTATCGTTTATCGTATAAATATTTATTTCTCCCATTTTGAGATCAGAAAAATATTTCTCATTTTTTAGTATGGTATGTGTAGTTCCACTATCAATAATGCATACATCATCATTAACAACAACCATCTGAACACAAATATATATATATATATATATATATATATATATGCAAACGTAAATATTATTAGAATAGAATAAAAATGAAAATACAAAAATATCAGGGTGATGCTTTAGTTCTTCTGGACACTGCTATCACCAATTAAATGGTCTATCCTACCGTATGGGTGTTCAAAAAAAATTCGATACATCCATATGGGTAATATTGATATTAAGATCTTCAGGATCAATATCATCATCATCAGCATCATTTATTGGATGTTGAAAAAAAAAATTTGCTTCCACATTTTTATTTTTCAATGAAGCTTGATATAATTCAACTAAATGCTTAGCCGTACGACAGTTTCGTGACCAATGACCTTTCATGCCACATCTATAACATATATCCTCATACTTTTCTTCAATTTCTTTTTCTTTTCCCTTATGATATTTTCTGTTGCACTTCAGGTGGTCAGTATTTCTCACAGTTTGATTATGATTTTGATAAGGGAAATATCGAGCGTGTCTACGACCATAACCACGACTACGGCCACGGCCATGGCCACGACCACGACTATAACGATGGCTTCTATTGAAGCCAACGGCATTCACTTCTGGGAGTGCTGTTGAGCCAGTTGGTCTGGCTTCATGATTTCTCAATAATAACTCATTATTCTTCTTTACAATGAGAAGGGCAGTAATTAAATCTGTAAATTTTGTATACCCCTTTTCTCGATATTGTTGCTGCAGGACAATATTCGAGGCATGAAATGTGGAGAATGTCTTCTTCAACATATCTTCATCAGTCACTTTTTCTCCGCATAATTTTAACTGAGATGTAATTTTATACATTGCGGAATTATATTCATTTACGGTTTTAAAATCTTGCAACCTCATGTGCAACCATTCATACCGTGTAGTGGGTAGTACGACCATCTTCAGGTGGTCAAATATTTCTTTTAAATTTACCCACAGGACATATAGATCTTTTTCGGTAAGATATTCCATTTTCAAATTTTCATCGAGATGACGACGAATAAAAATCAAAGCTTTAACCTTGTGTTGTGCAGATGCACTATTATTTGCTTGAATAGTTTCATTAAGGCCTTCAGCATTTAGATGCATTTCTGTATCGAGAACCCATGACATATAATTTTTTCCAGAAATATCGAGGACTACAAATTCGAGTTTAGCAAGGTTAGCCATAGAGATCAATAAATGCGTACCTGTCTTCTGGCTTTAATAACGGTAGAGACTCGTGCTAATAACGTATTATAAAATTAGGGTAGTGTTAGAATAAAATCTTCACACTACACACTAATAAAACTCTAACTATTTTGCACAAGAATTTATCTCTTTCTCTTCTCTCACAATTTTCTCTAATCTTTCTTTCACAAAATGATGGTGTATTACAAGTTTAGAAAATAGCTCTATTTATAGAGCTCTAATTAGTGGAATACATCATGTCATACATCATCTTCAACTAATCTCAATTAGTGGTGTCTCCACTAAATGATGGACATCCATAAAAATCTTCTCTAATAATTCACATAAATCCGTAATTAGTGGAGCCTCCACTAATTAATGGAGATTCCAATAATTCATAACATTAATCACTTAATAAAAAAAGGAAAGAAAGAAAAAGACAAAATGGAAAAAAAAAAAAAAAAGCCAACCAAAAACAAAAGGAAAGAAAGAAAAAGAATTATGGATCAAGCAGTGAAACGAAGGGAAGAGGGATTGCAGGGCCTGGGACATAAAAAGTCGAATTCCGCCCCGCTAACACCAAAACCCCACCTTCGACTCAGTGGAATACACCACCGCCCGCGCCGGAGCCGAAGAAGTTTGCCGCCGGCTTCTCTTCCCCTCTACGCGCTCGCTTCCTGGGTTTGATTATGTTCTCATATTGGTGAGTGGGTTATCTTGCGTGATTGGAATGATTTTTTTTTTCTTTCCCCTTTTCTGAATGAATTTTGGGAGCACGGTATCCTACTACCGTGTTCTCGGTTTTTAGCTGAATTGAGATTGTGCATAATAGGTCATACTGTTTGTCTTCGTATTCAATGAGTATCACATTATCCCCATCATTTGTACTACTTGTTTGCTATTGTGTTTCACCTAGGAGAGTCTATTTCCTCAGAACTGCTTGGGTTTCTGTGGCTACATTGGCTAGCAGGTCTCTGAACTAAAATGAAAGAAAGGGGACTCTCTTTCGCTATACCGAAACTTTATTGGCTGAATAGATATTTCTGAAGCCAAAAAGTTTTCTTGAGACTGTTGAATAATGTTCTTTATTTGTATTGATGTAATGATTGTTGCTGGTGTATTGGTGAAAAGATTATTCTTTCTTTTTCTTTTCGTTTTGTTCATGAGGGTTGACCACATTCATGGCATCAGGCCAAGGAAAAACCATGTTTACTGTAACATATTCACTTTAGTGAACTTAAAGTCGAAACTGATTAGTAGCATTCTTTACCGTGTCAACTCTCAGATTCCCCAGAATCAGATATAAAGAGCAGCTTCGGAAGTTGTGAACTGGGCCTCTACTTCCGACTTCTGCCTCTTGTCTTTGCTAAAGTTTAAACTATGTCTTATGCTTATCCTTTCTTGACTAATCTTGCATATCTTCCTCTTTTGTCTAGGTTCAATTTTTTCTCATTGTGATTTGGTGTTCTGCCTTCTGTTTTGGCAGGGTGCTGGTTGTGTTATGAAGTAGGTCGAATTATTCTATGTTCTTAGGTTTGTTTTCACAAGGAAAACGACATATTTTGTTCAGAGGCCTTCATGTGGGCAAGAACTTTGTAAGTCCACGTGCTGAAGATATTATTTGTAAGGCAATTTGTGTGAATTTAAGGCAAAAAAGATGGAATTTGTTGGAAAAAATTTTGCCCAGTGTAACAAACTCTGTTGTTGCTCGCATTTTTCACGAGTTCCAAAGCTCTCCACAGGTAATTTTAGAGTTGTACAAGCGGATTGGATGGGACAAGCATGTATTCGATTCTTTATATTGTTGTGGTATTCTGATTCACGTGATGGTGAATTATCAAAAATATGATGATGCATTGTGCCTGATGAAGAATATGATGATAACAAAAGGGTATTCGCCATTGGGCATTTTGGAGGCATTGGTTAATAATGACCACATGGTTATTTCAAGTAATGCAGTTTTTGATGCACTAGTTAGGGTTTGTACTCAAGTTGGTGCAACTCAGGATGCATATAAGGTCATCAAGAAATTGAGAGAGGAGGGTCATCAAGTATCAATTAACGCATGGAATAATTTTTTAAATCATCTATTGAAATCAGATGAGGTAGCTCAGTTTTGGATGATGTACAAGGAGATGGTTTCGTATGGATATTTTGAGAATGTGAATACATTTAATTTGATTTTATATGCTCTTTGCAAGGAATGTAAATTACTTGAAGCCATTTCAGTTTTCTATAAAATGTTGAAAAATGGTATTATCCCTAATGCTGTTACTCTCAATATGCTTATTGATGGTGCTTGTGGTATAGGTGACCTTGACCTAGCATTGAAGCTTGTCAGAAAAATAGGAACCATGTCAAAAGGCTGTGTTACCCCTGATTTAATATCTTACAATAGTCTCATTAAAGGGTTTTGCAAGTCAGGAATCAGAGATGTTGCAGAGAAGTTTCTGCATGAAATGATTGAGGTGGGCATTGAGCCAAATGTAAGAACTTATGCAACATTGGTTGAGGGATATTCCAGCAATGGTTGTTTGGAGGAGGCATTTGGGTTGTGCATTAATATGGTGGAGAAAGGTTTGGTGCCTAATTCGGTTGTTTATAATTCAGTTATCCATTGGCTATATGTGGAAGGAGATGCTAGAGGAGCTTCTTTGCTGTTATCTGACATGATTAAGAAGAATATTTTGCCCGACAAATTCACCTACTCCATTCTTACAAAAGGACTTTGTATGAATGGTCAGATAAATGAAGCTCTTAAATGCTACAAGTGGACGTTAGAAAAAGGCCTCGTGGAAGATGGTTTTTCTCACAATATACTTATTAATTATCTTTGCAGGACCAAGAACATAGCAGGAGCAAAGCAACTTTTAGGCAATATGTTTGTCCGCGGGTTAATCCCAGACATGGTTACTTATGGAACAATGATAGATGGGTACTGCAAGTCAGGCAACCTGGATAGTGCCCTAGAGGTTTACAATGATATGATAAAGGTAGACAAGAATCCCAATTTGGTGGTTTACAATGCTATGCTAGATGGTTTATGCAAAGGACTGTCCATTGATACTGGAAAACGCTTGGTAGATGCACTAAAAAGTGCAGATTTCTTTGATGTTGTGACCTTTAACACATTGTTGAATGGCTATTGCATCAGTGGAAAAGTTGATGAGGCATTGCATTTGCTTGTGGATATGAGAAAGGAAGGAATTTCTTTCAATCGAGTCACCTACAACATACTGATCAACTTCTTGTGTAAGCTTGGGTTGATTCAACAGGCAAAGGAAGTTATGAAAATTATGGTTGCCGAGGGCCTAATTCCTGATGGTATTACGTACACGACTCTTATTTCAAATATCGGTAAGAAGGGTGATGCGGAGGAAGTAATTGAATTGCATGATTTTATGGTGCTTAGAGGAGTAATGCCTGATAGGCAAACCCAGAAAGCTGTGGTCGGCCCACTTACGGAAGAGGCAGACAGTGACTTTACTCCAGTTTCTGCTGTAGATAAGTCTTGAAATTGCGCATTTGTAATCGCAAAAATTGTAATAGCAGTAGCTCTCTATTTCGCAACTTATTTATTATTTCAGTCGAAGAATGCATAATTCCTTGTAACTTTTAGACCCTCGTACTCTTGTGAGCCTTTTTATATTTTTGCTGAGTTGCCAAGAAATCACGCTTTGAATTTGCTTCATCTATCTATAATGTAGATCTCGTTGAAACTATCCCAAAGAGGTAGTAGAGATTGAAAGGTCACGAGTGTTTTTTGTTGACCATGGAATGAGTTTTACGCAGAACTTAGTACTTAATAAGTAGTGGTTGAAATTTTATATGACGGCAAAAACAGTTGTAGATATCTTTGCAAGTTTGTTTAGATATTCTTTTCCGTTTAACGATTGCAACTCTACCCGAGAATTTGTTTGACATTTTTGAAATGTAATAAGCACGGGGTTAAATATATTTATCAGCTTTGGCAAACAAAACTCCGCATGGCGAATTTATTAAGTAGCATATATATGTCTACTTAAAAATATTTTGAAAAGACTATTAACAATTATAATGTTATGTCTAATAAAAAATGAATAAGATTAGGAATTGAATTATTATTAAAATTTTACATCGATAATAATGTGTACATTATTTAAATGAATATCTATTTATCTATCTCGATGGCAAATTTACATTCTATTCAATTAAGGCCTTGATCAGCTGGTGCCAAATGGTTAGATAATAGTATCTAATATCTAATCATTTGGGACTTTCTTATAGATTATACAGTACCATGTATGGCTTTCTTTTAGACTTCCAATTCCAGCGAGTATAGTTTGGATGCTGAGTGGTGGTGTGGGCTCAGCGATGCAAGCTGAAGCAGCACAGAGATTCACTCACGCATTGCCGCATATTCCATCAGTAAAATGGAACAAACTATAATGGGGTACGGTCGGTCCCTGTGAGGCATTCATTACCACATCATAGCTTCATCAAAAGATTTCTGTGATCAAAATGTGAATTAAGGTGCCAAATCCTGCTTACATATCAGAGTTTCGTTCCCAACCGCAATCTCCAACGGTCAAAATCCTTATCCCAAAACCTCATCCAAATGCCCAATGGCTCTGTCTCCCTCCACCTCTCATTCCATTCCACTCTTGAACACCAATAGAACCCCACTCAAAACAACAACCACGGTGCCATAGAGATAAGATATCAAAACCACATCTAATATTCTCTGCTCTTCCTTTCCGAGCTTCTGTAATCTGCCATTGGCACTTTCGTTTACAGAGCTCCGTGTTGAAACTTGAAGCCATGTCTTGCTCCAATGTAACGATGTGGGTTTCATCAAAACCTTCTCTTTCTGACTCTGCGGCTCTTTCTTTTCGCTCTTCACTCAATCCTCTTCAGCTTCCTACCAATAGTCAGACGACTACCAACCCCTCTAGATCTTCACCAGTGACTCCAATCCGCTGTGGGCTTCGTGAGCTTCGTGAACGTATTGGTTCTGTGAAGAACACCCAGAAAATCACTGAGGCTATGAAGCTTGTAGCTGCTGCAAAAGTGAGAAGAGCCCAAGAAGCTGTGGTCAATTCAAGACCCTTCTCAGAAACTCTTGTTGAAGTTCTCTATAATATCAATGAACAACTCCAAACTGATGACATAGATGTTCCTCTCACCAAGGTTAGGCCTGTTAAGAAAGTAGCTCTTGTTGTTGTCACCGGCGACCGTGGACTTTGTGGTGGTTTCAATAATGCTATAATTAAAAAGGCAGAGAGCAGAATTGCAGATTTGAAGGAATTGGGCCTTGAATACACTGTAATCAGTGTTGGCAAAAAGGGTAACATGTACTTCAATCGTAGACCTTATATTCCCGTAGATAAGTTCCTTGATGGTAGTAGTCTTCCCACTGCTAAAGAAGCTCAGGCAATCGCAGATGATGTTTTTTCACTTTTCGTAAGTGAAGAGGTGGATAAAGTTGAGCTTTTGTATACCAAATTTGTGTCTTTGGTTAAGTCTGATCCCGTGATCCACACTTTACTTCCATTGTCACCCAAGGGAGAAATCTGTGATGTAAATGGGGTATGTGTTGATGCAGCTGAAGATGAATTCTTCAGGTTGACAACTAAGGAAGGAAAATTGACAGTGGAGAGAGATGTGGTGAGGACTAAAACAGCAGAATTTTCACCAATTTTGCAATTCGAGCAGGACCCTGTTCAGATCCTTGATGCCTTGCTACCTCTTTACTTGAACAGTCAAATTTTGAGGGCATTGCAGGAGTCACTAGCTAGTGAACTTGCTGCTAGGATGAGTGCCATGAGCAATGCAACAGACAATGCTATTGAATTGAAGAAGACGCTTTCTATAGTCTACAACAGAGAACGTCAGGCAAAGATCACCGGAGAGATATTGGAGATTGTTGCTGGAGCAAGTGCCTTGGTTTAATACTCCTTGTCTCCTCATAGTGGTGATTCTGTAGGTATTTTTGTGGGCGGTTTCATCTGATTTTATTATGTCTGCGTCTGAACCACAATCTAGAGTAGGCACTTTAAGTTGTGACTTCCAACTGCATACGAACTTCTTTTAAGATGAGAACCACACTGTATTCTCAACATGAATCTTCCACCACATATTTACATGTTTATTCTTTTGGTTCATCTCTGTAATATTTCTTGTACTCAAAAGTCTCAAAGTTTCAGCTCAACATACCCTCTTGTTGCTGGGTATCAATAATGTTTCACGTAATTATAGAGTTTTATGCTCCTTGTTGGAGCTGGTTTTGATTTTTATTATTCGAACTGCTTCAGTGCAATTATTCTGCATCCGGCTGGCATTTCTTGAACCAAAGGCAAGCTAATTGTGGGTGCTATTACAAGGATCTCCATTATGTTACCTCAAATTCCATGGACTCAGTTACAATCCAGAAAATTTAGGGACTGGTTTCTAATAAAATCTCATCTGAGAAATGAGAATAATTCAAGCTAAATGAAGCTCAAGTGGACAAGTTACCCAAAAAAAAAAAAAAAGGTTCAAGTGCACATGGTTGGCTCTACAAATTTCTTAAATGTTAGGGAATAAGGTTCAGCAAAATTTATCAGATCAAGTATTGGTGTGCATTCAGTGTTCCCTATTGCAAGGGGAAGAAGAAGTAGAATTTAGGTTTCAGGAAATCTACGTGCAACTTTCATTAAGTTATTGAATAGAATTTCTAATAAACAACACCACCAAATTCTTGATAGAATCTGTAAGGAGCAGTGTTCCTAGATTATTGATATCATCAATATCTGTTAAAATCCTCATTTCTTTATGGCAACAGACCAACTCTGGATGAATAATAAGCAGGAGAGGCCTCAGAAGCAAAATATGAAGCCTTGCTGGCTGCAGACTGTAAGTAACTCACGTGATCACCCCAAATTTGCCTTGCAAAGCAATTTGGTTAATTTTTTAATTTAAACAAAATCAATTCAAGAGAGAAATATTGCATTACTGTCTCTATATCCTGTTAAAAGAATTTTTACAGTTTGATTTCTTAAAATTTTCACTAAATATCTTCTTGATTTCGTTTAAACAGTTCTTTTTCTTTTCTGGGAGCATTTAACTGGTATTCTCTGGTTATGGATCGTCAAGGCAGATTTAAGTAAAATTACCAAGTACTGTATAACGAGTAGAAGACAAGCTATCTACATAAGGTTTGCAAAGAACATACTGGTTCAGATATTCTACCATCCACAAACTGCTTTCTGATAGTCATTCAAAAGCAAGATTGTTATGTATCCGTGGATTCCATGAGTTGCACTCGGGTAAACATCATGAATGCATCTGCAGTTTGCCCATTGCAGAATGCCTTCATTCATAAGCTGTGACCATGCAAAACCCCTTACAATAATCATTGTGAATCTAATAGTTGGCATATAATTATAGAATGAAAACTCTTAGGGGAAAAATGCAATTAAGGACCTTCCTTACTTGATAAAAATTAGATGTGGATGGCCATAATTGAAAATGGTACGTTCCCTACGCATTTACTATCATTACCTATAGAGAAAACCATAGATGCTTACGAAGATGAGAAAAGGAAGCTAAAAGGTAAAATTCGGGATCCTCATGCACATAAAGTATTAAGAATCTGATATATTTGCTTATTGAGAAACTTGGTCTGGTGTTGTTTTGTATGTGAAACTTCAGATCTGATGCACACCAAGCTTTGACAAACACGTATAAGAAGATTACTACAGTTGAAAATCAACTGAATGTGACGGTAAAGGAACAGAAATACATGATACAATTTGAATCAAAGGAAAATTACACTACCAGATGGATAAACAAAACCTCTCCCAATTCTACCAAAATTATAGGCAGGAGAAGTTGGTTTTCTTACTTTGATTTTCATGCTCACTGAAAGCTGGCAATTTTACTTTTATTTGACACATTATCAGCAGTAGATTGAAAAAAGCAGATTGGAAAACTTTTTACCATCAGTTGCAAATATAAGAATATCAAGAAAATGTTCGAATAGGAACTGAGGATGACATGAATGAGAGCTCGGAAGAAATCTCAAGAAAGGTTGTACTGCAAATTGACCTTCATAAATGCTAGAACCTACTGTCTTGAACTTCAAATGCAGATAAGAAGAAACACAAGTTCGTGAAGGATTAACTTCCAGCTGAAAAGAATAAAATAGATATTACAGAGCTGTTTAATTCTAAAAAGCATGGGAAGAATTAAAGTTAGTCCAGAAGAGAAGTAGAGAAAATATGATACTAGTATAACACTATATTAGAATTATTAACAATGAAGCGGATCTAATTTGAAAACACTTTTGATAATTACTGGTCGATAACCCTTTCTGTGTAAACTGGAAGATAACAGGTATAAAATTTCTAGAATCATTCTCATAGCTTCAATTGCCAGGTAAAAAGAATCGAGGAACCATTTTTGAAGACATGCACATTTTGATATTTTCCTCTTTTCCACAAACTGACATATTTCATAATCTCTCTCTTCAGTCTTTGGCCATGCAGTGCACACTAACAATTGTTGGTATGTTGAAGTCATGTGACAGTCAGCTGCCTGGGGTTAGAAATGGATATACGGTGAGACCTGGAGAAGGCTACTGGAGCATGGCTTGTCTGGATCTTGCTTTTCAGAATAGAATAGAGCAAAGAAACTTCTCCACTTGTTCTTAATTTTCACAAGACGACATCAAATTATAGTAACTGCCAAGGAGTAGATACAGAATCAAACCAGAAATAGGATACTTTAGTTTTCAATACAGAGAAAAAAATGAAGTGCAAAAAACCAATACATGAACCAGTTTAATCATTAGAGATGAAATATAATCTTCAATTATTAGCTTCTAAGAGTTCCAATATGACTTCATGGAGCTGTAACGAACTACAACAGATTCAGACAGCTAGAACATCATGATTTTCACATAATTAGCCGCCGCCAGGCATCTAGCTACCATCTATGGTACAACAACATAGAAAGTCTCTTTCTTAAATATGATCAAGATTATATTCATGAACTTAACCTGAATCTTGGGAATTCATCAATTTTAGTGATAAAAAACGGAAATCAAATATTAAAGCTGACAACAAAGGGCCCTTACACTCTCCCAATTGGCAACACACTAATCAGATTAACAGATAAAAGTATCAATAAAGTGATTTCTCATCAATGCCTATATTAATTCCAACAGTAATTATCCGCATTCAATCCTACTATAAACACTTAAAGCAACAGGCCCAAGCAATAATTACAAACTGATTAACTGGCTCAACATTAATTTGTAAAAATAATAGACATCGTTTTATTGACTGAATAATTTCTACATTTTTTATGTGTAACAATTACAAGAAATGTGGGCAAAGGGAAAAAAAAAACCCTAAAATAGCAATTTTGTGAATTCTCCTCCTTGCGGTTTTGAATCCAAGTGATCTATGACCCGGAAAAAATGGGTGCGATGGCTATAAGTTTCTTGCGGCGGAGAGAATGGGGATGGGCGTTCTTGAATCTCAAAGCGAAACAAGGAACTGCCTCCATGTTGCTGTTCTGCTGAGAAGGGTCTAATTCTGGAGTGGGCTTGAGTTGGTAGAGCAAAATCTGCGTCAGATTTTGACTCTCTTTGGCTTTGGATTTTGCCGTGATCTTGGAGTTCCTCAATTGGGCTAATGCTCCAGGCTTCAAGTAGCAGCCGTAAAGTGATGATGATCTCATGGCGCTGCCTCTGATTCTGGCCTTCATTTTCAAGAAATGCAAGGGGGGAAGTCTTTCATGTGCCCTATCCGCACAGAGAGAAAACCCTAGACTATGGAGGGAAAGAGGAAAATGAACCCGGATTCAAGAGAAGGGTAGGGGGGCGCGGGGGCAATGTGATTTAAATACAAGGGCTGATAGGCGGGAAATGGTAAGTGATAATGTGGTGGAACGACTGGGTTTATAATGGGCTCGTCGATTGGTGGGCCGGTGTCCAAAATTTCATATTTTATGTTTGGACACCATTACTCATTCCATTCAAATTCACTTTAATTAATAATAATAATTTAAAATAATTTTGTGAGTCTATTTGACTTATTTTTTAATTTCTGTAAGCTTATTTGATTTTAATAATTTTTATGAATGTGTTTATAATACTTGTATATGTGTTTGTCATTCATATAAATAAAATTATAAAGTAATTTAAGACGGTCAAAATATGTAATATCAAATTTGTTGATTAGATAATTTTAGATAAATTTGAGTAAATTTTTTCAAAATAAGTTTCTGTACTTTAGGAAATTTTTGGAAGTGTCATCAAAATTCTTTTGTTTTTTTTTTATTTTTTCCCCCTTCTATGGCTGAAATGATATGACATGAGCATTTTTTTATAATTACTACGCATTTTCATAATTGGTCCTCATATTGTTTATTTCCTCATTAAAACTTGGTAAGCAACGGATGATATTTCAAATTTATCAATCCACCACAACATAATGCATTTAAATATGACCCTTTTGAAATTCAAATCACTTGAATTTGATAGGATCAAATCTGTTAATTCAATTTCAGGTATTTTGGGTAAATTTCTCTTCCAAATCCTAACCCTAATCCTAATCAATAATGGCCAAACCCGGAGATTTAAAAAAAAAATCCCAATAACAAAATATTTATAAAAAAAATTAAAAGGGCCTATGCAATGGGCACCCATCATAATGTTATCAATTCATCTTAATTTTTTACATTTCACTCAACTTTCTCTCAATTCTTTGAATTCTCAATTTAAATTTTATAATATATTGTTGTTATATATATATATATATATATATATATATTAAAAAATATCTCACTCAAGTAGGAATAAAGAAAAAATGAGTGATGGTGTTAACTATAATCCACATTTTCAATTGGACACATTTACTACTTTTATCTTGTTATCAACTTGCTTTCGAGTTTGATTCTTTTTTTTTTTTTTTTGGGTGATCGCTGAATGTGTAAGCTGCAGCAAGGCCCAAATGGATCCCAGAATCAGGGCCTCTCATCTCCCTGGTGTCAACAGAGATACAAGATGAGCCATTATCAGCCGTTAGATCATTCCTCACAACTTGGTAACTTGATTGGTTGCCGCAGAGGAAAACTCTATACCTTATGGTGGAGATTTTTGGGACTTATCAAATTCATTATCGGTAATTCAGAGACCAGTGGAGAGGGTAGTAAGGGGAGAGCATACACCTCATTTCTTGTATTTGTTCTCTTTCGATTTCTTTAATATTAGTTCACAGACATCACATCATCCGACTGCAGAAAGGCGGGTGAAATATTATATGTACACAGGTCCAGAGGGAGACTAAGAAGGGTGGATTAATTAATCAATCAGGGGGATGTTTGGTGAAGCATAGAGTTCAGAACATTCTTTAGAAGGCACCCCAGAATCAGATATGGAGGTTCCTTTGCCACTGCAAAGACCATTGAGTTGCAGAGGAGAGTTTAGTAGCAGAGCCCACTCCAAGATCAAACCTTTTGTTGGATTCATTCCTCAAGGAAGCACAAGCCTGTCCTTTCAAGTAACTCTACTTTATCATTCCCTTCTTTTCATTATACATGTGCTATATATCCGTTGTCTGCGTCGTGTTCTGTTTGTGTAGGCGCCTTGTTCTGTGTGTGTAACTCCTGCTTGAATAGGGCGGTATTTGATGAAGTTGTATTCAGGATATTGTTTTTTGATCTCTGTTTTTATTATGTTCTTGACAAGTATATGATTGTATCCTTTATTTTGTGCGGCTGAGTCACATTGGAGTTGATCCTTTTTATCTTCTAGAGCACTTGCTCGAATGGCCTTCGAAGATTATATTTTCTTTAGTCTTTTATCAAATGCGTGCATTATCAATCGTAATTTCTAATGTTCTACGCAATTGATGCAGTCTTCTTTATGGAGGAAAGAACGTGCAGTGGCTGGTGTTTCTCAGCAGATTACAGCAAGTGCGGGTGGGTTGCGTTGATTGTTTTTTATTTGAATTCTTACTCTTAATCCAACCTTTGGTACTTTCTGAGTTTTCAAACTTTAAATTATGTAGACTTTTCAAAGAGGAGGCAAAGAAGAGTATCTTCGCCTGGAAATCAAGGCTCTTCCCCAAAGGGATTTACGCCAAGGACGCAGATGGGGACAAGCACCCAGAGAAAGGATCAGAAAGACAGTGCTGAAAAGGAAGGTCATACTCACTTGCCGCCTAAAGATTTTCCTGGTGCCAGTGAGAATATAGATGAAAACAAGCAGGAAGAGATTGTTGATTTTGATCTTCATCAGGTAGAGAAAAATGAGGAAATTCAAAATGAACTTCAGAACACGGTTGAGGAGAAATCATCGACGACAGAGCCAATATCTATTGCTACAATAACTCAATGGATAGAAAATGGAAGACTTAGCCCTGCCCAGTTAAATGCTGTTACTAAGGACGAGCCTAAACAAAGAGACAGTGTGGAAATGGGTAGTTCAAATGAAATGACATCTTCAAGGGGGGGTACTGTTGCTGTAACTACAACAATTTCAGAAAGAAAGGAAATGGAAATCGTAACAAGTGATGAAGTCAAACAACATAAAAGCACTGATATTGATGAGGCAAAAGACTCAACCATCGTCAAAAAAGGCTACAATATGAGCCAGCTTGAAAGTCCTAGAGTTGTCAAAGGTATACAAGAAGATCAATCCCTGAAACCAGAGTTAGTTCACCAGAATGATACAGTACTTGGAGAAAAGGCAAAGAAGAAGTTAAAGTTGGAGATGGAAGAAAAGTTGCATAAGCAGGCAGTGGAAATGCTTGCTGAGAAAAATTTCTCAAAAGGAAACAAACTATTCTGCTATCCTGAGGTGGTAAAAGCTGATCAGGACATGGAAGTGTTCTTCAATAGAAGTCTCTCTACATTGAGTAATGAAGCAGAGGTTGTAATCATGGGAGCCTTCAATGACTGGAAATGGAAATCTTTTACAATAAAGTTGAATAAGAGCCATCTCAGTGGGGATTGGTGGTCTTGCCAGGTCCATGTTCCCAAGGAAGCATACAAGATGGATTTTGTGTTCTTTAATGGAAAAGATGTCTACGATAACAATGACAAGAAAGATTTCTCCATAAGCGTTGAAGGTGGCATGGGTGTGCTTGAATTTGAAGATTTTTTGCTTGAGGAGAAACGCAAAGAATTGGAGAACCTTGCTAAAGAGCAAGCAGAAAGGGAAAGACAAGCAGAAGAACAAAGGAGAATAGAAGCGGAGAAAGCTGCAAGTGAAGCCGATAGAGCACAAGCCAAAGTGGAGGCTTCAAAGAGAAGGGAAATGTTGAACAGGTTGATGAAAAAGGCTGTTAAAGCTGTGGACAACGTTTGGTACATTGAGCCTAGTGAATTTAAAGGTCAGGACAAGGTCAGATTATTCTATAACAGGAACTGTGGCCCTTTGATCCATGCTAATGATGTATGGCTTCATGGAGGCCACAATAATTGGAAGGATGGGCTGTCCATTGTTGCAAAGCTTGCAAAAACTGATAGAGAAGATGGGGATTGGTGGTATGCTGAAGGTGAGTAGAGTTGTTGCTTACCTGTATGGTGACTTGTTAGTTATACTGATTAAGATTTGAAGAAGAGGCTAATTTAAGATCTAAGTGGATATGTAAGATGCAGCATTTGATCCCCTAAGGTTGGCTGGCTTGTTAAGGTGGCATTTAATTTGTTAGAAAGTTTTAAGGCTGGCTTCTAGAAAGATAAAGCGGGAACAGTGATAGCATGCATCTGTTAGTTATATTTGTACACTTATCTTGGTGGTAGTTACTGAGAATGGTAATGAAATGAACTGTTAGTCATGGCTTCACACTTGCTCAAAGTGATAGTTCTGACTTTCTTTTTTACAACTTTTTCTATTAGTAGCAAATTTGAAACAGCATTCATCTGACCAACTTGTGGCTTTTGTAGTTGTTATACCTGATGGGGCAGTTATCTTGGACTGGGTTTTTGCTGATGGCCCACCTCAACATGCCAATATCTATGACAACAATGGTTTACAAGATTTCCATGCTATTGTTCCCCAAGGCATTCCTGATGAACTTTATTGGGTTGAGGAAGAACATCACATTTACCGGAAACTTCAAGAGGAGAGGCGATTGCGGGAGGAGGCGATTCGTGCTAAGGTAAGTTTCTATAAGATTGTACCAAGTTTATAAGTTTATCACTTCCTCAATTCTGGCCTTTTTTAAAAAGTTTTTGAATATTTCATACACAAGAAAGGTAATGACCCCATAGGTCTCTCGCTTTTTCTATTCGGTTAACCTATTATATGATCAGTAATTCCTTATCAGCAAGCTGGAAAAATTTGGGTTGCAGGGAGTACCTAAGCAAGCATATTTGCCTTCATGTATCTCCTTAGACAAGTATCGCTTTATATTATTGATGTAATGGCAACTAGGTTTCCTCTTTTGCCTGTAAGCAAAAGTCTTGTGCTGGAATGAACTTCTCCCCTCCTAAGAAAAGGAAAAAGGGAAAAGGAAAAATGTATAGTTTATGCAGAGCCTCTTGATCTTCTTTCATGTTCTTCTGTTTTCAGGCTGAGAAGACTGCACGGTTGAAAGCAGAAACAAAGGAAAGGACTCTAAAAAGCTTTCTATTATCTCAAAAGCATATAGTTTACACAGAGCCTCTTGATGTCCAAGCAGGAAGTACTGTAACAGTTTTCTATAATCCTGCTAACACTGTTTTGAATGGAAAGCCTGAAATTTGGTTCAGATGCTCATTCAATCGTTGGACACATCGTATGGGTCCATTGCCACCACAGAGAATGTTGCCTGCAGAAAATGGTTCTCATGTTAAAGCAACAGGTTAAGTTTTTTAAGCCATTCAAATGTCAAGCACTACAAAGCAGATTATGCTTGTTTCTTTATAGCAGCTCTATTTAGATATCAGGAATATGTATATTCATGTGCTTTATTGAAAACTTTAAATTTTCTCTTCTCTGTTGTTGTTTTGCAGTTAAGGTTCCTTTGGATGCATATGTGATGGACTTTGTTTTCTCTGAAAGAGAGGATGGTGGAATTTTTGACAACAAAAATTATATGGATTATCACATCCCTGTCTATGGAGGAGTCACTAAGGAACCCCCAATGCATATTGTGCATGTTGCGGTTGAAATGGCACCAATTGCAAAGGTAAAACTTAATAGTTTCACTAAGGATAACATAGGAAACAGATAATGACATTGACTCATTTCATTCTTTTTATATTAATTCATCTATCTCAGAACCGCACAGGAGGTTTATTAATTTTATCTGCTAAACATTTTTCTTTATTAATATTCTGTTTATTCAGGGGGAGAACTCTACGAGTCTGCAATGCAATTGACTTGTATTACTGGCAATTGATTTCACAAGTGAACCTAACAGTTGTAAAACTTAATAGTTTCGCTAGTGATAACATAGGAAACAGATAATGACATTGCTCATTTCATTCTTTTTATGTTAACTTATCGAGCTCAAAACTGATGATGAATTTTAGTAGCTCTCTGTATCTTTTATCTGCTAAACATTTTTCTTTATTAATATGCTGTTGATTCAGGGGGAGAACTCTACGAGTCTGCATTGCAATTGACTTGTGTTACTGGGAACTGATTTCACAAGTGAACCTAAAAGTTGTAGACTTTAACGGAGTGAGGGAATATTCCCTCATTTACTTGAGAATACAAATTTGGTTGCGCCTTTGAACATGGTAAAACTGGATGGCAGTGGGATTCTCTCACTGTTGGGTGGTCTAGCCTGATAACACATTGAGCCAAATCACACTGAATTTAGAAGCTTGGATGATTATTTCATGTAAATGCATTTGAACTAGATATAAATTGAACAAAATGCTAGGACAAGCAAAGAGTAGTCTTTTTGGTCACTACACACGTGAAATTCCACATAGCAGGCCTTTTTACAAAAGTTCAATTTGGCAACATAGACAATTAAATTAAGTGACTCTCCCTGAGCTGCAGATTTTACATTATTTCCTATTTCAAAAGAAATGGAAAATATAATTCTCTACTACTCTTTGAAAGAGTAAATATATTTGATGTAGAGAAGGTGATGGAAAAATAGGTTCTCATGCACCTCTTAAATCATAGACTTTAAATAGTTTTTTGAATATGAACTAGCATTTTCTGTCTATTTTTGTTGATACTTGTCGCTATTAAATAATGGAAATAGAATCATAACTGTTTCCATTCTCTTGCAGGTAGGAGGCCTGGGTGATGTTGTAACTAGTCTTTCCCGTGCTGTTCAGGATTTAAACCATTGTGTAGATATTATCCTTCCAAAGTACAACTGCTTGAACCTAAGCCATGTAAGCTTCAATATTATTTTGGGCCTTTGGCTAGTCCCATTTTAATCTTTGTGGTCTTCAGTGCTGAATTTCTGTACTTCTTGATGTGCTTTTTGTAATATCTTGGTACATCCGTCATATCATTTTCTGGTGCACCGAACTGGTGGTTGAAACTATGACTTTTCCAAATTCACATGTTGGCCTTCCTCTGATTTGTTCTAATCTTCTTGATGAATATTATTTCACTCATATAGAATGTATCCTTCTCAAAATTTTTGTATACATATGGTCAGAGGCTAATGCATAAAACATTGTAACATGTTATTTTTAGATAATTTTTTTACCATAGTAATTTAGATGCACTCTTAAGTGAATGAGCTGTTTGTGTTCCAAAACAGGTTAAAGACTTGCAGTTTCACAAAAGCTATTCATGGGGTGGGACTGAAATAAAAGTTTGGTATGGGAAGGTGGAAGGCCTTTCTGTATACTTTCTGGAGCCTCAAAATGGGTAATTACTACTTTCATGTATATGTATGGTTGTTCTTATATGGTCTTGTCTATGGTGTTTCCATTTATGTAGACAACGAATACATATATTGACAACCTGCCTAAAATCTTATGGAGAACCTTCTTGGTGGCGGCTAAGAAGTTATTTAAATAGAAAAGTAGCAGATAATCTTTGTAGCATATGTTGAGATAATTTTCTTTCCTTTTTTGCATTGTAAGTTATTAAGCAGCTGATGTGAAGAACTACATCTTTTGAAGTCATATTTCAGTGGATAGAAGACACACTAGTTGATGCATTGTGAAAAAGACTGCTTCTTGTCATCACTATGTTGGTAAACATTACCATTGATGAGTTTTGGAAAAAATAAAATTCAAACGCAACCATTTATCCAAGCCAGAAACCAAATCATTATCTTTGGTCTGGTGTGTTTTGATGATTTAGATTATTTGCATATGCGAATCAAATTCTACTTTGATACCGAGCTTCTTTTTGCTGCCATTACATTTTTTCCTCTTACAATGCAAATGAGGAAAATTTTTGGAGTGCACATGTTGTGAGGAAGAAAGTCCCTGATGCAGTTCATGCTGAGCTTAAATACCTTACAACCAGGAAAAGAAAATGCTATTTGAATCATATCACATCCAGTGAAGAGGGTCTCTATGTTGTTCAGTGCTTCTATTGGGGAAGTGTTTTACCTTTGCATGGTGAATGTGCATTCAACCAATGCTATTGTGATTCTGAGATAAGTCTTAATTTGTTGGATTTAGTAGTTAAGATCACTGTGGAACAAAAGCATAGAATGTTAAAAAATGCAATGGAAGCTAGAAGAATAATATATAGTTCTTTTGTTATTATTTTCTTGGAGGGCTATTCTCAGAGGTTTCAGGGGTAATGAATTAATTTCCTAAAGGCCTTCTTCTTGTTCATTGTGAAAGATGGGAACCATTTGAGCAGCCTGAAAATTTTGATGTGCTTGTTTATTTCACATGAAATAATGATGTCAAAGTATGCTTGATATTCTCTCTGCAGATACTTTTGGAAAGGATGTATTTATGGTTGTGGAAATGATGGGGAAAGATTTGGCTTCTTTTGTCATGCTGCTCTTGAGTTTCTTTTGCAAAGTGGATTCCATCCTGTAAGTCTATTAATGTTCAGCAACTATTTAACAATGAGAGCAATAAATCCACGCCATTTCAAGTCCTGATTTTTGTTCTGAGTTGTAGAAATTCCTTTTCACCACCTTCTTCATTGTGTTGCTGTTCCTTCTTCCTTCTCTTCAAAGTTCTTGCTTTTTCTATGTCTGTTCAAGTACTAAAACCAATGTTTCTACTGATAATAGTCACACTCAAATGATGAGAGACAACATCAGAAAATGGCAATTTTCAGATTACAAAATGATATATGTCTCTATACAAATGAAAACTGATTTGGTTTCATTACTATCAATATTTATTGTCACTTAGCACTGCCCCACTCCACCCCCCACACCCCCCCCCCCCCCCCCAAAAAAAATCAATATTTATTGTTGCCTTTTATTTTCCAGGACATTATTCATTGCCATGATTGGTCAAGTGCCCCAGTTGCATGGTTGTTTAAAGATCATTATGCACATTATGGGCTTACTAAAGCTCGCATTGTTTTTACAATTCACAACCTTGAATTTGGGGCAGCATTAATTGTCAAAGCAATGGCTTATGCAGACAAGGCTACAACTGTATGTACCTAGACGATTCCTTATAATGTTCATTTTTCAGCTTCAAAAGTTGTATCTTCTATTTATGTCAAAATCATTGGCTAAGTCTGGTGATGCATGAAGAAAGATCCAGTCCCTTTTCGTCAAATATAACAGAATTTCTTTTTTTCTTTTTTCTTTTTTTTTTTGTGTTTGTGCCTTTTAGGTCTCCCCCACGTACTCCCAGGAGGTTTCTGGAAACTCAGCAATTGCTCCTCACCTTCACAAGTTCCATGGGATTCTGAATGGTATTGACCCTGACATATGGGACCCATATAACGATAAATTCATCCCAGTGAGTTATAAATGGCTCTTTATTTTTTCTTGTTTTAAACTTCCTAGATTCTTTGTCTTCCTCCTGTCATCGATTTTAATTATGGCATACTGGAATTTGAAAGGCTGGAAATTTTGAGGTGCGTGCACTTGGGTCATGCATGTTTCATTATGACGTTGGGGCAAATCTATACGTCTAAATTTTTGTTGTAATTAGACATGCATCCAAAGTGCGCTTTTATAATGTTTGATAGTGGGAACTAATTTGTGGCATGTGCTTGTATTTTAGAAAGGTGGTTGTGGGGTGGGGGTTAGTGGTGGAGCCAAGATTTAACCTGTATTTTTTTTTTTTTTGTGGGGGGTGGGGGTTGCAAACTAAATTTAACTATGTCACAAAAAAATTCTTTTAGCATGATTTGTTATATATTATGTTAAGTATTCTATGAAAATCTATATAAAAAATATGATATCTATTAATATGAACAGAGAAAACATGTAGACAAATTAAAAAACAACAATAACAACAAACTAAGCCTTAATCCCAAGAAATTTAGGGTCGGCTACATGAACTAATACCTGGCTACATGTGGTCATCCACATGAATCCTCTCTCTCCACTTCCTTCTATCAACCGTCATACTTTCATCAAAATTTAACAAAGACATATCTCTCCTAATCACCTCTATCCATATCGTTTTAGACCTGCCTCTACCTTTGTCTAACCTATCCTGCCTTCTTCCCTCAATCCTCCTAATAAGCGCATCCCTTGGTCTTCTCTGAACATGTCCAAACCAACGCATGCGACTTTCTCTCATCTTTTCCTCAATAGATGCCACCCCCACCTTTTCCATAACGGTCTTATTTGTGACTCTATTTTTTTTAGTATATCCACACGTCCACCGTAATATACGCATCTCGGCTACTTTCAGTTTGTGAATATGACACATTTTAATTGCCCAACATTCCATGTCATATAGCAAGGTAGGTCTTACGGCTGTTCTATAGAACTTTCCTTTTATAATCAATGGTATATTACGATCACATAGAATACCAGTTGCGCTCTTCTATTTCAACCAACCTGCCGTAATTCGGCGTGCAACATCGCTATCGAGCTCTCCGTCTTTTTGAATAATAGATCCTAAATATCGAAAGTAATCACCTACCGGTATATCTCTACCATCCAAAGTTATACTCTGAGTTATATTTCTGCTACTGCTGAACTTGAATTTTATATACTCTATTTTACTCCTACAAATTCTAAAGTCCTTAGATTCCAATGTTTGTCGCCGCAACCCCAATTTAGCATTTACACCGACTCTAGTCTCATCAATTAACACAATATCATCAGCAAACAACATACACCATGGCACAGCCTCCTGTATTGTGCAAGTCAGCTTGTCCATAACAGCCGCAAAGAGGAAAGGGCTAAGCGCTGATCCTTGATGCATCTCAATAGTAATAGAAAACTCTGCAGTCAATCCGGCGCAACTCCTTACACTTGTACATATTCCTTCATACATATCTTTAATGAGAGTAATATACTTTAGCGAGACACCTTTCTTGGCCAGCACCCACCAAACTATTTCTCTTAGCACCTTTTTATAGACTTTCTCTAGGTTAATAAATACCATATGTAAATCTTTCTTTCTTTCTTTCCCTATAAGATTCAATCATCTTCCGTAATAATTGAATTGTCTCCGTAGTGGAATGCCCAAGCATAAAACCAAATTGATTATCTGAAATTTGTAAAATGCCCCTTAACTTTTGTTCAATCACTCTCTCTCAAGGCTTCATAGTATTACTCATGAGTTTAATTCCACGGTAATTGGCACAATCTTGGATAGCCCTTTTATTCTTATACAGAGGAATCAGAGTACTCTTCCTCCACTCTGTAGGCATCTTATTAACTCTATATATTTTGTTGGACAGACTAGTCAACCATGCAATACCTATCTCGTCTAAACACTTTCAAAATCGATATACCATCTGGTCCCACTGTCTTTTTTGGTCTTATCCTTTTAAGGGCCTCTCGAACTTCATGCGTTTGAATACGACGAATACATGAACGATTAACCTCTTCGTTTGAAATCCAAAGGCTACCCACACTCGAAACTTGAACTTGACTCCCGTTAAATAACTTATCAAAATAGGACCTCCATCTCTCTTTGATTTCTTTATCTTTAACCAAAACTCTGTGGTTGTCGTCCTTCACATATTTCACCACACCAATATCTCTCATCTTCTTTTCTCTGAAACACGCCATTCTATATATATTCTTCTTCCCATCTTTAGTATGTAGCTTTTCATATATGGAAGTTGCTTTTCTCATCACTCTTGCACTTCCCTAAGTTTCTGTAGCACTCTCTTTTACTTCTTACGGTTTCTTTCACTTCGTTGTTCCACCACGATAAGTCCTTGTTTAGTGGTACTCTTTCTTTAAATTCCCCAAGCACTTCTTTAGTTACTGTCTTAATACATTGAAACATCTTTCTCCACATAATATTTAGATCCGAATCCATATCAGAAGACCAGTCATCCGCTTGTACTACCTTATCGACAAAGGCTGTTCTTGCATCCCCTTGTAGCTTCTCCTAGGGTCAAACTGATGATTTCGCTGCTTACTCTTTTTCCTAAAATAAAAATCGAGGACCAACAGTCTGTGTTGCGTAACTACACTCTCGCCTGGAATAACTTTACAATCCGTACAACCATGACGAAACCTACGTCTGATAATAAAGAAGTCAATCTGATTGGCATTTAACTCGCTTCTAAAAGTTACCAAGTGAAAATCTCTCTTCTTAAATCAAGTGTTTACTATAGTCAAATCAAAGGCTAAGGCAAAGTCAAGAATAGCAATTTCTGCTTCATTTCTAACTCCGAAACCCTGACCTCCATGGACACTCTCAAACCCGCTCTGATCAGTACCCACATGTCCGTTTAGATCACTATCAATGAAAAGCTTCTCTGCACACGGTACATTTTGTACAATCTCATCTAAATCATTCCAAAACTATTGCCTAACCGAATCATCAAGTTCCACTTGTGGCGCATACGCACTAATAACAGTAGTAATCTCGCTGCCAATCATGATCTTGATGTTCAAAATCCTATCATTCTTCCTCTATACTTCAACCATATTATCAATAAACTTACGGTCAATAATAATCCCGACTCCATTTCTATTCCTAACTCTACCTGAATACCAAAGCTTATAACTCCAAGGCGCTACTACTCTTGCCTTCTCACCTACCCATTTGGTTTCCTGAAGACACAAAATGCTAATCTTTCTTCTCTACATAACTTCAACTAATTCTCTCAATTTACCGGTCAAAGATCCTATATTCCATGAAGCTAAACAGATCATATCACTATAGATTGTCTTTTTTACCCTACACCCTTGCATATTTGATAACCGTATCCACGGACCGACACGGCGCGTTGCTTTCGGGCAACAACCTAGCAACCCTCGTATATTCATCACTACACTCGGGTCTAGGAAGTGCAGTGCTTCGTTGAGTAGGGAACGTCCCCACAAAGTCAATCGATTGGTTCATGTCATAGATGCGACTATATTTTACGCCGGTCGTCACAAGCCTTACCGCAACTCTCTTCCTTTATTAGGGCTTGAGAGCGGCAACGAACATTGCAAACAAAGCCCACGGAACTCACAGGCGGAGTTATATAGACAAATTAAAAAAACACTATTAAAGATGAGCAATGTACCTTTACTTAGAATTGTGCATGATGCTTTTTTAAAGAAATAAAATTATGAAGCACAAAATCTGAGTCAAAAGCTTCAATAATCTCTCTCAAGAAAATCATCCTCCATTTATTGCAAAGTCTTGTTTTGACAATTTTCATCGCTAGAAATGCCCTTTTAGTAATTGCAGTTGAAACAGGAAAAGTCAATAAAAGACGGATCAGTCTATCAACCAGAGAATACACATATGATCAGAAAATGTAGATAGATTCTGCAATTTCGAATGATTTAGGACATTAAGCTTATAATGTTGCAGTTGTACTTCAAGTTTATTTTCTCGTGAAATCATGAGGGTAATATTTTTTCACAAGAAAGCAAATATCATCAATATTAAAGGATTTATAAGAATCCTTAGGATCCGAAGCTGAGCTAAGAGTAAGAAGATTCAAAGCTTGTTCATTAGATCTACTGTTTAGCTCAAAAAATTGAGAACTTATGGATGCATTGAATATGTCACCCCAATAATGGTGCTCCATATTGACATCATCATGTTGGTGACGATCACGTTTCACTGCATATGGATAATTCATATCAGGAACATTAGTGTTGTGTTTTTCACAAAATGCCTTCACAATTGCTAATAAGTTGTTCCAACCATCATCTCTCAATTTTTGTATCAGTGCATGCAAGATGAAAACAAAATAAAAGGATGTAATCTTTATGTATGCTGAAGCTGCATCCCCACATATAGAATAATTAGAGCCACTTTCAATTTGACTTTCCAATTTTTAGTTGATTTTTTTTTTTAAAGACATTTTAATTGTTGAAATTTTAAATTTTTTAATTCAAAACTTAAGTAATAAAAAATTTATTTTATTTAGGTAGGTTACTTTAAAAATACTTTTTTTTTTATTACTAGATCACTTTATAATTTTTATTTAGTAGCTAATTTCATATTTTTTGGGGACCGTAAATAATATCAATAGCATATATATTACATATATTATATTTCCAGAGACTCCTTGTAACATGGATTCCTTCAATTTTCTTGCATCATGCGTAATCTGCTTGGATACTTGAACTTTGATACTCTGTGAAGAGGTGTTATTTTCATTTCTCATAAAGAATAACAAAAAATTAAGAGTTCTTGATGGAATTGTATTTTTGGTCGAAATGTTGAACTATGTGTTTCTAGACAGTCTAGTTCTGCAGTGTTGGAAAATTAAACCCACTAGGTGAAGATGGCTCCTATATCTCTTGAGCCATGCTAAGCTCATGTCATCACTAGCTACAGTTGCTGGTGCTTATGGTTCTCTGTTTAGATGGGTCAAAACCAAAAGGACAACTTGAAAATCAGTTGGAGCATATTTAAACATAGAATACTGAAATACACGATCTGGAGTTTCCCTGTTTGGCATTGACCTTGAGACTGGCATTTTGTGCTGAAACTTGCAGCAAAAGGAGAATTCATCATTTTGTGTTTGGAATTTTTATCGATCTTTATTTTTTTTGTTAAATAGTTGAAAGGTTTGATGATTAATGTGTTTTCTTCTTCATCTCCTTTTATCATAACAGGTGTCGTACACTTCAGAAAATGTTGTTGAAGGGAAAAAGGCTGCCAAAGAAGCTTTGCAGCAGAGGCTTGGGTTGAGGAGGGCTGATCTACCTTTGGTTGGAATTATCACTCGCTTAACTCACCAGAAAGGAATCCACCTAATAAAACATGCAATTTGGCAAGCCATGGGCCGAAATGCACAGGTTTTTTTTTTTCCTTGGATTTATTTATTATTGCCCTTTGTTACTTACACTGTTCCTACTGAGAGCTAAAGATGATACCCTTAAACTCCCTTAGGTTCTGTAGAATGTCCATTTGACTTTTCACATGAGATTGTATCATTGATCTAACGGTAAGAAGTTTTAAATTGTGACATAGCTCTTCAATACGATGATTCGTTCCTTAACCTAGCACTTAGTCTGTATGCACTTGAACTTACTGAATGCCTGTTTGAGATTAGTTACTGATATGACTTGAAAGATTCCGGTGTATTCTGATATTTATATACTCTTGTATGTGGAATCGAATAATTGTCAATCTTTTCCCTCTTTGGATGTGGATAATTTCAGCATTATTTAGATGAACTAATGAAGCATCATATTCAGGTTGTCTTGCTAGGTTCGGCTCCTGATCCTCGCATTCAAAATGATTTTGTTAATTTGGCAAATGAATTGCACTCTAGTTATCATGACTGTGCACGCCTGCGCCTGACCTATGATGAACCTCTTTCTCACTTGGTATGTATCTATGTAACTCTGTGCCTCTCTTTCAAAGCATATTTTTGTGAGGACATGCTACGTGGTCTAATCATGGCTCCGATTGAATTTGCAGATTTATGCTGGTGCCGATTTCATATTGGTCCCTTCAATTTTTGAGCCCTGTGGACTCACTCAACTTACAGCAATGAGATATGGTTCAATTCCGGTTGTTCGTAAAACTGGAGGTTTGTACTTTTAGTTCTGGTCTATTCCTAGTTTCAGTTAATGCACCAACTTAAGCAACATGTGCTTCTACTGTAACCATATAGGTCTCCAATTGGGATGTGTATTAAATTTATCTTTATTTTGCTAAACCGTAGGGCTTTATGATACTGTTTTTGATGTTGATCATGATAAAGAAAGAGCCCAAGCACATGGTTTAGAACCTAATGGATTCAATTTTGATGGAGCTGATGCTGCTGGCGTTGATTATGCCCTAAATAGGTATGTTGGCATGATTTCATTTGATGAGGCCCTCGCATGTTGGAACTTCATTGATGAAACAGGAGAAGTTTAGTAAATTTGATTTGTTAGATGCACTCACTGCCTATTCTATTTGTGCTTCTCAGAGCCATCTCCGCTTGGTATAAAGGTCGGGATTGGTTCAACTCACTTTGCAAACGAGTGATGGAGCAAGATTGGTCTTGGAATCGGCCTGCTCTTGACTACCTGGAGCTCTATCACGCGGCCAGAAAGTGAGAGAAGGAAAACCGGTATAGCTCAACTTGCAAAATGGGAATGGGATGGACAGACCAAACATCTATGAAATCCCAGGAGTTGTACAGTTCAGTCTTTAGAACCTGATATAGTTTTGCCCCAACACAGATTCTTATTTTGCTGCATACAACAACTCCATTCAATTGGAACAATGGGAGCAAGTGTCACTTCAAGACCTAGACATGGTTCCTCCATTTTTGTGTAGCCTGCAACCATAGCCTAAACATACAGTAGTGTCCAATAATGCAGTGCATCGTTATTTGATCATTACAACGTCAGCCATCCAGGGTTTTTCCTTTGAAAAGAAAAGAATGAAAAATAAAGCACATTGAATGTCCATTTCTGGGTGGTGACTTGAGTCCAGAATACAAGAAATATTGCAGGGCCGTGAAGGTCATTTACTCATTTCAAGATTTACAGGTCTGTCTTCAATTATTTTGAGTGGACTACTAGACAATGTGTGACTGGTTCGAGGAATATTACTATTTTCGTCCCAACAAAATTAATCTACTTAAGATGTTTTAAATAATTTAACATTTTTTTTTTAAAAAAAAAATTTATTATATAATTTATTATAAAATAATCAATATATTTCATATATACTATTTTTGTTTATTTAGATTTGACATAAAATTTTGTGAAATTTACATATTTTTTATTTTTATTATATTTTATTATATTTTATTTTATATATATATATATATATTTGTATAAAATATCGTGTCAAATTAATTACTATCTATTTTAATGGGACATAAGAAGTATAATTTAGTGTTCTGACTTTCCACATATTTCCATGTCAGAGTCCCATCAAACCATTTCTTTCCTCTTTTTTCTTTTTTTTTTTTAAGATGGAGTGATTTGTAGTATATTCATTCTCTAATATGGCTACCTTTGGAGAAGTCAAAGCGTTGTAAGACGCATTGATCTTCCATTAAACTTTTAACTAAACAAATATTATGATTTTTTTTAATATAATAAAAATTATTAAATATATAAAATTAAGGTAGGGTTAAAGTGAAGTAGTGAGAGGAAAGAAAAAATATAATTTGTTACAAATATATAATAATTTTTTAAAAATAAAAATTATTTTAAATTAAAGTAAAATTTTGTAATTAGAAAGGATCTAATTTACTTACACCCTTATTTTTAATAGTACTACCTCTGGTTTTGAAATCATTTTTGTCATAGAAAAAAATATTTTTAAATATTTGTTACTTTAAAATTTTTAAAATATATTTATTATTATTTTTTAACTTATATCGGATAATAATTTTTTCAATTGAGGCCAGTTGAAACATATCTCGCGTTTTATATAGGGCTTGCTTCAGGTTTTGAAAATCAGGATTAGTTAGGCGAAATTTGAAACTAGGATTATCAGGAAAGGAGAAAAAAAGAAAAAGAAAAAGAGAGGTGTGTTGTTGTCAATCAAGAAATGATAATCAATAAACAAAATGAATGCCTTAAGCACTCAGCCGACGCATAGGACAGATTGGAAACTTGATTTTTGCAGAAAGTGCTTTCCGATCCGAATTAAGGATGAGTCAAAAAGGGCTAAGTGTAGAAAAACTGTAAACATTCAAGGCCCAACGATGAAATACGGGTCACTGAAAATGGACGCATTAAATTCTCGATCGATTGGTGAAAATTGGGGTAATTAAGGCAATAAACTTTGGGGTGGGGACTAAAGCGACAAAATTCGTGAAAATGAGTGGTCGTTGTGAGGTTGAGTATCATTAACAAAGACTCATAGTAGTGGGACACAAAAATGCATTTTAATTAATGGGTGAACTGTTGCTTCGCCTTCTCAGTTTTATTATTTCCTCCGCCTCTTTTTATCTGTCTATTTTAATTATTCATTTCATCTCTATTTATCTGTCATAATTAACTACTTTACAGAGTTTAAAAAAAATTAATTAATCTATTAAATTCATACAACTTTGTTTATATATTCTAAAAGTACATTTGAATTTAATATTCTTCACAACTATTTTTTTACTTTATTTGTTCAATTCTATCTTTAAAGTTATTATATTTTTATTTTTTAAACTTATTTAATACAAGAATACAGCAGTAAAATTAACATTAATAGTACCTAAATTTTTTCAATGTGACAGATAAAAACGGACAACTGTTATGAAATATGAAAGATTGAGTGGTTGTTCATTTTCTTAACAATAGTAAGTGACTATTCGTTATAATGTGACTCTTCGTATGTTGTAACTCTTCATTTTTTTAAGGTTATTAAATTTATTTTTTAACCTTTCAGATTCTATATCGAAACCTCTATAAATAAGGGTCATATGTAAACAAACGAACAATCAATGAAATCGTATCTAAACGATTCTCTCTTTTCTCTCCTCTTCTAATATTTTTACTTTACAATTTTATATTTATTGATTCTATTTTGAATCAAATTTACAATACGTTATCAACACGAGACTCTACCGAAGTTGTTTTATTGAAGGTTATAGTCACGGTGACACTATTGAAGTTGTTCTATTGAAGGTGATAACCAAGCCAACACCATCGAAGGTCTCTCTCGATCCATACAATCAAGAAGTCTGGTTTGTTTTTGAAGTTTTCTATAATAAAAGAGGAAGGTAAGTACTTTTCCTATTTGATTTTGTATTCACATGGCAAATCTCACCAAACTTGAGTTTATAACTCTTGATGTTACTGAGAAAAATTATTTATCTTGGACATTAGATGCTGAAATACATTTAGTTGCAATGGGTCTAGCAGATACCATTGTTGAAGGAAATCCATCATCATTACAAAATGATGCTAAAGTTATGATTTTTCTCTGCCATCATCTTCATGATGACTTAAAGGTTAAATACCTTACCGTGAAAAATTCACTTATTTTGTGGACTAATTTGAAAGAAATGTTTTATCACCAAAAGATGGCCGTCCTTTCAAAGACACGGTATAACTGGATGCACTTGCGATTACAAGATTTTAAATCTGTTAGTGAATATAATTCTGCTATTTTTAAAATTAGCTCACAGCTAAAATTGTGTGGAGAATTTTTCTACTTTTATACCTTGAATGTGCAGTAGTAATATCGAGAAAAGAGATTCAAGAAGTATGCAGAATTGATATCTTGTCTTCTCGTAATTGAGCAAAATAATGAGTTATTAATGAAAAATTATGAAACTCGACCAACAGGTTCTACTCCATTTTCAGAAGTGAATAATGTTAGAACTCATAATTTTGGCCCTAGAAGAGGTCGTGGTCATGGCTGTGACCGTGGACGTATATATGGTCGTGATAAAAATATTCATTATGATCGCAATAGTCAAAATAGAGTTAGGAGAAATAATAACAACCACCAGAAGTGGCAAAAAACTAACGAGAAAGGAAAAGGAAATGATGTTATTCTTAAAAATTATAAAAATAAATGTTATCGTTGTAGCATGAAAGGTCATTGGTCTCATACCTGTCGTATGGCAAAACACCTTGTTGATCTATATTAGGCATCTATTGATAAGAAAGTCGTGGTTGATTTCTTTGAGTATCTTGAAGGAAGAATTGAACATTTGATTGGTGATGGAAGTATCCAGAAAAATTAAAAATTTACTTTTAATATGTTTCTTTTATATTTTATATTTTTGGCATTGTGATAGTAATTAGCGTTTAAAGTTTTTATTGTTTAAGTATTTAAATTTATAAATGTTGTGTTATACTCAAATGGTTATTATTCCACTTATTTGATACACAAGTGGCATTGAAGATATATGCCTGATTGATAGTGGTACAACACACACCATATTGAAAGATAGAAAATATTTCTCTTACCTGTAGATGAGAGAAACAAATGTTAATAATATAAGTGGTAGTGTAAAGTTAATTGAAGGCTCTGGGAGAGCTAATATTGTATTACCCGGAGGAACAAATATTGTTATTCCTAAAGCGTTATTTTTTTTCAAATCTAAAAGAAATTTATTAAGTTTTAAAGATATTCGCCGAAATGGATATCACATTGAGACAATGGAAGAAAATGATTTTGAGTATCTCTGTATTACTCAAATAATGTCGGGTAAGAAATCTGTATTAGAAAAGCTACTATCTCTTTCATATGGCCTATATAGCACAAAAATCCATGCAATTGAAGTGTATCATTCAGTAAATCAGAAGTTTACTGATTCTGCTACATTTATCATTTAGCATGACCGTTTGGGTCATCTAGAAACTATTATGATGCGAGAGATAATTGAAAATACGCATGCTCATCCTTTGAAAAGTCCAAGGATTTTGACATTTGATAAATTTTCATGTGTTGCATGTTCTCAAGGGAAATTGGTTATTAAACTATCTCCAACAAAAGTGGAGTTTGAATCTCCAATATTTCTAAAAAGAATTCATGGTGATATATGTGGACCAATTAATCCACCATATGGGCAATTCAGACACTTTATGATTTTAATTGATGTATCGACTCGATGGTCGCATGTTAGTTTATTATCAACTCGCAACCTGGTGTTTGCCAGATGGCTTGCCCAAATAATTCGCTTAAGAGCGCAATTTTCAGATTATCCTATCAAAAGGATCCGTCTAGATAATGCTGGAGAATATTTCTCCCAAACCTTTGATGCTTATTGCATGTTAATTGGCATTACTATTAAACGTTCAGTAGCTCATGTTCATACTCAGAATGGTCTAACTGAATCATTCATTAAACGATTACAATTGATTGCTAGACCGTTATTAATGAAAATAAATCTCCCTACAACTACTTGGGGACATGCTATTTTGCATGCTACAACACTTGTGCGCATAAGGCCAACAGGTTATCATAAATTTTTTTCCCTTACAATTGGCTTTTGGTTCCGAGCCAAATATTGTTCATTTGAGAATTTTTGGATTGGCTGTATATGTACTGATAACGCCAAATCAACGTACCAAAATGGGTCCTCAAAGAAGGTTGGGGATATATGTTGGATATGATTCTCCCTCTATAATCAGATACGTTGAACCATTGACAGGTGATGTATTCACAACAAGATTTGCTGATTGTCATTTTGATGAAACTTTGTTTCCTAAATTAGGGGAAGAACATAAACCACATAAAAAGGAGTTTGCTTGGATAACATCGTTGAATTATTTAGATTTGCGCACATGCACAATGAACTAGAAGTTCAAAAGATCATTCATTTGCAAAGACTTGCAAATCAACTGCCAGATTCTTTTGCTGACTCTACAAGGGTAACTAAATCGCATATTCCAGCTATAGATGCTCCTATTCGGATAGAAGTCCCAATAGGACAAAATACAATTCCTATAACTACTGAATCAAAAATATGTTAGAAACGTGGACGACCCATTAGTTCAAAAGATAAAAATTCTCAAAAGAAAAGAGGATTAAATGATTAGAATGATCCAATTGAAGAATTAGGAAAAATGGATCAAGTGAAAACTGATGAAAATGTCCAAATATCTGAAAATAGTGAATAGAATAGTGAGTTATCCATTAATTATATAACTTCTGGCAGAAGTTGGAATCGGACGGAAATAACTGTTGATGATGTTTTTACATACAATATAGCACTTGAAGTGTTAAAAGATAATGAGGACCTTGAACCAACATCAGTTGAAGAATGTCGTCATAGAAATGATTGGCTAAAATGGAAATATGCGATTCAATCGGAATTAAACTCACTTGCAAAGCGTGAGATTTTTTGACATGTAGTCTGAATACCAGAAGGTGTAAAACCAATTGATTATAAATGGGCATTTGTGCGAAAGCGAAATGAAAATAATGAAGTCGTAAGATATAAAGTACGATTTGTGGTACAAGGTTTTTTGTAAAAATCGGGTATTGATTACGATGAAACATATTCACCTGTAGTGGATGAAATTACACTCTGATACCTTGTGAGTCTAGTAGTACGAGAAAAGATTGACATGCGTCTAATGAATGTTGTGACTGCTTATTTATATGGGAACCTTGATAATGATATTTATATGAAAATCCCAAAAGGATTTAGTATGCCTGAAGCATATAATTCTAACCCTCGTAGAAATTATTCCATTCGATTACAAAAGTCATTATATGGCTTAAAGCAGTCTGGACGCATGTGGTATAATTGTCTTAGTGAATATTTATTGAAATCAAGATATAAAAATGGTCCACTATATCCATGTATTTTTATTAAGAAATTTGGATATGGTTTTGTGATACTTGCAATATATGTTAATGAGATTAACTTTATTGGAACTTTAGAAGAACTCTAAAAAGTAAGAAATAGCTTGAAGCAAGAATTTAAAATTAAGGATTTTGGCAGAACCAAGTTTT
This sequence comes from Voacanga thouarsii, assembly GCA_026120185.1. Lineage (NCBI taxonomy): Eukaryota > Viridiplantae > Streptophyta > Magnoliopsida > Gentianales > Apocynaceae > Voacanga > Voacanga thouarsii. The sequence continues at coordinate 3,401,763 of JANUWF010002172.1, forward strand.
ATCTTGGTTTACAAATTAAGTATCTAGAAGATGGTATTTTTATTCATCAATCAACATATACAACAAAAGTTCTTAAAATGTTTTACATGGACAAAGCACATCCATTAAGTTCTCAAATGGTCGTGAGGTCGTTAAATATAAATAAAGATCCTTTTCGACCTCGGGAAGATAATGAATAACTACTTGGTCCTGAAGTACCATATCTCAGTGCAATTGGTGCATTGATGTACCTTGCTAATAATACTAGACCTGATATAGCACTTTCTGTGAATTTATTAGCAAGATTCGGTTCTTTCTCAACACAACGACATTGGAATGTGATTAAACATGTTCTAAGATATCTCCAAGGGACAATGGATCTTGGATTATTTTATTTAAATAGAACCAGTCCAATGTTGATTGGATATGCTGATGTTGGTTATCTATCCGATCCACATAAAGCATGTTCTCAAACTAGTTATTTATTTACATGTGGTGGTACTGCTATATCATGGCGCTCTACAAAACAATCTATAGCAACTACTTCTTCTAATCATACTGAAATTATAGCTATTCACGAGGCAAGCCGAGAATGTGTGTGGTTGAGATCAACGATCCATTATATCCAAAAAAATTGTGGATTACCTTCTGAAAAGGAAATTACAATACCTCTTTATGAAGATAATGCAGCTTGTATAGCTCAATTAAGATGTGGATATATTAAAAGAGATAGTACAAAACATATTTCACCAAAATTTTTCTTTACTCACGAACTCCAAAAGAGAGGTGAAATTGATGTGCAACAAATTCGATCATGTGATAATCTGGCAGATTTACTTACTAAGACATTGTCGACTGCTTCATTTGAAAAATTAGTACATAGAATTAGAATGTGTCGGTTGAAAGATACAAAGGCATCTTGAAGATGTTATTAAGAGGGGGAGTATGTATACTGTACTTTTTTTTTCTAACTAAGATTTTTTCCTACTAGATTTTTTCTTAGTCAGGTTTTTAATGAGGCAGTATTATCTCTAGAACGGAAAGTATACTCTTTTCCTTCATTAGGTTTTTATCCCACAAGGTTTTTCCTATGAAGGTTTTTAACGAGGCATTTTTCGAAGTGGTTGAAAATGAACATCCAATGGGGAGTGTTATGAAATATGAAAGGTTAAGTGGCTGTTCATTTTCTTAACAATAGTAAGTGACTGTTCGTTATCTTGAAGATAATGCGACTCTTCGTATATTGTGACTCTTTATTTTTTTAGGATTATTAAATTTATTTTTTAACCTTTCAGATTCTATATCGAAACCTCTATAAATATGGATCATAAGTAAACAAACGAACAATCAATGAAATCGTATCTAAGCGATTCTCTCTTTTCTCTCTTCTTCTAATATTTTTACTTTACAATTTTATATTTACTGATTTTATTTTGAATCAAATTTACAACAACACCAAAAATTTTTATTTGTAATAGATAAATAGGGACGGATGGAGAAATATTTTTGTCCCAATTTATCTGTTCCATTAACAAACCAAGACGATAATAATTGCTATTTTTCACAAATATCTCTCTTTAATACAATGAGTATTAATGTACACTTATAGTGAAAAATGAAAGTAAATTAAATATACTTACAACACATAAAATTTTAGAATTTGATTATTCTATAATAAAGAGAGAAATTCTAAGTGTGTTGAAAATAATATTATTACCTCTATTTCACAATTTAGTCATTTTGAAATTGAAATTTTTTTCTACAATATAGGTCGTTTTGTAAAGTTTTATAAACATTTATTACTTTTTTTTTAATTCTATCACTCATTGTAATCTCTTTCTTTACGCTAATTATGATTCAATTTTTTCTAATTATCAAAGTAGATAAAGACTTAATTAGAGGTATTTTTGGAAGTTTAGTTTTAAAATTGTGTAAAATTTAGGACCATTAATTCTTGTGTATAAATCTAAAATGACTTATATTGTGAAACAGAAGTAGTACAATTTAGATAAAATTCATATTCTACTCATAATAAAAATATGATAACTATTGGTTGGTGAAAATTTTCAAAAAGTAAGAAGAAAGAAAAGTTGTGTAGTTGACTTAGAATAAATAGGGGTATAATATGAAGAAACTAATCATTAGTTATAGAAATATGTACATGAACAAGTATTTTGAAATAAAACAAAAAAGTTTTATAATCAAATACTACTTCCGTTTCACAATATAAGTCGTTTTAGACTTATGCACAAGAATTAAGAATCCATAAATTTTAGATAATTTTACAACTAAACTTTCAAAAATATCCTTAATTAAGTCTTTGTCTACTTTAATAATTAGAGAGAGTTTGGTCATAATTAGTGGAAAGAAAGAGATTGTAAGGAGGGATAGAAATGAAAAAAGTAATAAATTTTTATAAAATTTTGTAAAACGACCTATATTGTGAAAAAACTTTTCAAATTTAAAACGACTTATATTGTGAAATGGAGGTAGTATTTTGAAATGGAAGAATATATTATTACTTCCTCCGTTTTATATTAGAGTATTTGATTTTTTTAGTCATCTATACACAGATTAAGAATACTAAAATCAATAAATACTTTTTAATTATATTTCTAAATTTATTTTTAATTGGTATAAGGGTGATTAATTATTTACGATTTTTTTTTATCTTTTCATTAATTGCAGGAAGCATTAAAGAGAGAGAAAGAGATAAGAGAGATTTAGTTTCGTGATTTTTTTGAGAGATGTAAATATAGACAAATTTAGGAAGGTGTTTATTTTGATCAAACTTAAAAGTAATATTGAGAAAATATTAATTATTGATGTATAGAAATGTATAAAGAGTCAAATATTGTAGGTGTAGAAAATAATACTCCCTCCATCCCGTAATATAAGTCGTTTGACTTAATTTTACACATATTAAGATTTATAAAAATAAGATGACTTTATATTTTTTTTTCCTAAAACGCCCCTATTTAAATATCTTGGAAACAAAAGAAGAGGGGAGAAAGAAAGAGAGGGAAAGAGAATAATAAATAAGGACAAAAATGTAAAAATAACCTTAAAACCTTCTTGAAAAATTCCCAACAACTTATAATTTGGGACAATAAAAGTAGTCTCTAACGACTTATATTATTGGACGAAAAGAGTATTACAATTTAGATAAAGTTTATATTCTACCCATATTAAAAACACGATAATTATTGGTTGGTAAAAATTTCTAAAAAGTAAGAAGAATAATAGTTTTAAAAAATTATGCAGTTAATTTAAAATAAATGTGAGTAAAATGAAAAGAAGCTAGTCATTAGTTCTATATATATATAAACATCTATTTCGAAACAAAATAAAAAAAAATCATAAACAAGTATTTTGAAACGAATTGAGTAAAATATAAAGACTAAAAAGTCAAATAATATAAAATAGATAGAGTATTAGTATTTTTTTAATTTTACCCTTGTCATTAGTAATAAAATCTATGCGGTAAATAAGAATACTCCATTCGTCCCCTTTTATCTGTCCATTTTAGCTAAACTTTTTGTCCCAATTTATTTGTCCCATTAGCAAATCAAGATAAGATTAATTGTTATTTTTTCACAAATACCCTTCTTTAATTCAATAAATATTGTGTACTTGTAGTGAAAAATGAAACTAAATTAAATATGATTACCACACATAAAACTTTAGAATTTGATTACTCTTTAATAAAGAGAAAGATTATTTGAGCTTAAAATAGAAAATATTAATTAATTAATTGAAAAACCTTATTTTTCTCAAAACTTGTGAATCAATTAAAATGGATAGATAAAAAAGAACGAATGGAGTAAGACATTGAATTCATTATGTGAGAGTCTTTAAGGTATCTGAGGTTCAATTTTCTAAACTAATTTTACCAGCTTCAATGTTTTGAATTTTCAAGTTTCTATGTATCTTCAAATATAACTCTTTGTTTTTCAACTTTTTGTAATTAATTGATTATCAAATTAGCATAAGGGTAAATTAGTCTTTTTTTTAACCACTTAAATTATACTCCATCTATTTCAAAATACTTGTTCATGAAGCCCTTTGCATACAGATTAAGTGTGTTGAAAATAATATTACAATTTAAATAAATTTTCTATTCTATCTATATTAAAAATATGATAACTATTAGTTAGTGAATATTCCCAAGAAGTAAGAAGAAAAAAAATTAAAAAGTTGTGTAGTTGATTTAGAATAAATAGGGATAAATGGGAATAAATTAATCATTAATTTTAGAAAAATATATATTAACAAGTATTTTGAAATAAAATAAAATAATTTAATGAATAAATATTTGAAACAGAAAAAGTAATAATTTTTTAATTAATATATTTTGTGTAATAATATAAAATATATTTAAAAAAAGAGTTAATTACTTCACAATTACTTATAAAAATAGAATCATTCATAACTGATTTTGAGTATTTAACAAATATTACAAATTATTCATTATTTATAATAATTTAAATTACGAATTAAATATTTGATGCTTAAAAATGGCAAATATAAGGGTCATTACTCAGTGGTAGATACATAAGAGTAATTGTGAGTAGCAAGAAAACAAAATAGGCAATTATAAGAATGGAGAGGTGAGCTGATTTTTGCCTGTTGTACAATTGTGATTAGGCAGTAGGAGAAGATGAAGACAAAAATAGTGGACTTTTGGTGTCAGATAGGTTCAGTCAAAGCGGACTGCTTTCTTGATATCATTATTTATTGGACCCCAAAGGAAACTGTCTATGTGGCGCCCTCCAAAGTCATTATCCCATTTTTTGGACACCAACGCTGTGTCCAATGCACACAAAAGGCCCACAATACCACAGTTATCCAATTCATTCAGATGGTAAATGAATTGGATAATTTGATTGGGAGGTAAATTATATTTCATCCGTCTCAATAAAATTGACTTATTTATTATTTTAGATTATCTTAAAAAATTTGACACTTTCCTTAAAAAGAAAATTTTTACTATATAATTTATTATAAAATAATCAAAATATTCCACATATATTATTTTTATATACTTAGATTTGACATAAAATATTGTGGGACTCACATATTTCTTATTTTTATTATACTCTATTATATTATATTATATTATTATTATATTTTAACTTTTACTTTTGTATAAAATATCGTATCAAGTCAACCACTGTCAATTTTAGTGGGACGGAGGGAGTAGTATGTTAAAAAAAGATTATTATAATTTTTTTTAAAAAATTTTAAGAATGAAAAATAAAATTTAAAGAGAGATTTTTAAATATTTTTAATTTTAAGGATAAATAAAAAAATTTAAAAAATTTAAGAGTAAACTCGCCTAATGTTGAAAAGTGGGTCGATTCGGTCCGTTGAGTTGGTGTGTCAGGATGGGCTAGTCCAGGCCCGTGAACTGAATCAGCCACACTGTAACGAATCGGTCTCAAGGGTGCGAGCTAGCCTACCTTGAAGAGTATTTAAATTTTTTTTTTTTTACCCCTCAATGGTCAAGATTTTTTTTTTATTTATATTCTTCCCCTAATCCTCCAAAACTCTATAAATACCTCTAATTTATCCCAAAACTCACCAAACACTCTCTAACTCTCTCCAACTCTCTCCAACTCTCTTATTTTCATTTATCTTTCTCTCATAATTCTCAAATCTCTTCATTTCCTTTACAAAAAGTGTTAAAATATAATTTATTTTTTAATTTTTTTTTCAATTCTTCAAACAAAGTCTTTATATTTTGAAAGATTATTGAGTAGCAGAATAATGGATAGTTCAAGTCTTGAATAAAATAAGAAGTAAAGCTCTACAAAGTGTTATTGTTCTTGACCATCAACTAGTTAGTATTTTTTAATCTTACATTATTATTTTAAGTTTTATTAATTGTTTATTTATTTTAGTTATTTATTTAATTTTTAAGTTAATTTATAAGTTATTTATATTTTTCAATTCTCTTATTTCATTATATGTTAATACTTTATTTTATTTTTTAACTTTTATTTAAATTTTAATTGATTATTTTTATTTAAATATAATAAATTCAAATCAATATCATTACTTTTATCGAGTTAAATGAAAAAAAAAAAAAGAAATGAGAAAGGCTAGGCTCGGGTTCTACCCGGACCTAAAGGGCCTAGAGTTCGGGTCGTGCTGCCCAATGTTTATGACCTTGGGCTTGGCCCGGCCCACATTAGCCCACGAACCGATCTCCAAGACTGGTTTGACCCGGTCCAAAATCATACGGACTGACCCATATGACAATGGTAGGCCCGCCACTAGTTTGATTTATGATTTTTTTTTTACCCTCCCAAATTGGAGGGATTACAAAAGTGAAAATGAAGTGAATGTATTGATAAGAATGGCTCACTTTTAGTTTAAAAAAAAAACAAGTAGTAAGAAAGAATAAAAAAAATAAGAAGGTAACTAATTAGTATAATTTCCTCCCTCTTCTCACCTTCCTTCACCTTATTCCAAGGGTAAAAACAAATATTGCACCTTCTCTTTCTCATCCTCGACCTCGAACCAAACTATATGTAAGAGTAAATGTCATGTTAACTCCATACACACATAATACTATGTACATAATTGGTACAAAAAATAAGGTCATAATTCATCTAGTTATAGTATTTTTAATTATACAATATGATAAATTTTAAACTCAATTTTCGTTCTCTTTTCTTTAGCTATAAGTGGATAACTGCTCTTTCCAAATCAAAATTTTACTTTAATTTATAATAATAATAATTTAAATACATTCTATTTTTCAAGAAGTATTATATATTAATAACATATTATATTCGCCTTTTAATTTTATATCTACCTTACAAATTCAATAATTTTTAATATATTTGTATAAACTCATTTCAATCAATTATTATTCAAATACAATCTTAATATAATGAAAAGATACTTATACAAATAATTTTTTAATTATTATCGATATATAATGACTTACTGATATATGATGGAAACTGTAAATCAGCCCTTACCATTAGAGAAAAAGTACCGCAGCATTAAGTTCATCACCCCGTTGACATTTGATATTGACCTAATCATAAATTTTTACAGTCCAGTATAGCAGCCATAGCAGTAGTTTGGCAGTTGGGGGCGTACTGTTAAAAGGGTGCCATGCAGTGGGCTTTTTTAAATGCTGTGTAATACTACGCTGTAAACGCATTCGTCCTTTGTATAATTGTTAGTTGTTCAGTGGCTAATGAATGCCTTTTTTCACCGTCTCTGCCCCAAAGATAACATTATTAAATGCTCTATCCCTCCTCCCTATACTCATATAACACTAAACTAATCATCTGATTAGCACTGGCCCACAAAATGCTTTTGCTTGTTAACATTGTAATGACAATCACAATCCAAACATCAACAATTTCTTTTCAATTATGCAACAAGCATTATCCTTTCTTTTGGCTAAGTTTTGAATTAAACTATATTAGCAAATGACATGATTATATAGGCTAAACTCGAGGCACATATAGACTAATACATTGTACAATTTTCTTATAAAAAAATAAAAAAGTTAAAACGAATTAAAAGTTTATGTGGTTCGTTCAAAGGGATGAGAGGCTCATTGAGATTTATCTAATCTGAATTACTATAAATCCCATTAAGACACAAAACATAAAATATAAGTTTACTGATATTTAATACTATAAATTCACCATTACTAATATATAGACATTTAATTAATTGATAAGTCTTACGCACCAAATTCATTTCTAAAAGCCCAAACAAAATTTACAGTGAATTCGCTATATTAGTGATATTACAATCTATCATATTATTTAATTTTTTTATGTTCAAAATTTGGTTCTCATATGTATCTTTTTTTTTTTTTTTTCGAGTATCAATAAGGATCATTTAGTTTAATCTCAAGATATATAGTCAAATGATAAAAAGTGAACTTGTAGATGACGGTGTCTCGTAAAATTATAAATTCAATTCTTAATTATATGTTATAAATTATGTTTCGCATTATATATTTTATAATTTATATTTTTTATAAGATTTTATGATAAAAATAGTGATACAACTCCTACAATTTATATCTTTCATAAGATTTTAAAACAACATTGATAGGAACGCTCTTGCTTGGGTGTTAATCAGGAATCGTTTTGTTCAAACAATTAAAAATAAAGAAGAAAGCAAGCAAATGGCATGGACAATGAAATGAAACAAGTAGTCGAGTAAAATTCATGGGGCAAAGGCTAACACGAAATGCAGAAATATACCCTGATGGCGATTGCATGCACAAAAAAATTGAAACGTTGACCCACAAACACAACGTGATGTCTCTGTCTAATCTAAAGGTACACTTTGCTGAACCAAAAGTTAAAGAGGACTCAGCCTGCAAGCCTGTCCCTCATGTATAATTGCCACCGCATTCTAACACTCCAATGCCTCTCAACTCCTCCCCAGCCCTACCCCTCTCGCAGCCATCCCGGATATGCATACACTTTGTGTACGTATTTTGTTTTGGTGTGTCTTTTTGCGCATTTCTATATATCAATATACAGAAGCTGCACTGTCATCTGAGCAATAATCCCAAAACTGAGGTCTGGCAAGGACTTAAATGTGTGACTTTTCCCCATCTCCTTGACTCTGTGCTGCTGTACCATCATCATCATCATCATCTTGGCAAATAATCCAAAAACCCAGGAGCATTGAAGAACGAAGAGTACTTTGCTTGCTTGGGTATGAAAAGCTAGTTGGCTATCGGCTATAGAAGTTCAGTCACAGTTAAATCACCAACATAGGCCACAAATCTCAATGCGCATCAGCCAACCAAGTGCTTTTACTCCATTAGCACCATCTCCCAGGCGGGGTTAATGGCTGGCCTTTCTCTGGTTTAATGCAAAGCTTAGTTGTCTGTCTTTAGGAATTGGATAAGGCTCTCGCTCTTCTCAGTTCTCACAGAAATCAGTGAGGTTCGCTTCTGCCTAGACCAATTGTTCCTTTCCACCTTTCCCAATCACAAACAACCTTTGATAGTTCTGAGGAATTTTTATTCTATACCTACTTACTGCTCTCCTCACATTTATACAAACTCAACCCTCTAGAGTTGACTGTAGCAATATAGGAGGAATATATCAATGAGCCGGATGTAAATAAACCCTACTTCAAGAAATCTTTTCCCCACCAAAATATTCACCGAAGTGGGCAAAACATGGTGTCATGACACTTGGGTTATTGGGTTTTTTCAGTGCCTAAATGCCTTATTCTCACTCCAACCTCTTCTCTTCGGCTGTCACTTCTCTCTCGTCATCTACATCCAATGTACTACAACGAACTTCCTGTGGGCGTTTTGGACTTTTTCGCGGTACAAAAGAAGGGACGTTTCCATTTCAAACTATTTCCAGATGAGAGTAGTGTAATACTATAAAGGTAAAAAATGCAGGAAGTGAGATTCTGATAAAACTTAATCCTTCTCTTTTTCTTTTTCCTTTTTCTCCTCTTTATTTTCGGTTTCCAGTTCTGATGGCAAAGAAAGTTTAGAACTCATGTCATTTATATGGATCCTATATATGTTGATTGTCTTTTTCCCTCTGATACCGCAGGAGACTCGTTTTCAAGTCCTTGAAATCTGTGAATTTGTTTGGAGTTTTGCATGCCAGAGAGGTTAGTTTCTGAGCGTTCACACAACTTCTGCTACGCCTTTTTTGGTTGGTTCTGGTGGGAGGTGTAAGAAAGCTCCTTTCTTTTCCAGCTGCTGAACCGAAGGCAAGGTAGATTCCTGCTATTATTCCCTTCGATCCAATTTTCCTCTCAATGATTCCCTCCTTCCCTAGGAAACCTAAAGTCTTTTCACGAAAAAAACGCCCACTATTTCTCTCTTATATATAACCTTTGTTGTTTGTGCCCGCTTCAAGTTCTTGTTTTTACAATTTAAGGACAAGCTTCATGGACGAGGGTCTCAGCGAGATGATCAGCAGGAGGGCGAAGGCAAGGAAAGATGAAGATTTCATGGAGGAAGATGTGTGGGCAGTCAATTCCATGAAAGAGAGAGAAGGCTCAAGCTTGAAGGCCACAAGAGCTCAGGACTATTCACCAGCCTCATCAGCACCAGCATGCCGAATACCTGCAGCTCCAAGATTGATCCCAAGAGTCAACAGTGACAGTCAGCAAGACACTGTGACTCATCAATCATCTGTTCCTGTGAACATCCCAGACTGGTCCAAGATTTATAGGAAGAAATCCAACAGAGCCTCAGAGGCTGATGCATGGGCTGCAGCAGATGGATACGGTTGGAACAGAGCGTACTTTGATGATGCGGAAGACGATGATGATGATGAAGGCAGCGATGAAATGGTCCCACCCCATGAATTCATTGCTAGAAGGCTTGCTAGGAGTCCAGTTGTTTCTTTCTCCATGTGTGAAGGAGTTGGAAGGACTCTAAAAGGAAGAGATCTCAGCAAAGTAAGGAATGCCATTTTAACCAAGACTGGTTTTCTTGAATGATCTCAAAATTTCATCAACTTCACCCTGCTTTTCCATCACATGTGATGCTACAAGAACACCCTCCACCATCATCTGTCGTTGTCATCATCTCTTATCATCAGTTGAAGGGACCCATTTTATTTTTCCTATTTTAGTCGGATTAGATTGTTGCTTTCTCTGTTGTAAAAGGTATCAAGGATTTTGTTTGGAGGTCGTCTCGCCTTTTTCTTAAGTTGTTTTAACATGGGATTTTGTCTGGAAGATTTGTACCCACTACCCAGTACCCGCAGCATATATCAGAGAAATTAGTTCTAGTTTATTGCTACTAGTACATTATTTTTGCATTATTTTTGGTTATTTATTTCTCCTGCAAAGCTGCAAGTATATCTCTCCCAGCCTCTATCATCCATCCACTTGGGATTAATTTTTCTGGCTTCAAAGTTATTCAATTAATTGTCATTAAAAATACATGAGCTTAGTGCTACACATAATTTATTATGGCTTTGTTTGTATATGATGGATGAATTCTTTTACTTTATATTTCCTCTATCCACAAATAATTGACCTAATTATAAAAATTATGCATATTAAAAAATTATAAAATTTTATAATAAAAATAATTAAAATGTCCATTATATCATTTGAAATATTTTTATTATCTTTTTCACTTCGTTAATTTGAATTTCATCATTCTTTTAATTATATCACTCTAATAATTACATATGTCTTTCTCTTTTCGCCTATGTCTTTTGTCTCTCTCTTCTCACTCTTTATTTTAGAGTCTTCTTTTTACCTTATTAAATTATACTGTAAATTATTTTTATAGGATAACGTAATTTTATTATTAGTTAAAATAACTTCAATATGGATAATTGTAATACTCCCTCCATCCCATAATATAAGTCGGTAGAGATTACTTTTGCGGTCCCAAATTATAAGTCGTTAGGGACTTTTCAAGAAAGTTTTAAAACTACTTTTACATTTTTTTCCTTATTTATTGTTCTCTTTCTCTCTCTTCTCTTGTTTCCAAGACATTTAAATATGGGTATTTTAGGAAGAAAAAATATAAAATCACCTTATTTTTTAAGAATCTTAATATGTGTGAAATTAAGTTAAACGACTTATATTAAGGGACGGGGGAGTACTAATTAATTGATAGAAAATTATGTTAAGAGTAAAATTGAAAAAAATAATTAAATATAATATATATTTAAAAAGTATACAGTTATTTTTAAACAAAAAAAATTAGTCCAATTATTTATGGACGAAAAGAGTATATGACTATAGTCACATAAGAAGTGAAAAAATAATCAATATTGTAGGAGTGTTTATAAAGCACTAGCAGGAGATAAAGGAGAGTGGTGTTAATGCAACTCAGTTGATGGTGGAGGAAAGAAAAAACAAACATTTTGAATGAAGGGATCAATGAACGCTGTGACTTCATTGACCATCATGTTTTGAGTTTTAATATGTGGTTTCAAATTTCAATGGACTGGAAGGGCAATATTTCTTGTCTTTTGAAATTACCGATGGGGGATTTTGTAAGAATCTTTAATGGATTGTTTTCCAATATTTGAGAATCAATCTTCTGTATGAAGGTAGACCAACATTTAAGAATTACCCTTTTATGGGAAAAGGTAAAACAATGGAGAGAGTTCCTTTGATCCACCAAGTATCCAGTTTTCCCCTGCAGACACAAAAGCGTTTTTCATTTTCTGTATCTTTCGGTTACCTTTCACGGGCGCTAAAATTTGCTTGTTTTCTTCAATGAACTCTGGAAGAGTAAGAGTTGCATTTTGAGTGTCCACACTTCAAATGGGTGTGTTTCAAATAGATGCACGAAATTTGTGAGATATTGAGATTTTGACTTCAAGATTGCGCCTTGGTAAAGATTCCCGTCAAGTAATATGGAAATGTGCCAAGTTCTTCATTTATAACAATAAAATTTGGACAAGGGAAAGGGAAAGAGAAGTATTATCTTGTGCAATAATTGCAGAGTGTTTGTGAGCAATTGACAGCGATCACATTGATATCGACACGCCTGCAGTAAGTTTCAGTCTCGAGTTAAATCTAGAATTTGCTATTAACTTGATGAAGTGGTACATTGTGACAGGAGTTTTTTCTTTCAAGTTTTGAATGTCTGTTTTCCTCTATGTGATATTTCGTTTTTTAAAGATAATTTTTCTGTATTATTTGCCTGAATGTCTCTCTCTTTTAGCTGATACTTCTTGTTATATGGATTTTGGGGATGACTTTTTGCTGCTTTAATACTTTTGCTAATGGTACTTCAACACTTTGGTTATATGATTCTGCTGATGTTATTTTATTAATCAGTTTCCGTGATTCTGGTTGTGTACTGTTGATATCTGTATCCTTCCCTTGATTTTCTAAAATGTCATGCCATCACTTTGATTAACTTCTCCTCATTTTTCTACATATCTTGTGCTCGGATTCTGACTTTTCCACGTCTGATAAAGATCCAGTAATCTTTGTCACTGAACTCTTCTACATTTAGTAATTGATCAGAGTTTAGATTCTGCATTAGTTATTTTCCACCACTGTATTCAATCTGGTCTGGATTCACTCGGTTGCTTCAGTCCTTGTTCTAATGAGGTGGAGAGACACCATGAAAAGAAACTTGAACTGCATTCTTCAATGTGGATATATACTTCTGGTTGAGGACTTTCTAGCGAGATTACTACTCAGAAAGAGGCAATAAAATGAACACTGATTCTGTGTGTGAATTCCTTTATATTTGCACCTTTCTTAAGTGAATTTCCAATAAACCAACAGTGGGGATAACATTTGAAGGAGTTTTCAGGGTCTGAGATAGCCATTGGAATGATTTCCTTCCTAAATTGATCTTCTTAAAAGAAACAGGTTCTTTCACAGTCACTCTAATTAAGAGGCTACACATTATTATTTTTCAGCAACAATAACATGAAACACTAACAGGATTGCATGAATATTCCATGGTCAAACAATTTGCCTTGGGAGTCCTCCTCTCAAATTCACCCTTTTCCGCTTTCATTTTATCATTACATAGTTATGCTGTTTCAGAAAAGGAGTTCAATTTTTAACTCGATTATCTAATGATCATGCCTTGGGAGTCCTCTCAAATCATGCGATTTCATATGATGCTGGAAGCTGGTATATGTGCTATCATGAGAACGCTACTGCATATAAATGAGATAAAATCTTCATTTGCTCGGAGTGCTCAGGGATTATTGCATCTTTTACAAGCAAAGGGTGAAGTTCTTTGCGAAAACCTATAAGATTGCACAAGAAATGCAGGGCAGGTTCTGCTTTGTGCTTTCCATCTTCCAGGTTAACATTTCCTTAGACCTACCCAATTCTACCAATTTGTCTATTCCTGCATGCTTATGCAATTCTTATCAGTCATATTTCTGGTATTAGGAAAAGAAGGGGAATGTCTGGCCAGAGTTGTGTTCATAAATCAAGTGGTTTTGCTAACTTCTTGGTTATGTTATCAGGTATTACAGTTTTTGCATGGTTACTCAAAGTGTGAATTGACTTTTGCATCTTAATTTATGGCCTTTTTTTTCCTGTCTCAAATAAAGCAGTGAATAAAATAGAATTCTTTCCATAAATGTAGGCATTGTCAGACTACAGTGAACAAGGGCCGGAAAGATTCGAAATTTATGGCCTTAGATCTTCAAATCCAATGCATGTAATATTGCCTTCTGTTGTTCTATCTACTTAAGTCACTCTTAATGCAGACTAAGTAAGAAATATAGTAGTAAAATGTCATGCGGCCGACTAAAGCATGTGGTGAAAGGTTTGCAGCTGACACTCGTGAACGAACCTGGGAATTGGGAAATAGGCAAAAAGAAATTTCAATGATTCTTCTCTAAGTTAGCTCATTTCAAGTGGATGATATATCTTGCAGTGTTGCTCAACACGAGAACTCTCTTTCTGCTTGCAATGGTCAACGTGCATATATCATTAGTTTTCATGCATGAGGTGGTGTAATTGATTTGTATATGCAAGGATTTATCCCAGGACCTTCGTACACGTTCGAAGAATAAAGAAATTCTCTTAATGGACAATCTGTAAAGGACCATATTGATTTGACTACCTTCCTTTCACTCCACAGAAATTATTAAAGATAATAAAACTTTTAACAAATATGGTTCATGCATTGCAGGCCTGCCTAAATACAGAGAGATCTGCTACTCAATTTGCCAAGGCGTTCTATAGCAAATGTCTTCCTTGCATTCTGCTTGCCAGTTAACCTGCGACACACTGCCAATGGCTATCGAGTTGATACTGCAGAGAAACAAGCATTTGCTTAACAATATAAGCAAAATATTGCACAATCTGAAAGAGAGACAAAAGGAAACAGAATTATGTTCCCATTGATAGAGAGTTTTGAAAATATTATAAGCAAGCTAGCTTAACTTGCTGCTCATAGAAATTGCATGGATTTAGACATACAGGAACAGAAACTGGGCTGCAGATTGTGGTGGAAAGCTCTGAAACTGAAAAACTACACTGCATTGCTATATATGCTTGAGATGCCATTTCATCTATGAGGATCCGAGACATTCATAGAGGGTTGCATGAGAAAGGATGATGTTATTTAACGGCATTTTAGATGGGAAAAATCCTTCAAATTTTGTTTTATTTTTTTTGGGCATGGGGGGGGGGGTGTTAATAGAACTAGCTTTGAGAGCCCAAGTAGGAGGCAGAATTTTTCTAAAAATTCATCCACGGTGGAAAGACCATGGATCCCGGAGACACGAGGGCATCTCTTCACTTATTTGGAGGTTTGTAGAGTGTAGCCTCACCTTGACTGAAAAAGTTAAGTTTAGGCTATATAGTGATCTTGGCCAAGATTTTTGGAACAAATCCAATTCTAGGTTCGCAGCTAGATTTTTCTTTGAATACTTGTATCCAAGACATGTCGTTTCTGCTGACTTTACTGGCTTGTCATTTGGTCAACTTGGTGTACTTTTATTAAGCGTCCCCTCAAAGAGGAAAAAAAAAAAAAAAACTTTGGTTTACTCTTTGCAGTTGATGATAAGTTGACAGTAAACTTTCCACTGGTTGAAGAAAACTGTTCTAAATCATTTCAAAGCTGAAAAATCAAGCTTTCACTCTTTGTGATATTTATTGGAATTGAAAATGTTATCATATTGTTAACGTCAAATACCATATTAAATAGCAATTTAAATAAAAAATTAGTATATAAAGTGCCCTTTTTGTTTCAAAATATAAATCTTTTCTTAAGTTTCAATCCATGCTAATTGTCTCTTCAAACAATACTCTTATTTCATTTCTAATCTTAAATGCTACACTCTGTAATTTTTTAAATAGTTTGACTAAAACATTTTAGATAATTTAACTTACAAATTATCTTATTTTTAAAATATGTAAATTCACGTGTATAAATTTTAAAAAACTTATCCAGACGAATGAATTATCTATTTTTGTATAAAAATATTAAAATTTTTTGAGATACAAATCGAGAAAAATAGTTTATTTGTGACCGACTGATCGGTCAATCAGCAATAACCTTGGATAACCTTGGATATGATCTCAATCATTAATGTTACCCACTGTTCCAGGTTTGCTATCCAAGACCTCAAACTCTATTCTGCTGCACAGTGCTAAGATTACATTTGCCCCCAATCTCTTCGGTTCTATGCTTCCGAAAATCAGACGTACTAAACAACGCTCCCAACAAGAGAGGGAGGCCTTCTAAGAAGGGCAACTCTTGCGTGGCCTGGTATTAAGGTGTTTTAAAGAGTTATTCCGTGCTTTTAAGAAATACAATTCTTATGTGGATCTGTTATATATAAATTGATTATTTTAAGAATTTATATTGTATAAGATAATTTTTTTATAAATTTAATATACATAAATAAAGCGTTTTAAAAAATTATACTGTACGTGTAAAATATCCATTTACAGGAACCAGATCCACCTTATCATGTCCAAGATTCTAAGAACCAATCTATCAATTCTGCTAAAAATGAATAGCATAAAACAGGAGGCACGCAGCTAATAAAGTCCCTGAACGACACCAGTGTTTTGTATCAACCTTACTTTGACTCCTTCGGGGGGTCTATGTGCCAGGCCATATGTATGCCTCGATCTATGCTTTTCAGTTTCCCTTCTTCCAGCTTGTCTGGGAGTCCTCAAGAACCTTAAACTGCCTAATGGATAAATCCACCGTTTGAGTCTGTGTACTTTTTCCCGTGTTTCATTACAAAATCTCCACTTCTTGATTCACTTATGCTGTTTTGGAGGTTCTGTTTCATTGATCGTTTACTGGTTCCAACAGCTGTGGAAAGACAGAGGGTAAAATCAAATGATCATGTCGCAAGGGTTGGAGCGCCTAGCCCTTGTGCAATGCAGTCCTGTACAGTTAGTTTTATCCAGGCATGCCATGCCACGGGCCATATGTTTTTTCTTTTTGTTCATATGTCTGCTTTATATTTAGTAATTATGCGAAACATTTTGACAACGTATGCGTTCCATCACAAGTCATAATCAATAGATTACATACCTTTAATCATATGTGTGCTTTCTTAGTGTGTCATCCGCGAAGGCCACAGTAGACAAAGCAAAATAGTTTTTAAAATTGATGAGGAAACTGGAATTACAAATATGCAGTAAAACCTCTATGATAAGTGGTAGAAAGATTAAATATTTTATCTACGTACGGCATACTTCTCATGCAGTGATGTCAAAATGAAAATCGGGATGTAGAAGCTAAGTTCATTGGAAAAATGAGCATAGATTTTCATCTCTTGGACTTGCACTCATTTGCTATAGTGCATGCTAGAAGTGTTGTGTTGAATTGAATTTTCAATATGTAAGAGAAGAAAGATTTTAACTACGGACAATATATAATCTGTACATTGGAAAAGGTTTCCCTTTAGATTATTCATAATGAATGATGATGGAGACCGAAAAATAGAATCTTCCACCTGCCACACCACTTTGTCAAAAAAGTGGGCAACCTTTATGGTGCAAGTTAATTAATGCAACATGAAAATTTTCTATTTCATCTTCATTTCATCTACTATTATACCTTTCTTGTGGTGAGAAGTCATGGCTAACACTAGTAATTGCCAGAGCAAAGCTCTGATTTCATACCCAACGGTTCATTAAAAAATTTCCGAATTGAAGAACTAACTAAAGTTGTCTCCAAGGAATGGAGCCTTTTGTATTGAGAGAATCGTATTTGAATCGTTACAGGCTGAACTACTTGAATACATGAAGGAGCTTGAAGGTATAGCAGAAATATTCTGAAAAATTCAAGAGAAGGAAGTGTGGTTCCATCGGATCGCATCGCCTAAGATAACCACCGAAGTACTTCCAATTGAACACACTGAATATAGTTGGAAGTCTTGCTGGATTGGAGGGCATGGTGCGGTCTTCTGCTTATCTGGTTAGTATCCTTCTTGCGGGGATGACATGGGGGAGAAATTTGGAAATATATGAAACTCTTTACATGTAAAGCACCTTCAATTGAATTTTCTAGATGCTTTAATGACATGAACAAAAACACTGAAAGGTTGATCGATGGAATACCTGATAAGCGACTCCCAAGCATGAATATACAGACATTGTGGAGGAGACAAGGAGAGATATAGAACTATGATCATCAGCAGCGGAAAGTCATACGTGATATTGGCACGGCTCAATCAAACAACAGGGCTCTAAGTATAAGAGCACGGTTTTCTAATTGAACCGCACCAATATCCCGTATTATTGATATGCTGACTTCCATAGTTCTCACCGCTCGTTGTCATTGCCATAGGAAGACATTGAAGCTGAATCCCTGCAAAGAGACCAAACAGCATGAACGAACTGGTAAGTTCTTTCTAGTTAAACCATCTCAGGTGGTTTTGCTTAAAAATTTAAAAAAAAAAATGGAGAGACTACAGAATCCTCCTTGGGATAGTACCTTACCCAAAAACAACAGATGCTCACGAGATAGAATAAACTTGTTTTTCTTGAATAATATGGTGCCCATCTGTGTTTATGAAGGAACCGTCTATATATTTATAAAAGAGAAAGAGGGGAGGTTGGACGGTGGGGGTAGGGTGGTGGTGGGCAAATATGGTACGATATATGAGATATAGAGAGAAGCTAGAGGGCATTGAATTTGCCAACAACCCAACAACAAAAAAGAGGTTGGTATATTTACTCAAAAGCTAAGAAACGATGAAAAAGCTCACTGAAGCATATCCGGAGCTTTCAATATGCATTTATTAGGTCGGGGAAAAGGCATGTTCATGCCATGACGCCTGCATTTGAATTTCAAACACTCAAAGGTTCTTTGGTCGGTCTTTTGCTTACTTCGATTTTTCAGAAGTGGTTTGGCTCTACATTTTGCTTACCTACGTAACTATCTCAAGCTGCAAATGGAAGCCTTCTTAATTGCCGGCTTATCTCACCGAAGTACGCGTCTTTGAATCCTTCTAACCCAAAAGGCCAAGGTTTCACAGCTGGTGGGGTGGAAGAAGGATCATTTACATACTAGGAAAACCAAGGTTTTTGGTTCATAATGAACTGGGTTTTTATAGAGACTTCATTTAAAATATTACCGTATATGCAAACTTTTTGGTAAAATTATATTAATACAAGATGCTTTTTTCTAAATCGGTCTTTGATAATTTTCCTATTAACGTAGATGTGAAACAAGATTGCTTTCTTTCTCCAATCAACGGTATTAGTATATATATATAGTAGTTAAACAACGGTGTTATTTACCCTCTTTACGGCAGTAATTTTCTTCCTCCCTCCACCCCCGTCCCGCCCTTTCCTTCTGTTTCCCTTTTTGATGAGTTCTCAAAAGGGGGCGCACCATAATAAACAGGTACCTTTATTATCCAGCTACCTGTCCAAGAACCTAATTGACAATCTTATTTGAGTATACAGCAAAATTTTGGGTTTTCTTCTTATGGTAAAGAAGTGTGAGAATAATAAAATAAAAATGGTCAAAAGTATGAACTAAAAAATCTTAATTCAGCATCTTAATTCAGCATTACGTAGTCAATATTACTTCAATTTTATTAGAAATTATATTTAGCTAGATTTCCACTCTTAGATGAGCCAAAGTGTCCGCGACCATAAGTATGATTGTACACTCCCTTTTCGGTGCTCAGAAGCTGCATCACAATGGGTAAGATCCCCTCTCCCACCTAAAAGGCAAAAAGAAATGCCCAACAAAAGGAATTAATAGCATATGGTAATGGCCGTATAAGGGAAATTTTCTCTTCTCGGTAATGATTATATTGAGCCAAAATTTCCCCTCCTCAAATACTCCAATTACCTTAAACCGTGGTACAAGATAATTTCCCCTCCCAAAATATACCAATTTTTTTTCTTTTTTTGTCTTTCCAACCCTTCATTAGGATTATAACGAATATTTTCAAAGAAAATGTTTTAAACTTTTATATAATAGTTATATATATATCATTAAAAGAATGTTGTATATATGCACATGGAGAAAATAAAAGTCTTCGTCTAACAACCTTCCTAACACTCGTAATGGTGAAGATACTACTACTAACAATTAACAAAGATTACGTGATAAGGAAACAATGTGGGATTTGGTTGGTGCCGAATGTTGTTGAAACTAATTGAAAAGCATTGCCTCTGTCAAGGAAGATCTGTAAAAATACCTGACTGGTAACAGTATTGGGTACACGACATGAGCATCACCATCTATTTCTGGGCCCGAATGTAGTTTCGTTACAATTTCTAGTTTGTCAAAAGATTCTTTAATTCTCTTCGTCGGTATTTTGTGAATTTGTTACCTTAAAGGCCAAGATAAACTAGTCCGTCACTAATTCTTTGGTTTCGTCCAATCTAATTTAGTTGAGAATACAGATGAGATGACATGTTTCTTATTTCATCTTAAGGTATAATTGGTAACCATATGGACAGGGGTGGGACATATAAGTCTCAAATTCCTACTAAGTTTTAGAAGACAGTTCTTACTTCACCAATACAACCTAAGATGCCTCAGACGGCAATAGGCAACCATAAAAATTACTCGGGGATTAGGGAAAGATTTGTGAAACAGGAAACCCGCTCCTCTTCCCTGGCATATACCTACCCTGATTCAACTTCAGAACCCTAGTCTTATCCTTCGTCTTTGACTTTGGGGATGCAACACTCACTCCGGTAGCCTAGTCCAGCCATGGGAGACGGAGTCAAAGGGG
The DNA here is from genome assembly GCA_026120185.1 of Voacanga thouarsii. Taxonomy (NCBI): domain Eukaryota; kingdom Viridiplantae; phylum Streptophyta; class Magnoliopsida; order Gentianales; family Apocynaceae; genus Voacanga; species Voacanga thouarsii. The sequence continues at coordinate 3,422,402 of JANUWF010002172.1, forward strand.
GATAAACACGTGTAATGTTTTAAGTATTAGCCTCTAAAAACATTATTGGGTTTAGTAGTGAGAGCATCCCTAGCCCTTAACTTTATTTTCAGAGAAGATAAAATAATTGTATATATTCAGTGTTTGAGCTTCTTGCTCAAATATCTCAGCATCGAATTGCCGGCCGGATACACTTACCGAGACAAACCTGGTAAAAATAGGGGAAGCTTGGAGCCGGAGCAGTCCTATATGAAGTAAAAATAGTAGATAGCAAAATAATTTCAAGATATGATTGATTTTTCGAGCACTGCAAACAAAGGACTGGGTACAAGACAAGGTAAGGAAGCCCCATGGGACTTGTCTCTCCCTCCATGTGAGTTTGTATCTGATCTCTGTTCCATTAATTTACAAGGTGCAATTAAACAATCCCACAAAAACGACTGTTTTCACGTGAAAATTCTGAACCCTATTTCTTCTTTAATATAGAGATGAAGCTTACGACCCTGGAGGAGGGCATTTAATACATAAATACACCTATAACAGTCCATGCTCGTACTTCATGGTCCAGAAGGGAATCAAAAAGCCATGAAAAAAAGAAAAAAAAAAAAAAAGAAGTGTGCCAGTCAACATCCTTCAGGCAGAAGTTAAAAAAATGATCTGATGATTTATCGTACTCGGGCCATCGAAGTAGCATAATGATACAGCTTCTCAGTATGTATAATCTTGTCCTCTTCTGCTTTGCCAAAGCCAGACATCTTTTTCTCAAGCTCATTGCTTCCTCCTCAGGCTTGCCTTCTTGTGCTGATGGTCTAGAACAACACTGACCCATACATATGATTCTCTTCTGCTGTATCTAATGAGTTTGCTTTTCGTTGTTGGACCCGATTTTCACAATACTACTTGCCAGGATTGAGCAGAGCAAACAATCAGATCGATTAACCACCGGCGTAGAGAATCAAGGGTTGGATTTCCATGAAAAGGAGAAAGAAAAGAACTTAATTTAATGAATTTGCTTATGGAGAGGTTGGATCGGGCAGACCAAGAATTCTGCAGTCTCTGTCTGAGACCCGCACGTATGTAGACAACTCTATGGTTGATGGCAAATTAGTGGTGTATAAAAGGATTAGAGTCGACTACCCATATCTATCATCAACTTCAAACAATGATTTGTCACGCAGACCATCACATAAGTATGCAGATACACTCCAAAGCTTACGAGTTCAAAATTTATATGACAACTTATTCATTGATTTTTTTGAACTTTTATTTAATCAATGAGTCTGAATTTATCTAAATTAATTTATATTTTTGTACGTTTAGAGTTTTACTCAATAAAAATTAAATTAAAATTCTATTTTTTTAAGTTCAAGTTTAAATTTGAATATCACTAAGACTCTAATTTTTAGAAGAATCAAGCTTAAATTTTTAAATATAGAAAACTCATGAAAAATGTTTGATATTATATACACTATTTATATACAATATAATAAAATAATTATATAAAATACTCATTTTTAAATATGTTTAATATTTTTAAATTTTTTAACTCTATAATTCGTGTTTTAAATATTTTTATTGAACAAAACTCAAGTTTTGATTTAAGATTTAAATCAAACTCAAATTTGAATTCAATTCTTACTTAAAAACATTCATCTTGACTCGATTATCTTGGCATTCATGGATGGATCTAGGGGTGCCCTCAAAATTTTTAAAACCTTTTATTTTATCTTAACAAAATTAAATTTTTTTTGAATACATCTATTTAGATTTTACATTTTACCTCCAAAAAAAAATTCAATAATTATCTTTTAATATTTCTTTTCATATAATTTGTTCCTTTGACTCAAAACTTTTAGTTCCGTCCTTATTAACATTCAAATGGATTTGACTTGAATACAAATTCATACAAAATTGACTAGTTAGTGTATATATATATATATATATATATATATATATATATATATATATATATTATTTTTTAATTTCATGCACTTATAAAAGAGGAATGGAATCCTAATTTTGCAAACTATAACGATGATGGAATAAGGAAATCCTATAATCCAAACGAACTACTACTACCACCTTCCATCTTGCCCTCCAATTCATGTTCTTTTAAATATCTTGGGCATGCCCATATTGCCTTCTTTATCTTTTTAAGGCCATTTTTTTTCTTTTTTTTTCCCTCCCTCTTTTTGAGTTCTCTCAATTGGTGGAGATACCTGCTCTAATTAAATTGGCCATTGCCGATTCCCAGTTCTACAACCACTTTTCAATCCCTCTAGCATGAATCATTACATACTCATGGTGGAAATTCCAAGTTAAGAAAGATATTTACAAAAAATTTTCTATCTGTAATTAGCTAATTATTGTAATAATATATGAAACTACACAATTTAACAAGATATGTTATCCACCAGTTTATTTATAAAAGTAAAAAAAAAAAAATGCATAAAACATATGTCACAAAAACATGTATACAGCTAAAAAAAATATATTGAAAAGAGTTGTCTTATTGTTCTATTGACATATTATGTTAAAAGATTATATGCTTATATATATATCTATAATCCCTTTATAAAAAGCCTTTTTTTCTTTTCCTAAACGAATCTTAAATTGACCTCTTCTTAGTTATATGGTTTATAGTAATAAGTGATAATGTGCAATAAATAATAAATAATAATGATATTATTAAAAAATAATTAATATATATACCTTTCTGATTTTTCAAGAATAACATAAAACTCTTTAAAAAAAAATCCAAAATGACTTCTAAAAACGGGAGGGAATAATTAATATGATAGATTTATAAGAAACATGAAAGGGATTTTCATAAGGCAAAATAATGGAAAATATATGCTCTATATACAATATAAGATATTGAAAGTAAGAAGGAAGAGAACAACCCTGACGAGGTCATGTAAAAGAAGTTTTTTTTTTTTAATGATTCATCTTTTTGCTTTGATTTAAAAAGTAAAAAGTAAAAAGTAAAAATAGATGTCATTGGTTGAGTTATCCCTGTTTGATAACTCAATTAAGCTTATTTGATAATAAATTATATTAAATATTTAATTAATTATGTATATTTGATAACAAAATATTTTATCACTTAACTAATTAAAACGTAATGAAATTTCAATATAAATTTTAAATAAATTGAAAGTTACTTAAATTTAAAATCTGAACATGTTAAATATTCATCTAATTATAAATATTATTTTATATTTAATTTAAATTATAATAAAATATAATATAAAAATAAATTATAATTAATTTAAATTTTAAATTTTAGAATTTAATTTTTAAACTTTAATTTTTAAAATTTAAAATTTAAATATTTAAATTTTAATTTTGTCAAATAAATTACTCCCTCCGTCTTACTAAAATTAACATTGGTTGACTTGACACGATATTTTATGTAAAAGTAAAAATTAAAATATAATAATAATACAAGATAATAAAAATAATAAATATATGAGTCCTACAATACTTTATGTCAAATTTAAATATATAAAAATAATATATGTGGGGTATATTGATTATTTTATAATAAATTGTATAGTAAAAATTTTCCTTTTAAGGAAAGTGTCAAATTTTTTAGGATAGTCTAAAATAGTAAGTATGTCAATTTTATTGGGACGGAGGGAGTATTTCCACATCATAATATACGAAATTGATCGCAAGACAATTAAAAAAGGATAATTATTAACACATCCTATGATACATTATTAAAAAAAAAAATCTTTATTCAACGGTTACCCCGCTCCAGTGCGTCTGTTTCCAGAGATACTTTTATATTCCTACTTCGCAGTGCAAAATTTCTTTTTTTTTTTATTTTTTAAACATAAAATATTAAGAATAAATGTAGGGGTGGGCCTACATGTTTCCGTTGGGGCAATCACTTCACGCGCGCAAAAGCGAAAAAGACACGCGAAGGCTTAACGAAATTTCCCCACAAGTAGGGATGGAAATAGGTGGAATAGGGTCAAGTTTTGACTAAATAGTCTGGGCTTGTATTAGGAAAATTTTAGCATGGACCAATGATCTATGAATCAATTATATTGATGAATTGTACTGTACGTAATATAAGTTGTATGGTATAACTCATCAATGTATTTGATCCACAAGTCCACGGTTTATGTAAGAATTCCTCCTTATATTATAGATTTAGAGTTTGAATTTGGTATGTTAATTTATATAAAGTTATTTTTAGACTCTGGTAAAATTTTAACTTGTTTAAAAATTTATTTAAAAGTCGGTTAATATATAAATTTTTTATTTCAATTTAATTTAGTTTGATACTAATTTTATATGTAAAATATATAAATAAATTAAAAATATATTATATGTTAAAGTTAATAAATTTTATATATAAATTATATTTTATATCTATAAGATAAGTATTGTATAAGATTCATATAATATTATATAGCATAATTATTATGTAATGTATAATAATTATATAAAATATAATATGTAAACAGGTCAGATATGGTAATTTTCAAATTAAATTTTTATTAAATAAATTATATATTTTTAACTAAACAAGCCTAATTTAATGTTCATATTTGACTTATTTACTAAACGGGTTCAGACTCAGGTCACACCATAGATCGTAGACCCCTTTTTAAGGGAAAATTCTAGTATGGTTCATGGACTAATTGGATTGATGAATTATACTGCGTGTAATATAAATTATACGATACAATTCATCAATACATTTGGTCAACCGTCCATATAAAAATTCCTCCTTTTTAAGAGTCTAATCTATTTCCGTCCTTACCCACAAGGTTCTTTCTTTTTTCGCATAAAAGATGAAGCCGAGAAACAAAAAGTCAAACGACGACGTCTCCTCCTTTCTAAAATCCCCTCATTCTTCGTAGTTCATATCATACAATAATATACTGCGCACACACCAAAAATGTCAGAGAAAAAACTATCAAATACTACTACATTCTTTTACAGGCATTTACCCTCGCACTATTATCATACTCCCTCCGTCCTATTAAAATTAACGGTGATTGACTTGCACGATATTTTATGCAAAAATAAAAATTAGAATATAATAATATAATATAATATAATAAAAATAAAAAATATGTGGGTCTCATAATACTTTATATCAAATCTAAGAATATAAATATAATATATGTGGGGTATATTGATTATTTTATAATAAATTATATAGTAAAAACTTTTCTTTTAAGAAAAGTGTCAAATTTAATGGGACATCTCAAAATAGTAAGTAGGTCAATTTTAATGGGACGGAGAGAGTATTACAAAATCTTTCTTACATTAAACACTACTCCGATGTTCTCTAATATTTACCACTTTTGAATTTTTTTTACATATTATTTTGTAAAATAAAGAACATATTTATTATTAGAGTAATTTTTAAATTAATTCTAAAAAATATACAATTATCTTAATCATATCGCTCAAAATTTACTTTGTTTAATTTAGTCAATATAAATGCCAAAGGATTACTCCGAGACACTTTTCATATTTTTAAGGATTAAATTGAGTAAAGTAATTTTTGAAGAATTTAATTGAGATAATTGTATATTTTCGAACACTAATTTGAAAATCACCCTTATTATTTTTTCCTAATCTTACACTTATCATTTATTACTTTATTAAATTATAATATAAATTTATTTTCATTTCAATTCAATATTTTTAATAAATATAATTCAATATGTTATGAAAATAATAAATGATTGTTCATTTTCCTGAAACTATCCATTTATCTTAAAAATAAATATGATTATTCGTTTTTTAAAAGTTATTAATAATAGATAAGATAAGATTGTATTTATTATATTCATTTCTTATTCAATTAGATGATGTATATAAACCTCTATAAATATGGGTCTTATGTAAACGAACATGATAAATCATTTGAATCTAAATAATTCTTTCATATCTCTCTTCTTATATAGTTTTTTTTTTTAATTTCTACTTTTTATATTTTATTTTCTTGATTTTATTTGAAATCAAATTTACAATACGTTATTTGTACGAGACTCTACCAAAGTTATTCCACTAAATGTTATAATTAAGATGACACATTACTAAAATTGATAATTAAGCCAACACCATCAAAATTATTCTCTTAATCTGTACAATTAAATACTCTAATTTTTTAAGTTTTTTAAACAAAAGAAGAAATATACTCTTTCTATTTTATCTCACTAAACTTGAGTTTGCAACTATAAATATCATTGAAAAAAATTATTTATCTTAGACACTAAATGCTGAAATGCATTTAGCTGTAATGAGTCTAACAGATACCATTGTAGATGGAATTTCATCATCATTACAAAATGATACTAAAGTTATGATTTTTCTCCATCATCATCTCTATGAAAATTTAAAAGTGAAATACCTTACCATGAAAAAATCACTTATTTTGTGTAATAATTTGAAAGAATGGTTTGACCACTAGAAGATTGCCGTCCTTCTAAAAATACGATATGACTAGATACATCTGCGATTATAAGATTTTAAATATGTCAGTAAGTATATTTCTATGATGTTTAAAATTAGCTCGCAATTAAAATTGTGTGGAGAAAATATTACTAATGAAGATATGTTGAAGAAAATTTTCTCTACTTTTTATGCCTTGAATGTGCTAACGAGAAAAGGGATTCAAAAAATATGCATAATTAATATATTATTTTCACGTAGTTAAGCAAAATAATTAGTTATTAATAAAAAAAAAATCATGAAATTCGACCAACAAATTATACTACATTTCCAGAAGTTAATGCTGGAGAAAACTTTCTTTACTTTTTCTGCCTTGAATGTACTCTTGTAGCAGCAATATTGACAAAAGAGATTCAAAAAATATGCAAAATTGATATCTTGCCTTCTTGAAATTAAGTAAAATAATGAGTTATTAATAAAAAAAATCATAAAGCCCAACCGACAGGTTTTACTGCATTTTCAGAAGTAAATGATGTTATACCTCGTGATATTTGCTCCATAAGAGGCCGTGATCATGGTCATCGTTATGGCCGTAGACGTGTACGCGGTTAAAATAGAAATTTTCATTTTGATTACAAAAGTCAAAATAAAGTTATGAGAAATAATGACGACCACCAAAAGTGGTAAAAAAATAACGAAAAAGGAAAAGAAAAAGATATAATTCCTACAAATTATGAAGATAAATATTATCATTGTGGTATAAGGTCTCGTATCTGTTGTACGGCAAAATACCTTGTTGACATTTATCAGGCTTCTGTTGAAAAAAAATAAAAATGCAGAAACAAATTTTACTCTATAACATTCTCTTCGTTATGATGATGATGATAATACTAACATTGAATATGTTAATGTTGATAAAACTCATTTGGATGTGGTTGATTTCTTTTAGTATCCAGAAAGAATAATTGATCTTTTGACTGGTGATGAAAATATTCAGAAGAATTAAATGTTTACTTTTAATATGTTTATTTTATATGATATATTTTTGACATTGTAATAATAATTAACATTTAAAATTTTTATTATTTATATTTAACTATATAAATATTTTGTTATACTTAGATGACTATTATTCCATTTACTGGATACAAAAGTAACATTGAAAATATATACATAATTGATAGTGTTAGAGATATGTCCTAAAACAATTTATACTTGTACTATTGTCATTATGTATTATGTAAAAATATGAGGTATTTCTTTCCATAAATAGTGTATTTAATTTTATGGTCATCAAGTACGTGACTTGATAGTAAAACCTTATAACAAATACAATGACTATTTTTAAATTGTCCCTAATCGATTATTATTAGTAGAACAATAAAAAATTAATATTAGTATATTTGTGACTTGATGGCTATGTTTTACTGGTCATGAATATATGTGATATCAAGTCAAAATATAAATAAATATTAGATAATATTGTATTGGACATGACCCACTGTGAGAGTACTTCATGGAATATGTCATAAGTACTTTCTATCCATAATGATATTAGAAGTCATTTGATCTAAATTCATCATATTTTCATATTTGATAAATTTTATATTTTGATGTTGTCTAAAGTTATCTCTAACCAGATAATAAATTAAACCACGGTTAGATATAAAATAAATCAGGAACAGGAATATGATTGATAGTGAAGGAATTTGTCCCTCTTAATTTTGGAAGAAATATCTATAGGCCCCTTAATAAGTTACACTGTTAAAATGCATGGTCGTGCTCAAATATATCAATTTGAGATTTTGATATCATTTGTTTGAACAGTCTACTATGATATCAATAAATAATTGATTAAACTTAATAAGGATGACATGTTCTGTGCCTTATGCTTAATTTGGATATTGTGCGACAAAATGACTAAATATAAAGTTATGGTTTGGTTCAAAGAGATTACTGATCTTCATTTAACTTGAACAGTTATAATGTTTTGCTAGAAATCATTTATAACTTATGGGTTATTTAAATGTGATTTAGGCACACTACCAGTGTTAAATGAACCTATATGGTCATACATTAAGCGAACACGTTAGGTTATATTTCTGGTAATTAGGTTCGATGTATCTGAAAATATATCTAGGTTAATTGAACATAGAAAAAGTATTAGATACAATGAATTTGAAAATATGTCCACATTTGATGTATCTGAAAGATGTCTAGATTATAAGAATCTGACTCGATAAATTAATTAGTTAAATTATCGAGATAATGTCATAATTTTATCATATCAGTTTTAAATTTAATTTGAATTTAAAATAGAATATGATAAGATATTATGAGAGTTGGATTCCAAAACGGGTGGTTTTAAAAAGAAAACCCTAGCCATCTTCTTAAGTTAAATCTCTGTCAAAACATTCGTGCCTCCATTACCAGAAAAATTAAGCCTCTCAAAACCTTAGGCGCTAGCACTCCCGAATAACGAGCTGGTTCACTGTGTGTATCCGATAGAGAGCGTTCGCACATTACAGCGTCTGGTGATTGTTCGAGTTGCACGTACGATAGAAAATCGGAAGACAAAGGTCTTGATTACGGCGAATAGAGGTAATTTTGTAACTCCTAAATTGATCCTAATCGTTTGGCTTGAGTCCTCGGAAGAGATTCGTGAATGTTTTTCGCGTTTAGAAATCGACAAATTCTAACAAGTAGTACAATACACACCATATTGAAAGATTAAAAATATTTCTCCTACCTGAATATAGGAGAAACAAATGTTAATACTATATGTAGTAATGTAAAATTGATTGAAAGTTTAGGAAGAGCTAATATATTATTACCCGCGGGAGGAACAAATGTTGTTATTCAAAAAATGTTATTCTTTTCAAAATCTCGAATAAATTTATTAAGTTTTAAAGATAATCGCCGAAATGGATATCACATTGAAACAATGAAAAAAATAGATTTAAGTATATTTGTTTTACTCAAATAATTTCGGATAAGAAATCTTTATTATAAAAACTACCATCTCTTTCATTTGACTTGTATTATACAAAAATTCATACAATTGAAGTGTATCATTTTGTAAATTAGAAGTTTACTGATCTTGTTACATTTATCATTTAGCATGATCATTTGGGCCATTATGATGCAAAAGATAATAGAAAAATATGCATAGTCATCCTTTGAGAAATCAAAAGATTTTGACATCAGATAAATTTTCATTTGCTGCATATTCTCAAGGGAAATTGGTTATTAAACCATCTCCAACAAAAGTAGAGTTTAAATCTCCAGCATTTCTGAAAAAAAAAAAATCATGGTGATATATATGGAACAATTTATCCACCACGCGAGCAATTCAAATACTTAATGTTTTTAATTAATGCTTCGACCTAATGGTCGCACATAAACTTATTATCAATTCGCAACTTGGCACTTGCGAAATTGTTTGTCCAAATAATTCATTTAAGAACGTATTTTTCAAGTTATCTTATTAAAAGGATCTGTCTAGATAATATTGGAGAATATTCTCCCCAAACCTTTGATGCTTATTGCATGTTGAATGGCCTTGCTATTGAACATCCAGTAGTAGTTCATGTTCATACCCAGAATGGTTTAGTTGAATCATTTATTAAAAAATTATAAATTAATTGTTAGACTTTTATTAAAGAAAATAAATTTCCCTACATCTACTTGGGGACATGCTATTTTGTATGTTGCAGCACTTGTACATATAAGACAAATAAGTTATTACAAATTCTCTCCCTTATAGTTGGCTTGTGGTTCAGAACCAAATATTACTCATTTAAGAATTTTTAAGTGTATTGTTTATATACCAATAGTGCTAAATCAATGTATCAAAATGGGTCCCTAAAGAAGATTGTGGATATATATTGGATATGATTCCCCATTTATAATTAGATATGTTGAACCATTAACATGTGATATATTCACAATAAGATTTGCTAATTGTTATTTTAATAAAATTTCATTTCCTAAATTAGAGGGAGAATATAAACCACAAAAAAAAAAAAAGTTTGCATGGATAATATCATTGAATTATTTGGATCCGTGCATAAGCGTGAGTGAACTAGAAGTTCAAAAGATCATTCAGTTAGAAAGACTTACAAATCAACTGCCATTCTTTTGTTAACTTTATAAGGATAACTAAATTGCACATTCCAACTATAGATACTCTTATTCGGATAGAGGTTCCAGCAGGACAAAATAAAATTTCTATAACTGCTGAATAAAAAACACACTAAAAGCGTGGACGATCTCTTAGTTCAAAAGATAAAAATTCTTGAAAGAAAAGAGAATTAAATTATTAGAATAATCAAATTGAAAAATTAGAAAATAAAGATCAAGTGGCAATTGATAAAAAGATTCAAATATCTGAATATGGTGAACAGAATAATGAGATGTCTATCAATTATATGACTTATGGCAGAAGTTAAAATCGGATAGAAATAACTGTTGATAATATTTTTGTACACAATATAACACTTGATGTGTTAAAAGATAATAGGGATTTTAAACTAATATTAGTTGAAGAATATCGTCATAGAAATGATTGGTCAAAATGGAAAGATGCTATTCAATTAGAGTTAAACTCACTTGCAAAGCATAAGTTTTTGGACTTATAGTTCGAACATCAGAATGTATAAAATCAATTGGATATAAATTTATATTTGTGCAAAAGTGGAATGAAAATAATGAAGTTGTAAAATATAAAACACGATTTGTGACACAAGGCTTTTTGCAAAAATCGGGTATTGATTATGATAAGACATATTCACCTGTGGTAAATATAATTACACTCTGATACCTTATGAGTCAGTATTACGTAAAAAGATTGGCATGCGTCTAATAGATGTTATGACTGTTTATTTATATGGAAATCTTGATAATGATACTTATATGAAAATCCCAAACTAATTTAATATACCTAAAGCATATAATTCTGGTCATCGTAGAAATTATTCCATTAAATTACAAAAGTCATTGTATGGTTTAAAGTAATCTGGATGCATGTGGTATAATCGTCTTAGTAAATATTTATTAAGATCAGGATATAAAAATAATCCGATATATCTATATGTATTTATTAAGAAATTTGAGTCTGATTTTTTTTTTATACTTACTATATATGTTAATAATATAAACCTTATTGGAACCTTAGAAGAGCTCCAAAGGGCATGAGATATTCTAAAACAAGAATTTAAAATTAAAGATTTTGGAAGAATCAAATTTTGTCTTGATTTACAAATAGAACATCTAGAAGATAGTATTTTTATTCATCAATCAACATATACAACTAAAGTTTTGAAGAGGTTTTACATGGATAAATCACATCTATTGAATATTCCAATGGTCGTTAGGTCATTAGCTGTAAATAAAGACCCTTTTCGAGCTCGAGAAAATGATAAAGAACTTATTAGTTCTAAGTACCATATCTCAATGCAATTGGTGCGCTAATATATCTTACTAATAACACTTAACCTAATATCGTAATTTTTTTTTTTTGAAAATTTACTAATAAAATTTAATTCTTCTCCAACACGACGACATTTGAATAGTATTAAACATGTTCTAAGATATCTCCAAAGAACAATAGATTTCGAATTGCTTTATTCAAATAAAACCAGTTCGATGTTGCTTGGATATGCTGATACTGGTTATCTATCTGATCTACATTAAGCACGCTGTCAAAATGGCTATTTATTTACATGTGATGGTATTATTATATCATGGCGCTCTACCAAATAATTTATAACAGTTACTTATTCCAATCATGCTGAAATTATTGCTATTGATGAAGCAAGCCAAAAATATGTGTGGTTGAGATCTATGATCCATTATATTCGAGAAACTTATGGTTTATCTTCTGAAAATGAAATTTCAACTCCTCTTTATGTAGATAATGCAACTTATATAACTCAATTAAGAGGTGGATATTTTAAAAGAGATATGACGAAACATATTTCACTAAAAATTTTCTTTACTCATGAACTTTAAAAGAGAGGTAAAATATATATGCAACGAATTCGATTATGTGATAATCTGACTAATTTATTCACTAAGACACTTCTGACAAGTTTATTTGAAAAATTAGTACATAAAATTAGAATGCGTCGATTGAAAGATATGAAATCATCTTAAAGATGCTATCAAATGGGGGAATATGTACATTGTACTATTTTTTCCTTACTAATTTTTTTTCCTACTAGGTTTTTTCTTCGTAAAGTTTTAATGAGGTAGTGTTCTCTTTAGAATGGAAAGTATACTCTTTTTTTCTTGACTAGATTTTTGTCTCATAGGGTTTTTCCTATAAAGATTTTTAATGAGGCATTTCCCAAAGTTTGAAAATGAACATCCAATTGAGAGTGTTATGAACATAATAAGTGACTATTGATTTTCTCGAATATATTATGTGATTGTTCATTTTTCTAAGATTATTAATAGATAAGATAAGATTGTATTTATTAGATTTATTTCTTATCTTTTTAGATGATGTATCAAATCTCTATAAATAAGAGTCTTATACAAAACAAATATAATCAATCATTTGAATCTAAGTAATTCTCTCATCTCTCTCTCCTCATATAATTTCTTTAATTTCTAATTTTTATATTTTATTTTCTTTATTCTATTTGGAATCAAATTTACAATACAATATTATTTGTTAAACTATAGAGATGTTAAAACTTTCTTAACCTGAATGAATCTTTTAAAAGTAATAATTATTTAAGAATTAAAAGTGTATTATAGAACTTGTAAGTCATAGAGAATTACGTTTGACTGGAAATATTGTCCAGTGCATTATTTCTTCAAATAACATTTATATCCTTCTTCAATTTTAGTCCATCTTTCTTTCCTTTTTCTTTTGTCTTTTGTCTTGACGTGGATCCCACCATCCTCCCACATTTCTCTCTTCTTTTCACATTCTACCACCACAACTGAATCATCTATCTCCTATCTATCCACAAAGAAAGGAAATTTCCCCAACCGAAATAGAAAGAAGAAAGATGTCGGCCATGGGGAAGAAGACCGCAAGAGTTTGGAGCAGTGTAAATTTAAAAAAAAAAAAAACAAAAAAATGATGATGTTGGTAATGTAGAATAAGATTCTAGCGCTTGGACCAGTGTAAGACTCAGAGAATGTATACATGTGTGTGTGTGTGTGTGTTGGTTGGCGATAGGGAAGCTCTCTGCAAAAACTTTTGAAAATTTATTATCTCTAATCACAACCACAACTGAATTCTTATTCCCTTCTCTGTTCCAACTTTCTTTTTCTTCTCTCCAATTTCGCTCTCCTCGCTCGAACCCATCACGCAATCTCCTTCTGTTCTCCTTTTCTCTTTCTCCATCTCTCACTTCTTTATTCCTGCAATTCTCATCTCTCAAAATATTTTGTAAGCATAAAAAGAAATTTTTTGGCAGAATTTTAGGGCAAGGAACTGTTTAAATATATGCCCAAAATGTACTATGTATTTCTATACTTTGAAAATTAATAAAAGTTTTATTTTATTAATGGTTGTTTGTTTACATATATTTGCACATTAAAGGTTTAAGTGTGCTAGTAAGTAATCTACATGATTAGGTCGTACTTTCACAAAAATATGCCATCTTAGACTAGGTTTCTGATGTAAATATCGAATGTTTTAATAAAAGAATTTATTCTCAGAAATTGTTTGTGAATTTATATTTTATTTGTGCACAATTACGTTTGAAAAAGACCCATTATGTTTAAGTAAGTAGTCCATGTGAATGGTGATTTTTCACAGTAAGGTATGGATCACGAGTTACTTAACACATAAACGTTTGTTCTTAACCGATTGACGAGAATGAAAATCTCATCATATCTAGGTTATTGTGTTATGAATTTCAAATGGGGAATGACTTACCTTTAGCCAGTGAGTAGTCCACTCACTGCATGACATAAGCATATTTTGAATACGTAGAACAGGACCTGTAGTAGTGGTTTCTTAAAGTACCATATGGTAGAAACATAGACTACTACTGCTATAATGTGGACTAGCACTCTACGACTTGAGTATGAGTTGGTGGTTTGACGAAACTGGAAGTATATACTTTGATATGCTTTAGTTGAGGTTCTATCGTAGGACCAATATACTTGCATGTTGGGTATATGTGACTAGTTAGTTAAGACAGATTTGTACAAGATAGTTTCTATACTATATTGTCCCTTGTGGTTATCTGAATGGTCTAAATATCCAGGGCCCCGAAAACACATGACTTGGATGTTTGCTTTAGGGCAGCTCCCTTGGAAAGCGAAAATAATTCAGGAAGTTGTGGATCATTGGACTAAAAGCTTAAGAACGGTAGATGTCATTTATAAAGGTGTTAGTGCATTTCTTTTTCTCTAATGCACAGTGATGTATGGAGGGGTATTTTAGTTATTTCACCTGTAGATCGGAGACTTTGCTAACGCAACATTGTCCTTGGGGTCAATATTTCCTTATGGTGATATTAGAAAATATTTAAAATGCAAAATACAATTATTTATATGACAGGGGTATTTTGGTCATTTTAGTAGCCAATGTGGTGTGCCTCTTGGTCCCCAGTATAGACTGTAAGTCCTAATTATATACAAGATAAGGAATTTGTCTTAAATTAAATGAAATTTATTTGATTTAAGTAGTTTGATTTAATTATTGGGTTAAAATAAAATAAAGATCCACAGAGAGAGAATTAATTAAACTAGTTTGGTGAGTTAATTAATTATTTAGGGCTTTGGCCCAATTTAAATAATTAAAGATTGACCTGAGACTAAACTAATATAAATTTGTTAATTAGACTAGTTTATTTGGGCTGAAAAATTAATTATTGATTAAGCCATTTATTTGGTTGTAATTAGAATAATTAATTTGGTCCAAGAGGTTAAACTAAGAGTCCAATAGGCCAAATTAAAAATCCAGTTTAACCTAAGATTTTATTTAAGTTAAATAGGAAAATAAAGACGTACGTTGTTTTCTTCTTCTTATCTAAGAGAAAGAAGAAAAACAGACAGCTTTTTCTCTCTGGAAAATCCCTTAGTCTTGCAAGTGGTTCACCAAACGTGGATTAGGCAGGCCATATACTGGAAGATCAAGAGGGTATTTAGCGTTCATATACATACACAGTCGCAGTAGAAGGCTTGCAGGAATCGCACTATAGGCTTCCACTAGAGTACCTACCCTGGCTCCACATATTTCGGTCTAACCAATTTTGAGAACAAGAAAAGGTAAATTTTTTTTTACCTCGGAGTTCGAACAGACCGGGATTGGCGCCGACTGAAGCGGCCGGAACCAGTGCCGGCTCCAGTTTGCGTTGTATCTTGTTCTTCAGTTTGTTTTCCGCTGTGTTTTTGCTTCCCCTTTAAATCTTCAAGTGGTTAGAGAATACTCTAGAAAATTAAAAACTTGCAAACGTGGTAGGTGTTTGATACGAAGGAGCCTGGTGTCCCTACAAAACAAGTAAACGTTCTTATTCAACAAATGTCATTGAACCATAATCCAACTCCAGTTATTAAAGTTAATAGAAGTAATTATTCTTAAATTTTGATTTTAAAAAAAACTTAATTTACTATCTTTCACTACATATTTATTTTTCTCAAGATCCTTTAGGAACATGAAAGATGAAGAAGTCTATGAAGGATTAATTTCAAATTTCTTCGGCATAAATTCAATTTGCTTTTCATATGTTTCTTCTCCAATGCACATAATTTCATATTCTTACATCTCACCACAAGATTTTGAGGCTAAACGACAGTTAGATAAGGAGAAGAAATTGTTGTTAGAATGAGAGAAAATGTAAAATAGAAGAAAGGAAGAACAAAAAACATGAAAATGAGTGAAGCTACCTGTTGTAAAATTCTGAAAACTGTTTTGGCCGAAAAATAAATTAGAGATGGGACCCACTAAAAGATATAAGGTGAATATTGTATAATATTTTTAGGTTGATCAAAGGTTAAAATGGTTATTTGGAAAGAAAAAAAAAATGCTATGGTAGAAACTAGAAAGGAAGTCGCTCTGACAATACCGCCCGCCGTTGGATTTACCTTAGAAATTTTCGCAACAAATACAATATTTTCCTATTTTTTTTTAATCTACTATTCTGGGGATATTAGAAGTTGTATACCTTTCTTGCCTTTTAATCTATTTTATATATGATATTTCTATATATTTTAAACATTTTACTCACATCTAATTCATACTTTTTTTAAATTGACACCTTTAGAAAATACCCAAGAAAAAAACAAATTGTGAACCAAAAGTTGACACCATGGCATTAAGAACGTGATTGGATCAAGCATCCAGAAGTAAAGGTAAAATTCAGAATTTAGCTAGCAAAAGTTTTAAACTATTACATACAGGGGGTGAAGTGAAATACAAGTTATTCTCCTAGAGCTAAATGGAAAATATGACTACAGAGGTAAAAATGAGAAACTTTTAATCTTCGAGGGACAAAGTGCCAAAAGCCGAAGATATCGAACTTCTCCATCAGTCGAATTCGCGCTGGATGGAAGTTTCCATTCTCACCCCGACTTCGTCTCTATTCATGTGATTGATTTCGTGTGAAAATCAATTTCGTATCCCCAATCAGACTCTTCCTCCTCAATTCCATTTCTCTCTTATAATTTTTATTACTTTTTGGCAATTTCCCCCACATCATTTCTGTTTAGCTTTCTTTCTTGATTTGACAACGTTAGGAAAGCTTTAGAGTCATCTCTCTTGATTAATCAATTGGAGCCCTTTTCTCTGTTCTTTGATAACTTATTAGCAAACCCTTTTACGTAAGTTGTCTTTTTCTCTGTTTCTTTAGAAGAAAACATATACATACAGTAGTATTTCTTTTGTCCTGAATGAGTTTTAGCACATGTTGCTTTTGCTTGTATGTGTTTATTGGAGAAGTTTTCTGGGTTTCTGATGTTTTTTAAGTGTCTGAAATTTGCAGAAAGAAATCAAAGTTTGAATCTTTCGATGGCCAAGAGTGCTTTCAAGCTTGAAAACTCCTTGGGTATGCGCTTTTCTTTGCCCAAAGACACGCATAGTGTGTGTATTTCTTTTGTCTCTGTGTAGGCCTGATCTTTTTCCGCTAGATGTTTATATGCGTGTATTTTGATACTTTTGTTTATCATCTTAGAAATTTTCTTTTCTTTTCTTTTCTGCTTGGGAGTGATTTTATGTTGTTGGATTTGCCTAACCTTGATTACGAATTTTCTTTTCCTTTTTCTCTTCTCAGTTAATGGTTATCTGGGCTTAAATTAATGGATATTTAGGACGATCATTAGGATGGATTCTAGTAGTGTTGAAGTTGATCTTGAAGTTAAGATTATGACCAACTGATTGGGAAATGATTTGACTCCAAGATTTCACTTTTGAATGTTTTCCAAATTTATTTAATGTCTTTTCGTGCTTGTTGATAGTTTGAGAGCAAGATTTAACTTTTTTCTAATATGTTCCAAAATTATCTGTGTTCGTGCTTCAGACCATGAGACTCATGGCTGAGATTCATGAAGATGTTGCTTTTGGTACTGGCAGTTATATCACATTTTATGTAAATTGATTCATTTTTCTTACTTTCTGGAGTGGTATATGTTGAGGCTTTTTAGGTGATTGGATTGGATTTCATATAAATGAGAGCATCTAAAGGGCACAATCTCAAGGGACATTTTCAGTTTCCTTGAAATATATTATGGTGCTGGGTCCTTTATCTTCTAGGTGTTTTGCCTGCTGGTGCAAAAGCTCAGTTTTCTCCTACATTATTTTTGGTCAGCAAGCTGTTTAAGCTGTAAGAGAGGAAAATCCCTTATCCTATTTTTATCCTTAGTTTGGACGGTTGGCATTTTGTTGTACTTCATTCTACAATGATAACTTTTCTATAATCATAATACGGATGGTGCGCTTCACCAGGAATACATGTCTTCTACGAGAGTTATAGTTCTAAAAGTTTGTAGCAGTAAATATGATACCTGCTTCCATGCTTCAGCTTGCAATTTAGTGTGTAACTTTTAAACTCATACTGCTTCCAAAATAGATATCTTTAGTTTGTTTACGAGTAACATAAGATGATTCTGTCTTATCCTTTGCCTTTGGTGGTGTTGGTTAGTTAAGGAATAAGAAGTGCTAGTATTTATAAAATAACACCATCTTTTCTTATTGTAAATCCAATGAATTTTGAATTTATGTGTCAGAAAGGAGAATGGCAGAATCAACCCGTATCAGAGAGAAATATCCTGATAGAGTACCTGTAAGATCTTTTTATCTGGTCTATTGATTTTAGACATTGTCACTTTATGCTGATTATAGTCATGTATTCTGTTGATACCCGTTCTCACATGACTATTCTTGTTCAGGTGATTGTTGAGAAGGCAGGGAAGAGTCACATTCCTGACATTGACAAAAAGAAGTGGGTACCCAGATTGTTCTCCATAACTTATATTTTACTATGCCTAGACTAGGACTTGAGACGTGTAGCTCATTACTCTGGTTGTGGGGCAATAATTATCTGTTTTTTTCTTTTCGAATTCAACTATTTCCTTGGCCATACAGTCATGTGAACTATTTACAGTAAATATGTGTGGTTGTTTTAGTTATTTTACTCTGTTTATAATAACTAGACTTTGGGTATGTATAAGTTTGACTTAGAAGTTTATCTGCAGTAAATCTCCTTCAAATTCTGTGGGTTTTGGTGGTGCCTGAACATTTGATGTTTAATGGTAGATTGTGGTTGTAATCAGGTCATTTTTGCTGATAAGATTACTTCTGGTGTGTTTTCATAGATGAAGCATTTTATTCAATATCCAGCTGACATGTACTTTCATTCATATGTTTCTGAAAGGCATTTTGTCCATCTCTCTTTTTTTTTGGTCTGCCAAGCATCACTTGTTTGAGTAATTGCTGACGTTTGTTAACTTCAGAAACTGTCATCTCTTATAAGTTTAACATGTCATCATTCAAAGATTAGTATTTTCTGTTTATTAAAACATGTTTATGTGATTATAAAATGTAATATACAAAGGCCAGATATTTCTCATGCTGCCTAGATTACCTCTCAATTCATTTGTCTTTCATCTTTTTGCCTATTCTTTGTAATTCCAAGTATGTGCACAGTGTGAATTTTACGTACTAGTGACTCAGAGCTTCCATTATGTGTCTCCTCATCTGTTTGATGCAGATACCTTGTCCCAGGAGACATAACTGTTGGTCAGTTTGTTTTTGTGGTCCGGAAGAGGATTAATGTCACTTCTGAAAAGGCTATATTTGTGTTTATCAAGGATACTCTGCCTTCTACAGGTTAGTTACACTATTCAAGTTTATATTTTTTGTCTGTATTGTGAAATTTTCATAATGTATGTGTGTGTGTGTTTGTACAGCTGCCTTGATGTCTGCAGTTTATGAGGAAAGCAAGGATGAAGATGGTTTTCTTTACATGACTTATAGTGGCGAGAACACATTTGGGTTCCCTCAAGTGCTGTGAATCAGCATGTTAGCATTGGTTCCCAAATGTAAATTCTTAGATCTCCCCACTTTTGACTCATACTAACATTTTTTTCTGTCCTCAATGGGATTAGTGGACAAATTCTTATTTGATTTTAATGTAAGAGGTGGTCTTGATTTATTATCAGATAATTCCTAATGTTTCTTGCATTGTTTTCTCCAAACATATATATAGATGCCTTTGATATAATATTTCATGTTTTTTAAATTTGCTGTGTCAAGCTCATGTTCTTGATTTGGATTCTTGACAACACCATGATGCAGCACATTATTTTACAATCATATACAAGGAAAACATTGCAAACCCATCCAAACCGCCGTGCCAAAAAAATGAAAGGAAGTGAGTTGGGAGGGGGGTTTGGGGTGAGGGGAATCGGTGCCCAGACGAATTCTTGTATGATGTATAAGGTTTTGGTACTAGTAGATGAAGAATTAAGAAACTGGTAAGAACACAAGCTAATGAAATAGGTACTACTGAATAAGTACAAAGGTAAGCTTTATGACGGGGAACGCGGTAAATTGCACAAATAGCTTCAACTTTCTTGCAAAAGACCATTGAGCCAATCGGCTTTTGTTTTATGTGGAAGCGGTCTTCTTTTGGCATTTGTTTTTGACCCATTTAAAGCTTGTTGAAGTGCTATTCTTCAGTTTCTGTGCCCCAGCTGTTGCCATTGCTTTTGCTTTACTGAATCCTGAGATCCCTTTCTTGTTATTTCCTGCCTCTTTGATGCTATTAGCACTATCATCTTCGGCCATTGCACCAATGCCTCCTGCACCCCATTGATCTGCCCAGCTTGGTGCCTCTGTAGCCATCACACCTTCTCGATCCTATATACACAGAGAGCAAAACATAGATTACTTTCATCTGCTATCCAATGAAAAAACTTCCCGTGAATATGATCAGAAATTTTCTTGTTCATGTTCATTGAAAGCACAAAGAGGTCAAGTAGAAATATTTGTTTTGTTGGGATATAGAACAGGTTGAGTAGATCACTGAGAAGTCTATTGAGAGAGAGAGAGAGACAGAGAGAGAGTACCTTGGTTGAACTTGATGGCTGTTTCAGCGTCTGCAAATGATGAAACTATGAGTGGCACTAAATGAAAAGCTTGCTTTAAAGAGAGATTGCATGTGGATAGGCTGTCCCTTAATTTGTCCTCTCTTTTTTAAAAGACAAGCCAACTCATCAATTACCATCTCTTGAAGCAAACTTTGTTCTCAATTATTCATTTCTTTCTTAATTCTTTAAACTCCATCCACAGATTCTACCTAATCAGTAACTACACTCTTTAACTATGATTACTTAGTTTTTCTATATATGTAGAACCAAAAGTCACGAATGAATGGTAAAGTGCGTGCCCGAATTGGTTTGTCTTCTCCCACCAGCCTTTGTTTCAATTGATGAAAATCGGTTAGAATTATGATATGGTTGTTGATCTACCTTTGGCTTCGGTTTTTCTTTCCTTCTTTTTCTATGGATTTTGGTACAAAATATATTACTAGTATTTGATTAATTTATGTGGCATGTAAGATGCTCCATATCATATGTTTCTTTACTTGAGTTTGTTTACATATAAAGCACTTTTCATGGTTGGTTACCATGGGGTGCTACAAGAAGGAATCAATAAGTTCAAAACCTCATCAATTATGAGCAGTTTAGAAGTCAGGACTCAACAACTCCTCCACCAGAGTATCATTTTTTGTATAAATTTTAATTTTATCCCTCAAATATATTTTAAAATTTATAAATTGTCTCTATCTTTTCTTTTTTTTTTATGACTCTGTCTCTCCGAATATAAAATTCTCTAATCATAGCATTAATAGTGAATCCTAGTAATTGTTACCATAAACATAGTTGTAAAGTACTAATAGTAAAATAGTCATGTGTACTCAATTGGAATACTCATAGAAAGCAGAGGACAAATAGTGAACCCCATGAAGTGTGTTATCAAGCGTATTAATTACGGGGACAGCAACATTTGATTATATTTATTACTGTATCGTAATTACAAGGGAAACCAACTCCTGTGCGTCCAAAGGCAAATAAATGCATCGTGCATGCCCCGCTTATTCATCTGTTTATAATTTTATGGTACAGTATTAAATTATTAAGGCCTATAGAGTTTCCAGGAGTGTTCTTGCCAAGTTTTTTTTATTATATATATAAAAAAAGCTCTTTAATGACAATGTTAAAATGATAATTTTGGGGAAAAATTGGAAGCAAGAATGTAATATTATAGAAATTGTGAAAATCTTACAGTTTTTTCCTAAGGGGAATAGTTGCCCCCATAAAAGAACCATATGATCATGTAAAGGAGGTTGGGGTGTTCAATCAAGAATATATGGCTTTGCTTTAGAATTTGCAAGATTCAAATCCAGCGTCTTGCAAAAAGGTAAGCATTTTGTTCCTTCCTTGGACCGAATTCCATATGTGATGTTAAAGTAAAGAGATTCTGAAAGCCCTTTAGCACTATGATTTGAAGTTGAAGATAACAATCGAAATGGAGGTATATGCTATAATTTGTCTGGACATTCATAAATGGAAATTGAAATTGAAATTTCCCAATAATCCAACTCCCCATACAGTCATAATTATAAAAGGACCAACTTTCTTTTTCCAGTTTCCTTCCTTTTAGAAGGGCCAAACTTTCCTGTATGGAAAACATGTCGCCATTTCTCTTTTCACCTTTGAACCAACATTGATCGGTCATAATCAGCCCCCGGCATTACCAACAACCAACCATCTACGCCACTGAGCAATGAGGAATTGACTGACCCTTATGATTCAACAAGATTCTCTATTATCTTTAGAGTGTTCCCATCCAACTTCAACTTCAAATTCTTCACTTGGCCCTCCTGGTAGATTTTGATCTTTTCATTTTCTTATTCTTCTCATCAAAACTACTCCAACTGTATCCACTTGGTATTGCAAATGGATTTACTTGTTGTGCCCCGCTGCAATTACTCCGCTGCTGCTGCTTGCCCACCGGCCCAGCCGAACACGACCTACTACTACTCCTCGATAGCCATGAAAACGAAGTTGATGTGGATGACGAGGCCGACGAAATGGAACAGTAATTGTCGTCATCCTCGGTGCTTCTTCCGCCATTTACAAATTCGATAGGGCTCGACAACGGTGTGTAGAACTCTTCAATCGGTTGCAGCTCAATGAACTTTGTGAAGGTTATTACCACCCTCACCGTCGGGACCACCGGAATTGCTACCTGTCCCCACCAAAACCGAGCATTAGCCAGTTGAATGAAAAATAGAATCAGTAAGGAACAATCAAAGCGGTCCCACGCTGGTCCCCGAATTTAATAAGCACCGTTTGATCAATTGATATACTGATACGGACCCAGCAACAGCATAAATCGTGATATGATCTATCGAAAGAGTAACAGGGAATTCCTGGCCCACGTACCAGGATCCAGCGGAACCCACCATGACGCTTTCTGGACCAATCACGATTATGTGGTATAGGGTGGGGTCTACTATAGCTGCTTTGTCTCCAGGTTCAAGGGAAGGGCAAGGACTAAGGTCGCATCAAACGAAGAAAATTATAAAAAAAAAAAAATCATGCTTTGGGAAAACAGAGATAGAAACAAAAACGAAATTTCACGAGGAGGAAACAAACAGGGATTTGTTCGAGTGGGACCTTTTAGAGCTCGAGTGACAGAGTTGCCCCTCACCTTTACGGGAAATGTTCCGGGAGGAAACGTCGTCGTTAGGAGCTCCCTCATCCGTCTGACGGCCTTTACTTTGCTAGCCAATATGTCCAGTAACGGTAGGAGCTCCTCCGTCTTAAGCGGGAACTGCTCTGTTAACCAAATTAGCGGCCTCAAGCTCTTCACGTACTCCTTCTCCTTCGTCTGCGGCGGCGGCGCAACGGGTATCGGAGCCAGTCTCCTCCTTGGTTCTGGAATTATATCCACACTCTTCCTCGACACTGTCACCAGCTCCCTCTCCTCTCTAACAAAACTACTGTGCCTTCGTCCTTGCCAATTATCATTGGAGACGCTAAACCGCGGATTCTCAGCCACCAAAAATCCTTCCTCGGTATCTTCCTCGAGCTCTAGGTCCAAAGGTAGAATCTGTTCGCTACCATCAACTGCCGTGATTTTCTTCGACCGGAAGCTGAAAATCACGTTGTGCACGTCGTAAACCCTAGCTTTCCATTCTCCAACACTTTCAGTCTTTTCTTGTCTTCGCCAATTAGTGCGGCTGATGAGTTCCGCTTTAGTCACGTCCATTCCGGGCCTATAAACGCTCGTCTGATTGCAAAAGCTGGCAATGTCGGAGTCGCTTAGTGGATTCCCGGCGCTTTCAAATGCGTCGAAGATTTTCTTGTCGTCATGGTTTAAAACGAGAAGCGAACCCGGAGGAATGTCGAGGCTCTCATCTCCATCGCCGAGGAAGAGGAAGCTTTGATTTGCCCGCTGAATTTTCAGACCATCGTAGCCAGCGAGGGAAGTGTCCGCTCGGAGATTGCCGTCGCGTTTCCAGATCTTGTAAGTGTCAGAGGGAGCAACTTTTCCGATAAACGGAACAATAGAGCTCTCGAAATGGAAGGAGATTTCCATGTAGAAGTCCCGCATTCGATGAAGAACGGCCACCAGACGTGGAAGACGGCGGCGCCATTTGGACCAGGATGCAAGATGGTGGTGCTGGACGAGAGTCATCACAATCTCCGAGCAACGGCGGAGAACGGCTTCTTGCAAGGGGTTCCATCCCGCAGCGTTCTGCAGGGAAATATCAGCGCCGGCCACAGCAAGGGTACAAGCAGCGAAGGCGTCGTTTAGTCGGACGGCGAGATGGAGAGGAGTCTCACGGTGGCGGTTGTCCCGGCGGTCGAGAACGGCAGATATTTGCTCGGCAAGTTTCTCCTGGGCAAGAGAGTCCGACTCATTCAGTACGCGAGTGGGATCGGCAAGTCGGGGTAATGTAGAGACAATTTTAGACAGGGCGGCGTGGTCGGCAACTGCTACGGCGTAGTGAACTGGACTGTGGGAGTAGTCTTCGGGCCTCAACGTCGTCGACGACGAGGAGGACGCCCCGTTGGTGGAGGACTTGGACATCAAATGGAGTAATTGTTTGCTCTTTCTCTCTCTGGGTTTGGGGCTCCTTCTGGGCTATGCAAAGGATTGGACTGCGGAGTGAGGCTTTGGAAATGGAATGTTTTTGAAGAAAGTGAAGGATCATACGTAAAGAGGGGCAATTTGGTACTAGCATTCCTTTTTCTGATTTCTACTTTCCCCGTTTTCCTTTAGTAGTAGTAGCATTTTACTTGGAAATAAATATTGCTTTGGTTTTGTTAATTTGTGGAAAGAAAAAAACAAATTTAGCAAATTGTTCATTTTGTCTTCAAATAACATTTTTTTCCTTTTAATTTACTTCGATGCCATATGCTATCACTATAATCACTTTTTTTTTAAAATTTTTATTGCTATTTTATTTTATTTCAAGATATAGAAACTGATTTATCTAATTTTTATATCAAATGCATTTGGGTAGCAAAAAAAAAAAAAACATTAATATATTGGAATGGATTGCATATTTAGACCTTCACTTGCTGTGGTATCGAAGGATTAGATGAAAATGAACGGACAAACGGTTCCTAAAGCTCGTAAATTTAATGGGGTTTAATATGGGGGAGTTTATAGACAATTTAGAGGAGTTTAGCGTGGGAGTAATGAGTATCTGGCAACGGACACGACTTTTGGGATGGATATCTTAGAGGAGTGTCAGGTATAGAATTGTACGCATCCCACACTTCTTTTTCAGTTTCCTCCCACTCCGCCAGTCGTCCTTCTCTGCTCTTCTGTTTTGTCTTCTTTTTCTTGCTTTTGCTTTTTCCTTTCAACTCCTCTGTTTAACTGCACCTCTTTGCTTTCCTGCACTGTACCGACCACCGTGTTTTTTTTCTTTCTTTTTCTATTTTTTTTTCTCTTTTCGGCTCTTCATAACACTTCACCAGAGGCCATATTAGCAATATTAGCATTTGCTTCTAATTGTGGGTGCTTGCTTATGTAAGAAGTGAGAGTTGAATTTAAAATGTTGATTTTGTAAGAAATCTCTTGGTATAGACCCTCATTTTGTTTTTGAGGTGACCTCTAAAAGAGTTCCCCTAACCAATTGCAGCATAGCCCTGACCTATTTCTTTCAAAGATGATTTGTGATCCAAAAGTGAAAAAAAAAAAAAAAAAATCTAGATGCCAGATTTATAATAATACAAATTCGAGTTTGAACACATTTAAATAAAATAAATATTTAGATGAAAGTTCGTGATTCTCTTTTTATTTACTAGTTATACTATTCGATAAATAATAAAAAGTAACTTATTTTGAAAAACTATTTTCAATAATTATATTTTATAAAAATTCGTGACTATACGTTGCCATTGTTAGATTTTTTAGTTGACAAAAAAAACCCCTCATATTATGCGTATTGAATAAGCTTTGTTTTGTATACTAGTTCAAAATTTATATAAGAAAATAAAAGTATAGCAGAAAGTAAATTATACTAGATAAGTTTTATAGCAAATTTATACTATTATAGTATTTAATTTATTAAAAAAAGCAAACGCTGCTAATCTTGGTTATGCCCAAAAACTTTTATCATATGACAAATTGGTTTTTGCCTTTTTCTTTTGCAAGGACAACCGAATTGTAGTCGCATTAAAACTGGGATAGAGCCTTTTGCCCTCTACGCTAACTCTTTGTTGATCCTTTGGAAGATTTAGGTTTGAATAATAGTTGACCAATCTGGCTGTAAAGAGTGATGCCGTGACCAGAAAGAGGAACATTGTCGTTGGAACAAACCAAACAAAGGATGAAATATGGAGCAAAGGGTTGGGACAAGTGGGGTTGGGGTGTGCCCTCAGGGCAGAGACCGGCTGCCCAGTCACTGTGGAACGGTGGGGTGAGTCGGTGACCGACTGACCGGAAGGCAACTAAAGACAAGGGACGTGTCTGGGTGAATCCGGACCAAATCCAAACGGATTTCACAAAATACAAGGCCAATTACAACAACAAATCTTAAAGGTTTAAAGACCCAAACACCTGTGACTCCTTTAGATGTGTGCTAAAGTAGTTATACTTGGCATGCGTGCAAAGCTTAAACCTGGATTTGATCGAATAAGAGCTTTTATTTATTTATTTAGAAATTTAGAAAAAAAAAAGAGTCATTTTAAATTATGTAGTACTAGTACTATATTTTTTTATGTGACTTACTTCTAATTTTAAAATTTTAATTTTGTTAGTACTACATTCCCATCTGAAAAGAGCTTATGGTGGGAGTATTTTCCAAAGCAGATTCAGACAGTCTTTCCCTTTGCCGGTACATTTTCCGCATCCCACTGCAGAGGAAAAGGGTTGGTAGCTTCCTCCTCGAATCCCAACTTTCATTCGAGGCTTCAAGCTAAGTCCAACTATATATGATTGACAATTTACACACCCCCATAATATTAAAACTGCAAAAAATGAGAGGAAAAAAAAAAAGGAATATTGGTCATTTTGGACTAGAACACCGAGCATATTGTGGACTCCAAGGCCTTCCAGCGTCACTAGTATAATAAACAGCCATTTATCTATTTATTTTTATTTATACAAATGTACAATTTTCATATCCAAGCTGGATTCTACAAAAATAAAATGAACGTCCCAAGAGTTTGGGCTTGATTTGTAAGGGATTGAAATGGGCCAAAAAGAGATGGAATATTCTATGGGGGGAGTGGGCTAAAGCGAAGAGAGAAAAAAAACTTTACGATAGCCTGTAGTCTTCCTTCTTGATGGCACTGTGATATGTAATCCCTGAAACTTGTCACTCTCACTTGTAGACTTGTAGTCCTCAAGAAATAAGAAATTCAGACGTGTCCCAACTCTGCTGGGCCTCATCTGGACACGATAGGACGACTCCTGTGGACGTACAAAGGACTGATTAGAGAGCCCAATGTCGCCTGCGAAAACCATACATATGTCTATTTCTGTTCTTCATTTTTTTTATTAATTCAAGATACTATTTAAAAACATAAATTATTTTAAATTAAGTAAATTTTATATTTAAATAAAATTTAAATATTTAAAATTAAAAAATAATAATATATTATAAATAAATAAATAACTACTATTAAAAAATAAAAATTATATAAAAAATATTATATTTAAATTAAAATAAAATTAAAAATTTTCAATTCACGCGTATTATGGTCAGGAATGGTGTGTGGGTCTATGATTAACCCACCTTGAAATTTCTAGCCACGCGTATAAAACTTCGCTCCCAAGTTTTCATTTTAGTCAAATTATCTGCGTCGGATGGTAACTTGAGGGTGACATCGATGTCCAGGATCATGCCATCTTCGGAGTATATCCCAGACCCAGAACACAGATGTTTCTGGGGAACATCGGGCGAAGCTGCAAGTTTTGTCCACTTCCCACTCCTCTCTAGACTTGGAGGCGAAGAAATCTCGTACTACTTGCAATCTCGTCCACCTGGGACCTTCACCCACCTTGGCGGCCACCACATATGGAGTCATTACTTTTTGACTATAAAGAGAGGGAAAGATCAACAAAAGGGAGCATAAGTTGAAGAGTGATCAATCTATATATTCTTGCCGCAGAATACATAATCATTCGAATACAAAGTCAGTCTTGACTCTTGAAGCTTTTAAGATTATAACTATGGCTTTCGGTTCCAGCTTCTTCGTTTGCTTATCGGATTCCAGGAGAGTTGCTTGTGAAGGATCAGAAGATGTGAAAAATCAAAACAAGAAAAGCAAAGCGCAGTCAAATGGCGCGGAGAAGATGACCAAGAACAAGTCCAAAGGTGCTTCAATTCCACTGTCATACTTCCCCGTTGGAAGTAGATTTTCTCGATTATAACTGTTGCAGTTGCAGACCGCTTATGCCCGTCTTGAGGGCGAGGGATTTGTGTATTCTTTTCATTTTAGTTTAACAATGATAATATATACTTAGATTTGAGGTTCTCTTCTTCTCCATAGCAATTCTACGGTGATAATTAAGATTTTGTCGTTGTAAATAATAAAGCCGTAATAGTATCATCTTGTAATTTCATTTCTAGTCAAATTTGTTTCTGCTATGCCTTTGCCTAATGCTTTTGGAGCAATAATTTGCGAGCTCTTCTGAGGTTGCACTCAAGAAGGAAAAATAAGGTCAAACCCCGTAACAAGGGACGCTTAACAGGAATTTCTGGAGCAGACTTCAAATATGCCATTAGCAGTAGTACAGTACTGAGCTTGAAAGTACGTACACCAATAAACCATTTACTTTGTCTTTCTTTTCTCAATTGGAAGATTGAGTTATTACTTACTGTATATTAGGTTTATTTCTTAAAATATTTTAGTTCTTTGAGAGTACTTTAATCATGTATCGAGTAATTAATTAACGTACAAAAAATCTTTTTACATATTTGTATAATTTTATCGCACAAATTAATACGAATGAATATTTTTAGTCTTTAATTTAATATTAATTTGCGACGGACAATTTTAAAAAATTATTTGACCAAAATTTGTAAGCATGACCCTCTTAGAAAACCTATTCAAACCACTAATCATGCTTAACGACTACACTAATCCATATTAATGGTTTGTTGAAGTTGAACTTAAAAATTGTCTTAAAGAGTCCTATTCAATGATCTCTTTTTTATTATGTATTTTTTTTCAAGTTTCAAAATTTATCCTTCTATTAAATTATAAATTTCTATACAGATAAATAAATTTTCGACCTATGTATTAATATAATAGGTGCATAATTTTTTAATTATACGTTGATTATGATTTTAACTCCACGTTCGTTAAAATGTCATCGTTGCTTTGGTCTTAAAAATATCCCAACAGTGTTAAAATATATGTGTAGATTAATTTCAGTTGGGAGCTGCCACCCAATTTTGATATTGCAATATGCTTATTGGAGCCAGTTGTCCTTCTAGGTCACGGTTTCTTAATGTGTTGACGGGGACACTGTGGTATACTATGTGCATCAGCACATGTACTTGAAGCTGTTAAGGTTGGACCACCTACGTTTGAATATATTCGTTACTAAGATCAGGGTTTGGTGTGACCAATAATTTATAATCTCCACCCATTCGTTGGTTACTCAATTATTCTGCCTCCTTTCCTTTCATTATATGTACGTATGAATCGAACTAGAAATTTGTTTTTGACAAAATAGTACTTTGAATTAACTGAATTATTAGTTCAGTGTTTTTATATCTTTTTACACTCAAATAATATATTTTTAGCTTTTTATGTAGTATGAATATTAGTATATAATATTATGCACAAAGTTTATATAGAAATGGAACGATAATCTTGAACTCGAAGGATAAGGTTATAGGGATTTTTTTTTTTTAAAAAGAAATGTATAATTTAAAATTTTTGAGGGAGAAGATAAGTTTATATAGATTTTTGTTTTAAAAAATTAATTTTTAATTGATAAATAATTTATGAAACTTTTGGGGGATAGACTCAACCCTTGCTCCCTGTTTCTGTCAATGAGTTCATTATGTAATTTTTACGAGGTTAGCTTCAATAATCAATTTGTATCTAATTTTTATTTAAATGTATTTAAATAATATAGAAAAAAAATGTAAAGTTAGGGAGAAGTGAACTTTTATTTCACTATAATAAATAATATAATTTATCTTTATTTTGTTTAATTAGGATGAAAGACAAGTATTATATTAATTTATATTTTGATCCACTCACATTTAGATTGATTATTTTTTAAAGTGGTTCTTCTCCTAATTTATTTGTTCTTCATCTTTTCTTTTTATTTAATAAGATAAATCATTTATTTACCTCGCAATTTACATTCTTTCTCCATTTCATCCCACGTTACACTCTAACCAAACGTATTGTCAAGATAAGTTATGTGTCGATGCATAAGAGAGAAGTATGTATATTGTATTTAAATATTATAAAAAACAAAAGAAATGTACTAATTAAATAAGGTAGGCAGGTTTTTTTCCTAATTATTGGTGGTGATCATTTGAGCAAGTTTAAATTAATAACCATCTATCTGTAAATCCACTGTATTTATTGCATTTTTTTTAGAAAGTATTTATTTATTTATTTTTATAGCTGGCAAAAGGAATATTATTCCCTTTTAATTTTGGGGTGAAATTAATCAAGCAGACATCTTAATCTTTAATTACATATAGGTCATTTCGTTTACCAACATTCTATTGGGGTGGGTTTTCCCTTTTTTTTTTTTTTTTGGGGGGGGGGGGGGATGTGGAATTGGAAATTATATATCTAAAATGAAAATCAACTCTAGGCACTTGACCAAAAATAAAATAAAAAAGCAGCATAATAAGTCTACTCCCAACTTTTGTTGACTGAGGATTAAAAAAAAAAAGAATTTATGGTCAAACAATATTGTTTAATTTTTTTATATTAAAAGGTTAAAGTTTAAATTACATGACTTGCTTTTAAACAAATTATTTAGTTTTGGGTCCATTCTTTTATTCTTTTAAGTATTCTCTCTCAACGAAAAGGTCAATGCAGACTTAGTACAATAATATATTGATTGTAAAAAATTAAGTACTTACTAACACCCTTAAAGCTTACGGATATCCTCTTTGGCAAATTTATAAAATAAGCTTATCTTAAACTAAGTTTGGTGATAAGAAATAGATTAAAATATAAAAGTACAATTTAAGTTTTACGTGTTTTAAAAATATATTTATTTTTTAAAAATATTTTACATTCTTTGAAAACAAACGTAACATATATACAAATATCTATAAATATGTGTATACAGTAAGACTTTTATTTCAAAATACTTATAAATATTAATAAGTAATTCATTCACAAGTAGTTTGATATAGCATTATTATATGTGACAAATACTATATCAATGATAATAGTTTATAGAAAAATAAGTTTTATGGATCGAACTTACATGGTTATCTCTTTTTCTAATGGTCTATTATTTGGAAAAATGCAAGAATATAAAGATTAATATTATGTTTTCTAAATTAGTGATCAAATATGTATTTTCATAATTTTTATTATGAAATAGAATATAATTTGTAAGATGTATAACATAAATATTAAACATATAGCTTCACGAGATGCTACTATTTATGAACTCATTTTTTTATTGTTGTGATATATGTCTCAAAAGTTAAAAAATATATATATATATATTCTTTTTAATAAGGAAAGTGACTAAATATCAAAATATCAGAAAAAAAGGGAAAAATCAAATAGTACTATATTTGTCAGCATCTGGTATTGTTCTATCCGCAGCGCAGTAACCACTTACCAGTACCCGGACAACTATAAATTACGGTCACAGTTTACCTGAAAATTCTCACGCACCCGCACGGTGTTCCCCTCGGGAGTCCTTGTCCTCCCGACTCTCTCTCTCTCCGCCGTCTCCTCCTGTTCCAGAATGCACTAAGTAGAAGAGAAGACCCTTTTCTTTTCCTTCTCTTTCACTCTCTCTTGGGGTAGCCAACATTCTGCTCACCTACTCCCCTTGCTATCTCACTTTCTCTCTCCATTCGGGGTGTATACATTGGCTGTAAAAGCCTTGGGCTTCGTTTCTTGGCACTTCCAACCCATTCTTCTTCTGTTTTTGACAATGTCCCTCTTGATGAGGTGTCTGTTCGAAAGCTCGCGCAGTCCAGTTTAGTTAAACAGTTCTTTGAAAACAATCATACAGAACTACAGACAAAAAGGGAAAGAAAATATATATATAGGGGGGGAAAGGGAGTTCCTTTGGACAGCAACCAATCGTGTCTGATTCTCTCTCATGCATCTGTGTCTCTGTGATTACTGCTACTTTTGTACTACTACTTTATATCGGGATTGGTACATAAACTCATGATGGCTGCTTTCCGGGCTGTACCAATCTGCAAGCCCTGTTGCATCACCAACCATCGGCAGCATTGCCATTATTATTGCAATCAAAATTTGGGTTTTTTAGATTTTGGTTCCAGGCGTGTAGGCTCTGCTTTCTTGAATTTGAGGCTTCACAAGAAATGGGAATGCGCTTTAAGTGCTTTGGTGCGAAGTGAGGGGACAAGGACATCCGTGGACGATGATGAGCCTTCTGTTTCATCTGGTGGAACTAAGGACACTCAGATCACCGAGAGCAGGGGTTTTCACAAAGATTTGAATTTGCTTCCAAGTGAGTTAACTTTTACTTGCTTCTAATTTCTGGGTAAATTATAAAGAGATTGAATTTTTATGCTGATGTTTGTATGTTTTAAGGTGTGACTTTGGAAGTGAAAATGACCGATATGAGTTCTTGAAAGGATTCCATTTTTGTGTGATAGATTGTTGTATAAGATTTTGTGCTGATATTAGATTCTGATAATCTGGAACCAGGTCATTTTCTGTGAATGGAATCATATAGTTGGGGTAATGTGGGATTTGATAGTGATCATGATGTCTCTTTAAAGTCACGCTTCCGTATTGGAATTTGTTTTTTATAGTTGAGATAGGCACCTTGGGCTTGTACTAGATCCTCGGAACACTATTTCCTTTTCCTCCATTTGGTAATTCCCACACAGACCACCAATTTACGTTCATTGCATGATCTTTAACTTGCCAATATCCTTGTTTTAGAAAAGAATGTCGGTTTGCATTTTTCAGTTGTACTGAGTTTACTCAACCGATGATTAACTCAGGTTGCCACAATTACTGCAATTGGAGTACTTTTTTCTTTTAACCTTTTGTTTTTGGTTTTTTTTTTTTTTTGGGGGGGGGGGAGGGTGGTTTGGTGGTGTGTTAGGTTGGTGATTTGATATGCTGTAGGTTTGTTGCATTGGCAGCATTTCACAATTTGAAAGGTACCTGCAATGAAATTTAAGTTTCAAGAGTAGTCAAACATCTCTTTTTGCATAGCTTGAAAAGGTTGGCATATTGTGACCAGACTCAAAAGTTGTTTTTATTAATTGCATCTCCTATTCACATTATGGTTCTTTGTCCTGTCTAAGCTAATGATTTCTTTTCCTAAGGATGCATTTGCAATTCATTTTGCAGGACCATTATCTGCAGCAGATTCTTCAAGTGATGGTTCAAAGGTGCGGGTAGCTTATCAGGTAGGAGCTGACATAATTTCATGCCCTTGAATATTTATGATTTTCTTAAAATTTATCCTTTTCTATACTGGTCATTTTTTTCACCTTTCTCTCTGGAGTAGGGATCTCCAGGGGCATACAGTGAAGCGGCAGCACTTAAAGCATACCCCAAGTGTGAGACTGTACCATGCGACGAGGTTGAAGCTGCCTTCAAGGTTTGAATTGTTTGTTAAATCCTGCTTAACTTAGCTTGCTCATTGTGAATTTTAATTGTTTTTGAAAGCCTACTGAATAATGGCTTGCTTATTATGCTTGAGTGATGCATAACTGGTATTAATCTTCAATTCTCAGGCAGTTGAATTGTGGTTAGTGGACAAAGCAGTACTACCGATTGAGAATTCTGTTGGTGGGAGTATTCACTGTAATTATGATCTGCTTCTTTGCCACAGACTTCATATAGTGGGGGAAGTGCAGCTGGTTGTCAACCACTGCCTCTTGGGACTGCCTGGCATAAGAAAGGAAGATCTAAAGCATGTTTTAAGCCATCCTCAGGTGATTGTTATGTCCTAAGGGTGTTTTGGGTCATCCTCATACTGTTTTTTCCTTGCATGGGAATTCCTTTCCCTTTTTATCCTGATCCATGTGGAGAAATATAATGATGAGCTATTTGGTGTGGTTTATGTGGAAATGTTGTCCATTACATAAATTATGTCTTGGAAGCCATCAGAATCAATTTCTCCATATTGTATAGGGAAAATCTGTGAGAGGTTCACTAATGTGGACAATAATTTATTGTCTTTCATGATCGAGGTAGAAGTTTGAAAAGACTGTGCCAGAAACGAGATCCAGATATCGCGTAACAGAATTTTGAATTTGACAACTGTAAATTTAGCATTGGATAGGAAAAATGTCATTGTAATTTGTTTTGATTTAAAGATATTCAGTTCCTGCACTTCGTCTCTGTTTGATTCGCAAAACATGATACATGACACCAACCTATATTCAGGCACTTGCTCAGTGTGAGCTGACACTAAACAAGCTAGCTGTTACCAGAGTCACTGCTGATGATACTGCTGGGGCTGCTCAGGTAATCTTTCCAAAAGCTTTGTAACCTGATTTGCTATTTGACTTGAAATGTCACTAACTTCCAGACAGATCGTAGCTTCTAAAAGATTGAGAGATACTGGAGTGGTTGCAAGTGCTCGAGCTGCAGAAATTTATGGACTTAATATCCTTGCTGAAGCAATTCAGGTTAGGACTCCTTATATCAATTATTGTGCTGAAATCAAATTTATCTCCTCGTGCTGCTCAATTTGCTGGTGGTCTTAGTTATGATATCAGCTCCTGGTGTGAAACTCCTATTCCCTTCCCCTTTTATTTCCCCTCTAGGAACTAGAGCCTACCCTCACCCAGCACCTTCTCTATCTTGTGCTGCTCAATTTGGTAACCCATGGAGCTCTTTTAGGATCTTTACATATATTGCCCCATCCACTTACTGCTCTTGTTTTGTGATATTTGTTAAGGTTTTTGGTAGTTCTTAATTTAGTCTACATTGTACTGACCAGGATGACTCTGACAACATTACCCGCTTTTTGATACTTGCAAGGGAACCTATAATCCCAGGAACTGATAGGCCGTACAAGGTAGTATGATTCTTCTTATTTGGTTGGAAAAATATATGCTGTATTAAGTCTGTGTTATATTTCTTTCCAGACTAGCATTGTCTTCACCCTTGAAGAAGGGCCTGGGATGCTATTTAAAGCATTAGCTGTGTTTGCTTTGAGGGGCATTAATTTGTCTAAGGTAACTTTTCAAGGTTTGATGCTTCTAGCTGTTATTCAGTAGCAAACATTTAAGGTTTTGTTTTCTATGGAAATACAGATTGAGAGCCGACCACAAAGAAATCGTCCACTAAGGATTGTTGATGACTCTAACAGGGGGAGTGCCAAGTGAGTGCTATTCACTGAGTTAAATATGTACTTACTGAGATAAAAGAAACTATTACAAAATTAGATAGTCAATAGAGTCCTGTATCCTGGTTGTAATACTTCTAAGACCAGAAACTCTAATAAGTATTTAGATTGACTCTAGCCTCTAAATGGGTAAAGAAGTAAAAGCAGCTAAATGTAGTCCTACTAAACTTGAATAACATATTAAACATGGATCTTCAACTTTATTCTTTCTAATTTTCTTGTGGCCTTCATCCTGATTCATTGTACTTGTTCTTGCAACATATGGGCTTATTTTTGTGAAATGATTTTAGTCGATTAAAACTTAAGTTTTGGCTTGATTGAGTTTCGATTAGCAATTAACTAAGCAGACATCTGATTAACAATGTTTTATTGAAATTTTGTATAGAGTTGCAATAATTGCAAAGAAGCACAAGGTGTATAGTCCGAAGTGATGACCGCTTTTATTGTCGCTTTTAATTTAACGGTGTATTTAATGAATCATAATCCATCTATCTCATCAGATGATTTGTCTTTAAGGATTCTCAACCATTAATGGGTTACCCCTCAAACTTCATTTTTCCAGTTTGAAAAGCTTTAATTGCTCTGGCAAAGTGATTTTTTTCCTCCCTTTTTTTTTACTTGACTCATTGATAAGCACACAAATTGCATGCACCATGAAATCTTGGTGGCTAAGTGGCAGGTTTTGTTCAGTGAATTGTTTGTCTTTCTACTTATTTTTGGCTAACAAGTCGTTTTAAGTTCTTTTTCTCCATTCATTTTGCTTGATACCTTGGAATTCAGAAGAAAGAGCTAACTTTAGCTATTCAAGTCTACCTGCCTCTTCTGATCAATGCCCTACTGAATGAATAGTGACATGATGCTTAGTATTAAATTTTGATTGCTTTACTTCTCTCACTTTTCTGAAGCAAAGTTATCAAGCTTCTTAAGTTTCTAGTATTGATTTCTTTTTATTGTCACATGGTAATTGGTTTCTGGTGGCAGGTACTTTGATTACCTCTTTTATAT
Source organism: Voacanga thouarsii (assembly GCA_026120185.1). Taxonomy (NCBI): domain Eukaryota; kingdom Viridiplantae; phylum Streptophyta; class Magnoliopsida; order Gentianales; family Apocynaceae; genus Voacanga; species Voacanga thouarsii. Next base: position 3,459,333 of record JANUWF010002172.1, read on the forward strand.
TGATTTTGAAGCATCCATGGCAGAGCTCCGTGCCCAGTATGCTATGGGACACTTGCAGGTCAATACTTAGCCTTCTGATTATGGATGCTTATTGTATGCTCATATTTGCTTGTATTAGGGGCTCGTCTTTTCTACATCAGTGGATTATTCTGGTTTTCCACCCAAAGGCTACTGTTTGTTAGTTGCTTCTAGGATCCGAAATTAGGCATTTTGATTTGTCTAATAATGACTCCAAAGTTTAATTGAAGGAAACATTTTTATTGAAAAGGTTGAATGACAGATTTCTACTTTGGTTCTGCAAATATCCACCACGACAAGAAGATGGGAGTGGGAGGGTGATGGGAAGAACAATAGAAATTATTGTCTTTAATGCACACAAATGTGAATTTCTCCAAAAGGCTTTTTAGATATTTGTTAAGTTTGATTCTTTTGTCATTCTACAGAATCCTGAAATGTTCCTTGGTTTTAAGCACAAGTCTAGAATGAAATTGCTCTAAGAATTTACGTGCATATTTTTGTACATCACTTGTGGCATGAAGAGGCTTGTCTATATAAGAATTTTCCTTGTTTTCCTCCAGGAAATTGCAACATTTCTTCGAGTCCTTGGTTGCTATCCTATGGACACAGCTCTATAGATGGAAGCTGCCCAGAGTTGATTCCAGATTACTTGTCTTTGATTCTGAACCTGCACGAAGGATTTGGCGCAGCCTTATATCTGTATATACAAATGATCTCATTCAAGCAATTCCTGGATTCAATAGAGCAAATCAAACTTAAATAGTCTACCTGGAAATGTATTTCTTCATTTTTATTCTTTTCACCTTCCTATAAAGGTGCCATTACAGTATAATTTCATTTACAAGGAACTGAAATTTATAGTACTATTGTGTTAGGCGTGATTTTCATGGCTGTTGCTCAAAGGCAACCAAATGATGATATGCAGAATTAAAGGGGGGAGATTTTTTGTTTGCAATGATATTTTGTTCCTTTGGAACATAACTGCCCATTGAGTTTTGTTTTGTTCCTCATTGAACCAGGGTCCAAAGGCTGAAACTGCTACATCATCTTTCCAACTTGCATGTAAATGATGCACCAAGCCTTGGAGCCCGCCATACCTATATAGGATTTGGTAGTTAATTTAATATTTATTCAATTTTCATAAATTCCAGTCTACATAAAAATAAGTATTGCACATTCAAATAATTTGGTCTTTTTAACAAGTGCTACCATAAGTGCAACATAGATTTAGACCCCAAATAGTAAAAAGGTAGAAACAGTTAAGTTTAGATTAGATTTTTGTATGATCATTTATAAAAGATTTTTGTGAGGAGAAAAAATGAAAAAAATTAATAATTTGGTGCTTGAGATTCTTTATTAGTAATAAATTTGTAAAATATTATTACGTTGAATTTCATGTGTGGAATCATGTAATGCACATATAACAAGTAACTTGAACAAATGAAGAAAAATCTGCAGACTTCCATGACAATCAATCAACCCAACAAGCAATGATCATCATCTCTGCATCCTGCGTTTACAACCAAGTACGATATGTAATGATCCCTAACCACTTAAAGAAAAACTAACCGGAATACCCACATTCCAAATGCCAGAGACAAGTGGCTGGGGAAATTTCCTCTGAACAGTAGAGAAGGGACTGAGAGGGGATAATGCTCGTAATCAAGAAAAACTACATAACTTGAAAACCACAAGAACAAAAGAAAGTACATATCCTGAAATCCATAAGAATCAAAGCAGGGGCATATCCCACAATCCCCAATGTAGCTTTCAAAAAATTTAATCCACAATATAGTCTTCGCAATCCGCAATTCCTTCTTTACTTCCTCATCCTCTTTTTCAGGTCATTGATTTTTTGCTTGTTTTTATGATACGTGTTCTATTTCTTTCACACTTATTCAGCTTCCAGGAAAGGCTTACCTGAAGAGTTGGCTCAATAATACGGTGATTTTGGCTATTCGCAGCGAGGTTCATGGTTTGCTAGATGCTAAATTGGCTGCAATTCACATTCATGCCCTGGTTAAATCAAGGAGTTTGTCTTACAGATTACTTACGGTTGACAGTGCTCTGGAGGCTTTCAAGGAATCCTTGCTGCCATGGAAAGCTGTCTATAAGATGGAGAAAAGATCTGCCATGAAGTTTGTCAAATTCAGTACGATGAGCTCTGAAATGCTAGCTCTGATAAAAAGCAGCATGCATGGACCTGATCATGTTATGATGCGTTTAAAGGATATGATGGACATTCTTCACGGTATCCTTTCAAATCCTCTTAGTTCCAGAAACTGTCTCTGAGCAGTATTTGGTAAGAATGCTAATGAAGATTGTATTGTCATTTTAAATACATTTTTGGAATAAAAATTTTATCATATATTTTATGTCTGCCTTGTTTCTGGCTAGGTGCCACTGAACTTGACGGAATCAGAGTTGACTAATCAGCTGACAGAGTTTCCAGATTCAGATCCTGTGGGGGTTCACGGAATTAAGCTATTGAGTACTCTCGGAGGAAAAAAACCATTTAGTTAATTATGCAGCTGACACCATTTCTTCTATTAGATCTGATAAGGAACATCGTTCTACGCCATGTTTGATCCCAGTTGGAAAGTTTCTCAGAGTGCTTGATCCAAACCGGAAACCATTGGTGAATATACTTTTTGTAGTTCCATTTTTGTTCACCAGCTTTGATGGGTGGCCTGTGAGTTTACAAGCTCTTCCTGCGCTTAATTATAAACAATTGGCTTATCTACCTTTCTGCCTTTCTTCTAGGCTGAAATGCGGAGGCATCATATTGGGATTGCTGCTAGTTCTGTCTCCAATGCAATTTCTAGAGAAACTGAAGGTAATGCAGAAGCCAGTGGTTGGACAAGAAATATAATCTTTGGAAGCCTAGACACAAATCTAACTCTCCGCGTGCTAAAGAATAAATTCTGGTCTAAAACGGGGTTTGGTGACAAGAAGTTGCTGAGATTCACTTTTTTGTGGTTAGATTACTTAGTTGCTGAAACTCACAGGGAATTAGTTTTTGAATCTTTGTTTTAGGCAAGTTGCAACTTCTTATTAGTTTTTGGAGGTTTGCAAAATTGCGCTGAAAGTCTTATAACCAAAAATCCTTTCAAATTTAGTTTTTAGGTTTCATTTTAGTTCAAAAACTAAAATATTTTTAATAATAGCAGATGTGGAATAAATAACTATTTTTAACTAGATTTACGCATGTGTAAAGTCCTTCATTGTTGATTGCATGAATATTACGTATCTTTTTTTTTCTTCTTTCAAGGTAACACAAAGTAACGAAAGAATGGACATTTTATTGTAGCTTATGACAATCAAATACCCTAACTCAAATTAGCTTTGGAGGCTTTCTTGGCCAAGTCCGTGTGGGGTGCATATTTCTTTTATTTTAAGGTTGCAATTGTTTTACAAACTTTTACAAGGGTGTTGTTTTAAGTTATAATTATTTATTTTTTCAAACAAAAAACTTAACTTAATGAAAATAAATTTCATTCCTAAAATATGAATAGTTTTAATATTTAATATTTATTCAAAGTAGATTGCGAGATTGTTTTTAAATTTAAAATTCATCTATAATCATCTTTCTTGAAACAAAAGAGAGAATGAAGCTTCTTCATCTTGACTAACTCATATTGGGCAGGTGATTTCTTTTTTTTCTAATTTTTTTAATTAGTGTGGGGTTCCAGGCTTTCGGCCCGACTAATCCCTACGGGCTTGGAGGGTCGCCATGTAAATCCCTCATAATGTCCGCAACGAGAATCGAACCGAGGCCGCATCCACAGATAGATACCAGCCTTTATCAGTCGCTCCCAGCCTTTGGACTTTTTTTTTATTCTGCCCGTAGTTGATCAAGTATTTTCATAGTGAGGCTAGTATGCTATAATTAGATTTTGCATAGAATTACTACCCATGTCGATTCACATTATCTTTTAATTAATTGCCAGCTAGTTCGATAATTATAACTAGAGATCTAAGACCATGGTAATTGGCATTTTTTGTTCTCATATTTTACAAAATAACATTCTCATCTTCAACCCCTTTTTGCTTACAATTCCCTTTGAAACAACTTTTTTTGTTGTCCCAAAATGATTTTTGGAAACCATCTCTTAAGAATAAAAGATGCCTTCACAGACAATGCTCTCCGTTTTGACATTCTCAAGCTCTTTGTTTCCCAAGAAATGACCATAAAGATAATTTTATCCTTAAAAAATGCGACAATAAATTGAAGATAAGTTACGAAAAAAAATATTAGGGATGAAAATAAATAAAATTGTTGGAAAGTGTTGTGACCATTAATGGATATGGATATCCACCATTAACATTACTAATACGTATTAATGGAGTTAGTAGAGACACCACTAATACATTAGTGGAAATAGATGATTAATTCCATTAAGAAAGTTTTATAAATAAAGCTCTTCTCAAACTTGAAAAATATATTAATTGTAAGAGAATTGTTAGAGAAAATTATGAGAGAAAAGAAAGAGAGAATATCGAAAAATTTTATTGTGTGTAGATTTTATTCTGACACTGCTAAAATTTTATAACACGTTATCAGCACGAATCTCTGCCGTTACAAAAGTTAGAAGACTAAATGTACGCATTTATTAATCCCTATGGCTAACGTTACTAAATTCAAATTTGTAACCCTTGATATTTCTGAAAAAAATTATATGTTATGGGTTCTCAATATAGAAATGCATCTAAATGTTGAAGGCCTTAGTGAAACTATTAAAGAAAATAATAGTACATCTACATAACAAAAGATCAAAACTTTGATTTTTATCCGTTGTCATCTCGACAAAAATTTAAAAATAGAATATCTTACCGAAAAAAATTCATATGTCCCGTGAGTAAATTTAAAAGAAAGATTTGACTACCTGAAGATGGTCATACTACTAACTGCACGATATGAATGGTTGCACCTGAGGTCGCAAGATTTTAAAACCATAAATGAATATAGTTCTATCATGTATAAAATTACATCTTAGTTAAAATTATGTAGAGAAAAAGTTACTGGTGAAGATATGTTGGAGAAAATATTCTCCACCTTTCATGTCTCAAATATTGTCCTGCAACAATAATATCGAGAAAAAAAGTATACAAAATTTACTGATTTAATTACTGTCTTCCTTATTATAGAGAAAAATAATGAGTTATTATTGAGAAATCATGAAGCCAGACCAACTGGCTCAATAGTACTCCTAGAAGTAAATGCTATTGGCTCCAACAGAAGTCATAGTTGTAATCGTAATCATAGTCGCAATCATGGCTATTGTCGTAGATACGCTCGATATTTTTCTTATCACAGTAATAATCAAGTTGTGAGAAATACTGGTCACTTGAAGTGAGAAATAAAAGATAATAAGGGAAAAAAAAAGAAATACAAAAAAATTATGAGAATAAGTGTTATAGATGTGGCATGAAAGATCATTAGTCACGTAATTGTCGTACGGCCAAACATTTAGTGAAATTATATCAATTTTCACTAAAAAAGAAAAATAAAATTGTTGAAACAAATTTTTCTCAACATCCAATGAATGATACTGACAACAATGATATTAATCTAGAAGATTTTAATATCAATATTATTCATATGGATGTATCTGATTTTTTCGAATACCTAGACGGTATGATAGACCATTTAATTGGTTATGGCAATGTCCAGAAGAACTAATGTCTCACCCTAATATTTTTAAATTTTTATTATATTCTAATTATATTTACATTTGCATATATATATTTTTGTTCAGATGATTGTTGTTAATAATGATATATGTATTATTGATAGTAGAACTACACACACCATACTAAAAAATAAAAAATATTTTTCTTATCTCAAAATGAAATAAATAAATATGTATATTATAAACGGAAGTACAAATGTGATTGAAAGCTCCGAAAGAACTAATATATTGTTGCTTGAAGGAATAACAATTAATATTGATAAGGCACTATTTTTCTCAAAATTCAGAAGAAATTTATTAAGTTTTAAAGATATTTGTAAAAATGGGTATCGTGTTGAAACAAATGAGGAAAATGGTATTGAGTATCTTTATATTACTCAAATTAATTTGGGTAAGAAATTTGTATTAGAAAAACTACCATTTTTTTCTACTGACCTATATTTTGCAAAAATATGTACAATTAAAATTCATCATCTTATAAATTAGAAATTTACTGATCTTACTATTTTTAACATTTGGCATGACCAATTGGGTCATCCGAGATCTACTATGATGAGAACAATAATTGAGAATACACATCAGAAAAATTGACATCAGAAAAATTCGATTAAAAAATTGACATCATCGATTAAAAAATAAAAAGATATTGACATCAGAAAAATTCTCATGTGTTGTATGTTCCTTAGAAAAATTAATTATTAGACCATCACCAATAAAAGTAGAAGTTGAAAGTCCTACATTTCTTGAACGAATTCACAGAGACATTTGTGGATCTATTCATCCATCATGTAGACCGTTCAGATATTTTATGGTCTTAATTGATGCATCATCTCAATGGTCACATATATGTTTATTATCTACTTGCAACATAATGTTTACAAGATTACTTGCTCAAATAATTAAATTACGAGCACAATTTTCTAACCATCAAATTAAAAATATCCGTTTGGATAACACTGGTGAATTTTCATCACATGCTTTTTATGCATATTGCATGTCAATTGGGATTAATGTTGAACATCATGTAACTCATGTTTATACACAAAATGGTCTTGATGAATCTTTTATTAAAACAAAATCGCATATTACCAGTTATAAATGCTCCTAGTAGAATTGAAGTCCCAATAGAATAAAAGATTATTCCTATAGTTGCTGAGTTAAAAGCACGCTTGAAGTGTGGCCGACCTCTTGGTTCTAAAAATAAAAATTCTCAAAAGAAAAGAGGATTAACTGATCCAGATAATCATATTGAAAAAAGAATGATAAAAACCAAGAGAGAATTGATGACAAAGAATCAGAAATTGATGAAAGTAATATTGAAATTTCTATCAATTATACCATTTTCGATAAAAGTTGGAATCGAATAGAAATAATTATTGATAATATATTTGCATACAATATATCTCTTGTTGTTACATAGGATAATGATGATCATGAATCAATATCAGTTGATGAATGTCGGCATAGAAAAGATTGGCTACAATGGAAAGATGCGATTCAATTGGAGTTAAACGCACTTACAAAACGTGAAGTCCTCAAACTTACAGTCCAAACACCGAAAAGTGTAAAACCTATTGGTTACAAATAAATATTTGTGCGAAAGTACAATGAAAATAATAAAATCGTACGATATAAAGTACGATTGGTAGTTCAAAATTTTTCACAAAGACCAAGTATTGATTATGATGAAACTTATTCTCCTATTATTGATACTATTACACTTCGAAATCTTATCAGTTTGGCAGTACATGAAAAGATAGATACCCGCCTATTAAATGTTATCACTGCTTACTTGTATGAAAATTTAGAAAATAATATTTACATGACAATCCCTGAAGGATTTCGCATGCCCGAAGTATATAAACATTATCCTCATGAAAATTACTCCATCAAGTTGTAGAAATCATTATATGGCCTAAAGCAATATGGGCGCATGTGATTCAATCGTCTTAGTAAATATTTATTGAAAGTGGGATTTAAAAACGATCAGGTATGTCCATATATTTGTATTAAGAAATTTGGTTCAAATTTTGTGATAATAGCTATATATATTAATGATATTAACCTTATTAGAACTCCAGAAGAGTTCCAAGAAATAATTAATTATTTAAAAAGAGAATTCGAAATTAAGAATTTTGGTAAAACTAAATTCTACTTTAGTTTACAAATTGAACATCTAGAAAGTAGAATATTTATTCATCAATCAACATCTACAACAAAAGTTTTAAAAATATTTTACTTGGACAAAGCACATCCATTGAATATTCCAATGATCGTCCGGTCATTAGATATGAATAAAGATCCTTTCCGACCTCAAGAAGAAAATGAAGAACTCATTGGTCCTGAAGTACCATATCTTAGTACAATTGGTACATTGATGTATCTTGCTAATAATATATGATTTGATATTACATTTGCTGTCAATTTATTAGTAAGATCTAGTTCTTCACCAATACGACACATTGGAATGGAATTAAACAAGTCATTCGATATCTCTAAGGTACAATTGATCTCGAATTATTTTATTTAAATAAAACTAGTCAAACATTGATAGGTTATGTAGAAGTTGGTTATTTATCTGATTCACATAAAGCACGTTCTCAAACGAATTATCTATTTACATGTGAAAATACTGTTATATCATAGCGTTTTATAAAACAATCTATAACAGTTACTTCATCTTATCATGCTGAAATTATAACCATTAATGAAGCAAGTCGATAATGTGTATAGTTAAGATCAATGATTCATTATATCCGAGAAAGTTGTGGATTATCATCTATAAGAGATATTTTAACTCCTCTTTATGAAGATATGCAGCTTGCATAACTCAATTACGAGGAGAATATGTTAAAAGAGATCGGACAAAATATATTTCACCAAAATTCTTCTTTACTCATGAATTCCAGAAAAATGGTGAAATTGATGTGTTACAAATTCGGTCATGTGACAACCTCGCAAATATTTTCACGAAAACTTTACCGACTACAACATTTGAAAAGTTAAAATATAAAATTGGTGTGCGTCGGTTCAAATAGTTAAATGAATCATCTTATTTGGGGGAGTAATAAGCAGACATATAGAATAGTGTACTCTTTTTCCTTCATTGGATTTTTTTTCACTAAATTTTTATCTAGTAAGGTTTTAACAAGACATTTTCTTTATATAATTGACATCCAAGGGAGAGTGTTATGAATTAGTGGAGCCATTAGTGGATATGAATGTCCACGATTAAGAGTTAGTGGAGACACTATTACATATTAGTGGAATATGATTAATTCCACTTCTAGAGCTCTATAAATAGAGCTATTCTCCAAACTTGAGATATATCATTTAGTGAGAAAATTGTTAGAGAAAATTGTGAGAGAAGTTTGAAGAAATTCTTGTGCAAATAATAGTTAGAAATTTATTGTGTGTAAATTTTATTTTAACATTGTCAAAATTTTATAACACTACCAAACTAATTGGCAATTTAGTTTTTTTTTTCTTCTCTCTTGTAAGCTCCACTTTTATCTTGTGTACTTTGACAAGTGTGTGTGTGTGTGTGTGTGTTTTTTTTTTTTTTTGGGGACTAATCTAATTATTACTAAAATAGCACCAGCCGAGAAATGGTAATACCTGCATTTGTGTTCCAAATTTTACTATAAATGCGTTAATTTTTTATGCCCTTTTTTAAAAGCACTGTTAAGTCTTAAAAAAACAAAGAAAACACTGTTAAGCATAAAGGATTGAAAGCCAGTCCAAACAGGTTTGCGTACAAAAAAATTTTTCTCAGAAAAAAGGAACTTTTCTTGTTGCCCAATGAACTTGCCAGATTCATAGCATGTCAACAGGACAAGCCGAATGCAGAGACAGAGCCAGGAATATACGATTTGGGGGAGGGGCGACATTATAATTTTCCAAAAAATTTTGGAGAGTGAAGGATAAATTTTTAAGAGATTTTCTAAAAGTTTTTAATTTTATTAAGGTAAACGTCAAATTTTTAAAAACTTTAGCCCTAGTTCTGTCAATGGCCGAATAGCTTCTCTTTATCTCTCTTAAAAAAACCAAATATTTTATAAAGAGTATTACTAACTAAAATCTGAAATTTTAGTTGGAATTAATTATTGAACTAAGATAGATTATATCCACCAATGGTTTCCGTTATGGATCAACCTTCAAAGGCAGCCTAAGAAACTTTTCAAGCTGCGATTCCAGGACAGGATCAAACATGAGGATTTCACCCACTTGATTCAACAACTCAAATCTAAAAGGCTTTTCTCGTCCCTAAACATTCATGCTCCAGTGATAAGAATGAGAATTTCAAAGACATCAAGAGAAAGAGACCCAAAAAAAGATCACAACTAGAAGGAAGCCAAAAGTATCTTCCCTAGTTCTGATGTGCCAGTTCCAGAAATAGATGATTCAAATCAAGGGGGAGTTGAGGATGAGCAAGGAGAAAGTTGGATGATAATAATAATAATATTGGTGAGATTGAACAAGAAGTACTACAGCCAAAAGATGAACCCAGGAGATCTATCAGGAAAAGAAGACCCTCCACTAGGTATAATCCTAATGAATATATATTGTTGACTGATGGAGAAGAGCCAGAATCATATAGTGAAGCCTTGGAGCACGAGAAGAAAGAAGAATGGTTGCAAGTTATGCAAGAGGAGATGGTATCCTTACAAGAAAATCATACCTATGACTTGGTGAAATTGCCTACATGCAAGAGAATATTAAAGAACAAGTGGGTTTACAGGTTAAAGACTCAGGAGAATAGCTCACAACCTAAGTACAATGCAAGATTGGTTGTGAAGGGGTTCAGTCAGAAGAAAGGTATAGATTTTGAAGAAATCTTTTTTTCAGTGGTAAAGATGACATCTATTCGAGTTGTTCTTGGAATTGCTGCAAGTTTGAATCTTGAGATTGAGTAACTTGATGTGAAGACAGCCTTTCTACATGGTGATTTAGAAGAAGAAATTTATATGGAGCAGCCAGAGGGATTTAAAGAAAGTGGTAAGGAGAATCTGGTATGTCATCTCTGGAAAAATTTATATGGTTTGAAACAGGCATCGAGATAATGGTAGAAGAAATTTGACTCATTTATGACAGATCAGAAATACTACAGAACCACATCAGATCATTGTGTATATGTGAAGAACTTCTCAGATGGCGATTTTATTATCCTCTTGTTATATGTGGATGATATGTTAATTGTTGGCCATGATGTTGTGAAAATTGACAAGTTGAAAAAGGAGTTAAGTAAATCTTTTGCAATAAAAGATTTGGGTCCAGCTAAACAAATTTTAGGGATGAAAATCACTCGAGATAGGCAAAATGGAAAGCTTTGGTTATCTCAAGAAAAGTATATTAAGAAAGTACTTGACAGGTTCAATATAAATAATGCTAAGGAAGTTTCTACTCCACTTGCAGGTTACTTCAAGTTAAACATTAAGTAGTATCTAAAAAGTGAGAAAGATAAAGAAGACATGAAGAAAGTTCATTATGCTTCAACAGTTAGTAGTCTGATGTATGCTATAGTTTGTATCAGACCAGATATAGCTCATGCAGTTGGAGTAGTTAGTCGATATCTCTCTAATCCTGGTAAAAAGCATTGGAATGCTGTCGAGTGGATTCTTAGGTATCTCAAGGGAACTTCCAAATTATGTTTGTGCTTTAGAAATGGTAATATCATACTTGATGGATTGATCTTGATAAGAGAATATTTACATCTAGTTACTTAATGACTTTTGCAGGGGAATATCATGGCAAAGTAAGTTGCAAAAATGTATTGCTTTTTCTAGTACAGAAGCAGAGTATATCACAGCTACTGGAGCTTGTAAAGAGATTCTTTGGTTGCAGATGTTTCTTCAGGAATTGGGCTTGAGACAAGAAAAGTATAATCTTTATTATGACAGTCAGAGTGCTATTCATCTATGTAAGAATTCTATATTTCACTCTCGATTCAAACATATTGATGTGAGATATTATTGGATTAGAGAAGTTTTGAATTCCGAGCTGCTAATGCTTGAGAAGGTACACACGGATTATAATGGTTCTGATATGTTGACTAATGTATTGCCCAGGGAGAAATTCTTATTTTGTAGATAAGAAGTAGATTTGGTTGTATTTCCCAAATGAGTTGGAGGGGGAGATTGTTGGGCCAAACAACTCTAGCCTATTTGGTGGACAAAAAGAAAACGAAAACAAAGGCCCACAAACTAAATAAAAACCTAACAAATCAAAAGCAGAGATATACGGCATTCTGGTGAAAGTTTTGTTGAAAGAGACAGCACACAGTAACAAAGATGCAGGAGCTTCTTCAAGTTTTGATCCTCATTTTGGATGGTCATTCGGAATCCAATTGAGACGAAATTTAGTTCTACGTGATCCTCTCAACAAGATCTACAAATCTAACGATTTAGATTTCGATTTTAGTAACATTCGTCCAAACTCATTTCTTATTTAGTTGTAGTTTTGGGAGAAGATATTGATATATTATTGGTGTGCCTCTAGTGTTATATAGAGAAGACTTTGTATTGTCCATTATTATTGATAGTGGAAGTTTTTACTAAACTACGTCCCGCAATTTTTTCTCATCTTAGGTTTTCCACGTTAAAAATCTTGGTGTCTCATACTCTTTACTTTGATACATTCTTTTACCTGCTGGTGTTACTTAATTGGTATTTTTGATTTATTCCTCTTTTAATCTTGGAATATAATTATAATTTGGGTGAAGCTTGGTATTTTACCGACTTTCACTTTTATTTCCCAACATGAACCCTGTACATTGTCCCAATGCAGAGGTTATTACCAGAATGCAGTTGAGGAAAGCAATTGATGCATCCCGTGAAAACCAGCAACTAATTCTTTATCCTTCTGAAGCTGCTGTGCTTTCCATTATTGGCTTATGCGATAATATTGCCTCCAGAAAAGTTTGTTTTTCCATTCTTCTCTTCTTTTTTTTTTTTTTTTGACTTTTTTTCTCTGGTATTTTTCCTTTTATACATCACACGGTAGCTTTGTTTCTTATTTACATGTATCTTGAGACTCAGCAGGCAGGGAATTATAGGAGTTTAGTTGTCTTTTCTACATTCTTTGTTTCTTAGCACAGCAATTTGAGATCCTGGTTTGTTTTAATCACTCTAGATGTTTCTCTTAGAAATCTTATGCCTCTCATTTATTGAGGGTAAATATTGTGTCCTTTTTAAGATGGAGGAAATATTTTTTAATTAATTGTCGGCTAATTGAATAATTATAGCTCCGGGCAATTGATATTTTTTGTTCTCATATTTTGCAAAGTAACATTCTCATTTTCAAACCCTTTTTTATTTATTTTTGTCCCCAAAATGATTGTGGAGGCCATCTTTTATTGCTTCCCTGTCATAACAAACGGTGGTCTCCATCTTAACAACCTTTGTTAAAATGATTAACAATTTTATCCTTTAGAATTGCAACAACGGGGTTGAAGACGATTTTGAGGTTATGAAAAATGTTTAGGGATGAAAATAAATACATAAAAAATGTTTGAGGAATGAAATAATATTTTATGGGAAGTTTGAGAACTAAAAATAATAATAAAACCTTCAAATTCTTTCAACCTATCCTTTTGCCGCAACCGTTTGCTGAATCCGTTGCCCCATGGGTCAAACCATTGTCATTGACCGTAAAAGAAGAAAAAAATAGTTGTTACAAACATACTATTTATTATTATTGGTCTGTAAATTTAATATTCGTATTTTTATTTTAGAACATTAAAAATAAATCATTTATGTATATTTTATTAAAAATAAATATATTTTTCTTTACTCATATTTCACTAATTATGTAAAAGAAAGAGCATGTGAGTCGATCATTCAAATAAGTATGAAGACGTACACCGAATGTAATGCAGTGGGTGGATGAGTACAAACAATCTAAGTTCCTGATATTGGTGACTCGTTCAAAGAGAAATGTATCATACACAAATGCACATCGCATCTTCTTCCGTTAACTTTGGAAGAAATAACCACGCAACTAATACAGTGGTGGTTTACGTATGTCAGATTGTGCTCTTACAAGTCCTTGTCATGTTCTCCTGATCGATCAGATTGAGGAGGTCCATCTTTCTGTCTTCAATGTTTTACTCTCGTTCCTCGACCATGGTGTGTTGAGGAATCCACAAGGGAAAATGGTTGATATCTACATAACTTTCACTATAAATACGTCAAACAAACAGATCTTGGCAGGGCTTGGAGGGCATGCTATGGTAGGCATTGTCAAGGAAGAGAATGCCGATCAGGTAACGTAACTCTGTTCAAGCTAGATTTTTAGTGAAGCTTTGTCCTTCGATGTGTAATTTGCTTACCATACATGGTCTGGTGCTTTCCTTGTTATTTCCCCACAACAGATGCTTTTGGTATCGGTTCAGTTCTGATCTTCTTCTTGATGCCCCTTCTCCTGGCCTCACTAAAATCCCATGCTTTCATTGCAATTTTTAGTGGGCAGGGAAGCCTGGTCGAGTTGAGTTGGTGAATCAAGCGGCATCCCCGCCAGGAGCCACAACTTCAGAAGTTTTACAGGTTCTACAAGTTGCGAGTAAAGATTGAACAAGTTCTACAATAGAAACTGGATACATTCACAGAATACTTGACTATTTGTTCTTGGACCTTGATGATGCGCCGGTGAAGTTTTCCATGCCCTGCAACGTCTTGGCTTCTCTCTAGATCTTTACCGAGTTGAATTACTATGGTGACTAGCTTATCCACTTTTTTGACTTCCTGATAGAATGGGGAGGAAAAAAGAGCCGTGCTTTGAGATTACTGCGATTCTCCTCTCAAAAGAAATTGGTCGAATAATGCTCCCCAAGTCATTAAGGGTGAAATCATCATTAGCAGTTGTGCACCAGCAAGAAGTCCTCCGTCTTTATTGTGATATCAGTGACTCCACCAATGTAGTAAAAAGGCTAGCACTGTGCTTACTATCAGATCAGGTAGCATTTCGACATACCATATATTAATGTCATTACTGAAACAGATCAAAGTTAACCAAGCTGCCAGAATGAAATATGTAACAAGAGTTTGTTCACAAGGGCATGATGCCTATAAAAGCATTCAACTGCTACAGGGATAGCAAAAGTTGCAAAAAGCTAGCTTATTTCTCTCAGAGATAGCATAAGGTTGAGATATCTACATCACACAGGTCTGAAGGCCTTTCACAGAGCACTTAATCTTTCATGCCTATAAAAGCATTCAACTGCTACAGGGATAGCAAAAGTTGCAAAACGCTAGCTTATTTCTCTCAGAGATAGCATAAGGTTGAGATATCTACATCACACAAGTCTGAAGGCCTTTCACAGCACATTTAATCTTTCTTTTCAAGCTCTCTTAGAAAATCCTGGTTGTCGACCAGAACCTGCAAGGAGGGAGAGCCACATGTTATGAGCTTGCCATCAAATGAAGGTACACATAATGTTACATCCAAAAATTCGTATAGCGCAATTATCAGCCACAAAAGAAGTCAGTATCTGGCTCAGAGGTTGATGGATAAGATGGGAGAGGCAGAACAGTATTATAATTCATTCTTTCTGCAACTTACAGTTTTCCATCCATCTGGATCCACAAAAGAAACAATCTTGGTATTGATTCCAGGAATTGGTCCAGGTTGCCTGGTTATCTTTCCACCAAGCTCTTGTGTAACATGATTCACAACTTCCCCACTCTTGTATACATCATCAGTGCTTATGGCAACCTAGATTGAACACAGCATCTTTCACAAGGATAGAAAACAGAGGTCAATCAAACAAAGAATTCACTTAATTTTCCAAGCACTAAGCAAACCTGTGCATATGCATTTCCTTTGGTGTATTCTGACACGCCATAGTTATATGTCAGCTCCAATACAGTTGTCTCATGCTCTTCAGCATACCCAAGCATCGCGATTGTGTACTGAACATAAAGAAAATTATTTCCTATAATTGTTATGATAGTTGAACCGAAAAGAGAATTTGCAAGGAAAATTTAATATCACCTTTAGCTCAGGCTTATCAACTTTCTTCAACACTCTCATTCCCAGTGCCTGCACAAATAGGAAACCGAATAAGTCATGCATTCAACGAGAATACCTAAATCTCTTTCCTTTGCTGGATAAATTCTCAAAAGTAAAGCTAACCGATGAGACAGCTTCAACAATGAGGTTAAACTAACAAATGAATTAAAATACCTTTTCATAGAACTTGATAGAGCGCTCAAGATCACCAACACGAAGCATCACTTGGCACAGTGGTTCAGGTGTAGGTCCACGCTGGATGAGCTCAAAAAGGTAACCATCAGGATCTTTCACAAAAGCAATGACAGTAGTGCCACCTTTAACAGGACCTGCCTCCCGAGTGACAGTTCCACCTTTCGCTTTTATATCCTCAACCATTTTGTAAACCTTGAGGAAGTGTCAAAAGAAGAACAGATTAAGAGACTCACTAAAACATGGCAAGTAAATGGCCAATCATGGAGGACTTACATCTTGGGTTGCAATAGCAAAATGGCCAAAGCCTGTACCAATGTCGTACTCGTGAACTCCGTAGTCTGCAAAATATTGAAGAAAACAGCAGAATCTGATGATCAGATGCTACATTGGATTATACACACCAGGCAACACCATCTTGCCATCCCACACATGTACAAGACTGCATGTTACTGTAGCTGTTTAATCAGTTACAGCTTTATCAGTCTCACAGAATTGCCTGCCTTAGAGTTGGATACAAGATAGTTAAACGATTAATGCCATAAACTAAAAACTTTCCAGAACACTGAAACATGAGACCTGATAAACAAATCACAGTTTCCTACTGAAATGTGAGACCTGAAAAACAAATTGTAATTTCCTCCTACCTGCTAGAACTTAAGTTGATATGCAAGATTAAAGATACTGAGTGAGAAAAAGAAAGAGAGAAGACGGGGGGGTGCGGGAGGTCGGGGGAGGCCAGGGATAAAAGACTAGACATACTGTAAGTCAGTTCCACCACAAAGTGAGAGTCTTCAGGGCCAAAACCAAGAAAAGCATTTGAATACTTCTCCTCCGGAATATCTCTCTTCCTCAACAGCTGCATCCCAAAGCATTCTGTATAAAACCTACGATACCAAGGTTATAATGCTAAGTCATTCTAGAATCCCATTTGATAGCCAGTTAGCCTTTCAAGTTGTGAATTGCATACTTGATGGTGCGCTCAAGGTCACCAACACGATAAACTGCATGCAGAAAGCGGCGCTTATCCTTCTTTGGCCATTCCAGCAACTCATCACTCGGAACTACAGAAGCAGCAGCCTCAGCCATGCTCTTTCAGCTCTATGTAGCAACCAGTCATAGAAAGAAACATCAATTACGGCAAGTGTAAGACTTAGAAAGGTAGAAGTTTGCACTGCCCAGAATGAAATTCAGTCATAACCATGCTACCAGCTGATACAGAAAGCCAATGTTACCAGCCCCCAAATTCACAAATAAGACCAGATTTTCAAAATCCGGAACAAATCTCAGTTCACTCCCAAATACTCGGTAAGCTAAGAGGTGAAAGCTGAAAAGTTAAGAAAAGGGCAAACATTTTGCCTCCCCCTTAATCATGGTCCACAATATGCAAAGCACAAAAGGCAAATAAGCAGAAGTATGCCTTTTACATCCACTCTCGTTTTCATTTCCCTTATGATTCAATGAATATAATTTTTTTAAAAAAAAAAAATCTGCTCCCTTGATCGAAGAAGAGAAGTAATTTTATTTGGTTTATTCTTCTTTGCATTTCCTTTTCTCGATATGCAATACCTTTTACATTCCCCTCATAGTTATATCAGAGTCTCAGACTTCCAAAGTTCCAAAAAATCCAAGTTCGTTTAGGTTAAATCCGCATATACTCTGAAGCTTAAACAACAAAATTTCAAGAGACACGCAGCACATAATTGAAAACACAACTACACAAATTCACAAAATCTGGAGACAGATCGAAACATAGAATCACCAGGAGCAAGACCCAGAAAACAGTCGCTTGATTTCTGAAAGCAAAATCCCAGAAAACACTAAATATATAAATATTCTCCACTCCCTCAACCCAAAAAAGAAACACTATTAACAAAGATGTGCTGGATGAAAATTTCAAAGTTCCGAATGAGTTATAAACAAGAGTAAAACACAAAGCTTTATTACTAAAGATCGAAATGTGAGTGTACCAGAGACAGCAGAGCAGCGAAGTGAAGGAACTAGAACACCGTGATACAAATACCCGATGGGGATATCCATGCCCTTTTATAGTCCTTCGACTCCTTCTTTAGAGGGCCAAAGGCCACGTGTGATAGGGTGGTGTCTGACGGACACGTTAACACGTGTGACGTTCAGGATAGAATTAATTTGAATTCTAGATTCAATATATAGTAAACTGCCTTTCAAGGGAGCTGCTAGATGAATGAATAACAGGTAGTACAATACAATATGGACAAAATCCAACATTGATTATCTTTTAAATTAAAAAAAAAAGAAAATTTTGTGGTTATTAAGGTTAACACCTTTCTAAATATTGTGTTGTCTTGGACACACGTTGATTATTGATTATGGATAGCTTAGCTTTTGATCCCTTTCATTGCCTCCTTTTTGCAAATTTCAATGGAGGAGTGATGTTTCATTGGAAAGGGTCATTCATCCACTTTCATTTTTTTAGCTATCTCAAGATTTTTTATTACTTTTTACTGTTTCGCATACTAATATTTATAATAATTGATCTGTTAACGTGTTTAGCAATAATAGATGTTTAAATTTTAAAATACTTGACATAAGCTGACTTAACCACAAAAAGTTATTGCTATAACTAAGAAAATGTTATGAATTATTGGAATCTCCATTAATTAGTGGAGGCTCCACTAATTATGGATTTATGTGAATTATTAGAAGATTTTTATGGATGTCCACCATTTAGTGGAGACACCATTAATTGAGATTAGTTGAAGATGATGTATGCCATGATGTATTTCACTAATTAGAGCTCTATAAATAGAGCTATTCTCTAAGCTTGTAATACACCATCATTTGTGAAAGAAAGATTAGTGAAAGAAAGATTAGAGAAAGAATTGTGAGAGAAAGAAAGAGAGAAGTTTGAAGAGAAATTCTTGTGCAAAGAATAGTTAGAATTTTCTTAGTGTGTAGTGTGTAGATTTTATTCTAACACTACCCTAATTTTATAACAGAAAAGTGATTATGTAATATTAACAAAAAAACATTAGTCTTGCACTCAATTTACTTTATGAGTAGACTTAGCCCATTAGGCTCGAGGAATATCCTGATTACTGGGCCAGACAATCTGCCGAAGCCTGGGTCCATCTTACATCTTTAATGACTAGTGTCCAGTCCAGTAGAAGCATCCAGAAAAGGGATATTTGGCCCATACGATGGCGGCTCACCTAGTTCGAATTTAGATGATTTAACTCTTCGACCAAGCCCAATTGTACAGATACTTGAAACATCCACTAAACACAAATCAAAATAGCGGCCTGCTACCACTGAAACATTTGAACAAAGCCCAGTTAGGCATTCTCACAAACACCTCATATATGGAATCATATTAGTTTTTCCCGAGGGAAGTGGGGATGTAAATGTAGCCTAATCCAGCCAAATTCCTTTTCCATTCTCCCCTTCCACAGTTCCCCCCCCCCCCTCCGCCCCCCCGCAAAACACCCTTATTTTCGCTTCCCGGAGCCACTAATAATTAATCAATGAATAATATCCGAAACCTTTGAAGGTAAGTCTGGGCTGCTCACGTATGAGTTTATCCCTATTCAATCCCAAAGGGCAGATCAAGACATCACTATTCTTAACTTTAGCTGTTAACCATGAGCTTATGACATCATATCCTAATAATTAGTTTGAGATGAATTTTATAAAAAATTATTTAATATGTGAGATCAGATAGGGTCAAATAGAGAAAAATATACGTGTTGTGAATAAATAATAGTTTTAGATAAATAAAAAATATATAAAATAATAATATATTTGAATTAAAATAAAATTTTAATTTGAAATGAGATTAAAAATTAGTATCCACTTGAGGCTGTAATTATTTAATTTGTAAAATATTTTTTTATCAAATAAATGAATTTAGGCTCTATTTATTTTGTATTTTCTAAAAAAAATTATTTTACATTCTATTTTGAAGAAAAATAAGTATAATATAAATAATTTTTTTATTTATAATATTTTAAAATTTTTATTATTCGTTCTAAGAAGATCATAATATTAATTTTTAAATTTATAAATTCTTAAAAAATTTCAAAATCATATTTATAGATTTTTTTAAAACTATAATTCTAATTTAAGTACACCCTTTAGACATCATTTGATTAGCATGCAGGAAAATAATATTATAGAATCTAAATTCTAAAAAAGTGAATTTATAAAATATAATTCCAAATAAATTACATCCTTATATTTGGAAAATCTAAAATATATTGTATGAAAGTAATATAAGATAATTTTTTATTATACATACAAAAAAAATAAAATTATTTTAAAATATCTCTTATATTATTGTACAATTTAATTATGTATGTATTTCCAAACAATTGTAGTAAATAAAAATCATGTAAATAGTATCCTTACATCTTTAAATACAAGGTTTATTTTATTTAATTTGATATTATAATTTTTATGTTAGGTTCAAATTTCAATGTTAATAAAAAAAAATAACATTTGATTGTTATCAAATTATAGTATCTATAAAAATTTTAATAAAATTTTTTCTCATGTAAATGATAATGAAATCATGATATAACTTTTAAATAAAAAATTTATAATTATTTTACTTTAAGTGTTGAGCCTTTTAAATATTATAGTTAGGAATATGAAAATTTTTACTACACTATTAGGTCGGGGAAGGTGTGAAGGGAGAAAGTTGAGTGATGAGGAATATATAAATATGAATAAAATTTCTAATTATATTTATTTTTAAAATTTATTTTTTATTATTAGAATATTAAAAAATAATCACAATACCAACTATTAAAAATAGTTTCTTTTCTTAATATTCTGCATATATTTTTGCAAATATTAGAAATCATATTCCTTTCCTAAAATATGAGTAATGAACTATTTATTATATTTTAAGAATAAAAATATAATTACTTTCCTATCTTATTTTTCTTAACAATCAAATAGAAAATTTTTTATATTCATCATCGATAATATATATATTTCTTTTTTTTATAAATTTTTTATTAATAATAGAACTTACAATTGCTATTTGAAAATATATACATGATTCATGTCATAGAAAAGATTTGAATCCGAAATGTCAATATAAAATTCTCAACACTAACTATCTCGTCCAATTTAAGAAATTTTTTTTTTGCAATAATTTTTCTCTTTTATAATAATGTACTCTATTAATTTACTAAAAATCTATTTTGTTTGGAGTTTGACAAATCACACTATGTCTATGTGCGGAGAGAAGAGAGAAATAGCAAATAGTTTATTCCAATTTTATGGATATCTCTTTTTGGCCTTTTCTGATACAATATGTGAGGTGAAAAAATAGAAATGTTACAAATAAATAATTTTTTATAGTCTTATTTTAAATGATTGTTCCACACCGCAAAGGTCACAAACAAGAAACAGACTCTTTTTTTTTTTTTTTTTAATAGATAAACAAGACAAAAACATTGTTTTTAAAGACAACTCTCGTGATGTCACTGTCCACTGATAATAATTATGCAAATGGATGCCGGATTCATTCTCGGTGTAGAGACGGCGGTGCAAATATTTTAGTTTGGGTTGGGCCGCTCCAGAGAGGCCATGAAAAAACTACTACTATAATACATATGGTGGTTAGATTTGATGGCCCACCAACGGACAAAAGGGAGTAAATAAAAGTAAAAGAAAACAAATGGGTTGGGCTGTGGAGTGTTGAAGAAAGTTCTCCACCAACTCAACTTGAACCTTTGGAATGGAATTATGGAACCATCTTGCCTGCTTCATGTCGCTCGGTTTTATTAAAAAAAAAAAAATTAATAATTACATTTTGTTTTTTGAATTTCCGCCTTCTAAAATAAGTACTATTTTATTAAATTTTTACAATTTGTTTCATTATTTTTAAATAGACGAGATGAATTATGCTGATATAGATGCATGTACTATCATTAGCATCTTAGTTGATAAGATCAGTTAATAATTTTTATGTAATAAAATATTTGTATCAAACGAAAATAAAATATTAATATATATATATTTTTTACCATTCAAAGTAGCTGCATTTTCATGATTGCAAATCTTCGTGTTGGACAGCTTCAATAGGGTTTTTTGCATTTGTACTTAATTGTTTGATACATTTTTTTTTCTAATAATAATAATATATAGCCCATCAAGTCATCTTCTTCGCCATCTCTTGCGAAGCTTGGCCAAATCCAAGCTCTGTGAGCTTTGTTTATGGCCCAAACTCGCGTTTTTTTATATTTTTTTTATTCTCACATCCTCTTTATTCTTCAAACGATAATAATCTTTTTTCTTGTTGTGGTTTGTTGCGATTCAGCCCTTAGTACCATGTTTTTCTTACGGGTGGTGTTAATTGTCATTACTCTTTTTTATTTTAGACACGTTTCAAGATCGTTGATCCGTTAATAATCTTAGTCTTTAAACGTATTATTTATAAGATTGGTCGAATCTCGATTCCAGTTACTGATAGTTGTGAATGGTGACAAGACAGCTAAAAGAGAATTTTTGTATATTTTTTTTTCTACATTGTTGAATTTTAATTATTTAGGTTTGAGGTATAGTATTTTTTTTTGTAATTATAATTTCGGTATCTATTTGTATAACTTATTTTCATAAATAATATTGATCTCACTTCTATCAAAAAAAAAATAATATTGATCTCACTTAGTAAAAAAAATAATAATAATATAGCAATTGCCTCGTTTGACACGAATAATAAACACACAAATCAAATACGTTTTGGAGATGTTTAAAGTTCTATTACAATAGAAAGCATTAGAAAGATCAAATACATGCTCAATAGAATATTCTTTTTAAAATATGACACAAATACTAAATTTATAAAATAATAAATAGTGATAATGACTAAAATGTACATAGAATCAATGAATTTGAAAAAAGAAAAATTGGAAATTGAGGTAAAGATGAGATGTGATCCGTGATTGAAATAAAAAGCATGCCACAAAAAAAGAAAATAAATTTTTAAGAAAAAAACTGGTGATTTGAGAGAAAAGATCCAAAGAAGAATCTAAGAAGGTGGATGAAGCTTTGACTGGTAGGAAATGAGTACTCTCTCTCCACCACGCCTCTCTCTCTCCCTCTTCTCTTTGTCCTCGGCCCGCCACATGACGAAAGTGCTGACTGCTCATCAAAATGACCAGCAACTCCTCCATCCAATCACCATTAGCCACGTCGGATTTAACAGGGGCTCCAAAAACACGTCCAGGTTCAATGAACCTGATATCCCACTCCTCCCCTGCCTTTTATTATATATTTCCCTCTTTCTCTCTCATCGTACCCAGCTCTCTGATCCTTCAAACACTTCAGAGAACTATCACCCAGGAATTAGCGGGCCTAGAAAGTCAAAAACCTTCTGAGGTGCATTGCAAATCTGCAAATCTTTGTGTTTTTGTGTTAGTGCTTGATTCTTCTCTAGGCGATTTCAGAAATGGCTTTGGCTTTCAGTTCTTCAACTGCAATTCGTGATTCTTTGTCTTCTTCTTTCGAACAAACAAAAGGTACTCTACTTTCGACCACCTTTGATTTTGGGTTGGAATTGCTACTCTTATGGTGTTTTTGCTGTGATGGGATGTTTGCAATTGTTTTCAGTTCAAATGGGTTCCTGTTGTTCTTGAATTTTGTTCATTTTTTGGGTGAATTTGTTCTCATGTCTCTGACGATTTCTCTGTGTTTCCCCCTTTTTAAATTGCAGCAGCCGCGCAATTTGGTTCTTTTCTGCCTTTGGATCGGCAACATACTATATTACCGTCGGTGAATGTCTCTTGGAGAAGTTTGGCTGTTAAGCCAATAAACGCTGAGCCTAAAAGGAATGAATCCATTGTTCCCTCTGCAGCAACTATGGTTGCTCCCGGTAGGACATCTCTTTTGAAGTGTTTTTTTTTTTTCCATTTTTATAATAATTATTTAAATTTTGTTGTAAAATGACTATTTTGGCCCTGATGTTCTGATGGATGTTGTTGCAGAGATTGAAGAGAAAATGGATGTGGAAGACTATGAGAAATTGGCTAATGAGCTTCAAAATGCCTCGCCTCTTGAGATTATGGACAGAGCCCTGGCTAGTTTTGGCAATGATATTGCTATTGCTTTCAGGTATATATCGTCATCATCATTCAGTTTTCCTACTTCGGATCATAGTTTTACGTTTTCATTCTTGCTTCTCGTTGTTCTTTCTTTAGCCTAGTGCGATATAAGGTTTTATTTTGTTGGAAAGGATGTTTCTTTGCAATCTCAATTTGTATTGGACCAAAGTTTATCAAATGCAACTGCTGTTATTGAACGGATTGTATTTTGAAATGAGTTAATTCTTTGAAAACAGGGCCTAGTTTATGTTAGGAAATTATTTTTTACAAATTCCTTACGTTGTTATCTGAATTGATTTTTAAATCCTTTTGGTTTTGGGTATTGAGCACTGGGGGACGGGGCTGGAACTGTGTAGGCTCCAATTGGCAATTTATCCCTCTGTTGACTCCTTCCTATAATGGCAAGGTTCTCCTGGTGTATGATTACAACCTGTAAACTGATTCCACTGTTGCTTTCGGCTAAACTTCCTGGTTGATTATATGCTCACCTCTGGACTTCTAATTTTTGCATGTGCGAGTCGGCCCCTGGTCTGTGTGGAAGTGAATGTAATATGCCTATGTTGTATTCAAGCTTCATGGACAATTCCTTGTATTGCTTCAATCTGATGCATATCTTAATTTTTGTCAGTGGTGCCGAAGATGTTGCCTTGATAGAGTATGCGCACTTGACCGGTCGACCATTCAGAGTCTTTAGCTTGGACACTGGGAGGTTGAACCCAGAGACTTATAAGTTCTTTGACACAGTTGAGAAGCACTATGGCATTCACATTGAATACATGTTTCCTGATGCTGTTGAAGTTCAGGCTTTAGTTAGGAGCAAGGGGCTCTTCTCTTTCTATGAAGATGGTCACCAAGAATGCTGCCGTGTGCGGAAGGTCCGGCCTCTAAGGAGGGCCCTCAAGGGACTACGTGCCTGGATCACTGGGCAGAGGAAAGATCAATCCCCTGGCACTAGGTCTGAAATTCCTGTTGTCCAGGTGGACCCTGTTTTTGAAGGAATGGATGGTGGTGTAGGCAGCCTGGTGAAGTGGAACCCTGTGGCTAACGTGGAAGGGAAGGACATCTGGAACTTCCTCCGAGCCATGAATGTGCCTGTGAATTCGTTGCACTCACAAGGTTATATCTCAATCGGGTGTGAGCCATGCACAAGGCCAGTCCTTCCCGGGCAGCATGAGAGGGAAGGAAGGTGGTGGTGGGAAGATGCCAAAGCAAAGGAGTGTGGTCTACACAAAGGCAATATAAAGGATGGAACTCTAAATGGTAATGGAAATGGTGCTGTAGGCGGAAATGGGACTGCTACTGTTGCTGATATCTTTGAGACCAAGAATGTTGTGAGCTTGAGTAGGCCTGGAATTGAAAATTTGCTAAAATTGGGGGACAGGAGAGAGCCATGGCTAGTTGTACTCTATGCACCTTGGTGCCAATTTTGCCAGGTAAATGATAATATGAATATGCATCTTGTTTCTATAGACATTTATTTGGGTGCCATCTGATCATCGTTTGTATTATGCTGAACAGGCAATGGAAGGATCATATGTTGAATTGGCAGAGAAGTTGGCAGGTTCTGGTGTAAAGGTGGGAAAGTTTAGGGCAGATGGTGACCAGAAGGCATTTGCACAGCAGGAATTGCAGCTGGGTAGCTTCCCTACAATTCTTTTCTTCCCCAAACAGTCAGCCAGGCCCATAAAATATCCTTCAGAGAAAAGGGATGTAGATTCATTGATGGCTTTTGTTAATGCCCTGCGATAAATCCATTTTAGGTTTCAGCTAATGGAGACTCCGGGTTCATTCTTTCTAAGCACCAACCCGTTGGAGTTCCCAACAAATAGTAGCTTTGCAGTCCCATTATAGAGGAAAGTGCATAATGGCAGATAAAGATAGTAGCCCCGGAGTTGATTCGTTTCAACTTCCTCACAAGTTCTCTGCCTCTACAGCGCTAGTAGTCTGTCTGCATTTAGTTTTTTCTTGTATACTTTGGTATGTAAATTTTCCCTTTTCTCCTTGTTACTGAGTTGGTGTTCAATTTTGAAATTAAGCTTGTGTTGAAATGAACTGAATACAAGGTGAATTGAATTTCCACCAAACACCCAATTTGCAGCAGGTGTATCATGAATCCCTAATTCTTGGCTATCAAGAATTCAAACAGACTTTCATTATTCTGGTTAATGAGAAGAGAACTCAAAATCTTTAAGCCGAAATTGTATGGGAGAAATTTTGTTTCTTATGTATTTCATAAAAATTTGAGCAATCTAGAATTGTTATGTAAAGCTATCTTATTCAAATTTCAGGCATTAAACTTTCAGACATATTGGCGATAATCATAAGAGGTTCTCAATATAAGATCAACACGGGCAGTCCCATCTTATCCAACTTTCAGGCGATAGGATATGTTTCAAGCGTGAACGAATATCACAAGAGATCCCCAATGTTTCATAAAATTCAACACTTCTGGATTAACAATCTACTCATACTCGTTTCTTCAAATAATATCCTTGCGTGATACAAAGAGGGGAAACTGTTAACAGAACCTTATATAATTATATTAGACATCGATTGCCTGTGGCCGCCTTAAAGAACATAAGAAGTTGGACATGATGATAGCAGCACGGCATCATAAGTTATTTGGTTATTTTCTGAGTCCATCCGGGACGCTTGAAGAAATGAATTGCTGCTGCTCTTTCTCAAGGGACATTTACCTCAACATCAGTGGTAGATTTTGCTGCAACTGCATTGTGCTGGCAATCACATAACCCTTTGCCAAGATGACAATATATGGTGCCATCTAGGGCTGTAAACGAGGGGACAGGTTCGGAAGTTCGGAACATCCGGATTCGAACCCAATTAACATTAATATGTTCGGACTTGATTTGAATACCCATTATAAAAAGTTCCATATTCGAGTATACAGTTACAGATATACTTGATTGGTAAAAAATAATATATTCTCAATCATAAATTAGATAAAATTTAAAAGTTAAGAAAAATACAATAACAATAATATATATGTTATGAATTATTGAAATCTTTATTAATTAGTGGAGGCTCCACTAATTGTAGATTTATGTGAATTATTATAGAAGATTTTTATGGATGTCCACCATTTAGTGGAGATTAGTGGAAGATGATGTATGTCATTATGTATTCCACTAATTAGAGCTTTATAAATATAACTATTCTCTAAGCTTGTAATACACCATTATTTTGTGAAAGAAATATTAGTGAAAGAAAGATTAGAGAAACAATTGTGAGAGAAAGAAAGAGAGAAGTTTGAAAAGAAATTCTTGTGCAAAATAGTTAGAGTTTTATTAGTGTGTAGTGTGAAGATTTTATTCTAATACTACCCTAATTTTATAACACGTTATCAGCACGAGTCTCTATCGGTACAAAAGCTAGAAGACTAAGCACGAGTTTCTGCCGTTACCAAAACCAGAAGACAGGTACGCATTTATTGATCTCTATGGCTAATCTCGCTAAACTCGAATTTGTAACTCTTGATATTTCTGGAAAAAAATTATATGTCATGGGTTCTCGATGCAGAAATGCATCTAAATGCTGAAGGCCTTAGTGAAACTATTCAAGCAAATAATAGTGCATCTGCACAACACAAGGCTAAAGCTTTGATTTTTATTCGTCGTTATCTCGATGAAAATTTTAAAATGAAATATCTTACCGAAAAAGATCCATATGTCATGTGGGTAAATTTAAAAGAAAGATTTGACTATCTGAAGATGGTCGTACTACCCACTATACGGTATGAATGGTTGCACCTGAGGTTGCAAGATTTTAAAACCGTGAATGAATATAGCTCCGCAATGTATAAAATTACATCTCAGTTAAAATTATGTGGAGAAAAAATGACTGATGAAGATATGTTGGAGAAAACATTCTCCACCTTTCATGCCTCAAATATTGTCCTGCAGCAACAATATCGAGAAAAGGGGTATACAAAATTTAAAAATTTAATTACTGTCCTCCTCATTGCAGAGAAGAATAATGAGTTATTATTGAGAAATCATGAAGCCAGACCAATTGGCTCAACAGCACTTCCAGAAGTGAATGTTGTTGGCTCCAGCAGAAGCCATCGTTATAGTCGTGGTCATGGCCATGGCCGTGGCCGTGGTCGTGGTTATGGTCGTAGACACGCTCGATATTTTCCTTATCACAATTATAATCAAACTGTGAGAAATACTGGCCACCTGAAGTGGAACAGAAAAGATCATAAGGAAAAAGAAAAAGAAATTGAAGAAAAGTATGAGGATATATGTTATAGATGTGGCATGAAAGGTCATTGGTCACGAAACTGTCGTACGGTTAAGCATTTAGTTGAATTGTATCAAGCTTCATTGAAAAATAAAAATATGGAAGCAAATTTTTTTCAACATCCAATAAATAATACTGAGGATGATGATATTGATCCTGAAGATCTTAATATCAATATTACCCATATGGATATATCGGATTTTTTTGAACACCCAGACGGTAGGATAGACCATTTAATTGGTGATGGCAGTGTCCAGAAAAACTAAAGCCTCACCCTGATATTTTTGTATTTTCATTTTCATTCTATTCTAATAATATTTACGTTTGCATATATATATATTTGTGTTTAGATGGCTGTTGTTAATGATGATGTATGCATTATTGATAGTGGAACTACACACACCATACTAAAAAATGAGAAATATTTTTCTGATCTCAAAATGGGAGAAATAAATATTTATATGACAAACGGTAGTGCAAATGTAATTGAGGGCTCCGGAAGAGCTAGTATATTGTTGCCTAAAGGAACAACAATTATTATTGATAAGGCACTATTTTTCTCAAAATCCAGAAGAAATTTATTGAGTTTTAAAGATATCCGCAGAAATGGGTATCATATTGAAACAAATGAGGAAAATGGGATTGAGCATCTTTTTATTACTCAAATGCATTTGGGTAAGAAATTTGTATTAGAAAAACTGCCGTCTTTTTCTACTGGTCTATATTTTGTAAAAATACGTACAATTGAAATTCATCATCTAGTAAACCAGAAGTTTACTGATCCTATTACTTTTAGCATTTGGCATGACCGATTGGGTCATCCGGGATCTACCATGATGAGAAGAATCATTGAGAATACACATGGTCATCCTTTAAAAAATAAAAGGATATTAACATCAGAAAAATTCGCATGTACTGCATATTCCCTAGAAAAATTAATTGTTAAATCATCACCAGTAAAAGTAGGAGCTGAAAGTCCTACATTTCTCGAACGGATTCACGGAGATATTTGTGGACCTATTGATCCACCATATGGACCGTTCAAATATTTTATGGTCTTAATTGATGCATCATTCCGATGGTCACATGTATGTTTATTATCTACTCGCAACCTGGTGTTTGCGAGATTACTTGCTCAAATAATTAAATTACGAGCACAATTTTCGAACCATCACATTAAAAATATCCGTTTGGATAATGCTGGTGAATTTTCATCATATACTTTTGATGCATATTGCATGTCAATTGGGATTAATGTTGAACATGTTGTAGCTCATGTTCACACACAAAATGGTCTTGCTGAATCTTTGATTAAACGATTACAATTAATTGCTAGACCATTATTAATAAAAACAAATCTCCCAACATCTGCCTGGGGACATGCTATTCTACATGCTGCAACACTTGTACGTATAAGACCAGTTAGTTATCATAAATTCTTTCCTTTGCAATTGGCTTTTGGGTCAGAACCAAATATTGCTCATTTAAGAATTTTTTGGTGTGCTGTATATATTCCAATTGCACCAAACCAACGTACAAAGATGGGTCCTTAAAGAAGAAAGGGGATATACGTTGGATATGATTCTCCCTCTATTATCAGGTATGTTGAACCCCTGACAGGAGATGTATTCACAGCAAGATTTGTTGATTGTCATTTTGATGAATCATTATTCCCTAAATTAGGGGGAGAACCAAAACAGCATAAAAAGGATCTTGCTTGGACAACATCATTAAATTATCTTGATCCGCGCACAAGCGCATGTGAACTTGAAGTTCAAAAGATAATTCATTTGCAAAGCATTGCAAATCAAATGCTAGACGCTTTTGTTGACTCCAGAAGAGTTACAAAATCGCATATTCCAGCTATAAATACTCCTATTCGAATTGAAGTTCCAGCAGAATAAAATATTATACCTATAGCTGCTGAGTCAAAAACACACCAGAAGCGTGGCTGACCTCTTGGTTCTAAAGATAAAAATTCTCGAAAGAAAAGAGGATTAAATGATCCAGAATATCATATTGAAGAAAAGAATGATAAAGACCAAGAGAGAACTGATGACAAAGAACCAGAAGTTGATGAAAATAACACTGAAATTTCTATGAATTATACCACTTTTGGTAGAAGTTGGAATCGGATAGAAACTGTTATTGATAATATATTTGCATACAATATATCTCTTGATGTTACACAGGATAGTGATGATCCTGAACCAATATCAGTTGATGAATGTCAGTATAGAAAAGATTGGCTGCAATAGAAAGATGCGGTTCAATCGGAGTTAAATGCACTGACAAAACGTGAAGTCTTCGGACCTGCAGTCCGAACACCAGAAGGTGTAAAACCTGTTGGCTACAAATGGATATTTGTGCGAAAGCGCAATGAAAAGAGTGAAATCGTTAGATATAAAGCGCGATTAGTAGCCCAAGGTTTTTCACAAAGACCAGGTATTGATTATGATGAAACTTATTCTCCTGTTGTTGATGCTATTACACTCCGATATCTTATCAGTTTGGCAGTACATGAAAAGATAGATATGCGCCTATTAGATGTTGTCACTGCTTACTTGTATGGAAATTTAGAAAATGATATTTACATGAAAATCCCCGAAGGATTTCATATGCCTGAAGTATATAAACATTATCCTCGTAAAAATTACTTCATCAAGTTGCAGAAATCATTATATGGCCTGAAGTAATTTGGGCGCATGTGGTTCACACCTCTTAGTGAATATTTATTGAAAGCAGGATTTAAAAATGACCAGGTATGTCCATGTGTTTTTATTAAGAAATCTGATTCTAAATTTGTGATATTAGCTATATATATTGATGATATTAATCTTATTGGAACTCCTGAAGAGCTCCAAGAAACAATTGATCATTTAAAAAGAGAATTCGAAATTAAGGATTTTGGTAAAACCAAATTTTGCCTTAGTTTACAAATTGAACATTTGGAGAGTGAAACATTTATTCATCAATCAACATATATAGTAAAAGTGCTAAAAAGATTTTACATGGACAAAGCACATCCATTGAGTATTCCAATGATCGCCCGATCATTAAATGTGGATAAAGATCCTTTCCGACCTCAAGAAAATGATGAAGAACTCCTTGGTCCTGAAGTACCATATCTCAGTGCAATTGGTGCATCGATGTATCTTGCTAATAATACAAGACCTGATATTTCTTTTGCTGTTAATTTATTAGCAAGATTTAGTTCTTCACCAACACAACGACATTGGAATGGAATTAAACAAGTCCTTCGATATCTCCAAGGTACAATTGATCTCGGATTATTTTATTCAAATAAAACCAATCCAACATTGATAGGTTATGCAGATGCTGGTTATTTATCTGATTCACATAAAGCACGTTCTCAAACGGGCTATCTATTTACATGTGGAAATACTGCTATATCATGGCGTTCTACGAAACAATCTATAGCAGCTACTTCTTCAAATCATGCTGAAATTATAGCCATTCATGAAGCAAGTCGAGAATGTGTATGGTTAAAATCCATGATTCATTATATCCGAGAAAGTTGTGGATTATCATCAATCAAAGGTATTCCAACTCCTCTTTATGAAGACAATGCAGCTTGCATGGCTCAATTACGAGGAGGATATATTAAAGGAGATCGGACAAAACATATTTCACCAAAATTCTTCTTTACTCATGAACTCCAGAAGAAAGGTGAAATTGATGTGCTACAAATTCGGTCATGTGATAACCTCGCAGATATTTTCACGAAGACTTTACTGACTGCAACATTTGAGAAGTTGAGATATAAAATCGGTATGCGTCGATTTAAAGATTTAAAGGAATCATCTCATCAGGAGGAGTAATAAATAGACATATAGAATAGTGTACTCTTTTTCCTTCAATATATTTTTTTTCTCACTGGATTTTTATCTAGTAAGGTTTTAACGAGGCATATTCTTTATGTAATGGATGGACATCCAAGGGGGAGTGTTATGAATTATTGGAATCTTTATTAATTAGTGGAGGCTCCACTAATTGTGGATTTATGTGAATTATTATAGAAGATTCTTATGGATGTCCACCATTTAGTGGAGACACCACTAATTGAGATTAGTGGAGGATGATGTATGCCATGATGTATTCCACTAATTAGAGTTCTATAAATAGAGCTACTCTCTAAGCTTGTAATACACCATTATTTTGTGAAAGAAATATTAGTGAAAGAAAGATTAGAGAAAGAATTGTGAGAGAAAGTAAGAGAGAAGTTTGAAAATAAATTCTTGTGCAAAATAGTTAGAGTTTTATTAGTGTGTAGTGTGAAGATTTTATTCTAATACTACCCTAATTTTATAACAATATATAATATGACATAATTTTTAGACAATATTTTTATAAATTGGGTAATAAGACAAATGGGTACGAATATTATAATTTTACACCTGGACTTAATTATTTAGGCTAAATGGATTTGGGTCAAGTCTAATGTTTTCAGAATCGGATCAGACATCGTATTGAAAAATTTTCTGATTTACGGTTCAATAGTTCAACCGTTATTGAATCACAATTGAACCCGAATTGAGCCAATAATATTATAACTTAAAATTTTAAAATATAATTATTTTTAAAAATAAAATTGATCAATAATATAGTATAATTCAAGTCTATAAATGTATAAATAATGGAATTAGAAGAAAATTATGGTATTTTCTCCATTACTATGAACTATTTAGTCTTTTTGCGTAACTTATTTCTTTCTTACGAATATATTATCTTATGAATGAGAGAGAGAGAGAGAGAGGTTCAATTCGATTGGACTGGCCGGTCCAAAGTGGTTTGCACAAAATAAGGTGATTTTTGAGTATCACAGTTCAAAAGAGAGGATTGGATTGGTTTGGAAACTGCTTCAAGGTCTGATCGGTCGATTTGATCCGGTCCAAATATTAATGGTCAAGTCGGATAATAAAACAAATATACCAACACATGTTATAAATGGATTCAGCACAGATTCAAATTTGGGTATACCCGATCCATGGATAGAAGTTAAGTAATAAACACAAATATACTAGACATGTTATAAATGGATTTAGTACGAATTTAGGTTCAGATGTACCCAATTCATTGACAGCCAACCAACACTGCTAGGCAGCATACAAATAAACTCATAGTTCTAGTTTGATTTACAATGAGCAAAAACTACTTTGCTTGCTTTTCGCCAAATTAGTATAAGTATATAGCAATTCGAATGAGTTGAATTTGTAAAAATATGATAAAAATTTATTAAGTATGTAAAATTAGGTAAAGACTAAGGTGAGATTAGAGAAAAAATATGATATGTTATGAGTATATAACAGTTTTAAAAAAATAAAAAATAAAAAATATATGAAATAATAAAATTTAAATTAAAATAGTTTTAAATTGAGAAGAAAATTCTACTCTAAATACACTAAAAAAATGGACATATATTATCAATCATACAGGCACATAGGGGTGTGAACGGGTCGGGTCCGGACCACCCTGTCTCGGCCTCGAACTCATTTAACAAACGGAGTATTGGACCCGACCTGTATACCTGGCGGGTCTAGCATAAAAGGACTCATATCCGACCTGAAATTTCTAAGTTATAAAAATAATATTTCTATGTAAAAATCTCTATACAAAATATTAAAATAGTTACAATTTCAAATTCTTAAAATTTTAAATTTACAATAATAATAAAAAGTCCAATTTCATAAATAACAATATCATATAATGCATATAAATTAGAAACTAAGTATTAAATAATAATTTACAACAATAATATCAAAATATCTATAAGTTTATAACTATTACATAATATTAAATATCCTCAATTCATTCAAGAAGTTAAATAGTTAAAAACTTAAAATGTTACGTTAAAAACTTATAATTAATATATATATATAATATTTTATATAATTTTTTAAAATTAATCGAGTAAATAAGTAATCGGATTCAAATTTATAATACAAGATTCAAATCCAATTATATAGATTAAACGAATAAATGAATCGGGTCGAATCTGAACAAAAATAAGTATATTGAATTCGTAAAAATGTATAAACAGGACGGGTCGAGTCCAGTAGACCCGACCCGTTGACAGGCCTACAGGCACTAACTGCTTTTCTCACAATCTTTGTGTTTTTGATTTGCTTTTCAGCTTTTGGGTCCAAGAAGTTGGGCTTAAAATCCTCCCAAACTCCCATATACCAGATAGTGCAGACGCGCCCGAAGAGGGAAGCCGTTGCTCTTCTGCCAGTACTTAGTCCAAGAAAAGTGGGTTGAAGCCCCCATTGGTACATAGGGCTGCTCCCTTGCCTTCCTTATTATTGTACCCTATTGGGCCTTTGTCCTTCACTGAGACAGAGAAAACTATCATTCATTTTTATTTTAATATGTAGCACTACTAATATGCTGTGTTGAACAGATCATTATGTTCTTTTTTGCTGCAAATAGATGTTGGCAAAGTAGTTTTTTAGATTTTTTGTATGTTTGTCTTTATTTTATGTATTGTATTATTTCTTTTGAGATGATTTTTTTTTGTTATTAGAATTTTACTATTTATATGTGTAATATGTTATTTCTTTATGAATGATAAAATTAATTAGAAAAAAAAATAGCGGTGGCACCAATTTCTATTACCACAAGTGGAAAGAGTTAAAACAGAAAATAGGTATCCCTGTACAAAGCAAAAAACTCTTTTTATTTTCCATAGAACATTCTCCCGAGTTCCGGGGATGATGATGAGAGGGAGAGGCAAGTAGCACCACAACTTAATTCATAATTCAACTACCGGTAGCAGGAAATTCTGCGTCGCACGTGACCATACACAGTGAGTCCTCTCAATTTTCTGTCTCTTCCTCGTGGTTTCTCTGCCTGGCTGGCTGCTGCAGCATTTGTTTGTTCCTCCACCATTACTTTTTCACCCTAAAAACAAATTACTGGTACAATTTTCAAGAAACCTATTTTTTAATCTTTGTAGCACTGTGGGAAAATAATTATGAAATCAAATTTTCATTTAATTGGCCGGTGAATTAAGATAAAAACATATTAAATTTATCTAATCTGTCGAATTACCAGTAAATACATTTGCAGCAT
The DNA here is from genome assembly GCA_026120185.1 of Voacanga thouarsii. NCBI lineage: Eukaryota > Viridiplantae > Streptophyta > Magnoliopsida > Gentianales > Apocynaceae > Voacanga > Voacanga thouarsii. Next base: position 3,494,689 of record JANUWF010002172.1, read on the forward strand.
TATCTTTAGAAACCTGTTTCTAGCCACGGGCCGGGAATGGAATGGGCCAAGAGTAGGTTTCACCCCAGCTGACCTTTTCATTCTGATTTTCACTTCGCCCTCGAACTAAAGGTCAGAATTCAGAAAAAGGACAAAGACAAGCGTGGTGAATTATTCTGTGAGTGCCGGAAGAGGCAAAGGCTTAACTGAGAGAGAGAGCCAGCCTGGTCTCTCGAGGGAAAATACCAAAGAGAAGAGAAGACAACTCCAAGTAAAGTCGCTCGCCCCTCAATTATTTTACACCGCACAATTCCGACCTTTTGAACCAAACCATCATGTAAAAGTAGAAAGTGCTCTAGCGTACCACGCTTTTTCGCCTATTTTTATTGTCGGTCCGCAAGGTCATTATAGTCTTTTAGAACCCGAAAAAATCAAATCCAGCACTTCAACTCTACTGTTTTCAGCATAACAAGCAGAGGCACAGTTGTAGCGGCAGCAGTAGTGCCACTAGGCTCCAGCTTTCACTTCATAATCAATGTTTACTTCTTCTTCTTCTTCTTCCTGTCTTTCAGCGCCAGGTTCTGCAAGTCAAAAATACCTCAGATAATGCAAGCTTTGGCTGAGTCTGAACCAGAAGATGATTCAAGAATATCTCAAGGTTCTCTTTAATGGCAAATCCTAAGCTAAGCTTGTTTCTCCTCTGTTTTGTCTCCCTCCTGTGGACTTCCCTCTCCTATTTCGTACCAGGTAAAACCTGCTTCAAAGATTTGATTTTGAGTATGCTCAAGTTGTCAGCTTGTGTAATGTTAGTGAATTTCGGTGCCTTTTTGCAGATATTAAAGTGCAACAAGGTCAAGATGAGCTCTATGTGGGAGTGAACATAGGCACGGATGTGTCCAATTTTCTTTCTCCGTCATCCTTAGTTTCTTTTCTACAGCTGCAGAAGATTACCCACGTTAGGCTTTATGATGCCGATACTGATATTCTCAAGGCACTTGCTAAGACCAAGATTAGAGTCATTATCAGTGTGCCCAACAACCAGCTTCTTGCAATTGGGTCTTCTAACACCACTGCAGCCACCTGGATAGGGCGCAATGTTGCAGCCTTCTACCCGGAAACTCTCATCACGGCAATTGCTGTTGGCGATGAAGTGTTGACTACGATTCCGAGTTCAGCCCCTTTGCTAATTCCTGCAATTGAGTCCCTGTACAGTGCTTTAGTCGCTGCAAATCTGCATACCGAGATCAAGATTTCAACACCAAGTGCAGCCTCAATTGTTTTGGACCCTTTTCCACCTTCTCAGGCCTTCTTCAATCAATCCATGAGTCCAGTCATTTCTCAGCTCTTGCAATTTTTATCAAAAACCAAGTCACCGCTGATGATGAATTTGTATCCTTATTATGTCTTTATGCAGAATAAAGGGGTTGTTCCTCTAGATAATTCGCTTTTCAAGCCTTTGACACCTTCTAAAGAAATGGTTGATCCTAATACTTTGCTTCACTACACCAATGTGCTTGATGCCATGATAGATTCGGTATATTTCTCCATGAAGACTCTTAATGTCACAGATGTTGTAGTACTTGTTACTGAAACTGGTTGGCCTTCAAAGGGGGATTCAAAAGAGCCTTATGCTACGGTTGATAATGCGGATACTTACAATTCAAATTTGATTAAGCATGTTTTCGATCGCAGTGGGACTCCATTGCATCCTGAAATAACTTCTAGTGTGTATATATACGAGTTGTTCAACGAAGATTTGAGGTCACCACCGGTGTCTGAGGCTAATTGGGGGCTCTTTTACGGAAATTCAACACCAGTATATTTGCTTCATGTTTCTGGAAGTGGTACCTTTTTAGCTAATGATACTACTAATCAAACTTATTGCATAGCCATGGATGGAGTGGATGCAAAGACTTTGCAGGCTGCATTGGATTGGGCATGTGGGCCGGGGAGGGCCAATTGTTCGGAGATTCAACCAGGGGAAAGTTGTTACCAGCCTAATAATGTGAAGAATCATGCTTCTTACGCATTTGATAGCTATTACCAAAAGGAGGGGAAGGTCGCTGGTTCTTGTGACTTCAAGGGTGTCGCCATGATCACCACCACGGATCCGAGTAAGTGTTCCAATAGATACTAGCGCTGCACATTGGTCGCATGCGACATTGTATTCATTACATTGTGAAGAAAACTTCAAGATTCTGCATTAGTTATTTTCTCACGGCTAGTAGTATGTTAACTAAGAGTAATTGGTTTAAAAATTGAGTTGCCAGCATACCTACAGGCTAGATAGAAAATCTGGTCAATGTCTGAGAAGTGAGAGGGCAAGTGTTCTTTTATGTATTGGCAAATTGTTTTAGGTACATTATCCTTTAGTTCAACGATGCAGCATAGTAACTTCTACAGCTTGGTAGATCTTTCCCGTTTGATTCCATCCCATTATAGTCAGGTGGTGGATGGTACTTAATAAGCTTTACTTCTTAGAGACGAGGGTGATTGTTGAATACAACTACATATTAGTGGGAATATCTAACTAGTCAAACGTCAACATTCAATTTAGAGCAAATACTTAAATCAGTCATTGCAGAACATGCATATTATGTTTGTTTAGAGCATGAAAACGTTCCTTGTATTTTCTCTTAGCCAACTTGCAGCTTAAGGTTGTTTACAGTTCAAAGCATTGGAACTGTATACTCATAAGAAAAAGGAAAACACTGGAACTGTATCTCTTTTTTCCACTGCTAATTTAGATGTATCCAAGCACTATGTGGCTCCACATTTTTTGCACTCTAGTCTTCTCTTATAAATAATTGTCTGAAGAATGTCGTTCTTTTGTGGTGAATGTTTAGCAGGTCACGGGAATTGCATATTTCCTGGAAGGTGAGCTGAATTCCTCTGCTTTATTTGTGTACTTCTTTGTCTCTGTCTTTCCCATTTCCCAATGTATCTCGTAGTCACAGCATCAATTGCAAATGCAGGAGAACATGTACTTAAGCCATTATTCTATTGGCAATTAGGTTTAAATCCTGCACCTAATCTGTCCACTCAATATTATGTATTTTTTTTACTGCAGTAAGAAAGTGAGCAATAAATCAAGCCAGGTTGTGAACTCAACAGAATCAAGTGGTTCAGGTAGAATAGGATTCATTGGTCTTCATGGCACCGGACTAGCAGCTCTCGACAACATCCTAGGATTGATCTTTGGGGTCACTTTTTGTTTATGTCATTTGTTGTTCCTTCTATGACCAAATTTGTAGGTAAAAACAAATACATTACCGGGTTATCTTTTCTTCAAATTGAGTGTTCATTTGAATTCTGGTGGACTCATTTCAATTGTATATTGCAGAGACTTGCTCATGCTGTGGATGCTTATTCTTTTGGGGTCTTACATGAGCTATGTTTGGAGGGTCTCTTGTGAAATATTGTATTTAGTGTGATTCTTTGAAGGGTTGACAGCATAACAGTCCAAAGCTACCAGGAAGTGGGGTTACTGAGGCCTGCACTATGGAGACATCACCACCAAAGCTGCCTCTTCTCCAATTTTTTTTTTTTTTTTGCCCCATTCCCTTTTTGGAGTATTATTTTTTCTTGAGTGACATGAGCATTGGGGGGAAAAAATAACTGTTCCTTGTCATTTTGTATGCTAAGATCTGAGATATGAATGACGAGAATTGGTCCAATAATTAAGGGATATAAAAGCTTGACAGTCAATGTTGCTTCTTTTTCTTTATACTGTGGATGTCAAGGAGTATAAGTTCTTATTTCCTTGAGAAAAGATTGGAGCAAACTAGCAAAGTTGCGTTTCTTTTTTCATTTGCAAGAGGATCCATGTTCAGGTATATTTGTCTCTCTATTTAGGTGTGGATTATTTTTGTTACTATTTTCATTTCGGGTGTGGCAGCAACTATAGTGTAATGATGATTAGGGTGATCTCAGATCTGGTTGTGTAATCACTATGCATTGCTGCTTTTAGGTTTCAAGAAGTTGTGGGAATAATGATTCTTTTGTTTCCTGTGGCCATTTGAAGTGGGAAGAAAGGAGAATGAACTCCACTTATTTGACAAAATTTCTTTACTCACCTTGGTAGAAGGAAATGATGCAACTTCATGCAAAATGCAGCCAAGCGCGACTCAATGCATTGATTAATGTTAGCATGACGGATTGAGTCCATAGCCATACTACTATTAATTGAAAAGAGGGAATTATTATTATTATTATTTTTGTAATACTAGGTGGATTATAATTTTTACAAGGAAGAATTTGTCTGAATTGAAAAAAATTAAAATTATACATATAATGTAATATTTTGTGAATATATATTAATAGTAAAAAATAAAAATTATTTAATTTAAATTAAATGCGAATCCAAGTTTAGCCAATAACACGAAAGCAAAATGGTACTAATAAATATTAAACGCAAATACAGCGGCAAAAGGGATGATGTTAAAATGTGCCGTTCTGTGATCAAAATCAAACACGCGCTTCTCTCCGTTCTTTCGAAAAGCCCTACCAAGAATCTTCTTTTACCGATGTCTTGGACTTGCTCAAAATGCACTTTCATCAACCCTTCATCTCAGAAATCCGTCTGCAAAATCTGCCTTTCCACCCAGGCATCGACGCCGTCGATATCTTTTTTACCATCTCCGACCAAGCCCAAATGGGCGTGCAAGGCGTGCTCTTTCTTGAACCAATATGATAACGCGAGTTGTGAAATCTGTGGCACTAGAAACTCAGCTTCCTTGCTATCAACACTTGAAGATTATGATCCTGAAGAGTCGGATTCTTCTGTTGGTGATGTTTTCTTTCCACTGAAGGCTTGTAGTAGCACTAATAACAAAAATAAGAGAAAAATGAATGGAAGCCCAGATGGTGGGGAGGGCGATAATGTGCCAGATGCTTCCACAGGGTTTAGCGGTTTTAAGTCCGCAAAGAAGGAACATATACCAACGGGTATGTTTCTCTTATATGTCGTGTTTTGTTGACGGGGATCATTGTTTTATTCTTTTTGAAGTTTTCCTTTTAAGTATTAGGCGTTTGTTGGGTGAAGTGGCTGATTTCTGTATTATTTGGTGAAAAGACGATTGCTTGCATCCAGTCTTTTGGTTTTCATCCAACTGCATTTGGGGTGACTTTTAGTCATCATTGGAATCAAGATTTGACTTGTTACCGAACTACAGTCCTATTTCCCTATGCTTCTCTCATTGTATCTTTTTTCTTTTTTCCTTGTGGTTTTTGTTTGGATCATTTCTAAGAGAAAATTGACTTCATTTCTTGGTGCGGGGATGATAGTTATAGACTAGTTGAAACTTCTGATAGTATCCCTGTTTCTAATGGAAATTTTGATTGATATAATTGGTCGATTGTGATGATTGTTCTCAATGTGCTGAATTTCGGTGTTTCTACTATCATAGGTAGAGTTATGTTGTGCCTTCAGATCTAATGGAAGTCATAGCTCCATAAGATATGTTGGCATAAGTAAAAAGCTATGGCTTTAAATAATAAATGTCTGGCCAACTTAAGGAAAAATCACAAGACTGCCATTTTCTTATTATGCTAATTATTCTGGAAAGAGATTGGATAGCTATGGAGTTCTGTGTTAGTACTTTTGACAGTTTTGTAGCCAGTCTGCTTGCAGTGGGAAAATGTACCAGTTTACTTCAGAGTTTGGATTGTTGTAGAATAGTTTGTATTATTCTGAACCAAATGCAAAGCTTCTTGCTTGGGAAAAGAATAATGGCTTGTGTATTGTTTGTTTTGCCTGCTAATATGGGGATTTCATGAAATCTAAAGATATTGCAATAGACAGATTTCCATTAAACCAACAAATTTTGCTTTCCTTTCTCTTATTTTCTAATCAATTTATTTGCCATATTCTCATCTAACCAGTGCTCCATGAAGCTTCAAGAGGATCTATACCAGTGAAGATTTTGAGCTATAACATTTGGTTCCGAGAAGACCTCGAGATGCATGCCAGAATGAGAGCTCTAGGTGACCTTATTCAACTGCATAAGCCAGATATTTTGTGCCTTCAGGTTTTCCTAAAACTGACTTTCATCTAAAAATGAAAAGCAAGAGAACGAAAAATATTTGGTCTAAGAATGAATTCTCTGCAGGAGGTTACTCCCAATCTTTATGAGATATTGCAACAATCCAGCTGGTGGAAGTTGTATCGTTGCTCAGTCTCATCTGAGATGTCATTTACAAGGCCATACTTTTGTATGCAGGTTAAAATTTATCTTTTATGAGCATCCACTACCTTTGTGAAAAATGGAATTCTTATATTTGAATGCTAGGGGCTTTGTTTTATCTATATAATATGTGGTTGAGTGTTGCTAGTGCTATGCTTTTAGCTCTTACTGCATGAACATTAGGTTGTTTATAATCTTTAGACTGGTTAAAAATGCTTCATTCTTAGTTTGGTCCGGCAGTTCATAGCTTCTAAGAGATTGGCCCAAAAAAACACCATGATGAAGTGGTCATTCACCTTCTAGAAGATCAGCAGTTTCCTCTTCTGGTCCTCAAAGTCATTGCTTCTCTTGATATATATGTACGTATGCACTTGTTTCCTTTGTGTTTCTTGCATTGTCTAAAACATTTAAACAAACTGCAGCTATCTAAACTCCCGGTAAAATGCTACACTGGCAAACCTTTTGCTAACTCTGCAATGGGAAGAGAATTATGTGTTGCTGATGTTGATGTTCAGAAAGATAAGACTCTGGTGGTGGCAACTAGCCATCTTGAAAGTCCTTGCCCTGCACCTCCAACCTGGGACCAGATGTACAGCAAGGAACGTGTTCAACAGGCAAATGAAGCTATAAAATTTCTCGAGGAAAACCGCAATGTTATCTTTTGTGGTGATATGAACTGGGATGATAAATTGGATGGCCAATTTCCTTTACCTGATGGTTGGCTTGATGCTTGGATGCAGCTTCGGCCTCTAGAAAATGGCTGGACTTATGACACCAAGTCAAACAAGATGTTGAGTGGTAACCGAACCCTACAAAAGCGCTTGGATCGATTTATATGCAGATTACGAGATTTCAAGATAAGTGAGATTGAGATGATTGGGATGGATGAGATTCCTGGTTTATCATACTCCAAGGAAAAGAAAGTGAAAAAGGAAGTTAAGAAATTGATTCTTCCTGTATTGCCCAGTGATCATTATGGCTTGCTTTTGACAATCTGTCCTACATAGTGCAATTTAGTGAAGGCCTTCTCTGCAGGCCAAGTCTTGCTGCCCTTGGGTTTGCACTTCCTTTTTAATCTTCCATGTAGCTTTTGGATGTGTATATAGGGACAACCTTGATGACGTAAAGGGCTTAAAATCTGTTCTGGATGTATTGTTTCCAACATTTTGTTAGCATTTTTTTGACGAATGAAACAGTTGGTATATGGTTTACTAAATTCTTTTCGTCTTTTGGGTTACAGCAATTATTTTCATGGTTTTTTCATGTCATCCATTATTCTAAACACAATATAGTTTAGCAATGTTGCATAGGCTGATATTTCATGGTTGATTCAAATGTTATATGTATAATGGGTAATGACTTCTGGGTTCAGTTATGTTCTGATTAGGGCAGGTGAAGTATATATGTAAACCAGCACCCAATGTTTTACAAGTTGGGAGTAAGCTAGACAAAGGCTTGCCTATTATTGAAACATCACTTTGAAACATTTCCATAGAAGATTACTAATTTGCATTCTGGTTTGCAAGAAACATGACTTTGATAGAAGGTCAAATACAACTATCTAGAATGCCTTAAAGTTTATTTGCAGAAAGATAGAAGGAAGAAACGAAAAATTGCCAAACTGATCTTTGCCTGCTCGTGCAGCTGTACGATCAGGCAGTTGCGATTCATACAGTATGCTACATGCTCGAAATACATGTCACAATGCTATACTAAGGTTTCCGTAATGCCACTGGTTCACTAAGTTATCATTCAGTGGTTGCAGGAGCTTCCAAACGAATATAATCATAGATAATGCCGCAAAGTGCATCTCCACCCCTTGCCTGAGTGAGAAAGATGGTGTTGTCACCCTTTATCAACAATGAGGATGAGATATCGATGCTAAAAAGGTGATAAAGTCCATGTATTCCGTGGCGACAAACAGTGTTATCGTTTCCTAAATTCATCACTTGGAAAACACTGTGTTGCAGGCCTATGTCATTAACATGGACCTGTCACAAGAAACAACAAAAATGATGAGCAAATCATGTGTTCAGGCAGCAAGTTCTACGTACTCTGAAAGTCCCAGACGAGATTTCATGTAGCCTTTCCGATGGTAATACCTTTAGGTCAGAACGGTTTGCCGATGCTATGGCCAACCTCAGTGTGTAACTTCCTTGCACTACTGAAATGAGGTTAAACTGGATTCTCCATGTTGATGGAAGATATTTATCTTCTCCCCTTCTGTAAAGATTTCTGTGTCTTGTGAGTACATATCTACTTTGAGGGGTTCAAATTCAAGGCAAAGTAGCCGAGCTTAGTTATGTAGTTTTATGAGGATTGATAAGAGTACCTGTCTACATGAGCAAAGAACCAGACTTTCTTTGGATCGCTGATGCCTACTGTGAAAACCAGATCAGAGTGAGGATGTACGTCTGTGTATCTGTCCCAGAGTCCATATTGCCTGAACCTACACTTATTTCAAATCAGTTGAAACAATGCACCTGAGATTTGTGATTGCAGAAAGTAGAAGTATGTGAGAAGGCACAAAGGTGTATACTTTTCAGGGCTGTGGAGGAATAGTTTGTTGACATAAATAGGATTGACATCAGGGACAAAGTAATCATTTCCCATGCGGTTTGGGTATCCAATTTCCCATAGAGTTGGACCATCTCTGGGGGGAGCATACATCAACTTTCCAAGATGTGCTTCCGACACTAAGGAAGACAATGTTTACCAACAAGATTTCTTAATGTTGATTTCCAAGGACTGCTAGAAAAAAGTTGGGAAATTTACACATCATATACAACTATAACTCTCTCATCATCCAAAAATTTAACAGCAGATGGGAAGTTGTAAGCTGGTACCTGCGGATACTGTAATAGATTCCTCACAAAGGTAATCACCGATGAAACCAGGTACCCAACCATGGAGTTCATAGACCCCTGGAAGGACATTCTTGATTGTAAAGTTTCCATTTGAATCCGTTTGGACCCAGAATTGATAATGCTGCAAGCATGCACGTGTTTCATTTTAGAAATGAAGGATAGTATGATCTGGAAGTCCAATAGAGATGCTGAAGAAAGGAGTATTTATAATTAACCTTGCTTTCTGTTTGCCAGGAACCTTTGGTTCTTGCAGCTGATAGGCCAACATATGCATATTTGGCAGGGATAAGCGATCCAGAAACAAACCTGGAATGTATGAGGTTAAATACCAAAGCAAATGAGGCATTGCTAATGCTACAACGGCGTTAGCTATACTGGAAATCCTAGGAAGGAAGATCAGGAATTTGCTCCAGGAGTATGCAACTCTGTAATCTTATGTTGGATGACTCTTATTGATAGTCTACTTGAGAACCTGGGTTTACACACCTAGAAAAGTGCTGACTTCAATCGTTAATTAACCTTGCTTTCTTGATCTCATGTTTGGAACTAAACTGTCCTGTTTATCCCCTAACAAAGCATCAAATTTTCAGACTCCAGAACTGACGACCGAAATTCTGTCCTTTGGAAGAAAATTCAGCCCCTTTCTTTCTCAGTTTAGAGATTTTATGTGCTCATGCATTTTGTGGGATTCACAGTATAGAATGTCATAGTGATATCTGTAGGAGAATAACCTGTCTTGAACAAACAATTGCCCAGATGCTGAACCGCGTTCCTTTGCAGTAAGATAATAAGGAGATGAAACGAAGTTGTATGGCCATAACGATACTTCAAACAGCCTCTAGAATCAGGAAAAATGAAACATCACTTTTAGATGGTTTTGCGGATTCAAATGGAAAGCAAAGTCATTTCTTTCATTTAAAATTTTACTAAATTAAACCATGTATTTCAGTTCTGTGCCCTTCTGTTTCTCCATCACGCAGCTATAGTGAGATTCTTAATTTGGTCCTGCTTTTAGGTCATCATCATATGAGAGCTAAATCAACAAATGAATCCGAAATGGAAGGAAGTACCTGTCTTTTCGCATCAATCCACAAGTTGTGAGCTTTGGATACATGATTGGTCGCATTCAGGTACACAAAAAAGGGGCCAAATACCTTTCTCCATGTCTCTCCCGCTTCAAAGTGCGCTACCATATCATCCCCAATATAATGGCTTCCGTGGAACATCTAATACAAGATTCAACTCTAATAAAATATGCTTTTCTTGAATGATAATATGGCGAAACATCTAAATGAAAGTTAAGATTCAATTATCTACTTTATCCGCATTCGGTGGTAAGATGGCAAAAAGAGGAATAAGCAACTTAAAGAAGCAATACAGTGTACTGAAGGTCTTACTGCCTTCAAAATTTCAAGGTCTTTGCAAGTTAAATTTTTAGATTGGTGGTGAATCAAGTGCATAGTTATAGTAGTCTAAAAACTTTATATCATAAGAAATTTACAGAAGATTAGGAGAGAAATCTACTGCAAGGCAGGCTGGACCAGTGTGGACAGTAAGATTTTGCTTAGTAGGTCCCCCACTGCGAAATTCTTGGCTTGGGAAGATAATCCAGAACCCAACATTGGGATCAGAGCTAATCCACCCATGCACTCCGCTGTCTTTGTTGTCCAAGGAATACTGGTATTTGTCATCAACCTGCTTTCATTTGAATCAGAGATTCAATTTCTTTCGTTAGTTTTATTAATGGGATTTGAGTTTGATTATATGCATGTCAAGAAATCCTTTGATTGTTCACTTGCCTCTCCTTTCAGATCTGGATTGATTGGATTGACAAGCAAAACAGACTCAGGTACAATTAGCTGTTTGCTTCTCTGAGGAAGCAAATCTTCTGGCATTGGCATTATTCTTTGCTTCTCATCTGTGATTGCCATATAGTGAAACCTGCATGACTTTCTCGTGAGAAAATATCCATCCCAGTTAGTTTCTGCATTTGAATTACTTCAAGGCTATGGAACTTTACTTTTCTCGCCGCAACTTGAACACCATTCTTGTTTGAATAAGATCAAAGGCAGGGCACCCAGAAGGTCGCTCACAAATTGCATAACAGTAGAAGCCTGAAACACCACTCCTCATAATGTACCTGGACAAGGAGGATTCCACACAAGATTTCAAATGAATCAAATGAATACTGGTATAAGTGAAAGTGCAATTCAATCAGATATCAAATTCTCTGCATATAGACCTCAAGTCAACAGAAAGTGGCAGACTAGTGCCTGCAGATGAAGGGTCATATTTTCTCCCAAATGAAATCTCCACTCGATCAGTATTCGTGTGGATTACAGAATAATGGGATCCTCTGAGCCTGGAATTGGGAAGAATAGGTTTTCATTAGATTTTTAAACAATCTACAGCCTTCAGAATGACTATGATATTGAAGCATCCCCCCAGTTATTGAAGCATACAAATGATATATGTCATTCCCTCCTGGCAAGTTCCAGTTCAGGTCCCAATACCTGCACATCAACCAAAGGTTAAGTACATGTCTTAGAGCAACCATCACAGCACTGGAAAAGAAAACAGAAGAGGATACAATTCTAGGAGCAACTTTTGTACACTGGAGTCACTTAACACTAGATGTTACCCTCTGCTATTTTCACCAGACTTGTGGTCTAGAAGATTGTCCACTCCTGCATACTTTATTCCAGTTACTAATCCTTGTGGTTTCGAAATTGTGAGCCTCACCATTCCATTATCCAATATCACCTGCAAGTATTAAGAAATCATGAGCAAGACTGAAATTAAGGAGGGAGGAACCTTTGAATTGTAGATTAACTCACATGTGATCCTTGATCAATCAAAGCCACATTCTTCTTCGCCATCAAAGACCTAAACATCTGATTTCTGGGGGTGACCGTAGTGCGATTCAGGCCTTAGTGCTTTCCTAGCTTCCTAGAGAACAAATTATTCTTTCTCGTTGTCTTTTTGCCCCTTGAAAAGAATGTTTTGGAATTTCTTGTTCTTATCAACGAGGTGATCGGGGCATATATGGTCAGTTGATACCAAAGAGTAATAAATATTAAGTATTCGATCCCTTTGGTACTCCTTCATAGTCTACGCATTGATTTCTTCGATTTTGAATGACACCATCAACAAAGAAAAATTGAGAAGCCATAGCAGATAGTATGTACTCCTCATATAGAAGTAATGGGTTTCTTTTGTAGTTATCTGGTTACTTGCCAATGATCACAGATTTGTCTCCATAGCGGTGCGACATTGCTAATGCTTGCTCTAAGTTCCATATTTTCCTTCAAAAATCTCTTATTGCGCCTGAAGAACTAAAAGCTCAGAACAGGGAAAGGGTTGAGGCCTACTTAAGGCTAAGACTTTTACCATCTTTAAGATAACCCAGTTTAGGATTTCTCGAAATGACATGGTAAGAAATGGAATGCAGAGCACCACTATACAGGCTGTTCTGACTAGAACGCAGTGAATGGAAAAGGTCGATTTCAGATTACTTCAAAACAAACTTCCTGTAATATCCACACCCGAAATAATAATCAATCACTAATTTTCTATTAGGCATGTTGTAAATACCCAACCCAATTGATTATGAGTCCTGTATTTTAATCAACTCATAAAGTAATTTTTTTATTATGGCCCATGAGATAGTTCATAGGTTTTAGGAGTCATGAGAGATTTAATTAAGTTGACGGGTATATTTGTTATTTAATATTTTTGAAAGTTAAATTAACGTCTTAACCTAAATGACGTTTTTTGATTTTATCATCAGTTACTCAAAGCGATCATTCAAGGGTTTCAAACTTTGGGGAAGAAATCTCTGACTTGCTTTAATCGTGAAGGTGAGTTCTATTAGCTTCGACTATTAATTTCGTTAGAGGTTGAGAAGTAAATATTAGGAGGTTCTCGTCCTTTTCGTTTTTAGAATTTTAGATAATAAGGTTAATTGATTCGTTGGGTTTAGTTCCTTAGATTGATATTGGTATTGTGCGGTTTGATACTAGGGAGCGATTGTGTTGAGTAATTGGCTTGGATTAGAGATATTAGTCTGACTTCTGAAGTAAGTGGTTTAGACATCTTTTATTTTTTAAAATATTATGAAATTTGTATTTTTTGTATAAAGTTGGTAATTGAGTTTGGTTATTTTCTTCTGATTTTGACTAATACTATCATGTGTGCTATGTGTTTAATGGCTCATGAGTTAGAAGAAGGGGAGGAAGAACATATTCTATTTGTGTGACTGAAATCCTCTCAGTCAATAAAAAATATAAGTCTGACCTTCCTAATGGGATAAATAATCAGGACTGATATCAGTGATCCTTCTCCTAGTTTGAGATTCAAGAGTCTTTGTTTGTTGCGTCTTTAGTTTTGATCATGATGTTCGAAGAAAAAAAAAAACGAAACGAAAAGAGGCATGAATTTCTGTTGATTTCATTGCCTAGTGATTTGCAACTTGTCAGTTGCTGTGCGTTGGGGCATCTGATGTCTCAAAAAAAAAAAAAAAAGAAAAAAAAATCCTTTCGGTTTTGGGACGCTGACCACAAAAAAGCATTTTTGCAAATGATGAGAGCCATTGCTTGGACAGTAGTCATTTAAAAAAAAAATCCAAATTATTTACATTATTTTCCCTGTATATAATACTACCCTAGCAGAAGATGACAAAACCGAAAATGGGCCAACATGCTTGGTTTCGTAAATATAATAAGCATGGTGGTTTTTCAAATTGTTTTGTAGCGTCGGACTTCCTTACCTATTTTTGGGCTTAACATGCTTTGCTTTGAATGGAATTAAGCTGATTGGTTTTACTACTACTACTACTATTATTATTAATAGAGTAAGTCCTATATTAATTGTAGTAAAAAAAAAAAAAAACTTGGTTGCATCTAATTGTTGGGTACTATTCGATATATTTTATTGAATGATATTATATGTAACATTTTCTTTCTCAAGAAGATGTTTGGACTACTTATTGGGCTAGTGTAACTCACTCCATTTAACATTTCGTAGATTTTGATCAAGAATATAAAGAGAATTGTGGAGACGGATGAGATTAGATTACGCTTTTAGATTGATTGGCGTTTTGAGAGTTTTTACTTATTATGATTTTTACTTTGGTTTAGACAGTGTTGTTTGCGTTAATCCTTAGTTAAGGTTGAGTAGGACATTGATTGTATTAAATGTTTTATATTTTGTTCATGGAATTTTATTTCAGGATGTATGTTTTTTTTCCTTTCCTTTGGAGGTGATGAGTTCAATTAAAGTGATTTCTTTGGGTTAGAGGCTTAGTGTCTTCTTAGAGATACTGTCGTGTAGCGTTTCGGGTACGGACTCAGGTTCCATTTCGGGTTCCGGATTCGGGGCGCTACACATGTATTGTAAAATGGACAGAATAAAGTGGTTAAGTCTCTGACCTTGCTTTATTAAAAAAAAAAAAAAAAAGGAAGAAGAGGAAGGAAGAATTGCTCAAACTAAGAAGACTAAGGACTGTTGATAACCTAATTCAATACTTAAAACTAAATGAATTAAATACTTATTTTATTAAATGCGTTTGATAATAATTTTTTATTATCACTTAATTAATTAAAATAAAACGTACTGAAATCCTAGTATAAATTTTAAGTAAATTAAAAGTTACTTAAGTCCAAAGTCTGAATACATTAAATACCTATCTAATTATTAATATTCCTTTATATTTAATCTAAACTGCAATCAAATATAATATAAAAAATGAATTATAATTAATTTAGATTTCAGATTCAGACTTTAGATTTCAAATTCAGTTTTCAAACTTTAGTTTTCAAAATTCAGTACTTAATATTCAAACTTCAGTCTTCATATTTCAGTTTTATCAAACGAGCCCTAAGATGGTGATCACATTTGGTCCATCTACTCTCGTTCAAAATTTTTGCTGATTTTTGCTGAGTGTCAAAAGTATCTTAAGGTGCCCTTAATAGAAGTACTTTGTCACATCCTGTTGAAGGCTTAAAATGGTAAAAATAATGAAAACGAAGGCATGTTAGGAAAACAAAAATTTTATCTCTGTAATGAAGTGGCCCTCTTCGGACTGGTGTAATTGTCTGTATAATGATATTCGAGACTAGTGGCTCACGTCCTTGCAAATGTCTGCTGCGTCTCATTTATGCAAAGCTTTCGATCTTTCGAAATGATGCCTCTAGCACAACTGGTGAAGGTTTGAAGTTTGGGTTTTGATCAACTTTGACAAAGCTTCAACGAAGCTTTCTGTGAATGAAAGATTGAAAAAAAGAATGCAGCTTTCTGTGACTTTCTTCTATCAAATTAGAAGCTCACAGATAGCTCAACCCACTGAAACCAATTACATGATTTCCTTTGCTTTTTCAATCTTTCACCAGAGAGAATAATTGTGTGAAAACATAAAGCCTATACTTTCAGTTATCTTCACGCCAAACAACACGGGATTCATCATGTGTTGTCTTTTTAATTTAATTTAATTTAATTAATTAATTTTTTAATAATTTTTATTTTACCTTAGTCTTATTCATTGGGCCAGATTAATTATTTATTTTTGAGTTTGAACACCCATAAAAAATAAATATCAATTATTTATTTTTTGGACTTTATTAAATAGCCCAATAAATAATAGCAAGCCCAAATAGACCAAATAAAATTTCATACCTTCTATCTAGTTCCAGATTAATTTTTTAATTATTCAATTTGAATTTTGAGCCCTGAATAATTAATTAACTAATTAAATTAAATAAAATAAATACCCTCTCTCGAACCTTTTATTTTATTCCAGTCTAATAATAAATTAGACTAATAAAATAAAAATCTACAAATATCAAGATCAATTCCTTAACCTAAATCCTTCATGACTTAAGGGCCATTTCGGGAACCAAAAGACACATCGCCTTGGCTACTAAAATGACCAAAATACCCCTGTTATATAAATAGCTATATTTTGCATTTTAAATATTTTCTAATATCACCATAAGGAAATATTGACTCCAAGAACAATGTTGCGTTAGCAAAGTCTTCGACCTACAGGTATAATGATTAAAATATCCTTATACGCATCGCCGTGCAATTAGAGAGGAATAGTGTACTAACACCTCTCTAATAGACATCTACCATCTTTAGACCTCTAGTCTAATGATCCACGACTCCTGAAATGTTTCTACTTTTCAATGGAGCTACCCTCAAGTAAACATTCAAGTCATGTTGCCTAGGGCCCTGGATAATTAGATCATTTGAACAGTCACAAGGGGCGATATAGCGTAGAAGTTATTTTGTACAAATCTGTCTTAACTAATTAGTCACATATGCCCAACAGATAAGTATATTGGTTCTACGGAAGAACTTCAACTACAGTATATCAAAGTATATACTTCTAACTTCGTCAAACCACCAACTCATACTCAAGCAGTAGAGTATCAGTACACGCTATAGCAGTAACAATTTGGGTTTCTTTTAAATAGTATTTTTAGAAACAACTATTACAGGTCCTGTTCTACGTATTCGAAATACGATCATGCTATGAAGCGAGTGGACTACTCACTGGCTAAAGATAAGTCATTTCCCATTTGGAATTCATAACACAATAACCTATACATGATGAGATTCTCATTCTCATCAATCGGTTAAGAATAAACATTTATGTGTTTAGTAACCCGTGATTCATACCTTACTGTGAAAGACCACCATTCACATGAATCACTTACTTAAACACAATGGGTCTTTTCTAAAAAATCGTACACAAATAAAATATAAATTCACAAACAAATTTTAAGAATAAATTCTTTTATTAATAAATTCGATAATTACATCAGATAATCTAGTCTAAAGGGCATATATTCCAACACCTGTGCCTGTGGGTTCAGAAAAGTAAATATGCACTTGACAACACCTCTGATCAACTATTTAGTTGCTATCCTCGCTAAGTTAAAATACATATCTGACAATGAATATTTAAACGCATCCTATATAACATTCATACTTTTTACCTCAGTATTTGAAATTGAGGTGTCATATATTTCCTGGCAATGAAACTTGAAGTGTTTCTTGAAATGTTATTTGTGACCAAATATCATAGATATTTAAAAATTCCTTGTCATATTAAGAAGGGTTAATTTTAAAAAAAAAAAATTCTCAATTTGCCCCTTATTTAAAAAATTGTACCAATTTCACCCTCTTTACTAACATTGTGATCAATTTAACAGTTTAAACATTAAATATTTTATAATTTTTATGGAATACCAAAATTATCCTTATTTCATCCCCTACCTGCAATACTACAGCCACGACACCCCCTTTCCTTGACCTTACCGTTGCTAGTCTCTCTTCTTCTCCTCCCCAATAGTTGCCTCCCTCATGCTAGTGCCTCTCTTCTTTTTCCCCCTGCACTTACTGCTGCTGCTCCCTTCTTGCTTTTCTTCTTTTCTCCCTCCTTCATCGCTAACCCACCCCTCTTTTCTTCTTCTTTTCGTGCCGCCTTCTCTTAGCTCTTCCTTCTTTCCTCTTTGTCTTATTTCCCTCCCTCATCCTCACCATCGTCATGATCTCGACCTCTGCTTCTTTTTTTTTTTTTTTCTTTTTTTCTTTCTTCCCGCTTCCCTTACCCTTACACCTCATTGTTTTCATCTTCAACACAGCCACATCTATCGTTGCGATGAAGACAAAAATGGTGAGGGTGGAGATCGCTAGAGGATTTCCAACTTAGTAAGGCCTAAGACCTAACCAGCACACAAGATATCCCACCATAGATAATCTATCATAGCGATCTAAATTTAATTTCTATCCCAAATTAAGGAGAGGTGAAGAGAGAGGAAAGAAACACAGGAAGGAGAAAGTAAGGTGTCGACGGGCAAATGGCATTATTGTTTCAATTTTTTCTCTCTCTCTTTTCAATTCTTTGTGGTATGTTGAAGGAATCCAATTAGGGGGAAAAAAAACTCCAATCTATAATAAAGGAATCATGTTTTGGTTGAGGTTTGTAGGATGTAGATGAAATGGGGTGGCAGCCACTAGAAAAAAAGATCTTATGGATCTTGAGGATTAAGAGAAAAGAGGTGGCAGATATTGAAGGGAAAATAGAGGGAGAGAGCCATGAAAGAGCTAGCAAATCAAGGAAGGATGGAGGGAGAGAAGCAAAATATGGGAGGCGGCCATGGAAAAGAAAGGTGGCAAATCGAGGAGGGATGAAAACGAAAAAAGCAGAAGAGAGGGGAAGGTGGCCATGGAAGAGAGAGATGGCAAATTGAGGAGGGATGGAAAAGGATAGAAGCAGAAGATAGGGGAGGATGGAATAGTGATGGCAGGTGTTGTAGACGGAAGAAGGAGAGAGGGGAGGTGAGAATAATGGCATTTAGAAGGAGGAAAGGGGACAACGGCTAGAAGAAGAAGAAGAAGAAGAAGAAGAAGAAAGGGAGAAGGGAGTTGCGGCAACTGGAAGAAGAAGAAAGAGAAGGAGGGACATTGGCACAGATAGAAAAACAAATAGAGTGGGTCAAGGAGATGGAAGAAGGTGAGAAGGGTAATGGAGTCGGTAATGGTTGTCCAATACAAATTGAAAGCAAGGGCGGCGGATGTAGAGCCGGCTGGGGTAGCTGCGTGGGTAGGGCTGGGTAGAAGATTTTAGGGTTTTGGTTTAGAGAAGATGGTGAGAGTAATTTTGATATATCACATAACAACAAAAACAACAATAAACTAAGCCTTAATCCCAAGAAACTTGGGGTCGGCCAAATGAACCAATGTCAGACAACGTGTGGTCATCCACATGAATCCTCTCTCTTTACTTCTTTCTATCAACCGTCATACATTTATCCAAATATAATAAAGATATGTCTCTCATAATCACCTCTATCCATGTTATTTTAGGCCTGCCTCTACCTTTGTCTAACCTATCCTTCCCCCCTCTCTCAATCCTTCTAATAGGAGCATCTCTTGGTCTTCTCTGTACATGTCCAAACCAACGCAGGTGACTTTCTCTCATTTTTTCCTCAATAGATGCCACTCCCACCTTTTTCCTTCATTTCTGACTCTATCATTTCTAATATATCCACACATTCACCGTAACATACGCATCTCAACTACTTTCATTTTGTGAATATGACACATTTTAACTACTAACATTCCATGCCATAAAGCAAAGTAGGTCTTACGGCTGTTCTATAGAACTTTTCCTTTAGATTTAATGGTATATTATGATCATATAGAATATCAGTCGCACTCCTCCATTTCAACCAACCTGTCGTAACTCAATGTGTAACGTCGCCATCGAGCTCTCCATCTTTCTGAATAATAGATTCTAAATATCAGAAGCAATCTTTTAATAGTATATCTCTACCATCCAAAGTTACACTCTGAGTTATATTTTTGCTACTATTGAATTTGCATTCCATATACTCTATTTTACTCTTACTAATTCTGAAACCCTTGGATTTTAATGTCTGTCGTCACAACTTCAATTCAACATTTACACCGGCTTTAATATCATCAATCAACACAATATCATCACCAAACAACATATACTATGGTACAGCCTCTTGTATAGTGCAGGTCCACTCGTTCATAATGGCTGCAAAGAGGAAATGGCTAAGCGCTGATCCTTGATGCACCCCAATAGTAATAGAAAACTCTACAGTCACTCCAACGCAACTTCTTACACTTGTACATACTCCCTCATACATATTTTTAATGAGAGTAATATGAAGGAATTTGAAAATTTACAGAGCATGCTTCAGTGGACGAAAATGGAGAATCATGAACATTAAACAGAGTATTGGCACAGTATGGTGGGATAAAAACATACCTGTTGGAGCCTTTAAAACTTGAAGAATGAGGTTGAATCAATTGAAGCTCAAAAACAGCTTCTTCCTTCAACGTCCAGTGCACTGCATCCATGAATTCTTCCTCCGGTGGAGATGAATACTCCAGTGCATGCTTGGCTTTCTGGCTCACAGAATATGACCACACCTAATTTCTGTTTGGTGAGAATGAAGGGTTGAAGGGAAAAATGATCAGCCCTTTTTCCAGCTCACTAGCCATTCTCTATGTTGGCTTTTTTCTGTTAAAAACAAAAGCCAGTGGAGAAGGCCAAAAGCCAGGAGAGAAACAGTCACGAGAGAGAGACCTTTCATTTTTATTTTCTTTTATTTTATTTTTTTACACAGAAAGTCAAGATTCATGAAACTAAAAATAATTATTTTGATCAAAATAATATTCTCGAGATTTAATACTCGAATATTATTTACAAAATAAATTTTGGTTTCACTCTAAACTCTTCTAAACTGTGTCCGAAAAAATCCTATGATCCAGACTATTGGGCCAAAATAATATTTATTATTTTTCTTGGACCCGAAAAGCCCAAAATAATAAATATTAATTATTTTCCTTGGGATTAAATAAATAACCCAACAAATAATTAATGAACCCAAATGAACCAAAAAATAATTGAACTTTATTATTTATTTATTGGGATTTAATTAAATAAATAACCCAATAAATAATTAAGTAATAATTATTTTCCTCTAGTTTAAATCCCGGTTAATTTTCTAATTATTCAAACTGGACCCAGGTCCTAAATAATTAATTAACCAATTAAACCAGAAAATAAATTTCTCTCCATTTATTTTTTTCTAGTCTAATAATAAATTAAACTTCCCGAATAAAATACAACTCTCTCAATTGAGATCAACCCAAAAAATTAATTAGGACTTACGGACTATTCCGAGGACCAAAAAGATACATCGTCTTGGTTATTAAAATGATCAAAATACCCATACTATATAAATAGATGTATTCTATATTTTAAATATTTTCTAATATCACCATAAGGAAATATTGACCCCAAGGACAATGCTGTATTAGCAGAGCCTTCGACCTACAAGTGAAAATGACTAAAATACCCCTCTACACATCGCCGTACAATTAGAGAAGAAGAAGTGTACTAACACCTCTTTAAAAGACATCTACCATCCTTAGGCCTCTAGTTCAATGATCTACGACTTCCTGGAGTGTTTCCGCTTTCCAAGGGAGCGACCCTAAAATAAACATCCAAGTCACGTTTCTCAGGGCCCTGGATATTTAGATCATCCGGACAACCACAAGGGGCGATATAGTGTAGAAACTATCTTATACAAGTCTGTCTTAACTAACTAGTCACACACACCCAACATACAAGTATATTGGCCCTCCGATAGAACCTCAACTATAGTATATCAAAGCATATGCTTCCAGCTTCGCCAGACCACCAACTCATACTCAAGTCATAGAGTACTAGTCCACGCTGTAGCGGTAGTAGACTAGGTTTCTACCATATAGTACTTTTTAAAAACCACTACTACAGGTCATGTTCTACGTATTCGAAATACACTTATGTTATGAAGTGAATGGCCTACTTACTGGCTAAAGATAAGCCATTCGCCATTTAGAATTCATAACATAATAACATAAATATGATGAGATTCTCATTCTCATCAATCGGTTAAGAACAACTGTTTATGTGTTTAAATAACCCATGATCCATACCTTATTGTGAAATACATCCATTCACATAGATCACTTATTTACACATAATGGGTCTGTTCCAAACGAAAAATGTACACAAATAAAGAAAATTATTTCACAAACGATTTCCGACAAATAAATTCTTTTATTAACATATTCGATATTTTCATCAGAAAACTAGTCTAAGAGGGCATCTTCCCAACATAATATACTTTAGCGATACACCTTTCTTGGCTAGTACCCACCAAACTACTTATCTAAGCACCTTGTCATAGATTTTCTCCATGTCAATAAATACCATATGTAAATCTTTATTTCTTTTCCTATAGTATTCAATCATCTGCCGTAATAAATGAATTACCTCCATAGTGGAACGCCCAAGCATAAAACCAAATTGATCATCTGAAATTTGTATAATACCCCTTAACCTCTGTTCAATCATTCTCTCCCAAATCTTCATAGTATGACTCATGAGTTTAATCTCACGGTAATTGGCACAATCTTGAACATCCCTCTTATTCTTGTACAGAGGAATCATAGTATTCTTCCTCTACTTTGTAGGCATCTTATTAACTCTATATATCTTATTGAACAGACTTATCAACCACGTAATACTTATCTCCTCTAAACACTTCCAAACCTTGATTGGTATACCATCCAGTCCCACTGCTTTTTTTGGTCTCATCTTTTTAAGGGCATCTTGAATTTCATGCTTTTGAATACGACGAATACACGCAAGGTTAACCTCTTCGTTGGAAATCGCAAGGCTACCCACACTCGGAACTTATACTTGATTCCCATTAAATAACTTATCAAAATAGGACCTCCATCTCTCCTTTATTTCTTCGTCTTTGACCAAAACTCTGTGGTTGTCGTCTTTCAAACATTTCACCACACTGATATTTCTCGTCTTCTTCTCCCTGAAATGTGCCAATTTATATATATTCTTCTCCCCGTCTTTAGTATCCAACTTTTCATATAAATCCTTATAAACTATAGATCTTGCTTTTCTAACAACTTCTTTAACTTTTCTTTGCGCGACCTTTTATTTTTCAAAATTCTCATCACTCCTGCACTTTCCTAAGTTCCTATAGCACCCCTTTTTACTCCTCACGGCTTCTTTCACTTCGTTGTTCCACCACAACACGTCCTTGTTTAGAGGTACTCTTCCTTTAAACTCACCAAGCATTTCCTTAACTACTGTCCTAATACATTGAGCTATCTTTCTCCATATAGTATCTGGATCCGAATCCATATCAAAAGACGCAGTCATCCGCTTCAACTACCTTATCGACAAAGACTATTCTTTCATTCCCCTATAGCTTCCACCACTTGATCCTAGAGTCAACCGATGATTCCGCTGCTTACCATTTTTTTTAAAATTAAAATCGAAGACCAACAGCCTGTGTTGCGTAACTACACTATCGCCTAGAATAACTTTACAATCTGTACAACCACTACAAAACCTACACCCCATAATAAAGAAATCTATCTGACTGGCATTTAACCCGTTTCTAAAAGTCACTAAGTGATAATCTCTCTTCTTAAACCAGGTGTTTGCTATGGTCAAATCATAGGTCAAGGCAAAGTTAAGAATAGCAGTTCTTGCTTCATTTCTAACTCCGAAACCTTGACCTCCATGAACACTCTCAAACCCTCTCCGATCAATACCCACATATCCGTTTAGATCACCACCAATGAAAAGCTTCTCTGTACAATCTCATTTAAATCATCCCAAAACTGTTACCTGATCGAATCATCAAATTCCACTTGTGGCGCATACGCACTAATAACAGTAGTAATATCGCCGCCAATTATGATCTTGATGCTTAAAATCCTATCATTATTCCTTTGTACTTCAACCACATCATCAATAAATTTACAGTCAGTAATAATCTCGACTCCATTTCTATTCCTAACTCTACCTGAATAGCAAAGCTTATAACCCTAAGGCATTACTACTCTCGTCTTCTCATCTATGCATTTGGTTTCCTGAAGAAATAAAATGCTAATCTCTCCCCTCTGCATAATCTCAACTAATTCTGTCAATCTACCGATCAAAGATCATATATTCCATGTAGCTAGACGGATCCTACCACTATGGACTGTCTTTTTTATCCTACACCCTTATATATTTGACACCATATTCAGTGACTGACACGACACGTTACTTCCGAGCAACGACCTAGCAATCCTCGTATATTTACCACTACACCTGGGTCTAGGAAGTGCAGCGTGTTGCTAAGTAGGGAATGCCCCTACAAAGTCAATTAATTGGTTCATATTATGGATGTAACTATATTTTACGTTGAACGTCACAAGTCTTACCGCAACTCTCATTCCTTATCCGAACTTAAGATCGGTAATGAACACCGCAAACAAAACCCACAAAACTCGCAGGCGGAGTTAAATTTTGATATATCACATAATTTATTAAAATTTTATCATTTTTGTGTGTTAATTTTCTAACAAATTGAACTTTGAAAGGTGGCATTGAAGTAATTTTTTTTATAAGGGGTAAATTGAGAATAGAGGTAGAGTACGTGGTATTTTTTTTAATTAATGCTATGAAGAAGCTGCAATATATTGGTGGCAAATACATTAGCAATATCGGAAAAGCCTCTTGCTTGACCCATAACCTCAAATGACTGAAAAAGACTCGTGGTCATACCTACGGCTTTCCCTTGTCACTGTCACTTCTGCAATTATTATGGAGGAGGAGACTTAGATGGTAATGACTTATAGTCAGTAATGCAGTTGTAAAATGTTCATTTCCATGGAATGGAATGATTTCCCCGTTTGGTAGAAAGTATTGGGACGAAGACTCTCCCAGTATTGGCGTAGTAGCAAACAGCTAACTGAGGGCATATTCTTTTCTTAACTGCTGCTATTCTTCATTTGAAGTCTACTGCTTTCCCCCAGTATATATTGGTAAAGTAGATAACTTTCTTTTCCAATAATCAAAAGCAAGGCCGAGGACATTTTCTTCTGAATTGCTGTTGTTCTTCCTTTGATCGTCTGCCATTTTCCCTCTAACTACTATTTGTACCGTAAATGCTTTTGGTAGCCACAGGTTTGCAATCGCTCGGCCTCCTTGAAGATTAAGTCAGAAAGGCATGGATGATTACTTTGGGTTAGAGGATGGATCCACTCTTGCTAAGAAACTTCAGCTTGAAACTCAGATAAGGGCTACCAAACAGGGAGGGAGAAGCATACAGGAGCTGTTTGATGTTATGGTTGGTTTGTGGGATCAAATGGAAAGATTAGAACCAAATGACTTAATTGAATCAAGCAGTTACAGAAAATTTCAAGAGGAAAATCACCTGGTACAATTTCTCTTGGCTCTACGTGATGAATTTGAACCATTCAGGATGTCGTTGCTTGGTAGATATCTTGTTCCCTCTCTTCAAGAGGTGGTCGGTGAGCTAAAAACTGAGGAGGCAAGACTTAAGTCTTCATCTGGATACCTAAAAGGAAAATTTGCAGTTCAAGATGATGATGGACCAGTATCTAAGTTCTCCTCTCTGTCAATGAAGGCAGAAGACAATCATGAACCTGATTCCTCTGGCAGTATGGTCGGAAACGTGGCCAAGTTTGCAGCAGCCTCACTTGCAGTTGCTGGCGTTTCTTGGGCACTTTCTGATTACTTCGGCGGTTCTGGTTAGCTTTCTCTGAACATTATTCTCCTCAATTGGGTCATCTTCTTTCCTTTTTTTTTTTTTTTCTCTTTTCTCTTCACTGTCTTAATTCGTTAGTCTTGGTGTTTTTGCCACTTCTTTTCTTATTCTTATAGTCTAGGCTCTAGTGAATTCCTGTACTTCAGGAACTTACCCAAAATAATAATAATTGCATTACTTCGGGATGCTGTAGCTTTAATGGAATTTGATCCTCTTGAATTCTAAAACTGATTTAAAGTGTGAGTGATTATCCTTGTTACAAGAACTGTTAAATTCAATTATCTTAGTGCGGTGCTTTCATGATGATTATCGATCTTTCCTCTCTCTACTTTCTCTCTCTAGGTCTTTCTTCTCTGCCAACCAAGCCGTCTTCTTTGCTCAATCTGGCGGAGTTTGGCCAGATCCAAGCTCTGGTTCGCTCTAGAGCTTTGTTTCTGGCCAAAGCTCCCATCTTTTTGTGCTTTTCTTCCCACCTATTTTGTTGCTCAGATTTTCCTAATAGACTTTTATTGCGTTTCACTTCGCATGCCTTTTCTTTCGGCCCGTATCTATGGGTACTGTTGTTTCATTGTTTGTTTACCCACTTTGGGGTGAACCCTTTCTCCATGCTGCTCCTTTTTTTAGAGACGCCTTAAAATCGTTGATCCGTCCATGATCACATACGGTTTACAAGATTGACGGAGTTTGGATTAATGCTACGTTGGGTTTGGATTCATGCTATATATTGGTCGCGGATGGCGACAAGACTTGGGCGAGATTTTTGCATATTTATTTTTCTTTCCGCTATGATTGTACGGTACAATCTCACCTTAGGATGTAATTTTGTTTTTTTGTTATTATGAATCTCGTTATCCATTGTATAACTATTTTTTATAAATAAAATTGTTTTCGCTCAGAAAAAAAAAATAGTTGACACTTGGATTGCGAGTTATTTTCCATTACTTTTCTGGCAATACATGTTCAGAATGTAATTCTTTCTGTTGCTTAATACTAACGTTTACATTCTGAGTTTTATTTGTCTATGGCAGAGGAATCTCACTCAGGCAAGGATTCAAATTTGAGTACCCTCAAAATTTTGACTTACAATATTTGCTTCTGGGACCTGGAGCTGCAGGAGAGAATGAAAGCTTTGAGCGGCCTCATTCAATTGCATACCCCGGATATCATTTGCTTCCAGGTCTATAAATGTCTTGCTGATAACTCCAGCAATTTTTTCATTAATCCCAAATTTCAGATATATATGAAGATTTCCATTACTCCAACATTATTTCGCAGGAAGTCACATCAAACATTTACAACATTTTAAAACAGTCCAGTTGGTGGAATGCATATATCTGCTCAGTTTCCCCACAGGAGGCCAGAGAACGTACATATTTCTGCATGCAGGTGAAAATTTTCCTTCCACCTTTCTGATTAGCTAATTTTAAACGCATAAACTTCCTTGTGTTCACTTAGAGAAGGAAGAAAAAGGAAAAAGCAATAATCTTTGTGCCGGTCTGTCTAAATCTTTGATAATTGCAGCTGAGTAGGCTTTCAGTAAAATCATTCAGGAGCAGACCCTTCAGAAATTCTAGAATGGGAAGAGAACTATGCGTGGCTGACATAGAAGTTTGTAGGGGAAAACCATTGATTGTTGCCACAAGCCATCTGGAGAGTCCAACACCTGCCCCTCCCACTTATGATCAACTTCACAGCGAGGAAAGAGTAGCGCAGGCAAAGGAGTCTCTCAATCTTCTTCAGAGTTCTCAAAACGTGATTTTCTGCGGTGACATGAATTGGGATGATGAAGCAGACGGACGGCTTCCTTTACCCCAAGGATGGATTGATGCATGGACAGAGCTGAGGCCATGGTTGAGAGGGTGGACATATGACACCAAGTCTAATCAAATGTTGGCTGCAAACAGACCCTTGCAGAAGAGATTGGATCGATTCTTGGTCAAATTGAATGACTTCAAATTGGAAAAGATAAGCATGATTGGGACTGAGGCAATTCCAGGAGTCTCGTACTTGAAGGAGAAGCGAGTGAGGAATAGGGTGCAGACTTTCGAGCTTCCCGTTTTGCCAAGTGATCACTATGGGTTGCTGTTAGAGATTCACAGCAAGTAATTGCCATAAGAATATATGAAATTCTATGTTGGGAAAAATAAAAGAAGAAAACCTTTATCCTAGGTAATTCTATGATGTAATAGTGTTGGGTCTCCAGATAATCCTATTAATATTTTTATTAATAGTATAAATAAATATTTAAATATGTGTGAAATTAATGATTTAAATAAAAGTTTAATTTTTCCTTTTAATAGCGAATATGTTATGAATTTCTTTAATAAGACAATTTTGTTTTTGTTTTTTTTTTGAATTTTGATCTCCTTTCTTGTTTGTGTTAAAAAGATTATCAGAAAGAAAGAGATAAAAAGCGAAGAGAAAAAAGAAAACAAAAGAAAGAGAGGAGGGAAAAATTATTGCGGTGAGCGTGGATCGAACACGCGACCTTCAGATCTTCAGTCTGACGCTCTCCCAACTGAGCTATCCCCGCTTGTTGTGAGAATTTAAAAAATAAAGTATATATTATAAATGTTGCTCGCGTTTCTAGTCTGAGCGCTCTATAACCTTGCAGAAGTAAAATATTCAGAAGGAGAAAGAAGGGAAGGGGCATTAGATGAACAGTGAAGGACTGGCCCCAAAATAACTTTTTCAGCCAATGCCTGACTTCCCTTCCCTGAATCACAAATTCTGTCCCTATCAACTAAAACTACAAATCGCAATCACAATTATTAACTTCTGTCTTCATCTCTGTAATGTAACCTCTCTGGGTTAGGAGCCAAAGATTTTAAAAAAAGAAAAAAAAAAAAAAGAGAGAGAAACAGCACTCCTCATCCCAGAAATCACTTGTAGGAAACAAAGCTCTGTTGTCGATAATAGTGATGGCTATCCAGAGTCGTAAAATTTTGGTCGGCTTCAGTTTGTAGGCTTCGCAGCTGTTCAATTGCAAAGATAAGATAATGCGCAAATAATAATGCATACCGTACCGGTAAGGGCAGCTAAAATAACAAAGCCCATACCGTACAAGTTGGCAATAGTATGGAGCTGTCCAAAATTGGTTACTCATTTTTTTAAATTTAAATTAGAAAAAAATTAGGTTCAATTAATTTTGATGTGATTATTTCAACTAAATAAAGATTAAATTTAAGTGTAATTTGATTGAAATAAATTTATTTAAATATAATAAAAATTATTAAATATTTAGAATAAATTAGAATTAGTGTGAGTTACAAGAAAAAGATATGATATGTTATAAATATATAATAATTTTTAAAAATTAAAAATTATTTTTAAATTAAGGTAAAATTTTAACTAATAATAGATTTTTTAAAATCTTTACCTAATCACACCCTAGTGAAATATTCATTTCATTCTATATATTCGTTGGGACGTAACTTAATTTTATAATCGAAACTCCATTAACACATAACTTAATTTTATACTTGAAACTCCACTAACGCATTATTTAATTTTTTTAAACTTGTATTATAACAGACTGTTATCATCTTATAATACTTACTAAAGTAATAAATTTTATATTTTATTAAGATATTTAAAATAAAAATTAATAGTTTTAACTATCATAACCCTACTAACATATTAATAGATTAAAATCAGTCTGCATTCCGATGGATTACTGTTATTGTATAATACTTCTAACAAATTACGAATTATACATCTTTAATAAAATTGACGCTTAAATATTTAAAATGAAAATTGTGACTTGAACAGCGAGAACACCATGCCAGTGGTAGACCAAATTGGTTAGTTACTGATTCGGATTACACTCAGATTTGTGCTTCAATCACGCCTTCTGCAACTGCAATGAATTGGAGATCTTTTGGCAGATTTCCAGCCGTGTTTTTGGTACGAGATCCAAACTTCAAACGCTGCCTCTTTGGCCAATGTAAAAATTACATAAAAAAAAGGTAAGGATACTGATGAAAGTTCATTTCTCCTCTTTCTTGCTTTTCCTCTCTCTTTCATATGTCCATGTGCCATCACTTTTACTTGGCCTCCATTCCAATTATTGTAGCAACAAATGCATTTTTTTTTTTTTGGTTAAAAGAATTCCGACTCTGATCAAGTGATCAATGGCTTTTTTCTTAAAGGTGTTCTATTAATCGTAGACAATTCAGGGCATTAGAGAGAACTTTCACACAATTTATGTCAAATGTCATCGATTACCTCAAACGAGCAATGATTTGAGAAAATTCTTCGATGGATTTATTTTTTATAGTATATAAATTTAACACAGTGATACTATATATGCTATAAATTATTTTTAGTTAGTCTAATATTTTAAAATTTATTATATCCGATCTACATAATAATTTTCTGAAAATCAACAGCTCCATGAGTCAGCTAATCGTTACAAGAGTAGAATGTACTAAATAAATTAATGCAAAGTTGTTTTTGTAAAAATTTAAATTCTATATTTATCTTTAATTTTTGATATAATGCATAAATTTTTTGAAATAAATAATAAAAGATTGAGGTTGTATTTAGATAACAATTAGATTAAGATGAGTTTGTACGGATATAATAAAAAATTATTAAATTTGTAGAATATTGTGAGGTTAAAGAAAGAAAATATAATATATTATTAGCATATGATATTTTTTAAAAAGTAAAATTTATTTAAATTATTATTATTTTAAAGTAAAATAAAATTTTAATTTAAAAATAGTTGTTGTCTACTTGTAGCCTGAAAGAATAGTCGTACATCGCAGGGTACGACCAACATTTACTATGAAGAGAAAAAAAAAAAAGGAAAATGCGTAGCATTTAAGCCGTAGGATGCCAAGCGAGCCATGTGATTGTGAGTTCAAGCCGCACGTGACAGGGTCAACTGGGTCATTTTGATAAGCTATCCAGTTTAGGCGGGTAGATCAAATTCCATACATATGCTGTAGATTAATTAGCCGTGTTTTATTAATAATTTCCTCTCTCTCGTTTCACTGACACTTCACAAGCCATACATATTTGTCTCTCGGCTTCTTCCCTGCCTGCTCTGTGAGTCTGTGACTGCTCTTCCTCACATGAATTTCCCAGAACACGAGCAGAAATAGAAAGCATTAAACTTTTTTGCTTCACAAATTTTCTACGAGTTCTTGAGAGGAGAGACTTGGGTAGAGGCAATTAGCTATAATATGGGAGAGAACAGGAGGATCTTGTATTCTCTCATCAGCATTCTTGCTTTTCTTTGTCTGCATAGTGCCAACGCTGATAACCCTTATAGGATTTACACTTGGAAAGTCACTTACGGTGACATCTACCCTCTGGGCGTCAAGCAACAGGTACTAGTAGCAGGGTATCAGTTTCTTCATTCGTTCCTTTTATTTTATGTATATATATATATATATATATATATGTCTCTATCTAGAAATGTACGGACACGTTGATCTATGTGTATTGCTTCTGCTTGAAAGATGGCGTTTCTTGATTTTCTTGCATCTGTTTGTGGTTGGACGTGAATTAGAACTTTTGCTGCAGGGAATCTTGATAAATGGGCAGTTTCCAGGGCCAATGATTGACTGCGTTACAAATGATAACTTGATTATCAGTGTTTACAACTACTTGAATGAGCCATTTCTTCTTTCCTGGTAAGTGCTTTCTTTTAACTCCTGATTATATCCCCACAAAGCACCTTAGTTGGTTTAATTGACTGTGTTGTGTTTGTTATCAGATCTAACTTCTCGCTTTTCCCCCATTTTGTGATCTGTCAGTCCAAAGAAGGTTTTATTGTGTTAGAATGTAATGCTGCTTTCAACAGAACTAGAAAGTATTGCTACTTTTTTGCCCTCCTTGTGGAATGTTTAGCCTTTACTTTTTGAGCATGATTCATTGGCTAGTCGGATTGACAACCTTGGGGCAATTACTCTGCTGTATCTTCTGGATGGTGTTTCACTTTATATTAGTCAATAACTCTGTGAATCACAGAATGCAAGGGGTGAGGATCTATGGCCGGGCAATAGGTCACCAGCTGGTTTTAGCCCTCACTGCCAGACATTAGTGTGTGAACATGGTGGTCTTCTTGCTAAGTACTTGGAGTGAACTGTGTAGTGTATAAACGAGCTCAATATTGCACATGCAAGATCGACAGATCTCAGACATCTTCATATCTGCAATAAGTTATTTATAATTTTCTTCATTTTTTAATCAAATAAATCAAGAGATGACAGTTGTGTTGTAAGTGGTGTATTTCTTTGTGGTCTTCTAGAAGTAAAAGAGAGTGCTCTTTCGTTGCGAACATATTAGTGTATCCCGTTTTATCCCACTATTATATGGAAAATGAACTGTTACTGTAATTGCTCTATTTCCCGCATTTCTCTGGGTATAGCTTTCACAAGAATCATCTTTTACATATCTCAGAAATGAATATACCATTTCTAGCACTGGTCAACATTTGTGATGATATAAGGTACTTGGATATGTTCATGTCATTGTAACCTCAAAAATATTGTGTTTACAAGCAATTTTTATCAACCCAATTTCATGATCTCGATGACTTAAGCACCAGTTTGATTAGTTACTTTCTTGGTTGCCGTGTAGGAACGGTTTACAGCAGAGGAAAAACTCGTGGATGGATGGGATGCCTGGCACCACCTGTCCAATACCACCGGGGAGAAACTTCACATACATTCTCCAGGCAAAGGACCAGATAGGAAGCTATTTCTACTTCCCATCACTTGGATTCCACAAGGCTGCTGGAGGCTGTGGTGCAATCAGAATTTCAAGCCGTCCTAGAATACCTGTACCTTTCCCTCCTCCTGCTGGAGATTTTTCCATATTGGCTGGGGATTGGTTCAAGAGAAGTCACAGGGTAAGCAGATTATGCTGCAGATTTAGCATGCATAAAGTATACTTTGAGACTTGAGTAGCATGCAGTGCTTTTTTGAAACCTTAAAAGAGTATTCATAAGTTGTCTCTTTTGGATTTTGCAGCAATTAAGGTATATCTTAGATTCTGGGCATGGTCTGCCCTTCCCAGATGGGCTTTTGATTAATGGTCGTGGGTGGAATGGCTATACATTTACGGTTGATCAAGGTGTTTATACCTCTGCAACTTTTAATCGAAATGTCTACGTGAATTCCTAGGTTTCTCTGCCATAGCCATCACATTGAACAAAAAGGAATTTTGCAGGTAAGACTTATAGATTCAGAATATCGAATGTTGGGCTTGCCACTTCCATTAATTTCAGAATTCAGGGACACACTATGAAACTAGTGGAGGTAGAAGGATCTCACACGCTTCAAAACACCTACACTGCCCTTGACATCCATCTAGGACAGTCTTACTCTGTCTTGGTCACAGCTGACCAGCCTGCAAAGGACTACTACATTGTTGTTTCTTCACGTTTTACCTCCAAAGTACTTACCACGACTGCTGTTCTCCACTACAGTAATTCATTTACAAGGGTTTATGGTCCTCCCCCCGGAGGACCTACCACACAAATTGACTGGTCCTTGAACCAGGCTAGATCGATACGGTATTTCTTGATTGCCCTTAATTCTACGTTAGAAGCTGTGCAAAAAATATACTTGCATTTCTTAATTGCCCCTAGTCTCCAGCATGTCTTCAGGGGATTCATTTGAGCTGAATTTTCATGATATGCAAAGTTCTGATCAGGTTCAACTAATGTGGTACATGATGTTCTTTATTATCAGCTGGAACCTGACAGCAAGTGGTCCGAGGCCTAACCCACAGGGTTCTTACCATTATGGAATGATCAAGCCTTCGCGTACCATCATCCTTGCCAACTCTGCTCCATATATAAATGGGAAACAGAGGTATGCAGTCAACAGTGTCTCATTTGTTCCTGGAGACACCCCTCTGAAGCTTGCTGATTACTTCAAAATAGGAGGAGTTTTCAATCTTGGAAGCATTCCTGATAGGCCTACATGGGGAAATGGCTACCCTGCAACCTCAGTAATGCATGCTGATTACAGAAATTTTATTGAGGTCGTTTTCCAAAACTGGGAGGACACAGTGCAATCGTGGCACATTGATGGCTATTCTTTCTTTGTTGTTGGGTAAGTTCCGTCCCAAGTCTAGTATCCTGGCTGGCCACATTACATTTCTTGATTCCTCTATTTCTTGCTAACTAAAATGAAATAATCAGCATGGACGGTGGGCAATGGACAGTGGCAAGTAGATCACGCTACAATCTGAGAGACACAGTCGCCCGATGCACTACTCAGGTGAAAGGAAACATATTAGTACTTAAAATCTTGACTTGCATATATCAAAACTAGAATTCTGATGTGAAGTTGCTTGAAATTGATGGAATTCAGGTGTATCCCAAGTCATGGACAGCAATTTATGTGGCTTTGGACAATGTGGGAATGTGGAACATAAGGTCTGAGAATTGGGAGAGGCAGTACTTGGGACAACAGTTCTATATGAGGGTCTACACTTCTTCAAACTCATGGAGAGATGAATATCCTATTCCCAGAAATGCCCTCCTCTGCGGCCGTGCAAGAGGTCGCCATACTAGACCTCTTTGAATTAGCAGCAGCAGCAGCACATCCTAAATTTCCTGTCACGAGAGGGTGACAGCCAAAATTTCATCTTAGTATAAAGCAAGAGGGGCAGGATTAGATGAGCTTAACTCCAGCAATGAGTCTTGTTTCCACGGAAATTTCTTCTTAAATTTCATAATTAGTCCTTTCTCAGTTTTTAGTTCGGTGATTTTTAGTATTGATTCTGTCAATAAATATTCTTGAAATGTTAACTAGACATTGGTTAAGTTGTTGCAACAAATGGCTAATCTTATAGGGAGGAGATCTAAGCATCTTTTTATCATTCACTGTATTTTATACAGAAAAAGGATAAGAGATGAGCAAGCATGATACTTTCTTCAGTGGAGGAAAATATATTTATTTTTAAAAAATAAGTTTTATCTTTAAACATTTTAAAATAAAAGAACTAAAGATTCATTATTGAATAAAGGACTATTTCAGATTTTATAAGATGCATGTTGTCTTTATTTCACTCATTGGAAAATGAGAAATTAACATATATTTTTTTAAATGAAATTAAGGATTGTTGTTATGGTTCCTAACACATTATATCGAAAAAGAGAGTTAGGAATTATTTAACAAATTATAATTTTATTAAAAATCATAAAATCTAAAATATTTCAAAATTATAGAACTGGTTGATTTTTATTGAAACTAGGTAGGAGGTTTGAGCGTTGCTTGGGATTAGTAATTTTTTTTTTATAATTTGTTAATTTTATAAATTTTGGATTCAATTTGACTTTTCTATTTGTTAATTTATTTATTATAAATTTTATAGTATTAAATCTAAAATTTATTCAGATTTTATTTATTTTTTATTCATGTATCTAATTTAATTATTTTTTATTTGGATTTTATATTCAGGTTGATTTTTTTTCTATTTTCATGGAATATCTATTTTTATGTCCTTGTATTTTTTATACAAAATTTTTAACCAAATATAAAACTATAATTAATTATTTCTCGGGATAAATCATTTTTTATAGTTGAAATTATATTGTGTATAACAACACATAAATTTAAAATTTTTATATTAATATATTTAAATATATTCATGCAACCTTATTGTAATAACGCAAGCTTACTCATAATTCTTCTCTATGTACTGATCAATAATATATTCAATATATTATAATTTTCATCATATATCAGTTAAAAATATCATGATATCCACATGATACAATTATTGATTCAATATCTTCTGTAATATGTACCTACAACAAATAACGTGGGTGTTTTGTATTGAAAATTACTGAATTTGGGAAACTTTGAGACTTGTACCTGCAAAAAGCTGGCATACTTGGCACCCAGGAAAAGCCTTTGGATGTAGAGCAGGGCATTTTTGGAAACCTCACTGTTCTCGTGGTTCATCAACTTCTTGGATCTGTGGATATCTCCAAAATTGTGAGGAGGACTTGCATGATACAACAATGCTGCATTCAAACTTAGTAAATGCTAACACTAGAATATCTTATGGGTCATAAAACAAATTCCCATGAAGAACAGGGTTGCAGATGGAGCTTACAGTACTAAAATTCACTATCTTTTAGATGTTGTCCTCGTATGATGTCACACCCCAAAGCCGAGGATGACATGGCAACACCCCAAAAAGAAATGTTGAACCCTTACATACCATAAATAACAAGAACATAACATTCTAGTAATACTTAAAGAATATCCTTACATCGTTTTTAAATCCAAAACAAAACATACATAAAACTGAACAAAAATGAAACACAATTAATCACTCTAGATCCTCTTCAAACCATTCTTCTAACTCATCCCCATCTAACTGAGAACCTGTAAAATGATAAATAAGGGGTGAGCTCACTAGCTCAGTAAGAAAATTTGGCTTACCCGAGATTGAGCATGCTATATATACATATATATTTACAAAACGTTTGATCAAAAGAGTTTAGAAATTTAAGGTACAACAAAACTCGTGGGGTCTTAAAATATCTCCCTAGTGGGTTGGTCGCACCATGTGAAGATCTCAGTGTATCACCCAAAAAGAAGAAGGAGGAAAAGAGGAACAATGGATCTCTTAACCTTACTCTTTACTGAACCCAAGAGGCATATTTGGCACATAAATATCGAACTGGTGTGGTTTATTCAGTGAAAATAATGTGATCGACACAAGCGAGAAAACCATAGCTGCAACAGAGAAAACCGGCGTCGGAGTTAAAACAGAGTGTACCCGGCACCGGGTGTATTCTGGAATGCGCAGACGCGATTTCCAGAACACCCAAAACCTAACCTATAACTTTTCAGACCAAAAACGTAGTTTTTTTTTTTTTACCACCCACTTTAATAATGAAGAATACCGTCTGTGCCAAAAAAAAAAAAAAATCATGTATACATACTTAAACATGCTTAAATAAGGCTTAATTCACGAAGATGATTCATACTTGTGGACTTGATTTGGCTTAACTGATCAGCCTTCCAATTATTATATCCCATTGGAAGAAGGGCCTTAGCTTATCCTAGGTATTGTATCCCCCTAGTAGGGCCTTATAGCTTATAAAGTTCCTTACCAAAACGAAACCCACAAGCATTCAACATCACATGAATCAGAAAATCAATACATAGGCATAAAACTTAGCTTAAACTCATAACTTTCGACGAACATAACCATTGGTACATGAATAACAATTAACATATCATGCTCAATACCATTTTCATATAATCAAAATGCCACTTTCATAAAGAAATCAAGAGACATCATTGATTTTGAAGGAAACAGTAACCAGTACCAAAAGCAGGAAAACCCAATTTCCTTACCTACTGAATTTAGCCTCTTGGAACCTCCTAAAGCTTCCACTCAAGCCTCCAAACACTTATTCACCTTCAATTAAAACCCAAACAATACAATTAATCCTCCAATCAATTTTCCCCAATTTAGAACCCTACTACTCTAACTTCAATTCAAGAACAATTTATCTCAATCTTAGGTTACAAACACCATAAAACACAAGGGGAAAGCTAACTTACCAAGAGTTGATACCAAAGGCTCAAATCCCTTATCAGATTCTCCCTTCTCTTCCCTTTTCTCCTCTTCTGGAATAGCTTCAGAAACAACGTAACCGTTCAAAACATACCTGAGCCTATAATGAAAAATTAATAAAAGCCCCCTAACTAAATAATTGCACTTAGCCCCTCAACCTATAATACTTAATTTTTTTAGCCTTATGGACCCTAACCCACTAATTAAAATAAACTAAAAAACCACAGCCCAATAAGCCTATGAAAGAAGAGAAGTCAGTGGGCTCACATATGATGTTTGACTACAAACTCCAGTTGTCCGGCGAGTATACCAAAAGATGAATTTATTCTAATAATCACATCTAAAGAAGGTGAGTGACATTATAACAACACACATATAAGACTAGCTAGTATATCTTAGAAATAATAAGCGTTGATTATCCATGGAACTTAATAGCCCCAACGAAATGGATTAACATCAAATAAATTGACTTTTCTTCTCTTTTTTTTTCTTTTGACAGTGAGGAGGAAATCATCATTTCAATAACTAAATTCAATTTGTCGAATCAATAATTAAGAAAATTTATGCTTATACCATCTAATAAATCAAGCCCAGGCCTACAAATCAAACCAAGCTAGATCAATAAGAAGAAAGAACACTACAAATTAACAAAACAAATGTCGCATCTCTTCTGCGCATTCCATATATAAATCTATAAAGCATGTTCTCATGGTAAGTACTCCTAACCTTCTCATACGACCAACACAAACAATCTCTAGAAAGTCTAGCCCTTTGTTTAAGATTTCATTTCCCATATATATATATATATATATATATATATATATATATATATATATATATATATATATGTAATCTTGGACTAATGACACAGTTGTGGAAACTATCTCTAGTTGAAGCCACCAAAATCATCAGGATAGCCAGACTTGAATTGTAAATTGAGGTAAGCATGCTTCACTAACTTATAACTTATTGTAGCAGTAAACAAAACTCCCCTATCGCCACAAATTAAGATACTCCACAAAATGTCTAAGTTAAAATGCAACCCAGAGTCATCTGATATGCCTAAATTAACTAATGAAAAAATTCAAAACTTTATCAATAATAAGTTCATAGAGAGAAAAGGGATGGATCAAGAAAAGTAATCTAAAACAACTTAAACACAGTCAAGAGATAAACTTAAAATATAAAGGTATAAATAGATAGGGATGTAAGAACAGAAAACCTTGAGAGGGTGGAGACCAGCTTTGATGTCGAGAGCTATGCATTCACCCTATTCGGCTTCTTTTTCTTTATCTCAACCGAAATTGTTGCTATAGCTTCCTATTCAGCCAGTATGCCTCTTTTCACACCTTCCTTTCCTACCTGGCAAGAAAACTTGTTATTCAAGAGCAGCAAAAGGTAGAATAAAGGAGGTTTATCCAAAGAATCCGCCCTTCAGATATAGATTTAGGCAACTTCTTGTATCCGCATTATCAAATAAACATAAAAGAGAAAGATCACGGCAAGAGCTAGATTCGGCAACGTCAACATAGGAATCGAAGGTGAGTACAGGGACAGAAGACATAGATGAAGGCCGTGTTCCCTACCCAACGAAAGAATAGACTTTAATCCCACATCATCTATTGTCTACCCTAAGCCTGGTTAAGGCATCCTGGGCACTCCCATCTTTAACATTCTCATTAGTTTAGTAGCAGAGAAGCAAAAAAGGAAAAATGTTAAGAAATAAAGTAATTATAAACTACACTAAAAAGACAAAATAGGAAAAACAAATGCACCTGAAATCATTCTCCTCAAAGTTCTTAATGTTCTCCCTCCAGAATACAGGATCTTTGTGCATTGGGGACTAATCAAGATGGCCAAGAAGGACCTCTTGCTTGTATTTATCGAAAGAACTTAATTTCTTAATGTTGTCTTTCAATCCTTTTTCCAGTTGATTCAGAGCCTCCAACAAATCCTAAGACCATAAACGAGTTTACCAATTTACTAACACACCATCTATCCACCAAGTCAAAGACACTCTTCCTGAAATTACCCCCGAGTACTCAGCCACTGAATGACCAACCCACCACAGCCTAAGAAAGGAGGGTAGTTCACATGAATGGGAATGGAGAACAAAATCAAGTTCTATGGTAGTTTGATGTCTGAAGTAGTAAAATGCTTTTAAAAATCTGAGACTTGAGCTTCTGTATAGTGAAAGAAGCAGCTAAAATTACAGGGGACAAACAAAAAGTGAAAGAAAAGAAATAAAAGACCTCAGCCTTAGCTCATCCTTGAACTACTAATAATCTGCATCTAACTATAACAGAATACTTTCATGCCTCATCACTTCATGCTTGTGCTTTTAAACTTTGAACAATTTGTAGCAGTCTGAAGTCCTCCAAGTAAGTAATGGTGTTTGTTTATGAGAACTATATAGGATTGATGTAAATCTAGGGGAAAATCGTTTTCTGATACCTCTCAAGCAAGTAAGGAACAACTTTTTGACAGAGAAGGAGAAGGAAAAACTAAAAATAGGTGATGAAATTTCTAGAAATGGTTCCATAGAGGCATTGTTAATTTAGCCTTCTTTTGATAAATGTAAGATAAACTTGAGGAAATGGGATATGGGAGGTAAAAGCAGTGGTAAAGTCAGTGAAAATTATGTTTTGGTGACTACTTGGAATAAGGTTGTGAAGGCTAACAATCTGGCTGAAGGAATGATAGTGCAGCTATGGTCATTTAGAAGGGGTGATGAATTGTGCTTTGCGCTCATCAATCGAAGGCAAAGCAATCAAGAAGAGAAATAAGGTTGTGGATTTACCAGAAGCTTTGGAGATGAAAGTTGCAACTGTATATTCTATTATTTCCTCTCCTGATCTTCATAAGTTTTATTAGATTAAACTTTGACTTTGATTGTAATGTAAACAATCCTAGATACTGGGAATTCATGTGACTCCAAGATCATAATTTCTATTTGTAACACTTAATCAATTTTAGTTTCACCAAGTTAATTGATTTGATTAGTTTCAACAAATTTGTTCTATACTGTTAACCATAATTTACACTTAAAAGGCCATCTATCTTATGTGTCCTGCAAACCTGTAACTCTTGTCCCAGGTTCCCTCGATAACAGGGTATGTTTTGTAAATGACATACTTATACTCTTTCGCTGTGAGTATTATGTCCAGGTTCCTTTTTCAGTCCATATAGTTTGGTCTCATTAGCTTATTCTCTCAGAGAATAACGGCCAAAGGACTAAAAGAACCTCCCACCATTTCTGAAAAATCGAAAAATAAAAGAAAAAAGATTTAGTTTATGAAAACAAAACAAATATGTGCACTTTATCCTTATTATCAAAACTGATAATAATCAATTTGGCTCTTAGGAAAACTGACATAGCTTCTTGGAAGATTAATAGTTTCCTAAGCTAAGTGTGTTAACGACCACAAATTAATTTCCCTTTTAGGTAATGATCTAGAAGATAACTCCATCGAGGGGATGGTCGTTTCCTCTCATTTCATATGGACATACCTCACACTATGACCTCCAACGAGGGGCTGGCCGATCATAGTACGTGCCCCGAGTTATTAATTACATCATTTCATTAGATCTAGATCCTTGTGGTATCCCCATATTATACGGGTTCATTCCCAGGGTGACACGAGGGGACCTACGATCTCTAATGAGGATCATGATGGAAGCTGTGCGGTCGTTGGAACCCCTCTCCCACTTAATCTTTTAAAACAATGGTTTTTTGAAAAATATCCTTTTGAAAATTTTCATTAAGTTTTCCCATAACTCAAAAATAAAATATCTAAATTCATAAAAATCTCTATATCAAGGCTTATATCCTTTGAGAGTTTTTCCCATGGACTAATTTTATTTAAGTTAAAAACTTAATAATTTCAAAAAATTTTCAATTAAAACTTTTTAGAGACTTTGGTCTCAAGTTTATTTGACAAAACCATTTTTCTTATGCCAAACTAAAACAAAATGGCTTTCTATTTTAACCTTACAAAAATATCTAAATCTAATGTATTTTCTATGTTAATGATTAAATCCTTTGAGAAAATATCTAAGGATTAATTTTTGTTCAAGTTAAAATAACTATTTAATTTGTAGAAAAAATATTTTCCTTGTTAAAAACATTCCTAAAGACTTTGGTCTTTGAGAAAATGTGCATATAGGTACCAAAAATAAATAGTATGCTAGAAAATAGTAGACGTTTTAATACTCTTCTATTTTTAAATATAAGTGCCCAGATAATAGAATTAAATACATTAATTAATTGATGATATTGTGTAATCCTAAAATCCCTTACTAATATTTTTCATACAAAAATATTCATTGAATATTAACTATTGCAAAATATTAACTTTTCCTGGTATGGACCCCAAAATCAAAAGAAATTGCAAGAAAAATTACAAGAAAAAATTTTAAAAAAAATTTCTTGGTCCACTGCACCAGTTGCACTGGATTAGCCACCCATCTGAACTGCAGTCCATTGCACCCGTCGCACAGAACCAAGACTCATGAGAAAACAGTGCGGACTGGCCTTCCAGACCCTAGCCGGCGCTGGTTCCAACACCCCAAGCCAGCACTGGTTCGGCTCTGCCGGATCTCTTCTGCAGTTTTTTTTTCTGCAATTTTCTCTGCGATTTTCTCTTGTTTTTCTGCACAGCTTCTGGCTTCGATGGCTTTTTGATTTCAAATTAAATATAATGAAATTAACCAAAACCAACAATCGCCTATACCCATAAACATTGGGCTTATATGATTTACTAAGAAAAACAGTAAATTACAGATTCCTATACCTCCACCCGCAGGGTTTAACAGAGAATCTATCCATACCATAAATAGCGAAGGATCACAATTTTAATCACACATATGTGTCCAGGTTTATTCATCTAGATGCATGCTCCTTATATTTTCACAAAACCTTCATACTCTGATACCAATTGAAGGCACGGAAAGTGGGAAAACACAGAGCACGCAACAGAAGCGAATAAAAAAAATTGAAAAAACAAGAATAGGGATTCCAGGGTAGGGTGGGCATCGGCTAGAGTTGTCGGAGCCGGCACTGGTTGCGCCCTGTCCTAATCCCGAGGTTTTAAAAATTTTACCTCTCCTTCTGGTTCTCAAAGGTAGCTGGACTGGAACGTGCGCAACTGGGGTAGGTGTGCTGGTGGAAGCCTCCGGTGCAATTCCTGCAAGCCTCCTACTTATGTGAACGCCGAACTCTCGGTCTTCCAGTGTATGGCCTGCCTAACTACCATTTGGTGAACAACTAACAGGTTAGGGAGTTTTTTTGGAGAGAGAGAGAGACGCCTGGTGTGATGCCCCAATCCCACATTAGATTGGGATGAGAAGTATGAATGGTATATAAGAATGGGCCTAAGTACTGATGGCAAAACGCAGCACAGGAAGCCATGGACGGGAAAAACAGAGATAAAAAAAATTAAACGCGAGCCATAAAGGCCATGCGGAAGCGTGAAGATCATACATTTGCGTTCCTTAACCCTCCTAGGTTGCGTAGGAACAGATTGAACAACTGGAATCGCCTCGCTTTGCACAGTTGAAGGAGTTTCCGGTTGAACACCCGCTAGCCTTCGACTTTGTCTTGTTTGCATTAACGCTTAGCTCTCCAGCTCTCGGGATATTCCTCAGCCTAACCTCTAGTCGGTGAACACTATGGTGAAGAGGAAGGGTCTCAATTCTCCTTGGTTCGTTCGCTATTGATTAGCAAAGAACAAGAGAAAAACAAGAAGAAGAAGAAGAGACTTTTAGAGAGAAAAAGAGAGACTCACGTGAGAGTCTTTTCTTGGGAAGGAAAATAATTAGGGTTTTTTTCTTTTCAAAAAGTTGTTTATCTTTAGCCAAAATTAGGTCTCTCAATCTCTGATAAACATATCCCCGGGATTTCAAAATATCCGGATGTTATCCTGAGAAACAGTTTGGCCTAACCTTAAACTCCTCTTAACCGTATCTGGAAAAACCCTAAGGTCCAAGCTATTGGGCGTATAAATATTTATTATTTTTCTTGGACCCAAAAAGCCCAAAATAATAAATATTAATTATTTATTTTCTGGGCTTACATAAGTAACCCAATAAATAATTAATGAGCCCAAATGAACCATAATAATTAATCTTTAATTATTTATTTCTTGGGCCTACATAAATAACCCAATAAATAATTAAACATTAATTATTTCCCATAGTTTAAGCCCAGGTTAATTTCTTAATTATTCATACTAGGCCTAGGCCCTAAATAATTAATTAACCAAATAAACTAGATAATTAATTTCTCTCAACTCCTATTTTATTTATTTATTTATTTATTTTATTCCAGTCCAATAATAAATTAGACTTCCTGAATAAAATAAAATAAAACAAAATAAAATAAAATCCTCTTCAACTGAGACCAATTCCTCATCCCAAAAATAGTTAGGACTTACGGGCTATCCCGAGGACCAAAAAGACACATCGCCTTGGCTGCTAAAATGACCAAAATACCCCTGCTATATAAATAGCTGTATTTTGCATTTTAAATATTTTCTAATATCACCATAAGGAAATATTGACCCCAAAGACAATGCTGCATTTGCAAAGTCTCCGACCTACAGGTGAAATGACTAAAATACCCCCTACACATCGCCGTACATTTAGAGAGGAAGAAGTGTACTAACACCCCTCTAAATGACATCTACCATCCTTAGGCTTCTAGTTCAATGATCCACGACTTCCTGGAGTGTTTTCGCTTTCCAAGGGAGCTACCCTAAAGTAAACATCCAAGTCATGTTTCCCAGGGCCCTGGCTAATTTAGACCATTCGGACAACCACAATGGGCGATATAATGAAGAAACTATCTTGTATAAGTCTGTCTTAACTAACTAGTCACACATACCCAACATGCAAGTATATTGGCCCTATGATAGAACCTCAACTACAAGAAATCAAAGTATATGCTTCCAGCCTTCGCTAGACCACCAACTCATACTCAAGTCGTAGAGTACTAGTCCACGCTCGTAGCGGTAGTAGTCTAGGTTTCTACCATATAGTACTTTGAGAAACCACTACTACAGGTCCTGTTCTACGTATTCGAAATACGCTTATGTCATGAAGTGAGTGGACTACCCACTGGCTAAAGGTAAGCCATTCCCCATTTGGAATTCATAACATAATAACCTAAACATGATGAGGTTCCCAGTCTCATCAATAGGTTAAGAACAAATGTTTATGTGTTAAATAACCCGTGATCCATACCTTACTGTGAAAGACCACCATTCACATGGATCACTTATTTAAACACAATGGGTCTGTTCCAAACGAAAATCGTGCACAAACAAAAAGTAAATTCACAAACAATTTCCGAAAATAAATTCTTTTATTAAATAATTCAATTTTACATCAGAAACCTAGTCTAAGAGGGCATACAATCCAACAAGTACCCATTGTCAACTTAGGATATCCATTTTGGCCCAGCGAGGACGGCGGTCAAGTAGTTGATTGTGGGTGCTGCCAGGCTGTAGTTGCGCTCCCGGGTCCGCGGGCATGGGGCGTGACATTTGGTATCAGAGAAGGTAATCAGCCCCCGGTATAGGAACTAAGTGCTACACCATTCGCGATGGGAGCCACCTCTAGAATCCTATGCCGCCTGGTTGGTCCTGGGTTTGGCCCCTAAAGTATGGGCCCAGCGAGGACGCTTGGGCCTAAAGGAGGGGTGAATGTGATGCCCCAATCCCACATGAGATTGGGATGAGAAGTGTGTATGGTATATAAGGATGGGCCTAAGTACCCATTATCAACTTGGGATATCCATTTTGGCCCAGCGAGGACGGCGGCCAAGTAGTTGACCGTGGGTGCTGCCAGGCCCATAGTCGCACTTCCGGGTCTGCGGGCACGGGGTCTGACATTTGGTATCAGAGCAGGTAACCAGCCCCGGTATGGGAACTAAGTGCTACACCGTGCGCGGTGGGAGCCACCTCTAGAATCCTATGCCGCCTGGTTGGTCCTGAGTTTGGCCCCTAAAGTATGGGCTCAGCGAGGACGCTTGGGCCTAAAGGAGGGGTGAATGTGATGCCCCAATCCCACATGGGATTGGGATGA
Organism: Voacanga thouarsii; assembly: GCA_026120185.1. NCBI lineage: Eukaryota > Viridiplantae > Streptophyta > Magnoliopsida > Gentianales > Apocynaceae > Voacanga > Voacanga thouarsii. The sequence goes on from JANUWF010002172.1 coordinate 3,539,554, forward strand.
TAAGTATGAATGGTATATAAGAATGGGCCTAAGTACCCATTGTCAACTTGGGATATCCATTTTGGTCCAGTGAGGATGGCGGCCAAGTAGTTGACCATGGGTGCTATCAGGCCCATAATCACGCTCTCGGGTCTGCAGGCACGGGGCGTGACACCTGGCCTTTCACATAGAAGAAGCCGTCTCTTAGAGTGTGTGTTCTGTAACAACAACTTTGTTTCCAATCCTCTTGTTTAACCTAAATAAAACCTTAAGTTAAACTGGATTGGGCCATTAGACTCTTAGTTTAACATTTTGGGCTTAATTAGTTATTCTAATTAGAACCAACTTAATAACTCAATTAATAATTAATATTTCAGCCCAAATAAACTAGTCCAATTAATAAGCCTATATTAGTTTAGTCCCAGATTAATCTTTAATTATTCAAACTATGCCAAAGCCCTGAATAATTAATTAATCCACTAAATTAATTTAATTAATTCTCTCTCTCCATGGACTTTTATTTTATTCTAGCCCAATAATTAAATCAAACTACTTAAATAAAATAATTTTCATTTAATTTAAGATCAATTCCTTAGCCCGTATTTAATTAGGACTCACGGTTTATACTGGGGACCAAAAGACACACCGTCTTGGCTACTAAAATGACCAAAATACCCTTACCATATAAATAACTGTATTTTACATTTTAAATATTTCCTGATATCACCATAAGGAAATATTGACCCCAAGGACAGTGTTGCGTTAGCAAAGTCTCCAACCTACAGGTGTAATGACTAAAATACCCCTCTATATATCGTCGTACATTCAGAGAAGAAGAAGTGTACTAACACTTCTCTAAATGACATCTACCATTCTTAGGCCTCTAATCCAATGATCCATGACTTCCTGGATTGTTTCCGCTTTCCAAGGGAGCTACCTTAAAGTAAACATCCAAGTCATGTTTCCCAGGCCCCTGGATATTTAGATCATTTAGACAACCACAAGGGGCGATATAGTATAGAAACTATCTTATACGAGTTTATCTTAACTAACTAGTCACACATACCCAATATGCAAATATATTGGCCCTATGATAGAATCTCAACTATAGCATATCAAAGCATATGCTTCTAGATTCATCAGACCACCAATTCATACTCAAGTCGTAGAATACTAGTCCACGCTGTAGTGGTAGTAATCTAGGTTTCTACCATATAGTACTTTTAGAAACTACTACTATAGGTCCTGTTCTACATTTCGAAATACGCTTATGTCATGAAGTGAGTGGACTACTCACAGGCTAAAAGTAAGCCATTCCCTATTTAGAATTCACAACATAATAACCTAGACATGATGAGATTCCCATTCTCATCAATCGGTTAAGAATAAAAGTTTATGTGTCAAGTAACCCGTGATCCATACCTTACTGTGAAAGATCTCCGTTCACATGGATCAGTTACTTAAACACAATGAGTCTTTTCCAAACGTAATTGTGCACAAATAAAATTGTAAATTCACAAACAATTTCTGAAAATAAATTATTTTATTAAAACATTCGATTTTTTTACATCAGAAACCTAGTCTAAGAGGGCATACATCCCAACATATATATATATATATATATATATATATGTGTGTGTGTGTGTGTGTGTGTGTGTGTGTGTGTGTGTGTGTGTGTGTGTGTGTGGGACAGACTGGGCTTTTGCTCAAATAATTGGTCTTCGGAGTGTAGTGGGCATTGAGTTTATGGATCCTCGCTTTTGTTGGGCTAGAGCATATAGCAATTAGACATTTGAATGGCTTCGGATTGGGAGTCTTTTCTCTTTTAACTTCATCTCGACATTTTTCTTTTTTATTTTTTTTCGTCAACAGCAAGGCTCAAAGCCTCAAACACACGAAGTTTTATTTTTATTTTTATTTTTTTAGCCACAAATATGTTTGGGGGATGAATACTTTGGGAAAATTTGTCAATTTTGTCCCCAAACTATTTTAGTTTGGCCATGTTGATCTTTAATGTTTGTTTCGCGATTTTTTATCTCCAAACTATTTTCATTCTACCAACTTGGTCCTTTCGATCAATTTTCTAATTGACCATCACATTGTTTAAAGGTAAATTGAAAATTCAATTTTTAAAATTGAAAAATTTACCAAATTTCTCCCCAAACTATTTTAGTTTGGCCATTTTGGTCCATAATGTTTGTTTCTTGATTTTTTTATCCCCAAACTATTTTCGTTATGCCAATTTGGTCGTTCCGAGTAGTTTTCTGACTGACCTTCACTTTTGTTTAGGGATAAAAGTAAAAATCTACTTCTTTCCTTGTAAAACAATCTAGTCACGTGAGGGGTTTTATGTTTTATCCAAATCAATCTTTTCATACCCAAGCAACATATGTGCCTCATGTTGTTGTACTTCCATATCCATCTGAGAAGAAAAGATGCCTTATCTTTTCCTACTCAAGCAACAGAGTTCCTGAACCATTTTGCCTGAGGGACTCAAGGAACGCATTTTCTTTCTGGGTAGGAACAAAGTCTCCATCATCAAACCCATCTAACTTAGACTTAATCCCAATGTTCTCTACAAGAATGGACTTGATAGTATAACGAGTGGTAGCTATGATATCTTTAATGCCCTTGGAGGCTAGCTGTTTTGCGAATTGGAGAAGAGGGTTAATGTGACATTGGCTTGGGTATGGAAGTACAATTACATGCAGTACATATGTTGCTTAGGTATAAAAAGATGGATTTGGATAAAATATGAAACCCCTCACTTGACTAGAGTTTTTGCAGGAAAGAAGTGGATTTCCAATTTTATCTCTAAAAAAATATGAAGGTCAGTCGGAAAACTACTCAGAAGGAACAAGTTAGCGAAACAAAAATAGTTTGGGGACAAATTTGGCAAATTTTCTAATTTTAAAAAGTGAATTTTTGCTTTTACCCTTAAAAAATGTCGAAGTCAGTTGGAAAACTGATTAGAATGACTAAGTTGACAGAACGAAAATAGTTTGGGGATACAAAAATCGAGAAACCACTACAAGAAAAAACTAAATTAGCGACGGTCAAATCCGTCACTAATCGAATTGAGCAACGGGTTAGCAACGTATTACGGCTGTCGCTAAAACAGGCGTCGCAATTTGTGACGGAATGAAAATTTGTCGCAAACAGCGATGGATGTGACGATAATTTAATTGATGATATTATAATTAAATTTATAATCAATATAGCGACGGATTTGTGATGGCAATTTTTTTTTATTTACAAAAATTTAATTAATTTAGCGATGGTAAAAAAATTTTATTTAAAAAATAATTAATTAATTTAGCGATGGATTTACTACGACAAAAAAATTTTATTTAAAAAAATCGATTAATTTAGCAACGGATCTGCAATGGCAAAAAAATATTTTATTTACAAAAAATTAATTAATTTAGTGATGGCTTTGTGATGACAGAAAATTTTATTTAAAAAAAAATTAATTAATTTAGAAACGGATTTGCGACGGTAAAAAAATTTTATTTAAAAAAATAAATTAATTTAGCTAAGGATTTGTGAAGACTTTTAATTTTATTAGTGTTAATGAATAATTAAAAAAATACCATCGCAAATCTGTCTCTAATTTGAGATGGTTAAATGTCTGTCGCTATTACCGACGGATTAGCGACGAAAATTAAAAAAATAAATTTATTTTCAAAATTTGTACTCCCATTACTGTTTCGTCTCAAATTAGTAACAACCTTTGGGCCATCGCAAAAATCTGTTGCTAATTTGATTTTTTCTTGTAGTGAAAAAATATTAAGGACTAAAATGACAACTAAAATAGTTTGGGAATGAAATCAACCAATTTTCCTTCTTTTGATACTTCAATAGTTTTTCTTCTTTTTTTTAGGTAAATTACCTTTTAGTACCTTATACTTTGTCATATCTAGCGTTTAGCATTTTATGGTTTCAAAACTTACCATTTACTCTTCTCAACTTTGAACTAAAAAGTAAGTTGATTAATTTACTCTAAAATTATCTATATTGACCCTTTTTATGTTTTTCTATATAACACGAAACATTTCGCTATTTAAGTTTTAATTTTATTAACATAAATTACTATAAATTATTTTTTAAAGTATTAAATAAATATATATTATATGTTCCTAATCTTTTGTTTTAAAAATATAAAAAAATTAATTAAGAGTATACATTTTTATTTAAATAATTATTTTAAAATTAAAATATAGTAAATATGATATTATTACATGAGTTTCATGATAATTTGTTAAGGTAACATATTAAAATAAAGAGTTAAAAAATAAATTTAAACATTCGTATTTTATTTTCTTTATCAATATGTCAACATAAAAGTTCATTCTATTCTTTAACATTGCTTAAATAATGTTTTATTTTTATTATTTACTTATCAATGCCTATAAAAAACTTAATATTATGATTAAAAAATGCTAAATTATATCTTTTTACACACACACACACATACATACATACTTACTTACTTACTTACTTACACACACATACACACACACGTGTGTATAATTTATCTTTAAAAAATTGAACAATGCAATTTTTATCAACAAAATAATATTAAAATAAAATTATAGATGATTAAGTAAATATATTTTTATCAAATAAATATATTCTCATTTATTATTATACTAACCTATAGATGATTTATTTTTCATATACTTTTTTGTAAGTTCTATGTAAAAAATATTTGTTTAAATAATTATTTTAAAGAATAAAAAAGAAAATTAATATTTTTTTATTAAAAAAGTAATAATATAGGAAGTAGATATAAAATTTTAAAAGAGAGGGAATGTTTCTAGTATACAACAACTTCAAGGGATGTTAATATAAATAATTTTAGAATGAATTAGTGATTTTACCATTTTGTTTAATGTTGAGGGGAATAAAAAGTAGGTATTGAAACTTTAAGATACTAAAAAGTAAATATGTTATTGTACAAGGTATTAAAATGTAGATATTAAAATGCAGAATACTTTCATGCCTCTCCCATGATTTACTAGTAGTATTACTATTATTTTTTGGAAGGATTTTTTTTTTCTTTTGATGAAATTTTTTAAGAGGTTATTGCGTAGCAAGTTTTAGCTGTTAAATAGAAATGCTATAAGTATGTTTGTATTTTGTACTAATAAAATTTTAGAACAATAACAGAACTATATAGATTGATATTAATTACTAATTCATTGGCAAAAGTATTATACTTCGAACTACGATTTTAGTCTATTCTCTTATTATATTTATATAAATATACTTAAAAGTATATAATTTTTACAAATTATTATTAATTAATTCATAATTACCCAGTATTGACATATCAAATAAATTCGGATATATTTCAAACTAACTGACCTCAATGAGAGGATAGTCACGACAGTCCTCTACTCACAATATGAACTTAACAGGAAGATCACAATTCACGACGACTTGAATTATGCCGATGTGCCAAATACTGTTGTTGTTTAGAGCTTCTCCTCCGGTCAATTCATGTAGTGTGAGAAAAGGCAACATTTTTCCAAGGAGCTCTCCTCTTTCCTCTGCTCTTTTTCCACGAATACAAACAACAGATGATCGAGGATTGCAATGACTGCAAAGCACCAAAAATTTGACTTTCGAGCCACCGATACTCCCTCGTAGTATAGCAGCACATATAGGCTGCAGACTAAAGAAACGGACGGACAATTATCTTGTTTTGGGTTTTTGCTGAACTCACCATTAATTAAAGACTCACTCGTCTTCTCAAATTATCTTTTTCTTTGTTCTCATTCCAACAAACTTCCATAACCCATGCTTACGATATTCCAGACACTTGTCCACGCTTCTGGCAATCCATCCAAAGAATATTCCTCATTCTGAAACCGATTCTCTGCATTTTCCTCCTTATTTTGTCAGCATAGAATGCCCACATATCCCGACATCCTAGTTTGGTTCAGCCATTTTGGCACTTGCTGGAGAGCAACATAACATGAATCATACATATATATCCTCTCTTCAATCTTCATCGCCAATGTGTATGTATGTATAGATCTATCTCCCTCAAGAATTAAGGTACACACCAATAAACATGTAAACTATAGCCACAAGGAGACGTCTATCACATCTTCTGTTGGACGTGTCCTCGTCAGAAGAATGTGTTACATGCGGCGGATGTTCATATCCTTGGACTTATGAGGCACTTACATCATTGTTTGATTGGTCTTGTTATGACAAATAGCGCAAGAAAGAAAAATCTCTTATACATTCGTGGCACTGGAATTGTTTTCGTAGAGGAAGGAGGCATAAGTTCAAGTTGTTGTGCAAAATTCCGGCGGGATTAGAGGGAATTAAGAGCACTAGGATGATGACGTTTAGGGTTTTGGTATCTTGCTCTTAAGAACGTACTTGTTTCTTATGTACAAGTCAGCTTCATCCGTTCACCTTGGCCATATACGACATTGTTTTTCTTGCAATAGTTCTAGCTAGTACCATACTAATGAATCTCAGCCCTACCAACTACCCACAATAAAGTAATCCTATTGTTTTTCTTTTCTTTTTTATTCTAGTTTAGAAAATAGAATTATTCATCATTTATTGGCTAATCACAACACTCATTTTGAAAATGTTTGATAATTATCTAAGTTAAATGCCATCTAATGTCTGATTTGTAGTTTAGGAGATGTTAGTTTAAATTCAGAAAATGTTGATTGAAAAGAAAAAAGGGAAAAAAAAGAAAAATATATAGGCTATAGCCAAATTTTACAGCCATCTAAGTAAAGTCGATCCCATTTCAAAGAAGGAAAAGCTACAACGGAAAAGTAAGAAAGCAATTAACAGTCACATGCCTGTATTCTGAAGTGACTAAATTCTATGGCGGATTAATTAGATGCTAAAAAGCAAGCAGTCTTTTTCAGAGCTGTCTTTTAGGCTAAGCTGATTCGCCATCTCGAACTGGATTTATTCTTTACCAAAAGTTCTCACAAAAAAGTAATTATTCCTTCCCAAAATGTAAAAACACTGGAATGTTTTGATGCTGACCCGAAGAAAGTATGTCCTTCCTAAGAAGAAGTCATATCATCATTGGGAAACTACTGGCCTGGAATCTATTTTTTTTCTTCTTCTACTCCCACTTATCACAGCTCAATTTTCACCAAATCATGAATGCATTTTTGAACTTACTTCAGACAGAGGAGTCTGGAATTCCGTGACGAATTTTTCCGCTGCATAATCAAGATTTAGAGACTAAACGGACCCTGGGAGTCTCCAAAAAGCTGCAAATAAGGACAAAACATGAGAACAGTCTCAAGAATATTTATTCCATCTTTGTTTTGACATGGACCAACTCTCTCTTTCTCTCCTTCTTTATGTCAATTGAAGAGCCCAGGTGCTCAAAATTCTCATTCTCCATCCTTCTCCATCTCTAACCCCGTAGATATCGATAACTTCATGGCTGGTTCGAGGCAGAAGTCGGAGAATGCGTCTTCCCATGGTGGTGTTAGACCTTATGTTAGGCCTTATTGTAGATCCAAAATGCCCAGACTTAGATGGACTAATGATCTTCACCACTGTTTCGTGCATGCTGTCGAGCGGCTCGGTGGAGAAGACAGTAATTAATCTCACTTCCTTTGTGTGTGTTTGATCTTGTGTGCGCATAACAAGAGAATGTGCATGAGAAAGAAATCATTCTCTTGTGAATCTTGCTAAACTATATATAAATTAAGATGATTCCATCATTTTACAGATTAGCTAACTATGTGTTTCTTTTTGTGTTTTGTGGTAGGAGCAACTCCAAAGGCTGTGCTGCAGTTGATGGATGTAAGAGGCCTAACCATATCTCATGTAAAGAGTCACCTTCAGGTTTTCCACAAAGCCCTTTCTTCTTGACTATCAGTTAAAACTGAACGAGTTTTTTCTATTAGATGAGGATTATGAATCTCACCACAAATTTGGGGAATTAGCGTTCTCCATTGTCTTGTGACCATTTCTGATATCTTATTCGAAATGAACAGATGTACAGAAGCATGAGGCATGAGCAGGTGATAAGAGGTATGCATGTACTTCAGTCACTTGATTTTAGTTTCCTGATCTCAACATCTAAAAATCATTGCTTTCTTGAAGAAAAACTTGACCCAAATGTGTTTTCGATGATTTCGGAACAAAGCTCTTTTGGTTAATTCAAGTAAAGTATCAATTTCTCTATGACATCATGGAGGAAAAATGGTTCCATTTTGGATTCTCAAGTATAACCACAAATTTCTCCATCACATTCAGAATAAGGAATAACTGCGTTTTATAATTTTTCTAATTCTTGGCATAAATCTAAATCTTGGCCTAATAAATTGGTTCTGTTCTTTTTTAATGTCACAAACTGCATCCACCATTTTTTATATCGAATAAATGTGGATTTCTCATCACTAATTGAATCATTAAAGACTCTGCATTTCGGTAGTAGGTTCTTCCACACTACATGCCCCACATTGAAAATTTTAAGTATGGTCCCTGTCGTTTTCTTTTTCTTTTTTTTTGAGGCCTTTTTCAGGCCTTTAAGTAGAGGCTTTTTTCATTTTATAGGGAAAATACTTTCCGCCAGTAGTTGATTTTGATTTTAGAAATGAAAAAAGTTTGTCCTCCTATATCAAACAAATTGTATAGAGAAGATTTAGAACAAACCAAGTCCTAGATTTAATGCTATGTGAGGATAGAAACTATTCTCATTTCTTCGTAATAAGAAATTAACTCTTCAGCGTTAGCTAAGGCTCCATTTTCTACTAATTTAGTGCATAATTCTTGATTCAGAAGCGGAAGCTGCAGCAGCAAAGAATGCTACGATGAAGGACCTTCAGCAAGCAAACTTCCTTCTGCAATCCGGTCCTTCCCAAGTACAGAATTATAATAACCATGGACCTCATTACTATAAAGAGCTTGCACCTACTACTCCCATCCCAATTATGTGGTTCGTAAAATTTCCCCAGTAAACTTTACGTTTAATCATTCACAAACTGATTTTCTTGTTAACATATTACTAATCGAGTAATTATGGTGAAACATGGTGTAATAATTAATTAATAATTGCAAGTGAAGTGTCATCGCTGTAATTTATGAATTCTATTCCAATATAAGTATGCAACTTTTGAACGCACCTAATTATTAGCGCAGCATATGTGAACATTTCTTGCTAGAAAAAGTTGCTTCTAATTGGTTCCTGTTTTTGCATCTTGGTAGGAATGAGGTACCAGTGCTTGGGAATCAAAGGAAACTAGTTCAGCCACTCTTCTATCCAGAGGGCACAAGCATGGCAACCAATTCTCCTTACAAGGACTTTTTCAGTGGAAGCAATGGCCATGTAATTGTCCTTAATTAATTTTACTATGTTTATCTCTCTCAAATTTAGTTAATTAATTGGGAATGCGCAGTAAAAGATTTGGAGTTCTCACATAGATCTTTATATATATATGTTGCTGTATATCAGAGAGAAAAAGGGAAAGAAGTGGTAGCAGATGGAAACATTTACAAGAATATGAATCCAACTGATCCTTTCACAGAGACATCAAGCTGCACCATGTCTTCAAAAGCTTCAGGATCATCTCAGACGAAGTCTGGCACCACGGAATGGAATGATGTCTCCCTGGAGCTCACCCTCGGTTAATCTCTATGAATAACCATTTCAGACTTTCCATTTAATTTTGACAAACATCTGTAGGCTTTCAAGTAAAGCTTAGATGTCTAACTGTACAATGAACTTCCTTGGAGGAGAGTCGGCGGCAAAATTACAACTCCAGAAGTAGACCTAAATAGCTGCTTTTCTTGGCTTCCAAAACTAAATCCGACTTTTTTGGCATTATGGAGCATATTTTTTTTTTTTGCTTGTTTCTGGGAAAAAAAAAGGGAATACTTCCACCTTTTATTTAAAAAAAAAATTCTTTTTGAATATTAAAATATTGAAAACTAATCGATGGTTAAAATGTTTAGAATATGTTGTTTGACACTTTATCAAATTTGACAGATTTAACTTTTCCATCATTGCTATCCTATCCAATTTTTATAAATTTAATTAATCATCCACCTTATCTCTTTATGTCATCACGAATTGTATTAGTACCATGATGAATTATAGCATATTGGAATGCTAGGGTTATAGCTCTAATTATGTATTGATTGTCTCACCTCAATATGATTATGAAAAATACAAAAAAGGTTAGTAAATTCAGAAAGACTTCAAAGGAAGATGGGGCGTCTGATCATGGGCTATCATTTTTTCATGAACTCATCACAAAAGTCATCAACATTGATGTCTGAAAATATTTATGGAGCCCATATACGAACCCTCGACATTGACTGGTGCATAAGCCCCCAAACTGGGCGAAGAAGAGTATTTCACGAGATTGAATTTCACCTAAACGAGGAAATCATATATATGGAGGAAAAGAAAAGCCCTTTCGTGACAATGCAATAATTAGAGGATTCCTTACTTTTTGAACTAGAAAGATTTCACAGAATAACCCCCGTCCTGCACCCCGCCCCTTCCAAAAAAGAAAGAAAAGAGAGACAGAATTAGGCTGCTCATGCGGATTATAGTACAGTAGTTTTGCAACTGTTAGAACACGGATTGTTGATGGAGTCATGCAACACGAAAAAGCCTCCAAACCTTAACCAGTTCAATTCTCAGACATCTATATATACGCTTTCTTATTTGATCTACCTCATCGACCCATATTCTCATTTAACAATCTTTTTCACAACTAAAAATGGCGACCAAGATTCTCGCTCTGGTTATTATAGGAGCATCCCTCACTAGCTCCATAGGAGCTAGGACAATGTCGATGGAAAAGGATTCCTTAGAGATGCAAAAGGCTTTCTTTCATCCTTTCTTTCCTCCGGGCTTAGGTCATGGCATAAGTTTCAGAGGTGGCAAGGTGCCTGGCTTTGGTCGAGCTCCAGCTGGTTTCCCTTCTGGTCCCGGTATCCTTAGTGGTGGTCTCGGTGCAGGGTTCAGTGGTGCAGTTGGGAGTATACCTGGTGATAGTTTTGGTTCTAACATCGGTGAAGCCGTAGGGGTTGGAGGACTTAGTGGCAGTGGCGTACTCGGTGATGGGGATGGTGCCGGAGCTGCTAGAGGGGGGCGGCCATGAGCCATCAACGGGCACCGTACTATTGCAACATTACACATTCAACAGCAGCAGTGGTTAATTTTACCAAGATCTTGACATATATATAGTACCTAGTAAAGTGTCGTTTGCATGTGTTGTTTTAAGAATTTTCCTTTCTTTTGGGCTGCTGTCTGTCCTTCGCACAAGGAAAATAATATTCTGCGTACGGATTGTAATGCTATTCTCTCCTTTCAATATATCAATCTCCGGTAACCATTTTGGCTATAAATTGTGAACAGTCATAACAATTCTAATTCAGCCCATCATAGAGAGAGGTTGACCTAATTGAATATCAAGGGAAGATCAACTTGGAGAGACAGAATCAAGTAAAGGAGATAAAACAAAAAATATTTTTTTTTCTATGAAAGGACGAAGAGAATAGGAAAAAAAGAAAAAAAAAAAGCCAAACACAAACGTTTTTTCCCCATTACAATTGGGAGGGAGAATTTTTTCAGGGAAAAAAAAAACATTATTACTCGAAGAAAAAGCATTTTCTTTCAGCACAGTTTTGGGAGTGGGAAGACAGAGAAAGAAACCAGATTTTGACGTGATGTTAACCATAAATCCTCTGTGGTCTTACGAAAACAAATTAATAGTATTAGAGTGGTTGCGTCTGAATTTTTTTAAATAGAATAAAGTGGCTTTGTCATTCAAAATTTTATTTATCAAATTGTGATTACTATTTTATAAATTATGAAGAGAATGAAATACTCTCAATTGTGATTACTCTCAATAATGAACAATACTAAAACAATAGACAACACAGCTGTGCAGAAAAGAAGTTCTTCTATTTCATTAAAAAATATTGAGAGAATACAATGTGTATATATACAATACGGATATGAAAGAAAGATTACATCAAAATGAATAAAACTCAGACAAATACATTAGAGAATTACAGTTATAATCTATATAACTAATTTAAAAAACTGCACTAACTCCTATGCTACCTACCTGCTAATTGAATCTAACTAGATAGCCATGTGTTAACCATGATCAGATGGTTGCAATAAAGCTGGGCTGGACAACGTTGAGGTGTCTGCTGAAGTGGCATACTACATTTCAACAGCCCCCCGCAAACTGGATGCAGAGACAAGGCCAAGATGACACTACAAGAAAAATAGGCTTTCGTGACACCTCTTTTATGACGCTTTACCAAAAATGTCATAATATAATATTTATAATGACATTAGGTTTATTCATGTCACTATAATAAACTCAAAACGACGTAGTTTTAATAAATTGGTTTATGCTGATATTCGATTATGACAAATTGTGGTGTCACGAAAGATCCCATATCTTTCTTGACACTTTGTTTGTGAAACTAAGAAAAAGGCGCCCATTTAGGATTTTTCCTAAAAAACGCGCGAGCTTTTCTTTGTTTTTTTTCACACCAAAACCCCTCTCAAACACTGTGTCCTTCACCTCCAAATCGATCGAGCTCTATTTCTTCTTCAACCGGCCAGCCGTATGTCTGCCATTAAACCACCACCATTGTCCCAAATGAACACCTGATTGAACCCCCTCCATCGCCGTTAGTGTCTTTCACCTCCAAGTCGAATGATCTCTGTTTCTTCTTCAACCGGCTAGCCGATTCTACTGTGTGAAGAGACAGTCGTACGGCTCTCATTAAACCACCACCATTGTCCCAACTGAACACCCAATCCCCCTCCATCGCCGTGTTTCTTCCTCACCTCCGAGTCACGTCTCTGTTTCTTCTTCAACGCCGGTGGAGGTCGCTGTTGCTGTGTGAAGTGCTTTGGCTGTCTGCCATTAAATCTACCGGTGAACCCCTGATTGAACCCATTTGCTGATAGATTGACCAACAGAATTAGAAGATAACGACAGAGATAATTGGTAAGTTGAAAATTTTTCAAAATAATCTTTTTTTTTTTGTGGGGTATATTCTGAATTTACATTTACCGGAAATAATTTGCTAGAAATCCCTGCACATGTACTTTTAAAGTGTGGTTCTGTGTGTTAGGGGTATTTTACTTGTCTAGGGTAAAGAGTTTGTTTTGAACTTCCATTGATTTTAAATTGAGAAAGTACTGCTGTTGAACCAAGTTTAGTTAATGTATTTAGTTACATTTACACATTCCAACTGATGAGTATAGCAGAAATTGGAAATGAAATCAAACATAAATTTGCCAAGCAACCACTTTTCCAAGCATTAACAGATACATGCTTAAGTAGAAGGAATGCTACAGAACAGAATAAAAAGTAAAAGAAAATCAATCTCAATATGCATCTTGGTGATTAAAAAGGTAGATTTGTACCAATTCTCCCTTTCTGACATTTCCTAGAGCACCTCGATATGTATTATGTTATGCACTTGAAGTCCTTATCTTCTCCCTGTTGACACCCGTACAACACTTTTTTTGAAATTCTCTTTGTTACCATTGTTTTATGTTTTTGGTTTGTCTTTTGTCCCGTGTTTGGGGGGGCTTCTGTTCTTATACCTTTATGCAATAGGAGTGTGTCATTCTTTGGCTTTTTAGATCTTATGGTTGTTAATGCCCAACTCATGCAATTTCCACTTCTCTTTCGTGATTTGCCCGTGCAACACTTTTTTTGAATTCTCTTTATTACCATTGTTTTATGTTTTTGGTTTGTCTTTTGTCTTGTGTTTGGGGGGGCTTCTGTTCTTATACCTTTATGCAATAGGAGTGTGTCATTATTTTTCTTTTGAGATCTTATGGTTGTTGATGCCCAACTCATGCAGTTTCCACTTCTCTTTTGTGATTTACATGTTTAATCTGTAATAGTAGCTTTTTCTCTTGTCTGTCTTTTTTTCCCTGCTTTTGGATCTGCATTTTTCATCGCATATGACTTTACTATGCATGTGTGTTTAGAGCATCTTGTTTTTCCAATTTCCTTTTGCCTTTCACAATTAGACATGTTGGCAGTTACTGTTATTTATGATAGCTGAGTTCTTTTAGCTAGTTACTTATGGCATTTATTCAATTGTCTGTTAGATATGAAGCATTAAAGCTGTTGAAACTGCAAAGCTATTGGCCCTTCAAGAAGGCTTGTTGGTTAGTGCCTTGGTTTAGCTTGTATATGCAAATTTCAATTTGCTTATAGGTTTTTTTTTCTTTTGTAATGGAAAGGAAGCTAAGTTGGACTTGTAACTTCTTCATTGAGATAAAGTTGAAAAATGCATTGGTTTTTTATTTCTTATTTATTTATTTTGGGTAGGAGGGGAGGGGTGGGGGTGGTTTGTTACTAAGATAAAGTTGGAAAATGCATTGGCTTTTTATTTCTTATTTATTTATTTTGGCTAGGAGAGAAGGGTGGGGGTGGGTTGTTACTATTACTCCTTGGTAGGTAGGAAATAATTTTCTGTGTTTTTTATCATAAAAGGAAAGAGATATTTTCTACTTTGAAATATAGGTGTTCAGAAAATAAGGATGTCAAATCACAAGCAATGACATATATTTTTTCCCAAAGTTGGGGTTATTTCTGCCACACTTGTAGAGGTTTCTTTTGTAGCATATACATGTAAAAACAGAATTTTCGTGGATGCTTGTAGTTAAACAATATATCTGTATTCTTTTTATTACTTTTACATATTTACACTTGTATGATGTGGTCTCACTGGTTGACATAGCCAATTCTTTGTTCTGTACTACTTATTAAATGCTTGTATCTTGTATTCTTATTCTTAAAAGCATGTTGCATAAGCTGCAGTTAGAACAAACATAATGTTAAGGCAAAGCTGAACCAGAAGGCGTCATAAATGCATGCTGATGAACTCAAAACTTGAAGTAAACAGGGAAGAAATTCTTGCTTTTCATTCACGATTTGGTGGCTGAATATTAACTATAAAAACAAGGAGTACTAAGGATGGAATAAAGAGTACACATATACAACTGATGAATTACAGTAACAGAGCTAGCAAATAAAAACCATGAGCATTATAATGAATCTGAATATATGGTAAGAAAAATAGTTCATCGTCTTCTTTAAAAAGATGCATATTGAAACTTGTGCAATATCTGTCAAATATACCCATACAATCCAAACAACTTGACTTAAGATTTGCCTTTGATTCTTCACTATTTTCAGGTTTGGAATAAAACTATCAAAGACTCCCTGCAGTTCTCCATTTCTTCATCCTACTCCAATTTCTTACAATTTGGAAATCTAATATCAAATATAGTACGTACTAAAAGAAAATATGAAAGTCTTCACTGCTATTGGATCCTGGATAGATACTGCATGTTTGGATGCCTTTTCTTAGCTAATGAAAAGTCTCCAATTTCTTACATTTTGGCATTCATCCACTAAGCCAAGTGTTTTTTTGGTTCTTGTTAAGTTTTGCTGAGTTAGAGATTGTTTGGTTCGATTTTTGTGGTTGAAAACTTTTGACGAGTTGGAATTAATGTAGCTTGATTAAATTCCTTTATGCAGATAAATTTAAGGGGTTGCTGTTGATTGATTTCTAAAGGGTAGATAGAAAGATAAATTCAGGTTTGTGTATATATGTGTGTTGCATTGCTTTCTTGATTATTTTCATGTTAATTTTTCCTAGTAGTAAATGATATTAGGAACTAGTTATTTGTCGAAAAAATCATGTTAATTGTTTTATTTTATTGGGGCTGAAGCTTGTTTCTACATAGATTAGAAGCATACCATTTTCCTCTTCATTCTATCATGCTGAAGAAAGCTGTTAACCATTTTTTCCCCCTTAGTTAGTGCCTTACACGAGCAACAAGTTACTTGATTATCAATTTTCTTGTTAATTTTGTTAATTTATATAGATGAATCACCACAGGATATATTTTGGCTATTTGGGGTGTATAGCATGGAGGACCCTCTTTTATTCACTCTTTTTCTAGTTTCACCAAGGAGCCAAAGGGCGTAAATGTCCAACCCACAGTTGAAGCTATAAAATATTCACAATATAAAAATTCTGACTTCACTATACAAGGCATATTTATTTTAAACCAAACTAGATAACACATGCACCATCATAGTTAAGATGGGGATAAAATGTCGTATTATTTTATTTTATCTATTTTTTGTATTTCTTTTTAGTAGACTAATTAGGATTGCTCAAATTGATCTTCTGCCATTTGATTTGGATTTTTAGTTTCATAGGCATGGATAAGGGTTGGATGAAACTTCCAAGGAATACCACTGAATATCAAAACAGAGTTGAAAGGTTTATAAACTTTGCAATGAACAATGCAAGTTTAAATGGAATGATACTGTGTCCATGTTTGAGATGTGGAAATGGAGTAATGAGAAAAAAAGATGAGCCAAGGGAGCATTTGATTGTTACGGGGTTTATTAAGGGGTATACACATTGGATAGCGCATGGAGAACTCTTTAGTTCTAGTTTATCTACATCGCATTCAACTGACTCCGCGGATAATGTAGTTAATATGCCTGATGACATGGGAGCAATGTTGCATGATACTTTTGGAGTCCCACCTAGTGGAAATATAGATGAAGAGAGTAATAGGCCATCCCCAGATGTTGAAAAATTTTACAAACTTATTAATGACTCTCAACAGGAACTATATCCAGGTTGTAAGAAATTCTTCAAACTTGCTTTCATCATTCGATTACTTCATCTGAAGTGCGCAAAGAAGTGATCAAACAAACATTTTGATATGCTACCTAATTTTTTGAGAGAAGCCTTTCCTGAGGGTGTAGAACTTCCTAATTCTTTTTATGAAGCTGAAAAATGAATAAAACAACTGGGCTTAGGCTATGAAAAAATAGATGCTTGTCTTAATGAGTGTACATTGTACTGTGGGGACAAAGAAGGGTGGAAGGAGTGTGAAATGTGTAAAGAGTCTAGGTGGGTCAGTTCTGAAAATGACCCAACGGGTGAGAAGAGAAAGATTTCGAAGAAAGTTTTGTGGCACTTTCCTTTGAAGTTTCGATTGCAACGTTTATTTATGTCAACCAAGACTTCAGCTTCTATGAGATGGCATGCAGAAGGTCGGACAGATGATGGTTGTATGAGACATCCTGCTGATTCACTTGCTTGGAAATCGTTTGACAGTCTGCATTCAAATTTTGCAAAAGATACTCGTAATGTGAGGATGTGATTAGCATCCGATGGTTTTAATCCATTTAAAAATATGACTGTTGCTCATAGTACTTGGCCTGTGATACTTATGCCTTACAACTTACCCCCTTGGATGTGTATAAAGCAACCACATTTTATATTGTCATTGTTGATACCTGGTCCATCCGCGCCTGGTAACAATGTTGATGTTTATTTACAACCTCTAATTGCGGAATTGAAAGAGTTATGGGACATAGGCATGCCAACATTTGATGCATCTTCTAACTAGAATTTTCAACTACATGTGGCATTATTGTGGACAATTAGTGATTTTTCGGGTTATGCAAATTTGTCTGGGTGGAGCACTAAAGGGCAGCTAGCTTGTCCTATTTGTCATAAGGAAACAAAATCACAGTGGTTGAAGAATGGTGGCAAACATTGCTATATGGCGCATCGTAGGTTTTTGTCTTCCAGTCATCGTTTTCGAAATGATGCATAATCATTTGATGGTCAGCAAGAATATGGAAGGCCACCGCCTAAATTGAATGGGAATATGATATTGAATGAGTTCAAGGGAAAACAGATCAAATTTGGAAGGACAGTCAATGAAAACAAATAATTGCTCTATAATTGGAAAAAATAAAGTATCTTCTTCGAGCTACCGTATTGGAAAGACAACTTGATACGCCATAATCTTGATGTAATGCATATTGAGAAGAATGTTTCTGAATCTATATGTGCTATATTGTTAAAGATGGATAAGAAAATGGACGTTAAGTCACGTATTGACTTAAAGGATATGGGTATTCAAGCGGATCTTCATCCTATTTAGAGGGACAATGGTAAAGTTTATTTACCACCGGCTTCATTTGTTCTAAGTAAGAAGGAGAAAGTGACATTTTGCAAGACTTTAAAAGGTGTTAAAGTGCCCGACGGATATGCTGCGAACTTGTCTGGGTGTGTTCAACTTAATCCACTACAGCTTTCTGGACTAAAAAGCCATGACCATCATATCTTGATGCAACAATTGTTGCTAGTAGCTCTAAGAAGAGTTTTACCTAAGTCTGTTCACTATCTTTTGATAAAGCTTAGTAGATACTTTAGAAAGTTGTGTTTTAACGAGATTCATCCAAATGATGTGTTTCAATTAGAGAAAGATATTGCAGTTATTCTTTGTGAGTTAGAGCGGGTCTTCCCTCCATCGTCGTTCAGTATCATGATGCATCTAACAATCCATTTAGCTATTGAAGTTAGGATAGCTGGGCCGGTTCATTATCGTCGGATGTATCCTATAGAAATGTATATGTTTCTGTCATTTCTTATGAAATTTTTACGTACATCAATGGCATTTAAACTAATTTGTGAAAGTTCAAGTTTAATAGGTATTTGAGCACGTTAAAATCCTATGTTCGTAATAGGAGCCGTCCAAAAGGTTCTATTGCTGAAGGGTACTTGGCTGAGGAATGTTTGACGTTTTGCTCATTATATCTCGCTGATTATGTCGAGACAAAGTTTAACCGAACAAGTAGGAATAAGGATCATGAAACTGATTCCTACGCTGAGTTAGATATTTTTTCAACCACTGGATGTCCACTTGGAAAAGGAGTACCTACAAAATTTGATGAGGAAACATTGAAGAAAGCCCACCAATATGTGTTGTTTAATTCTAACTCTGTAAAACCTTACATGGAGTAAGTAGAAGATAAATGACTTATATTGTAAACACCCAACCCAATGGATTATGGGTCTTGTATTTTAACCGACTCATAAAGTGATTTTTTATTATGGCCCATGAGATAGCTCAAGGTTTTAGGGGTCATGAGAGATTTAATTAAGTTTAAGGATGTGTTTGCTATTTAGTATTTTTAAAAGTTAAACCTACGTCTTAACCTAAACAATGTTCTTTGGTTTTATCATCAGTTGACCAAAATGATCATTCAAGGGTTCCAGACTCTAGGGAAGAAAGCTCGAATTTGCTTCAATCGTGAAGATGAGTTCTGTTGGCTTCGACTATTAATTTCGATAGAGGTTGAGGAGTAAATATTAGGAGGTTCTTTTCCTCTTTATTTTGGAATTCTAGATAATAGGGTTAATTGATTCATGGAGTTTTAGTTCCGTAAATTGATATTGGTATTGTGTGGTTTGATATTAGGGAACGATTGTGTGGAGTGATTAGTTTGGATTGGAAATATTAGTCTGACTTCTAAGGTAAGTGGTTCAGGCATCTTCTGTTTTTCGAAATATTTGACAATTTGTATTTTCTGTATAAAATTTGAGAATTGAGTTTGGTTATTTTCTTTTGATTTTGAGTAATACTATCTCATGTGTGCTATGTGTGATGTGTGTTTAATGGCTCATGGGTTAGAAGAAGGGAAGGAAGAACATGTTCTAAAATTCGTTTGTGTGACTGAAATCCCTCTCAGTCAATAAGAAATATAAGTCTGGTCTCCCTGACGGGATTGGATAAACAGTTAGGACTGATATCAGTGATCCTTTTCCTAATTTGAGATTCATGAGCATTTGTTTGTTATGTCTTCAGTTTTGATCATTGGAAGGAAGAAAAAAAAAAAAAAAGACTTCACTACAGTGCTCACAAAATTGCTCCGTTCGGGTATTATTTTTGATTGATTTGTTTGGTGGGGACGGATGTTGTTTTTCAAGAAAAAAAAACCAAAAAAATAAAAAACAAAAACTTGCGCCCCAATTGTTCTGTCAGAAAAGAAACCACGTTTTGTTTTGTTATATAGCATACGAGTTTTGCAGTTTTTTTTGGGGCTTCAGTTGTCCTTCGAAAAAAACAAAACGCCGTCATAGTATTGTTGCCAATTGCTACCGGTTTTGTGGGATTGTTGGGACATCACTGATGATCCCAATTGGAAAAAAAACAAATGATTTTATACTATTTTCTTTTGTTCTTTTGTGTAATTGTGGGCCCATCTCCTTTTGATTTAAAATATTTAAACTAAGTTAATTAGTTTATTTGATAATTAAATCATAATTTATTTCTACTTTATTATTTTATTAAGGTGATAGTTTTATTTTATTTAATATTAGCCTAAGTCTTATATTATTGTTATATATATATATATGTATGTATGTATATAAATAAATAAATACACACACACACACGAGGTATGTATATATATTTTTTTAAAAAAAGAGAAAAAAAATTCAATTAATCTAAATATGGTGTATTATTCGATGTGTTATTATAAAGATATTATATGTAACATTCTCTTTCTTAAGAAGATGTTAATTTGGACTACTTATTGGGCTAGTGTAGCTCACTCTATTTAACATTTCGTAGATTTTGATCAAGCATATGAAGAGAATTGTGAAGACGGATGGGATTAGACTACGTTTTTAGATTGATTGGCTTTTTGAGAGTTTTTATTTATTATGACTTTTAGTTTGGTTTAGGCAATGTTGTTCGCATTAATCCTTAGTTAAGATTGAATAAGACATTGGTTGTATTAAAGGTTTTATATTTTGTTCATGGAATTATATTTCGGGATGTATGTTTTTCCTTTTCCTTTGAAGCTGACTAGTTTAAATTAAAGTGATTTTTTTGAGTTAGAGGCTTAGTATCTTTTTGGAGATGCTGTCGTGTAGCATTTTAGGTATGGACTTGGGTTCCCTCTCGGGTTCTGGATTTGGGGCGCTACATTTAGTGGTATCAGAGCCGAGATCCTGGAGATACCTAATGATGTCAAGTCGAAAATTGTACCTCCATTCCTAGTTGGAGATGCGAACCAATGGTGGAGATGGGCAAAACCAGCATATACTCAAGGTGAGAGATCCATGACTTGGGGGGTATTCAAGAAGGCATTTCTCGATCACTACTTTCATGTGGCAATTGGACTACAAAAACAGAATGAATTCTTCGATTTGATACAGACAGAAAGGATGAGTGTTGTTCACTATGCATCGCGATTTAATGCCTTGGGACAATTTGCACCGGAGATCATGGCCAGTGAAATACTTAAACTACAGCGGTTTGAAAGTGGATTGCAAAGGAGAATTAAGGATCGGTTATCTTCGATGCCCTCGAAGAACTATGAAGAATCCTATACTAGGTGTCTTTACATTGAATCGGAGATCACGAAAGGTGATGCTGAAAGGGAGAAGAAGAGACCGAAACCTATCTTCAGTCAGGGCCAAGGTTCAAGACCAGCGGGACCCCAGCAGCAAAGAGGCGCCCATTGCCCAAAACTACTCCGGCAGTAGCTTCTTATGAAAAAAAGAAGCTTTGTGAGACTTGTCAGCGTATTCATCCCGGCAAATGTAGATGGAAGACTGGAGCTTGTTTCAAGTGTGGAAAGGTAGGGCATCGTATTGGGGAGTGTCCGATGATGGCTCAGGAAGCATCAAGACCTGCTACTCAACCGATTATGAGGCCAGCGGAACAAAAGAAGCCGAATGCTAGAGTTTTCGCTGAGACTACAGATGATGTGGTTACAAGTACCCTACTAATTAATTTGTACCAGCTTTGACGCTCTTTGATTGTGGTGCCACCCATTCTTTTATATCTCAACATTTTGCCAAAACTCTAAAATTAGCCCCTACCCCTTTAGTTGATCCTTTTCATGTGTCTATCCCTAGTGGAAAAGTTTTAGTCTCTGAGCTTATGATCCTTTTCATGTGTCTTTTGTAAGGGGGGTGGAATGTAAACACCTAACCCAATGGATTATGGGTCTTGTAGTTTAACCGACTCATAAAGTGATTTTTTATTATGGCCCATGAGATAGCCCAAGGTTTTAGGGGTCATGAGGGATTTAATTAAGTTGAAGGATGTGTTTGCTATTTAGTATTTTTAAAAGTTAAACCTACGTCTTAACCTAAATAACATTCTTTGGTTTTATCATCAGTTGGCCAAAACGATCATTCAAGGGTTCCAGACTCTAGGGAAGAAAGCTTGGATTTGCTTCAATTGTGAAGGTGGGTTCTATTGGCTTCGACTATTAATTTCGTTAGAGGTTGAGGAGTAAATATTAGGAGGTTCTCTTCCTCTTTATTTTGGGATTCTAGATAATAGGGTTAATTGGTTCATGGGGTTTTAGTTCCGTAAATTGATATTGGTATTGTGTGGTTTGATATTATGGAATGATTGTGTGGAGTGATTAGTTTGGATTGGAGATATTAGTCTGACTTCTGAGGTAAGTGGTTCAGGCATCTTCTGTTTTTTGAAATATTTGACAATTTGTATTTTCTGTATAAAATTTAGGAATTGAGTTTGGTTATTTTCTTCTGATTTTGAGTAATACTATCATGTGTGCTATGTGTGATGTGTGTTTAATGGCCCATGGGTTAGAAGAAGGGAAGGAAGAACATGTTCTAAAATTCGTTTGTGTGACTGAAATCCCTCTCAGTCAATAAGAAATATAAGTCTGGTCTCCCTGACGGGATCGGATAAACAGTTAGGACTGATATCAATGATCCTTTTCCTAATTTGAGATTCATGAGCCTTTGTTTGTTGTGCCTTCAGTTTTGATCATTGGAAGGAAGAAAAAAAAAAAGACTTCACTACAGTGCTCACAAAATTGCTCCGTTCGGGTATTATTTTTGATTGATTTGTTTGGTGGGGACGGATGTTGTTTTTCAAGAAAAAAAAACCAAAAAATAAAAAATAAAACAAAAACTTGCGCCCCAGTTGTTCTGTCAGAAAAGAAACCACGTTTTTTTTTTTTTTTGTTTATAGCATACAAGTTTTGCAGTTTTTTTGGGGCTTCAGTTGTCCTTCGAAAAAGACAAAACGCCGTCATAGTAGTGTTGCCAATTGCTACCAGTTTTGTGGGATTGTTGGGACATCACTGATGTTCTCAATTGGAAAAAAAACAAATGATTTTATACTGTTTTCTTTTGTTCTTTTGTGTAATTGTGGGCCCATCTCCTTTTGATTTAAAAGATTTAAACTAAGTTAATTAGTTTATTTGATAATTAAATAATAATTTATTTCTACGTTATTATTTTATTAAGGTGATAGTTTTATTTTATTTAATATTAGCCTAAGTCTTATATTATTGTTATATATATATATATATATATATATATATGTATATAAATAAATAAATATATACACACACACACATATAGGTATGTATATATATATATTTAAAAAAAAAGAGAAAAAAAAATCAGTTAATCTAAATATGGTGTATTGTTCGATGTGTTATTATAAAGATATTATATACAACATTCTATTTCCCAAGAAGATGTTTGGACTACTTATTGGGCTAGTGTAGCTCACTTCATTTAATATTTCGCAGATTTTGATCAAGAATATGAAGAGAATTGTGAAGACGGGTGTGATTAGACTACATTTTTAGATTGATTGGCTTTTTGAGAGTTTTTATTTATTATGACTTTTAGTTTGGTTTAGGCAATGTTGTTTGCATAAATCCTTAGTTAAGATTGAATAAGACATTGGTTGTATTAAAGGTTTTATAGTTTGTTCAGGGAATTATATTTTGGGATGTATGTTTTTCCTTTTCCTTTGAAGGTGACTAGTTTAAATTAAAGTGATTTTTTTTTGAGTTAGAAGCTTAGTATCTTCTTAGATATGCTACCGTGTAGTGTTTCGGGTACGGACTTGGGTTCCAAATCGGGTTCCGGATTCGGGGCGCTACATATATTCTTTATTACATTAGTACCGTGAAGCTAATCCAAATTAATGCATACTACGTGTTTGTAGCCAACATCATCGACTAGTGGAGCAAAGTCATCCTCGTGCAAATTTGCATGAAATTGAGCGTATCCATAGTGAAGTTTTTGCGAACTGGTTTTGCAATTATGTGAGTTCATCTGAATTGGAATGCTCCATTTATACTTTATCGATGCTTAAGCTTTCTTGACTCTTGTCAATTTCCCAGGTGAAGGCATTACAATTGAATGATGATGATATAGTTTCGAAGGATTTGAAGCATCTAGCCAGATGATCGAATCAGATTGGATTTCAATATGATAGGTTCATAGTGAATGGTTTTCGGTTTCATACGAGAGAAGTCAAACGTAAAAGAAAAACTCAAAACAGTGGCGTTTCTGTTAATGCAACAACCACTAGTTTTTCAAGCATTAGGGGCCAAAATCTAATATCTGGTGATGTGTCTTATTATGGGATTTTAACAAATGTGATTGAGCTAGATTATACAGATGGTCGTAGAGTTGTGTTGTTCAAATGTGATTGGGTATCAACGGGATGCTGAAGGCTTTACACTGGCTAATTTTGCTAATGTGAGGTCCCATTCTGAGCCTTTCATTCTAGCTTCTCAAGCAACGCAAGTGTTTTACGTTGACGACTCGACTGAAAGTAATTGACAAATCATTATAGGCACAACCCCTAGACCTATGTATAACATGGGATCCCTAGTCGATGTTGAGATGCATTTGCAAAGTGAAACTTGCAATATTCAAGTGGATTTTGATGGTGAGGAAGTTAACTGGGTTCGTGAAGGGGTTGATGGAGTTGAAGTTGATCTAACGCCTACTTAATAAGATCCTTAGTTGCATAGTTTTTTCTCTATTTTCTGTTACAAATATTTGTAATTTGTAAGCTAAACACTTTAACATTTTGGATATTTATTTTTATTTTGGAAAATGTAATGAAATGGTTGGCAGTTACATATTCTGTACGAATGTCTGAACAATCCTTACAACTTTGTGTAGTGCAGACTATGCTACTTTGACTGTTCCTATTGAATATTTTCTGTTTCTATATTCTTCAGTCGATAGCAAGAAATAGGAGAAGAAGAAGAAATATCAATCCCCCAAACCATGAAGCTGATGGCCAAAACAATAAGCCTGTCGTACAAGAGGTTGAAATAAACACTAAAAATGAACAATGTAATGTTCCCTGTAATAAAGATCATCAAGATGAACATTTAACTACCAATGATCCATGTAACATGCACCAAAGTGAAGATCATGGTATAGCATATTGTAGTGTTTTTTTATATGGTTTGTAATTTTTGTTACTATGCACTATATTGAATGTATGCTTTTTATAGGAAATGATCCATGTAACATGCACCAAAGTGAAGATCAAGGTATAGCATATTGTAGTGTTTTCTTATATGGTTTGTAATTTTTGTTACTATGCAATATATTGAATGTATGCTTTTGATAGAAGCTAAATTGGTTATACTTTGCTTAGTTATTTGAGATTCTTTTGTAATACATTTTGTGAAATAACTGGTCATATTCTTTCATATTTGAGATTTTACCCTTGGAAAGGTATTTTGGTCATGACTTCAGGATTTTGGGTAAAACAAATCAAAATCGTCGCGAAGCAGAGCAGAGGCAGCGCCGGCTGTAAGGCTGGAACCGGCGGCGGTTGTACTCTGGAACGTATGCGCACAATTCGAAGAAAAATCGGCAAACAAGTGGAGAAACAGAACACAGGCAGCGCCGGCTCCGAAGGACCAAGGCGGAATCGACTGTGGTCTGTCCCTAAGGCGGTGCTGCGATCTTTTTACGCGTTTTTGGAAATCTGAAGAGTTTTAGCAGCTTCCAACTTCTACTCGATCAAGAACTTTGTACCTACGAGTTTAGGCACCTCTTAAGCTTATAGATAGATGGAAAACACAAGGGAAAATGGGAGAATTCATTGATTATCATAGAAAATCACTCAGTCCAAGGAGAATTCTTCAAAGTTCAAGGAGGGTTGTACAAGAATGTTTTCAAAGGAAGAAGAAGGAGGCTTGTCTATGAGTTCTTTCTTTTACTTTGTTTTCTTTTTCTTGAACAATGATATGTTAATTGTTTTATTGTAGTTCGACATTGTTTTAGATATTCATGATTTCTAGAGTTATTTGATCTTTTGATTAATTAGTTATTATTCTTGGTATTCAATTACTTATACTTATTACGAGGTTAGTTAGTTGATTCTATCCATTGACTTGCTAGACCAAAGGGGGTTGATGGGTGTTTCGATTTATTAATTTCATATTCTGTTGGCAATTGATTTGCTGGACCAAAGGGGGTTTATTGTTTAAGAATTGGTAATTGAAGATTAATTGATGTCTTCCGAGACCAAGGGTTCATTGATTAATTTCATGTTCTAAATTTGCCGAGACTAAGGAAATTTAATTAAGGATTATGTTTAATGCGTCTTTTGGATGAATTAGTTGAGATGGACCAAGTGATTCTAATTTATCTAGGAGATACTGATTTCATGGATTGACCATCAAAGTGAGTTTACCTTCATCCTTCATGGTGCTAAGAAAATGATTGGTTATGATAATGGTTAAGTTCTTTAAGATCATGTTTGTCTAAACAATGGCTTGAGTTGCATAAATCTACATCATTGACATATACATATTTTTATTTTTATTTTCATTTTTAATTTCTTTTTTATTTATTTTTCATTTTATCGATCGGTTAAACAATGAAAGAAAGGTAATTAATGTCTACTTGTTCCTTGAGGATCGACACTTGTTTTAACCCTATACTCAGTTAATGATGAGTATGCTTGCTCATATGTGTGATTTGTGTTTAACATTTTAATTTAAACTTGATTGGGAATGCGCTTAATTTTGTATGATTTTTATACCCAAGTCTAAACGCATCAAGTTTTTGGCGCCGTTGCCGGGGAACAATAGCATGAAAACTAAGATTTTGTTGATTTAACCATGTAAATATGTGAATATGTCAATAGGTAAATATGTATATTCGTTCTTTCTGCAAAACGGTGCTATCTATTGTATTTCGTGTATTCTTGTATAACTGTGTAACCTAACTTAAACTAACCAACTTGGATTACGTCTTTTAAACTAACTACATACTCTTGTAGATTCCATGTCTAACTCGTCTCCTTGTTCAGGAGAAATGACGAATTGGAATCTAAGAAGGTCGAACAGGGGGCAGTACCTCCATCACGCGTCGGAAGGAACACTCATAGCACCAGAATCAACAGAGCTTGAAACCTTAGTTGGTAAATTTGTAGTGCATGTCACGAGGCATTTCCAAGAAATTGATTCCACATTCAAGAAATTCGACGCAATGAGCTGCAACATGGAACAACAAATCTGATTTTTTACGGATAAGGTAATAAAATCTCATGAACTCACACCATTAGCCACTATGGAAACAACTGCTGTCACGTTGCGAAATGGAAAAGAATTACCAGACAGACCAGATGAAGGCCGGCGCCGGCTAGAAGAAGGGAACCGACGCCGGATATCCATAAACGCCAAAACGATATAACATAGAATGGAACCAGCGCCGGCTGAAGCACTGGAACCGGCGCCGGCTGAAGCACTGGAACCGGCGCCGGCTATCCCCTGTCCACCTCCTGAAAAACCTACTTTTCAGCCTAACGTACCATACCCTACTCGTCTACACAAGGCCCGAAAAGATGCTCAATTCAATAAATTCCTAGAGGTATTTAAACAACTGCACATAAACATTCCCCTCAGTAAAGCTTTAATCCACATGCCCAAATATGCCAAATTCCTCAAAAGCATGCTTGTTAACAAAAAGCAACTGGAAGAAATGTCTACAGTAGTCCTCAACGAAGAATGCTCAGCCATCCTGTAGGACAACTCAAGTTTGCCCCAAAAAGTGGAAGATCTAGGAAGTTTCTCTATCTCATGTCTAATTGGCACTCTTCATGTCTGTAATGCATTAGCTGACTTAGGTGCTAGCATTAATTTATTACCATATAAAACATTTAAAAGGCTAAGCCTAGGAGAACCACAACCCACTAGGATGAGTATTAAACTCGCGGATCGATCTATCAAATACCCTAGGGGCATCATTGAAAATGTGTTGGTAAAGGTTGATAAATTCATATTCCCTGTGGATTTTGTTATTCTTGACATGGATGAAGATTCTAAAGTCCCCTTAATCTTAGGTAGACCCTTCCTAACTATAGCAAAATCATTAATTGATGTCCATGGGGGGAGGTTAACACTGAGGGTTGGGGATGAGGAAGTCATAATTCGAATCCACAAGAGCATGCAACAACCTATGACTTCGGATGATTTGTGTCTAAGAGTTGATATTCTTGACAAACCAATTTTTAAGATGATGCAGGAATCTATTGAGGAAGAATTGATGGAAACATCAATGGCATATTCGGAGGAATTTCATAGCGAGGATGGGAGGCAGCGTTTTGATGTAGAAAAATGCAGCTTGGGGAGAATGAAATTATCTATAGAGGATCCTCCTGAAGTAGACTTAAAGGACCTACTCGAGCATTTGGAATATGTGTTCTTGGCTAAGAATCGTAAGTTGCCTGTTATCATTGCCAAAAATCTCAAGGCAGAACAAAAGACCAAGTTGGTAAGTCTGTTGGGAAAATATAAAAGGGTGATAGCTTAGAAGATTACTGATATTAAAGGTATTAGTCCATCCTTTTGCACACATAAGATCTTGATGGAAAAAAGTGCAAAACCCGTTGCTAGGGGCTAATTTGGTTATATTTTGCATAGTTATTTGAGGCTCTTTTGTAATACATTTGTGCAATAACTAGTTATATTCTTTCATATTTGAGATTTTACTCTTGGAAAAGTATTTTGGTCATTATTTCAGGTTTTTAGATAAAACGAAGTAAAACTGTCGCGAAACAGAGCAGAGGCGGCGTCGGCTGGAAGCCTGGAACCGGTGCCAGCTGTACACTGGATGCACAGACTTCAAAGTGATGAAAAAATTGGAGAAGCAGAGTAGAATAGAGCCTAACCGGCGCCGGCTGTAAGGCTGGAGGCGGCGCCGGTTGCAATCTGGAACGTATGCGCGAAATTCGGAGAAAAATCGACAAACGAGTGGAGAAACAGAACACAGGTGGCGCCGGCTCCGAATGACCAAGGCGGCACCGGCTGTGGTCTGTTCCTGAGGCGGTGCTATGATCTTTTGACACGTTTTTGGAAATTTGGGAAGTTTTAGCATCTTCTAACTTCTCCTCGGCCAAGAACTTTGTACCTACGAGTTTTGGCACTTCTTAAACCTATAAATAGATGAAAAACACAAGGAAAAAAGGGAGAATTCATTGATCATCATAGAAAATCACTCAGTCTAAGGAGGAATTCTTCAAGTTCAAGGAGGGTTGTACAAGAAGGTTTTCGAAGGAAGAAGAAGGAGGCTTGTCTATGAGTTCTTTCTTTTACTTTGTTTTCTTTTTCTTGACAATGATGTTTTAATTGTTCTATTGTAATTTGAAATTATTTTAGATAATCATGATTCTTGGAGTTATTTGATCTTTTGATTAATTGACTGTTCTTCTTGGTATTTAATTACTTGAGCATATTCCGAGATTAGTTGGTTGTTTCTATTGTTAACTTGTTAGACCAAAGAGGTTGATGATGGTTGCAATTGATTAATTTTTGCATTCATTGGTTGTTAACTTGCTAAACCAAAGAGGTTAATTGCTGAGGATTGAGTAATTAAAGGTTAATTGATGTTTGCCAGACCAAGGATTCATTAATTAATTTCATGTTTTAAATTTGCCAGACCACGAAAATTTAATTAAGGATTGTGTTTAATGCATCTTTTGGATGAATTAGTTGAGACAGACCAAGTGATGCTAGTTTATCTAGAAGGTAGGAATTAGTTGAGACAGACCAAGTGATGCTATTTTACCTTAATCCTTCATGGTGCCAAGAGAATGATTGATTATGATAATTGTTAAGTTCTTGAAGATCATAGTTGTCTAATCAATGGTTTGAGTTGCATATTTTTCCATCCTTGACATGTACATATTTTTATTTTATTTTATTTTTAGGTTTTCTTTTTATTTGATTTTAACTTTGTTGAGTCGGTTAAACAATGAAATAGGGGTAATTAATGTTTACTTGTTCCTTGAGGATCGACATTCGTTTGAACCCTATGCTCAGTAATGATGAGTACGCTTGCTCATATGTGTGATTTGGGTCCAACGTTTTAATTTAAACTTGATTGGGAATGTGCTTAGTTTTTGTATGATTTTTATGCCCAAATCTAAATGCATCACCCGTAGTGCAACCCCAACGTAGGTTGAACCCACATATGAGTGAAGTGGTAAAAGGTGAGATGGTTAAGCTCTTAGATTCTGGCATCATTTACCCTATTTCAGATAGCAGTTGGGTAAGTCCTACTTAAGTAGTACCAAAGAAGGGAGGAATGACGGTGAACCCCAACGATAGAAATGAGTTAGTCCCTATGAGATTGGTCACGGGTTGGAGATTTTGCATAGATTATAAGATGTTAAACAAAGCCATTTGAAAAGATCACTTCCCTCTTCCTTTCATAAACCAAATGTTGGAAAGGTTAACCGGACACGAGTATTATTGTTTCTTAGATGGATTCTCGGGCTACCTGCAAATTCCCATAACTTCGGAGGACCAAGAAAAGACCACTTTCACGTGTCCATATGGTACTTTTGCATATCGTAGAATGCCATTTGGCCTTTGCAATGGCCCCGGAACATTCCAAAGGTGCATGACAACTATATTTGAAGGACTCGTGGGAGATATTATGGAGGTATTTATGAATGATTTCTCAATTTTTGGTGATTCATTTGATTTGTGTTTATCTAACCTTGAGACGCAAGATGTGAAGAGACTAGCCTCATGCTTAATTGGGAAAAGTGTCACTTTATGGTACAAGAAGGTATTGTGCTAGGGCATAAAATTTCAAAGAAGGGTATTGAGGTCGATAGAGCAAAAATTGAAGCAATCGAGAAGCTACCTCCTCCTACTTCGGTAAAAGCTATAAGGAGATTTCTTGGTCATGCAGGCTTCTACATGCGGTTTATCTTAGGCTTCTCAAAAATTTCGAAACCTCTTACTTCTTTACTTGAAAAGTATGTTGTGTTTAATTTTGATGATAAATGTCTCAACGCTTTTACCATATTTAAAGAGAAATTGATTAATTCACCCATTCTAATTGCCCCGAATTGGTCTCTTCCCTTTGCACTAATGTGTGATGCAAGCGACTTTGCAGTTGGTGCAATATTGGGACAAAGACGGAACAAGCACTTCCAACCGATATACTATGCCAGCAAGACTCTAACGGATGCACAGGAAAATTACACAACAACAGAGAAAGAGTTGCTTGCCATAGTATTTGCCTTTGATAAATTCTGCTCTTATCTTATTTTGTCCAAAGTCATTGTTTATACTGACCATTCGGCCCTGAAGTAACTACTAACCAAACATGATTCCAAAACAAGATTGCTAAAATGGGTTCTATTATTGCAGGAATTTGATTTGGAGATTAGCGACAAAAAGGGGGCAGAAAACTTGGCTACTGATCATCTGTCAAGATTGGATCATCCAAACCTGGAGTCCTTGCTAGACGAAAACATTGATGACGCTTTTCCGGATGAGCAACTCTTGCTCATAGAAGGTGAGATCCAAACCCCACCATGGTTTGTCGACTTTGCTAATTACTTGGCTACAGGAATTATCGCAAAAGACCTCACGACACATCAAAAGAAGAAATTCTTCTCCGACATACGACATTACTTCTGGGATGATCCATATTTGTTCAAGTATTGTGCGGACCAAATCATTCGGAGATGTGTGGATTCTAGGGAAGGGGAAGATATTCTTCGACATTGTCATGAAGGACTTGCTGGAGGCCATTACCAAGCCAACAACACTGCACGAAAGGTGCTAGACTTTGGATTCTATTGGCCCTCGTTGTTTAAAGATGCCCACAAGTTTGTCCAAAATTGTGATAGGTGTCAACGCACAGATAACCTTTCAAAATCTAATAAGATGCCATTACAAAATTTTCAAGCATGTGAAGTATTTGACTGTTGGAGCATAGACTTTATGGGACATTTTCCTAGTTCTTTAGGGAATAAATATATCTTAGTGGCGGTGGATTATGTCTCTAAATGGGTAGAAGCCCAAAGCTTACCCACTAATAATGCAAGGGTAGTGGTTAAATTTCTGAAAAAACTTTTCACTCATTTTGGTGTGCCTAAGGTCCTCATTAGTGATAGGGGGACTCATTTTTGCAATGCACAAATGAAAAAAGTTCTCACACACCTAGGTGTGCACCATAGATTGGCTACCCCATATCACCCGCAAATAAGTGAACAGGTTGAGGTGGTTAATAGAGAATTCAAATGAATTTTGGAAAAAACTGTCAATCATACTCAGAAAGATTGGAGCTTAAAATTAGATGATACCCTTTGGGCATACCGAACAGCCTTTAAGACACCGATTGGTACAACTCCGTTTCGGTTAGTTTATGGTAAATCCTGTCACTTACCCGTTGAAATTGAACACAAAGCTTATTTGGCGATAAAACTAGTTAACCTCGATCTTGAGTTAGTTGGGAAGTCCAGGTTACTTCAACTCACAGCCTTGGAGGAATTGCGAAACGATGCTTATGATCATTCCATGCGGTACAAGAAGAAAGTCAAACGGTGGCACGACAAGCATATCACTTACCAACCTGAATTTGAACCAGGCGAGCAAGTACTGTTATTCAATTCTCGTTTAAAACTCTTTCCCGGCAAGTTGAAATCTCGGTGGTTGGGACCATTTACGGTAAGTAAGATCGGCCCTTTTGACACCCTCGAACTCACTCACCCCACTCGGGGCACTTTCAAAGTCAATAGCCATAGGGTGAAACGTTATGCGGGTGGTAGTCTTCTACATCCCGAACAGGTGGACATGCTTTTTGATGAATCCACATAGAAAATGTGTGGTTTCCCAAGCAGCGGTTGTTTTCTGTCTATTTCGTTTGTCTTTACTTTATTTTCTTTTCTAGTTGTTATGCTTTGGTATTTTCTTTTGTTTTTAGGTACATTGATGCTGCTTCCCTCTTCATGCATTCAGCTCTTGTACGCCACAATGAATGAAAGTTTGTTTTTCCCATCTCTTCTATTTTATTTTGTTTGGTCCCATGGTATTGGTTGTTTTGGTTATATTTATTTGGCCATTGAGAACAATATCCAGTTTAAGTGTGAGGGAGTGGTTTGATTGACAATTCTTCTATACATATTCTTGCATGCGGGATTTTTCACATTTTTCAAAATTTTCAAAATTTTTCAATTTCAAGCTGTATTTTTTTTAGTGCATGTCTTTATGATGGATTATAGAGCTTATGTTCTAGATCATTGATGGCTTATGCATGACTTTTTACACTCACTTGGACGAAGTAGTTCTTGAGCAAATGCTGTGCATTATTCTTAAACCTATTTTTCTCTAAAATTCATGGAATATTCTAGAACTTACTTGAATACCTCTCGAGGCGAAATAAGAAAGACATTTATGATTTAACTTAGGGATGACGGTAATAGGCCTTCTTTGGATAGTTTAAACTTTTCAAGCCTATCTATTGTTATATTATCCCTAGTGCCCATTTTGAGCCTAAATTGGTGATTTCTTTCTTTAAAACCCATCACGATATTTTGTCCATTTCTTGTGCTGAGAGTTTGTATAATTTTCAAATATTTATACTCTTGAAGGATGAAAGTATATGTATGTTGGAAAAAATGCAGGGATGGAGATCATGACTTGTTACTCTCAGTCATTGATCAATTATAAGTGGAGCTAGTAAAAGAAAGGAAGTGGAATGGAAGGAAGAAGTTGAAAAAAAATTGAGAAAGAAAAGAATGGTGAGCTGAAAAAGATGAGAAAGAAGAAAAGAAAAGAGAGGAAGTAAAAAGAGAAAACAACAAGCTGCTAGAAAGAAAAGTGAGTGAAAAAAAAAAGAAAAGAACAGCAACAGTGAAACCAAAAGAGAAGAGAATTGAAAAATCAGTGGAAAAAAAAGAATGGAAAAGATCACAAAATGAATGGTGAGTGAACTGTGAAAGTAAATTCATATAAAGCACTTGACACCATTGCTGGAAAAATTGAGTGATCTTGTGAGGAAAAGAGTTGATGATGAGAAGAGTTGAAAGAAAAAGAGAAAAAAAATGCAAGATTTGCTTGAAATACATAAGGGTTGTTATATAAGGTTATGGTTTGATTGATTCGTGGAATATGAGAGCAAGAAGAGTTGGGAATTATAGGTTTATTTTGGTTATTCTTTTCTTGCTTACTCTCAGTTTTCTTTGACTTTTGATGTTCCTATATCCATCGTTTGCTAAGCCACATTACAAATCTTTAGCCTTACATTACAAGCTTAAAAGTCCCACTTGATCTAAGTAGAATCATGATATGTCTCGGATTAGTGGAGAGTGTATGAAAAGTAAGCATATGGAATGCATACTCTTTTTGAACTAACTTCTTTCCAATGGTTTGAGAATATTGTAAAGTATTGAGATGGTTCTACTAAGTCATTTATCACTACACAAGTCTTGCATTGGTTGTGAAAGATTTAGTATCATATGTTCTATGTTCATGAATAAAGAAAGCATTGAAGATATGGTTTTGGAATTGATTGAGTGATTTGATTAAAACCTTGTGTTTTTCCTACTTGTTCTTGATATTTAAGGACAAGCAAAGAGTTAAGTATGGGGGAATGTGATAGGAGCTAAATTAGTTATACTTTACTTAGTTATTTGATGTTCTTTTGTAATACATTTTGTGAAATAACTAATTATATTCTTTCATATTTGAGATTTTACCCTTGGAAATGTATTTTGGTCATTACTTCAGGATTTTGGGTAAAATAAAGCAAAACCGTCGCGAAGCAGAGCAGAGGCGGCGCCGGCTGTAAGGCTGGAACCGGCGTCGGCTGTACTCTGGAACGTATGCGCATAATTCAGAGAAAAATTGGCGAATGAGTGGAGAAACAGAACACAGGCGACGCCGGCTCCGAAGGACTAAGGCGGCGCCGGCTGTGGTCTGTCCCTGAGGCAGTGTTGCGATCTTTTTATGCGTTTTTGGAAATCTGAAGAGTTTTAGCAGCTTCAAACTTCTACTCGGCCAAGAACTTTGTACCTACGAGTTTAGGAACCTCTTAAGCCTATAAATAGATGGAAAACACAAGGGAAAATGGGAGAATTCATTGATTATCATAGAAAATCACTCAGTCCAAGGAGAATTCTTCAAAGTTCAAGGAGGGTTGTACAAGAATGTTTTCAAAGGAAGAAGAAGGAGGCTTGTCTATGAGTTCTTTCTTTTACTTTGTTTTCTTTTTCTTGAACAATGATATGTTAATTGTTTTATTGTAGTTCGACATTGTTTTAGATATTCATGATTTCTAGAGTTATTTGATCTTTTGATTAATTAGTTATTATTCTTGGTATTCAATTACTTATACTTATTACGAGATTAGTTAGTTGATTCTATCCATTGACTTGCTGGACCAAAGGGGGTTGATGGGTGTTTCGATTTATTAATTTCATATTCTGTTGGCAATTGATTTGCTGGACCAAAGGGGGTTTATTGTTTAAGAACTGGTAATTGAAGATTAATTGATGTCTTCCGAGACCAAGGGTTCATTGATTAATTTCATGTTCTAAATTTGCCGAGACCAAGGAAATTTAATTAAGGATTGTGTTTAATGCGTCTTTTGGATGAATTAGTTGAGATGGACCAAGTGATTCTAATTTATCTAGGAGATAATGATTTCATGGATTGACCATCAAAGTGAGTTTACCTTCATCCTTCATGGTGCTAAGAAAATGATTGGTTAAGTTCTTTAAGATTATGTTTGTCTAAATAATGGCTTGAGTTGCATAAATCTACATCCTTAACATATACATATTTTTATTTTTATTTTCCTTTTAATTTTAATTTTATTTATTTTTTACTTTATCGAGTCGATTAAATAATAAAAGAATGGTAATTAATGTCTACTTGTTCCTTGAGGATCGACACTTGTTTTAACCCTATACTCAGTTAATGATGAGTACGCTTACTCATATGTGTGATTTGGGTTTAACATTTTAATTTAAACTTGATTGAGAATGTGTTTAATTTTGTATGATTTTTATACCCAAGTCTGAACGCATCAGCTTTTCATAGGAGAAGCAAGTAATGGAAGCAGTATGACCATTCGCAAGAGGGGTCCAACTTATATGAAATCACTTTGGGGCCGCCCTTAAACTGCTAAGCCATTGGATATTCAATTCAACAAGTTTGGACAGCCAATTGGAATGAACCGTTGTAAATTGTCTGAATATTTGGGAACAATAGCAAGGAATGGAAGGTATGCTCCAATTGATAAGAAGACATGGTGTCAAATTCCAAAAGAAGACAAGGATGAAATGTTTAATGTTGTGAAGGTACTTACATTGTTCTATGCTTCCTATTTTTAGGATCTAGTGTTATATTGTAATATCTATTTTGATATATGCATTTTTTTGTCCATATGTAGGAGAAGTTTAATGTACAACCTAGTCTTAAACCCGCTATCTTACGGTCAATTAGAATAAAGTCGAGGAATTGGAAATCATCACTGAAGCATGACTGGTATGATCCAGAAAAAGACATTCAAAACCAAACTCCATGTACTGATGAACGTGATACAAAGTCAATGGACTAATCTCATACAATGGTGGGCTTCATCAGAAGGGAAGGTATGACTACTTCCTTCGACTATAGGAGAAAATTCAGGATTTATTTCTAGAAATTTTGTATTTTTATGAGGACTAATGACATGTAAATCTGTTGGTGTTAAAAAAAAAAAAGGCATTGTCGGAAAAGAACAAAAGGAATAGGAACATGAAGAACATGAATCATAGGACAGGGAAGAAGCCACATTGTCAAATTCGTGCAGATATGGTAAATTTAAAATTTGCTCAAATTTCAAGTGTTAATTTCAATGCTTGTTAGTAATTAATAAACTATATTGAATGATTCAGACAGTGGAGCAAGGCCATTCCTCAACTCGTGTACAAATGTTCAAGAAATGTTACATGGATGCTAATGGAAGTTCTTCTGACTCTCATATTGCCAATACAGTGGTAAGCTAGTTTCTAGCTGTAGTGCTGGTTTCTGGTTGCAGTTATTTCTGTTTTTTCCCCCTGGACATCCATGCACATAGTGTTAAAAGCTAAAAGCTAAAAGCTACCTATATGGTATTAAAGAGAGAGTTGGTATGTTTGCTTGTCGCTTGAATTATATGACAAAGAGAATATAGAAGCATTCTAGATGCTAGAAAGATTAAAACTTTTGTATGAAATCTGTAGCTTGAAATATCTCAACTTTCTTTTTTTCATGAGATGTTGTGCGTGGGTTTGAGAAAGGTTATACATTGAGATAGTAGACATACTTTAGTAACTATAAGATTGCTGTAGATTGCATTGGTCAGTTGTTTGGGAATAGTCAAATGCATTTGTTTGGGAATTTCTAGAACTTATTCAGAAAGTACTTCTTGGAGTCATTTGTGTGTATTCTCATGGATTTTCTTTTGTCAGTTGGCTAGAGTTATATTATAGGAGAGCTAACATTAATTTTTTTGAGAAATTCATGAAAATCATGATATATGCTTAGAAAATGGCTATGTTTTGGGGTTATTGTGTGTGCTGGCTGATTCAAGGAGCTATGTGATGTGCTTTAAATGATGTCTGAAGGTGTTTTAAGGGTGGTTTAGATAGTTGTTCATGGCTGCAAGGAATGAAGATGGAAAATGAATGAAAATAAATTGTTGAAGGAAAAATGAGATATTGTTATTGTGGTTGATGGCTGTTGATTTTGTGTTGTTAAATGTGAATATATTGAGTTTTTTAATTCTAAAAATCAGAGAATTAAAGGGATGTTAAGAAGAAAAATGAAAGATTAAGTATTGTATAAGTACTATGATTAGTTGAACGTAAATGGATAATGTTATTTTGTGTAGAAAATGGATAAATCATGGTAAAAGTTGGACTGATTTTGGCCCAGAAATTTTGTGTTGATTCTGTATTAATCAAATGGAATTCATTTAGATATAGTTAAGGATCTTAGAAGCACTTTGGCATAAATTTCGAGACATTTGGAGTGGTATATCAAAAGATATGCTAAAAACAAAGATTTGTGCTAAAGTTGAAAAATGCAGAATTTTGTTTTTGAGCAAGTGTTGTAATTTTAATAATATATTTTGTTCAATGTTCTTCTTTCAACAGAATGAAATGAATGAAAGAACTATACAGCTCACTCCTGGCTCAGAAGATAGACTTGAGTCAAATGATATATTCTCTCAAGTTGTTGGCCCAGATAAATATGGTAGAATCCACATGTTTGGCAGTGGTGTTCACCCTTCGAATGTATGGGGTGAAATACCAAGTCGCACACATCCTTTCGTATAATTGAAGAGCAAAGAGATGAAATTACAAGTATGAAACACCAATTAAGTGAACAAGCAAAAGAACTTGCAGAGATACGTGCATTGTTAATGCCTCGGAGAAATAGTTCGTCCCCACCTGATTCAAGAATCCCATCAATGTGCTCCAACAGTAGCACCACTACATTAAGGGTATAGACCATATTTTAACATAATTCCTGCCTTACTTGTTCGTTAATGTAGCAAAGCATGCGTATAAATAGTTCATCATCCCTTTTTCTTTTTTTTTTATTTTTTTTATCTGGTTTTGGATAGTATTGGTGTTGGTGTTGGCTGGTGTTGGTTTTGGCTGGTATTGGAGTTGGCTGGTGTTGGTTTTGGTTGTTGTTGGCTGACGTTTGTTTTGGTGTTGGCTGATGTTGGTTTTAGTGCATTTTCAGTTGCATTATCAGTGCATTTTCAGTGCATCTTTTGTGTTGGCTTATGTTGGTTTCAGTGCATTTTCAGTGCATTTTTAGCTTGTTGGTTATACATCTCTAATGTTTAGTATGGTTGCGATCAGTAAACCTCTCCATATGCAGAATACACTTATTTGAGTTTTCCAAACATTCCACGTATAAAACAGATGAACTTAGAACTTGGGCTAACTTGTGGATTTATGCATTAGGCTTCTATGTTTAACATCCAATGTTTGCTTAGCTTGTCTTGTTCTTGTTCTTATTTTTCCCCTTTCCTCTGACTTCCTTATTCTTCCTGAGATGTCTGCTGCTTATGCTATTGGTATGAATAGATGTTTCTTATGAAGTTGAAAGGATGCATAAATTGCAGCTATTTTGTTGAGACAGATCATAGTAAAAGTTAACTTTGCTGATAAATATTAATGCTTACTTTGCATAGTCAATTCCTTTTTCATGACCATGAGTTGTTTGGCTTGTTTCACTAATTCCATTAAATAATAGACTGAATAAAATACTTATTGCAAGTTGGTGGATATGTTTCAATTTTAAGCATGTTGGATTCTACTAAAGTAGTTGCTACAGGCCATATTCAAAATTTGGATCCATCCCAACAAGTTGGAGGACTAAGGCTAGGTGAGGGATGGTATGAAGTTGTGGTTTTAGCTCCTTTCAATTGTGATGAGCAATTGATAAGGCCATTAGATCTCATTCAAACAATTGAAGACTCCATTAGATTATCCATTGCTTGGCCACGCTATTTGGTAACTATCTAAATACTTACCTTATTAATTAGTTTAATATTTGTTGTTTTTCATCATGCCTTATAATGTTGTTGTTACTAAATTCATTCCATATGATAAATATAGGTGAGGATTCGCGAAGAAGATTGAATATGCATCTCAGTATTAAAGCAGTTTGGGATTGGGACAGCATCATTGGAAGAATGAATTTTTAGTTTTAGATTAGCTTGGTTTCAAG
Organism: Voacanga thouarsii; assembly: GCA_026120185.1. Taxonomy (NCBI): domain Eukaryota; kingdom Viridiplantae; phylum Streptophyta; class Magnoliopsida; order Gentianales; family Apocynaceae; genus Voacanga; species Voacanga thouarsii. The sequence continues at coordinate 3,579,228 of JANUWF010002172.1, forward strand.
AACTAATGTATTCAAATATACTAGTACTCACTTTTGTGCTGTTTTCATTTGATGAATATGAATATTAAATTTGGATATTATAAAATTTACATTTGGATTTACTTTCTTTTCAGCGTAGCTTTTGATTATTTTGATCTTTCATATAATGCATTTAAAAATTATATTTTATTTATGGGGGAAACAGGTATATATTTAAGGCAGGTAAAAAAAAAAACAGAGGCCTAACGAGCACTGATACTTATTGGCATTACATAACCTATAGTGACGCTTTTTTCCGTCATAATAGAGCCAACACATTACATGACACTTTTCATTGTCGCGTAAAAGGCCATATACTGATGCTTTGCATGTTATATTAGATGTACTTTCATGACACTTCAGACGACACATTATAGTATCTATTGTGACACATAAAAGTGTCATAGTAGAACACTTTTTGTGATGGAAATAAGTGTTATATTAGTTATGATTTCTTGACAAATTGCCGTGTCATAGTAGTAGTATTTGCCTTATGCCGATTAGTGTCATAATATAATACCTATTGAGACCACCTACTGTGTCAAATTAACATTGAGTTAATGACGTTTTTGTTGACGCAAACGAGTGTCACAATAGAAGACCTATTATGACACAAATATGCGTCAGAATAGACATCCTTTAGTGATGTTTTTAGTGACGCTTTTCAGCGTCAGACGAGCTATTGTGACGCAATTTTGGATGACGCCATGGCAAAGCGTCAGGAAATCCACACTTTAGTGACGCAAATTCGCGTCACAATATCCTATTTTTCTTGTAATGTGAGAAAACAACAAAAGAAAAGAAGCAGGCGGTAATGCCTTAGTAAAAATATCTGTTAATTGTTAAGCTGAAGAAATGGGAAGAGGTTTGATGCAGCCAGCTTAATAATGATCACGGACAAAATGGTAGTCAAGCTCGATATGTTTTGTCTGTTCATGGAAAATAGGATTTTCTACCAAATAAATAGCACTTATGTTATCATAGGAAATAGGAACTGGTAAAGAACAATCAAACTTCAACTCATGAAGGAAATGAAGGATCCATTACAATTCACAAGTAGCTTGAGCTAAAGCCCAGTACTTAGCTTTTGCTGAACTTCTAGCAACTACAGATTGTTTCTTAGATTTCCAAGAAACAAGAGCTTGGCCAAGATAAACATAGTAACTAGTCACAGATCTTATAGAGTCAATGTATCCTACCCAATCAGAGTCTGTATAAACTTGTAGCTTGAAAGAATTATCAGTATGAAAATGAATACCAAGATCAATAGTGCCTTTAATTTATCTCAATACTCTATAAACAGCCTACATTTGGAGCACAGTAGGAGCAGCCAAGAGTTGGCTTAATTGTTGTACAACAAAAGAAAGATCAGGTCTACTATGGGTAAGGTACAACAATCGACCAACAAGACTTCGATAGATGGATACATCACTAAAAAATTCAGAATCACCTATAACTAACTTCTGTTTACTGTCTAGAGACTTGAAACAGATTTACAGCCAACACATCCATATGTTTGAAGCAAATCAAGAGCATACTTTTTCTGGGAAAGAGTGATACCGGCAGCATTTCTATGAACTTCAAAGCCTAAGAAGTAATGCAAATCTCCTAAATCCTTAATCTGAAACCTCTGATACAATTAAGCTTTAATATCTGCAATGACTGGTAATTGATTGCTTATCACGATGATATCATTAACATAGACTAAAAGAGCAACAAACAAACCATCTTGATGTTTGAAAAATAAGTTGTAATCACTCTTGAACTGATGAAAACCAAGTGATATAAGAAATGCAGTAAGCTTTGCATTCCACTATTTGCTAGCTTGTTTCAGGCCATATAAGGACTTCTCAAGCTTGCAAACTAGAGAGGAATCCGAGGAATGAAATCTTGGAGGTAACACCATATACACATCTTCAATCAAGTCACCATGCAGAAAAACATTATTAATGTCTAGCTGATGGATATGCCAAATAAAATGGTTGCAAGGGACAACATAAGCCGTATGGTATTTATTTTAAATACTAGAGCAAAGGAATCCAAATAATCCACACCCTCCTGGTGGTTGTACCCCTTAGCTACCAACCTAGCTTTATACCTGTCAACAGTTCCATTTGCCTTATATTTCACTCTATATACCCATTTACAACCAATAGGCTTCTTTCCTGGAGGCAGATGAACTAAGTACCAAGTTTTATTTGCCTCTAAAGCTGCGATTTCTACTTGCATGGCTGCACACCATTCCTTAGATTGCACAGCTTCAAAGTAGTGTTTTGGCTTAAAATGAATAAAAGCATTGCCCAAAAACACAGAGGACAAAACAGAAGATGGGAATTAGTGTGGTGTAGTAATTTTGTCTATTTTTGAACAAACATAGTCAGATAGATAGGTAGGAAAAATAATAGACCTAGTCGTTCTTCTAATGGAAGGAAGAGAAGAAGAAGGATTGGATGAAAGAACTGGCAAATTATGATCTGATATGTGAACTGAATCAGGAGAGTGTGAATCAGGAATAGGTATAGAATGAGGTATAGAATAAGGAAGAGGCAAAACATGTTTTTGTCTATCTTGAATGGATAAAAAGTCAAAATTTTTAAAAGGAAAATGTGATTCTAGAAAGAAAACATTTCTTAACATAAAAATTTCCCTTGGGAAAAAATCTAGCATAATGAAACCTTTTGTAGTCTATGAATGGCCAATGAAAACACAAGGTTTACTTCTAGGTTCAAACTTATGCCTGTGAGGCAATTGAGTGTAGGCATATGCTAGACAGCCAAACACCTTAAGTGCATTGTAATCTGGAAGTTTATTGTACAGTTTTTCAAAAGGAGTTTGCTGATTCAGAATAGGTGTAGGGTGCAACTTGCAAAACCTTCTGATGAACCGTTTGAAACCATTCTTAAACCACAAACTCCCCAAACTGTCCTTGATCTCGAAAGATAACTCCAGATGTTGAAAGTAAGTTTGAAAGGAAAAGAAAAAATGAGTAAAAATGTAGTATCCCCAATATCCTAAAGGGACCTGGGATTGAAATCTAAGGGCATGTCCTACATTTAAAATGTGTTGATGCTTTCTTTCAACAATTCCATTTTGCTCAGGAGTATAGGGACAATATGTCTGATGTATAATTCTTTTTTACTGATAGAAAGTAGGGAGTGAAAACTCAAGACTATTATCTGATCGTATGATTTTAACTTTTTTACGAAAATGAGTTTCAACATAAGCAATAAAATTCTGGATCAAACTATTAAACTTTGATTTTTGTTTCATCATAAAAATCCAAGTATATCTACTAAAACCATCAGCAACAGTCAAGAAGTACTTATGTCCATGAACAATATGAATATTAAAAGGACCCCAAATGTCCATATGAATAAGATCAAAAAAGGAATTTGCAAAACCATGATGCAAAGGAAAAAAAAGGCATTTTGTGCTGTTTAGCCAACGGGCAAATATGATAGAATACATCATTTGCAGGTAATGAAATAGAAGGATTTAACTTTTAAATTTCAGCTAATTGTTTATGAGAGAGATGTCCTAATCTAAAATGCCATAATAATGACTTATTACAAGAATCACCATGGGAAGATGCATAGGCTGCATTGATGACAGAATCTTGTTGAGGAGGTTCAAAATGATAAAGTTCATTGATCATTTTAGCTGATCCAATCATCTGTCCAAGATGAGGATCCTAAAGCAAACAAAAATGATGTTTGAAGATTATGATACAATTCAATTGTTGAACAAGTTTGCTAACAAAAACTAGATTGAAAGCAAACATAGGAATGTGAAGAACATTGTTTAATATAATGAAGGGACTTAATTTAAGTTTTCCTACATGAGAAACTTTAATCATTTCTCTAGTTGGAAGCTTGATAGAAATATGTTGTATTGATTGATATTCAATAAAATATCCTAAGTATGTACAAATATGATCTGTGGCACTTGAATCTAAGATCCAAGTAGATGAATGTATACCTATATTTTGTGCATGATTTGAAGGATTTGAGAAGTTTACTGAAAGAGTACTAGCTTGGTTAATGGAAGAAGTATGTTCAACCACAGCATTAGGCTTGAGATTTGAAGACAAATGTTGCGATTGAATAAGATGCAAGAGATGTTGGTATTGATCTTGTGTGGACTTTGAAGTTTACTGTGAATCTATAGAAATGCTAGAACAACCTGCACTTGAATTTACACCTGAAGAAACATCTGAGAAACCACTATTATCAGTAATAGAATTGATCCAAGGAATAAATCCCATTCTTCCCTGATTTCTGCCTTTATTTCTATATCCAACAAGGAAACCGAGTTTTCTATAGCATTTATCAACAGTGTATCCCTATAATCCACAAAAGATGCATTGCAATTTTCTACTTTGTCCATTTCCTTTTCTGTAATTTGGATTTCCAACAGTATTAAAACTTCTGCTACGAATATTACCACTAATTAATTAATATTATTTTTTAAATTTTATTTTACTCTTAGTCTTATTCATTGGGCCAGATAAAAAAATTATTTATTCTTGGGCTTGAACACCCATAAATAATAAATCTTAATTATTTATTCTATGAGCTTTATTAAACAGCCCAATAAATAATTAACAAGCATAAATAAACCAATATTAAATATCAAGCCTTTTATCTAGTTTATATCTAGATTAATTTTTTAATTATTCAATCTGGCCCTAAAAAATTAATTAATCAATTAAATTAAATGAAATATATACTCTCTCTCGAGCCTTTTATTTGATTCTAGTCCAATAATAAATTAGATTATTTAAATAAAATAAAATAAAACCCATAATTATCAAGACTAATTCCTTGACCCAAATCTATCAGAACTTAAGGGACATTTCAGGGACCAAAAGATACATCGCCTTGGCTATTAAAATGACCAAAATACCCCTACTATATAAATAGTTATATTTTGCATTTTAAAGATTTCTTAATATCACCATAAGAAAATATTGACCCTAAGGATAATGTTGCGTTAACAAAGTCTTTGACCTACAGGTGTAATGACTAACATACCCCTCTACGCACCGCCGTACATTTAGAGATGAGGAGTGTACTAACACCTCTCTAATAAATATTTACTATCCTTGGACCTTTAGTCCAATGATCCATGACACTTGAAATGTTTCCACTTTCCAAGAGAGCTACCCTAAAGTAAACATTCAAGTCATGTTCCCCAGGGCTCTAGATAATTAAATTATTTAAACAGTTACAAGGGGTGATATAGCGTAAAAGCTATCTTGTATAAGTCTATTTTGTACAAGTCTGAGTATGAGTTGGTAATCTCTAATAGACATTTGACATCTTTAGACCTCTAATCTAATGATCCATGACACCTAGAATGTTTTCACTTTTCAAGGGAATTACCCTAAAGTAAACATCCAAGTTATGTTTCCTAGGGCTCTAGATAATTAGATCATTTAAACAGTCACAAGGGATGATATAGTACAGAAGCTATCTTGTACAAGTCTATCTTAACTAATTAATCACATATACCTAACATACAAATATATCGGCTCTACGAAAAAATTTCAACTACAGTATATCAAAGTATATGTTTCTAGTTTCGTCAGACTATCAACTCATACTCAAGTGGTAGAGTATTAGTTCATACTGTAGCAGTAATAGTTTGAGTTTCTTTTAAATAGTACTTTTAGAAACCACTATTACATGTCCTATTCTATGCTATGAAGTGAGTGGACTACTCACTGGTTAAAAGTAAATCATTCCCCATTTAGAATTCATAACATAATAACCTAAACATGATGAGATTCCCATTCTCATCAATCGGTTAAAACAAACATTTATGTGTTAAGTAACCCGTGATCCATACCTTACTGTGAAAGACCACCATTCACATGGGTCACTTACTTAAATACAATGAGTCCTATCCAAACGAAATCGTGCATAAATAAAATGTAAATTCACAAATAAATTTTAAGAATAAATTCTTTTATTAATAAATTCGATAATTACATTAGATAAACTAGTCTAGAAGGCATATATTCTAATAATCTCCCACTTGCACTCTAAGATTAAGAAAGTCCGTAGGTGCCCACCTCTATGGCGTCTAAGTGTCTCTTGAAGACTCTTTCAATCAAAGGTTTGGTGAAGGGATCTGCTAGATTGTTCTTCGAGGCTATCTGTTTCACTACGATTTTTCGTCTCTGAATGAAATCCCGAATCAGGTGGTACTTTTTATAGATGTGCTTCCCCTTCTTGTGGTTCCTGGGTTCTTTGGATTGCAAGACTGCTCCAAAGTTGTCACAATACACCACAATCGGTCTATCCATGTGTGGCACAACTCCAAGTTCTGAAAGGAACTTCTGGAGCTAGACTGCTTCCTTGGATGCTTCCGAAACTGCCACATACTCAACTTCCATGGTTGAGTTAGCAATACAAGATTATTTGATACTCTTCCATGAAACAGCTTCTCCAGACAAGATGAAGACATATCCACTAGTGGATTTTCTCTCATCCTTATCTGCGTGGAAATCTAAGTCTGTATATCCAGTAGGAACCAAGTCGTCAGCCCTATAAACCAGCATATAATCTTTCGTACCATTGAAATACTTAAGAATATGATTTACAGCTTGCCAATGAACCTCTTCCGAGTTTGACTGATATCTGCTAACTAAGCCTACGACAAAGCAGATATCTGGCCTAGTGCATAGCATGCCGTATGTAATACTTCCCACAGCCGAAGCGTAAAGAATCCTACTCATTCTGTCTTTTCCCTCTCGAGACTTGGGATAGTCGTTAGAATAAAAAGACAACCCATGTCTGCAAAGGATTAGAGCTCCCTTGCATGAGTCAATACTAAACTTGGCCAGTATCTTATCAATGTATGTTATTTGGGACAATCCTAACATTCTCTACTTCATATTTCTAAGAAGCTTAATCCTGAGAATATAATTAGTTTCTTCCAAATCCTTCATATTAAATTGACTAGACAGCGAAATCTTAGTAAATGATAATGTCCTTACATCATTCCCAATGAGTAGAATGTCATTCATATATAGGACAAGAAAAACCATATTTGTGCTTTCCAATTTTCTGTACACGCATGATTTATCTTTGTTTTGAATGAAACTGTAAGACTTTACAGTCTTGTCAAAACGAATATTCCATATTCTAAATTCTTGCTTAAGTTCATAAATGGACTTCTTAAGCTTACAAACCATATGTTCTTGGCCTTTAGCAATAAAACTTTCGGGTTGGGACATATAGATGTCTTTGTTAAGATGGCCATTAAAAAATATCATCTTGACATCCATTTGTTATGTCTCATAGTCGAAATGACATGTAATGGTAAGGAGGATACGAATGGACTTAGGTATGACTATTGGGGAAAATGTTTCATCATAATTGATTCCCTCTTTCTGAGTATACCCTTTTGCCACAAGCCTAGCTTTGAAGGTTTCCACCTTTCCATCCGCTTCCCTCTTCCTCTTGTATACCCATTTACACCCAATGGGTTTTATCCCTTCAGGTGAAGCTACAAGATCCCAAACTAATTAAAGTTCATAGATTCAATTTCAGCTTTCATTACTTCATGTCATAGATCAGCATCGGTATCAGCAATAGCCTCCTAGCTCGTATCTAGTGGGATCTTATTCCTGATGGTCAGAAACCAGCTCGAAAGCCTCCCCTGTCCATCTTTTTGGAACTCTAGATACCCTTCCACTACGACGAAGTTCCATTTGTACAGGTTCTTGAAGCTGTGCCTCTTATTGTTCTATAATCGGGTCTGAAAAAGTTGATTCCGAAGATAACTTCTTCTCGAGTTCCAACTTTATTGAACCTTTAGTAGAATTACATTGATCATCCCCCAAATATCTATCATTAGTACTTATTAGTACTTTCTGCTCCTTGGGATGATAAAAGTAACCTCCTTTTGTCCCTTTTAGATACCTAACAAAGTTAAATAATTTTGATCTTGGTTCTAACTTGTCTCTCTTGATCAATATATAAGTTGGACAGCCCCATATCCTGAGATGATTTAGACTTGGCTTGCACCCAATCCACTAAAAGATAAAAATGGCAAAAATCATCAAATCGAAAGTATGCTAGAAAAATGAAAAATTTACCTCTGTGATTGAATGGCCCTCTTCGCACTGATGTAGATGTCTGTATAAGGATACTTGAAGCTATTAGATCACGTTCTTGTAAAAGTCTACTGCGTCTCATTTATGCAAAACCTTTGATCTTCTGAAATAGTGCTCGAAGCACAGCCAGTGAAAGCTTAAAGATTTGGGTTTGCAATACGTTTGCCTTCTGTGAATGTTTCACAGACTTCATTTCTAAGTCTTTTCTTCTGTGAGCAAAACCCACCCGACTTAGCTTTTCTTTTAATTGGCCTTGATTGCAAAATCAATTCATTTAATCAATTCACACCAAGAGAGAATTGCGTGAAAACAGAAAGCTCAATACTTTCTGTTATCCTTCATGCAAAACAACATGGGATCCATCCCGTGTTTTTTATTTATTTGTTATTATTTTAATTAATTAATTAATTAATTATTTATTTATTTATTTATTATTTTATTTTATTTTACCTTTGGTCTTATTTATTGGGCAAATAAAATTACTTACTATTGGGCTGTCCTTGTAGCTTCAAGTATGCTTTCAATTTATTTTACCTAATAGCTTCAAGTATCCTTGTACAAATATCTACATCAGTGCGAATAGGGCTATAGAGGCAAATTTTTCATTTTGCTAGCATGCTTTCAATTTGATGATTTTTGCCATTTTAATCTTTCAGTGAACTGGGCATAAGCCAAGTCTAAATCGTCTCAGGATATGGGGCTGTCCAACTTATATACTGATTAAGGGAGATAAGTTAGAACCAATATCAGAATTATGCTACTTTGTTGTGTATCAAAAAGGGAAGTTACTTTTATCATCCCAAGGAGCAGAAAGTACTAGTAAGTACTAATGCTAGATACTTGGAGGATGATTAAAGTACGTCCACTAAAGGTTCAACAAGATTAGAATTCGAGGAGAAGTTATCTTCGGAATCAACTTCTTTAGTCCCGATTATGGAACAAGAAGAGGCACAGCCTCAAGAATCTGTACAAACAGAGCTTCGTTATAGTGGGAGGATATCTAGAGTTCCAGAAAGATGGACAAGAGAGGCTTTCGAGCTGGTCTCTGACTATCAGGAACAAGATCCCACTAGATACGAGAAGGCTATTACTGATATCAATGCAGATCTATGGCATGAAGCAATGAAAGTCGAGATTGAGTCTATGTACTTCAATCAGATTTGTGATCTTTTAACTTCACCTGAAAGGATAAAACTCATTGGGTGTAAGGGGTTATACAAGAGGAAGAAGGGAGTGGATGGGAATGTAGAAACATTCAAAGTTAGGCTTGAGGCGAAAGGGTATACTTAGAAAGAGGGAATCGATTATGATGAAACATTTTTCCCGATAGCCAAACTTAAGTCTATCCATATCCTTCTTGCCATTACATGTCATTAGAACTATGGGATATCGCAAATGGATGTCAAGACGGCATTTCTTAATGGCCATCTTAACGAAGACATCTATATATTCCAACCGGAAGGTTTTATTGCTAAAGGCCAAGAACATATGGTCTGCAAGTTTAAGAAGTCCATTTATGGACTTAAGCAGGCATCTAGAACATGAAACATTCGTTTTGATGAAACTATAAAATCTTACGATTTCATTTAAAACGAGGATGAACCATGCGTGTTCAGGAAATTGGAAGACATAAATATGATTTTTTTTTCCCTATATGTGGATGACATTCTACTCATTGAGAATGATGTAGGGACATTATCATCTATTAAGGTTTGACTGTCTAGTTAATTTAGTATGAAAAACTTGAGAGAAGCCAATTACATTCTCGAGATTAAGTTTCTTAGAAATACGAAGTAAAGAATGTTAGGATTATCCCAAACGACATACATTGACAAAATGTTGGCCAAGTTTAGCATAGACTCATGCAAGGAGCTCTAATCCCTTGCAATATGGGTTATCTTTTTGTTCTAAGAATTGTCCTATGTCTCAAGAGAAACAAGACAGGATGAGTAGGATTCCCTACGCTTCGGTTGTGGGAAGTCTCATGTACGCTATGTTGTGTACTAGACTAGATATCTGCTTTGCCGTAGGCTTAGTTAGTAGATATCAGTCAAACCCTGGGGAGGTTTATTGACAATTTGTAAAGCATATTCTTAAATACATCAATAGTACAAAAGATTATATGCTGATTTACAGGGCTGACAATTTGATTCTTACTGGATACACAGACTTAGATTTTCACGTAAATAAGGATGAGAGATAATTCATTAGTGGATATGTCTTCACCTTATTTGGAGGAGCTGTTTCATGGAGGAGTATCAAGCAATCTTGTATTGCTGACTCAACCATGAAAGCTGAGTATATGACAGCTTCAGAAGCATCCAAGCAAGCAGTCTGACTCCGGAAGTTCCTTTCAAAACTTGGAATTGTGCCACACATGGATAGACTGATTGTGGAGTATTGCAACAACTTTGGAGCAGTCTTGCAATCCAAAAAACCCAAGAAGGTGAAGCACATCTAAAGAAAGTACCATCTAATTTGGAATTTCATTCAGAGACGGAAAATCGTAGTGGAACAGATAGCCTTGACTGAAAGAGCCTTCAAGAGACATTTAGACATCATAGAGGTGGGCACATACGGACTTTCTTAGTTTTAGAGAGCAAGTGATAAATTATTGGAATATATGTCCTCTAAACTAGTTTATCTAATATAATTATCGAATTTATTAATAAAATAATTTATTCTTAAAATTTGTTTATGAATTTACATTTTATTTGTGCATATGGAAAGGACCCATTATATTTAAGTAAGTGATCCATATGGATAGTGATTTTTCACAGTAAGGTATGGATTACAAGTTACTTAACACATAAATATTTGTTCTTAACCGATTGATGAGAATGTGAATCTCATCACGTATAGGTTATTGTGTTATGAATTCCAAATGGGGAATGATTTACCTTCAGTCAGTGAGTAGTCCACTCACTTCATAGCATTAACGTATTTCGAATACATAGAACAGGACCTGTAATAGTAATTTCTAAAAGTACTATTTAAAAGAAACCCAAACTATTACTGCTATAGTTTGGACTAATACTCTACTATTTGAGTATGTGTTGGTGATCTGACGAAGCTAGAAGCTTATACTTTGATATACTGTAATTGAGATTCTTTCGTAGAGCCGATATACTTGTATATTGGGTATATATAACTAGTTAGTTAAGACAGATTTATATAAGATAGCTTCTGCGCTATATCGCCCCTTGTGACTATTCAAATTATCTAATTATTATTTAGGGCCCTGGGGATATTTATTTTAGGGTAGTTCCCTTCAAAAATGGAAATATTCCAGGTGTCATGGATCATTAGATTAGACGTCTAATGATGGTAGATGTCTTTTAGAGAGGTGTTAATACACTCCTCCTTTCTAAATGCATGGCGATACGTAGAGGGGTATTTTAGGCATTATACCTATAGGTTGAAGACTTTGCTAATGCAGCATTATCCTTGGAGTCAATATTTTCTTATAGTAATATTAGAAAATATTTAAAATATAAAATATAACTATTTATATAATAGAGGTAGTTTGGTCATTTTAGTAGCCAAGGCAATGTGTCTTTTGGTTCCCGAAATGGCTCTTAAGTCATGAAAGATTTGGGTTAAGGAATTGATCTTGATAATTATGAGTTTTATTTTATTTTATTAATCTAATTTATTATTGAACTAGAATAAAATAAAAGGCCTAAGAGAGGGTATTTATTTTATCTAGTTTAATTGGTTAATTAATTATTCAGGGCCCAAGGCCCAGATTGAATAAATAAAAAATTAATCTAGATATAAAACTAGATAAAATGCTTGATATTTTATATTTGTCTATTTGGACTTGTTAATTATTTATTGGACTGTTTAATAAAACTCAAAAAATAAATATTAAGATTTATTATTTATGGGTGTTCAAGCCCAAGAGTAAATAATTTTATTTGGCCCAATAAATAATTTTAATTAATTAAAAGAATAATACGGGATGGATCTCATGTTGTTTTGCATGAAGGATAATAGAAAAGCATGGAGCTTTCTGTTTTCACGTAGTTGGCCTCTCTCTCGATGTGTTCAAATGAAAAGAAGTTGAATCACTGAAGGAGGGTAGCTTTTGATTTTCAATCACAGAGAAGAAAAGGAAACCTAGTGCTCTTTGTGCTTTATTTTTTCTTTCACAGAAAATAAAACTCATTCACAGAGAGCTTCTGTGAAGCTTTCACCAAAGGCTTAGCAAACCCAATCTTTAAACTTTCACCGGTTGTGCTACGGGCACCATTTCGAAAGATCAAAGGTTTCGCGTGAATAAGACGCAGTGGATGTTTACACAGATATGGTCTAATAGCTTCAAATATCCTCGTATAGACATCTACATTAGTACGAAAAGGGTCATTCAATCACAGAGGCAAATTTTTTTATTTTTCTAGAATGCTTTTATTTTGATGATTTTTGTCATTTTAAACCTTCACGTAATGAAAACCGTAGGGCCGTTGGAACCCCTCTTCCACTTAGTATTTTAAAATAAGGGGTTTCTTGGAAAATTTCTTTTGAAAATTTCAATTAAATTTTCTTTTAACTCAAAAATAAAATATCTAAACCTATAAAAATTTCTATATCAAAGTTTATGCCTTTTGAAAAAAAAAATTCATAGATTAATTTTATTTAGGTTAATAAACTTAATAATTTCAAAAAATTTCAATAAAACTTTCGAAAGATTTTAATCTCAAGTTTAATTTAACAAAAGTAATTTTTCTTGTTAAAATTCAATCAAATTGGTTTTCTATTTTAATTCACAAAAATATCTAAATCCAATATATTTTATATGTCAATGATAAAATCTTTTGAGAAAATAATTAAGAATTAATTTTTATTCGAATTAAAATTAACCATTTCATTTAAGAAAAATATTTTTCTTTGTCAAAAATTTGCAAAGACTTTGGTCTTTGAGAAAATGCACACATAGGGTACCAAAAAAATAGGCATGTTAGAAAATTGTAAACGTTTTCATGCTTTTCTATTCTTTTAATCTAAGTGTCTAAATAATAGAATTAAATACGTTAATTAATTAATAGTCTTATTTAATCCTAATTTTTCTTTACTATTATTTTTCATGCAAAATATTCAAAGAATATTAACTATTGTAATAAAAATAATTTTGCTTGGTATGAGACCAAAAAAAAAAATCTATATTGGGTCCAGTGCACCCGCCACACTGGATCATGGCCCATGAAAAAACCCATGGGCCAAGATCCAGGCAGGTGCTTGCATCCGCCCCAATGCCACAGTCAAAATAGCTTACCGCGGCAAACACCAATTTGCAAAATGCAAATTGGTGAATTACTTCCTCGCAGAAGCCGAAGGAAGGCTTCCTCGCGCGGTGCGAGGAAACTGAGGCTTTCGTGAGGAAGCTTTCCTCGCCAAGGGGGCCGGCTTGTGGCTTGGCGACTCCTCTCACAGATGCGGCTCGATTCAGCTAAATGGCTCGGTTCGGCTCAGCTAGGTCCTTCTTCTCTAAGATTTTCCGCTACGTTTCAGACGCTACTGGATGCATTTTTTTCTACCGTTTTCAATCAAAACTCATCCAAACAATTGCCTATACCCTTAAAAATATTGGGCTTACACGATATCTATTAAAGAAATCAAAATACAGTGTTCATATGCTTCCACTTGCGAAGCTTACAGTGAAACTACTCATACCAGAAAACACGAAGGATCACAAAAAACATCCAAAACAAATATTTTCTTATTTTAGTTAAGCCTAGCATACTTTCTACATTTGCCAAACCATGGCTCTGATACCAATTAAAGGTTTAAAATGGCAAAAATCATCAAACCAAAAGCATGCTTACAAAACGAAAAAATTTACCTTTATGTTTGAATGACCCTTTTCGCACTGAAGAATATGTCTGTATAAGGATGTTTGAAGCTATTGGATCACGTCCTTATAAACGTCGACTTTGTCTCATTCACGCGAAACTTTTGAGCTTCCAAAATAGTGCCCGCTCCACTGTCGGTGAAAGCTCAAAGATGTAGGTTTGCTTAGCCTTTGAAGGCTTCTATGGTTTTTCACAGACTTTGTTTCAATGACCAAAAAATGGGTCTTTTTCAAAATGAAAAGCCAGCCACCATTTTGCATGATTTCCTCTTCATTTCAAATCTTTATCAAGAGAGAGAACAACCGCATGAAAATAGAAAGCAATCATGCTTTCTGTTATCCTTTATATAAAACAACACATGATCCATTTCGTGTTGTTTTTTATTTTTTTTATTAATTAATTAATTGATTTTTTTAAATTTTATTTTACCTTTGGTCTTATTCATTGGGTCAAATAAAATTATTTATTCTTGGGCTTGAACACCTATAAATAATAAATCTTAATTATTTATTCTCTGAATTTTATTAAACAGCCCAATAAATAATTAATAAGTCCAAATACACCAATATAAAATATCAGACATTTTATCTAGTTTATATATATATATATATATATATATTAATTTTTTAATTATTCAATCTGGACCTTGGGCCCTAAACAATTAATTAACTAATTAAGTTAGATCAAATATATACTCTCGGGCCTTTTATTTTATTTTAGTCCAATAATAAATTAGACTACTTAAATAAAATAAAATAAAATCCATAATTATTAATACCAATTCATTAACTCAAATCTGTCAGGATTTAAGGGCCATTCTGGGGACTAAAAGACACATTGCCTTGACTACTAAAATGATCAAAATACATCTACTATATAAATAGTTATATTTTGCATTTTAAATATTTCTTAATATCACCATAAGGAAATATTGACCCCAAGGATAATACTGTGTTAACAAAGTCTTCGACCTAGAGGTGTAATGACTAAAATACTCCTCTACGCATCGCCGTACATTTAGAGAGTAGGAGTGTACTAACACCTCTCTAATAGACATCTGCCATCTTTAGACTTTTAGTCCAATGATCCATGACACCTGGAATGTTTCCACTTTCCAAGGGAGCTATCCTAAAGTAAACATCCAAGTCATATTCCCTAGGGCCCTAAATAATTAGATCATTTGAACAGTCACAAGGGGCGATATAGCGCGGAAGCTATCTTGTACAAGTCTATCTTAACTAACTAGTCACATATACCTAACATACAAGTATATCGACTCTACGAAAGAACATCAACTACAGTATATCAAAGTATAAGCTTTTAGTTTCGTCAGACTACCAACTCATACTCAAACAGTAGAGTATTAGTTCACGCTGTAGCAGTAATAGTTTGGGTTTCTTCTAAATAATACTTTTAGAAACCATTATTATAGGTCTTGTTCTATGTATTCGAAATACGCTCATGCTATGAAGTGAATGGACTACTCACTGACTAAAAGTAAGCCATTCCCCATTTGAAATTCATAACATAATAACCTAAACATGATGAGATTCTCATTCTCATCAATCGGTTAAGAACAAACATTTATGTGTTAAGTAACCCGTGATCCATACCTTACTGTGAAAGACCACCATTCATATGGATCACTTACTTAAATAGAATGAGTCATTTCCAAACGAAATCGTGCATAAATAAAATGTAAATTTACAAATAAATTTTGAGAATAAATTCGATAATTACATCAGATAAACTAGTCTAGAAGGCAAATATTCCAACAAGGTTAAGTCAATAATACCTGAGATTTGATTCCATTAAACTCATCTCTTAGTCCTTTTATGAATCTAATAATGAAATCTACATCATTTGCAGCTTTTACCTCAGGCAATTCAGGACATTTACATCCTTGGATTACAGGAACAAATTGGAAGTGGCCTTAAATTCAGTAATTCTTTCCATAATGTCTTCAAATTAGTGTAGTACTCATTGACGGTTGAAGATCCTTGCTTAAGGTTATAGATGTCTTCTTGTAGATCTGAGATTCTTCTTGAGAGAACCGTTCACACAAATCTTCCCACACTTCATAAGTCGTGTCATTCCATATGACACTTTGAGCTATTGACGTTGAAACTAAATTCAAAATCCAAGATAATACCATATTGTTTCATTGCTCCCAAGCTCCATAATTGTTGTCGGCGCGATTTGGTGCATTGATTGCTCCATTAACAAAGCTCAATTTGTTTTTAGAAATCAAAGCCATCCACATAGTTCGACACCATTGATGATAGTTCTTTTCATTCAAAGAAGGTTGAACAAGGATTAATGAAGGAGTTTCACTTGGATATAGATAATAAGGGCTTGAAACATCAGGATTTGCCATTGAATTTGAAATGGATTACAAAAAAAATCCAAAAGATTACGCAAGATGATATCTCAAAATAGATGATGAATCAATTCATCTTTTTACTGAATAGAGATTGCTCTGATACCGTGAAGAAAATGAAATACCAGAATAATGAACAATACTAAAACGATAGACAACACAGTTGTGCAAAAAAAGAAGTTCTTCTATTTCATTAAAAAATATTGAGAGAATACAATGTGTATATATATAATTCGTATATGAGAGAAAGATTACATAAGAATGAATAAAACTCAGACAAATACATTAGAAAATTACAGCTGTAATCCATATAACTGACTTCAATAACTGCATGAACTCCTATGCTACCTCACTGCTAATCCAATCTAACTAGACAACCATTTGTTATTCATGATCAGATGGCTGCAATGAAGCTGAGCTGGACAACGTTGAAGTGTCTGCTATGTTGTCTGCTGAAGTGGCATACTGCATTTCAACAAATTATGACGAATATTCATAATTTTTTGTACAATTTGAACTCCCAAATTATGCGGACTCGAATCCAAATTATACACAGCTGGGATTAAGCAAAACATTTTACCAACTGTACATTATATTGCTAGCATATTCGTTCGTTGATGAACCAACAGAGAAGAGGATGATGATATATACTAATTGCCCCATGCGAAACCATAACTTCTGGAATAGAAGCCTTTCAAAATATACAGGATCCAAAAGTAAAATCCGTACTAGAATATTAGATATCAATGCCAATAATTGCACCAGAGTTTAACATGCTTTTCTTTTTTTGAATTGCATGTGGAGGGTGGGTGGGTGTGCATATATAAATACACTTATATATATATATATATATATATATTGTTACTTTCCGTGACGATACTGGAAGTCACTACAAATTTAAAATTCAGAATTGGAATTAAAAAAGTAAGAGAAGTCGCTGAAGTGGGAGTAGTTTGTACAATTGTACTCCAATAGAAGCTGCAAGAGGTAGCTTGAATTTTGTCTCTTTGAAGAAAACAAGATGGGGTGCCCAGAGGGTTTGCTCCAAAACATGCTTCCCGGAAAAGAAACTGTTTTCTTATTTCATGTTCTTGGGCTGCTAATTTGATGTTTGGTCTTCTCATGGTGTGTTTGCTATAAAGCATATTTATGCATAATTGTACATACAATAAATTAGTATGTACTACCAAAATGTATTGGTATTTTTCTTTAAAGAGAAGTTATCGAATATTTAAATTATGTGTGGTTCAAAAGATATATTTTTGTATTAAAGAGGAAAATCTGATTTACGCCTCTAAATAGTTAATTGTAAAAGCAGTTTCTTCTCTGCTAATCATACTTTTCTATAGTTACTAAGAAAGATAAGAATAATTTTAACTCGTGATTCTTTTTATGTTATAAAATACTCATTTATCTATAATGTAGCAAATAGTAACAAGAAATGGCGCAATGTGCTGGTTGGTGGGATCTAACACTAGCTAGCAAATGGTCCAGACCCCGTTGAAGACAACGGAGTTGCTGAATTTGTTGAAGATTGGGCGACATGCAAACCATTGCTGGCTATGAGATATTGCGACATTGCCATGAGTACACTTCAATTCTATAAGATATACCACCAATGGAATAATACTTTCTCCCAATTATACTCACATGGGTTGCACAATGCCATTTTTGACAGGTTTATAATGCCATTGGCTGCCTTAACTTTGTATAAAAAACAATAGCTTCAACAAAATGAAAATTCCAATTCTTATATATAAAATTTGTAAGGACAAAATGACGGATGGAAATCAAAATTGTTCTTGCATACTATGGCATGTGGAGATATGACCAACTCTTTTGCTTGTATCTTATATCTCCATGAAGATATAGTCAACAACTCCATTATATAGTTTTGTACATAATAGATATTAATTATTACCCTCTAGTCATAATTGACTTATAATTATTGTAATACATTATGACTAGACTCTCCAATGTATATACAACGTTTTTACTCTTAGATAATATCAAGAGAGAATAGAAAGTTTCGATTTCTATTTTGCTAATACATTTAAGGAATTGATACCGATTGAGTTTACAAGCATTTGTTAGATTAATCGTACTTCCAAACAAGTAGTTCACGGTCATATCATTAATCTAATTAAATGATTTTCATGTTTGAAATTAAACAAATATTCAATGGGTACGAGATTTTTAGTAATGGCTGAAATGTTACGATTTCGTCAAACCCATAAAAAAAAAAACTTATTTTCTATTATAAATTTTCAAGCTGGAACAAAACAAAACCAAAAGACTTTCAAATTCTTAAAAATTCTTTTCGGAAACAGTCCACCTAAATTTAATATATTATATTTTTTAAAAGATATATAAATTTCACTATATATAATACATCACTCAAAACAATTAACCCATGAGTTCACCTTACTATTTTCGCCGAGTTCTATCCCGGGATCCGTATGCTGTCAATTGACGGAACATTTTTCAAGACATGTATTATGGTACTTACATTGAAAAAGAAAAATGCATTAGTGTACTTACTAAATTAGGGCATCACTGTTGACTAGAAGTCCACATATGGGTTGACGAATGGCTATAAATAGAGGGGGCTCACGGATAAGTTGGCAAGCGAGTAAGCTCTTGCCTCTCGGATCAGTAGACTCACGCATAAGTTGAGAGCTTCACTTGTTTGTTTTGATAGGTTCATGGCCACTTCAACGAAATCCTTATGTGTGGTCGCTCTTATTCTAAGCGGTGTAGTTGCATTTCTTGATACATCTCATGCGGAAGATGGTGATGACTATTGCTACTACGGAAGTTGGCGTGGCTGCAAAAACTTTTTCGGTCATTTTGGCAATGGTGGGGGAGGAGCTGGAAATGGGGAAGGATACGGAGGTGGAGGTGGCGGTGGAGGAGGTAATGCTGGTGGCGGTTCTGGTCATGGTGAAGGTTTTGGAGTTGGAACTGGAGTAGATGGAGGTGGTGGTGGAGGAGGCTCGGGAGGTGGTGGCGGCAGTTCAAATGAAGCTTATAGGCACGGTAGTGGTTTTGGTTCAGGTGCTGGATTTGGTGGACGAAAAGGTGGAGCAGGCTTTGGCGGTGGGGGAGGAGGGGGAGAGGGAGGAGGTAATAGTGGTTCATATGGAGGATCAGGTCATGGGAGTGGATTCGGAGCTGGAGAAGGTGTAACAGGTAGTGGAAGTGGGAGTGGTGGTGGTGGTGGGGGTGGTGGTGGAGGTGGAGGTGGAGGTGGAGGAGGGGGAGAGGGAGGAGGAGAAGGTGGTTCTGGGGGAGGATCCGGTCATGGTAGAGGATTCGGAGCTGGAGGAGGTGGTGGTGGAGGAGGAGGAGAGGGAGGAGGGGAAAGTGGTTCTGGTGGAGGAGGATCGGGTCATGGTAGTGGATTTGGTGCTGGAGGTGGCCTAGGAGGTAGTGGTAATGGTGGAGGTGGAGGAGGAGGAGGAGGAGGAGGTTCAAATGGCGGCTATGGTCATGGTAGTGGCTTTGGGATGGGTGTTGGTTTTGGTGGGAGTGGAGGTGGTGGAGGAGGAGGTGGTGGTGGAGGTGCAAGCGATGGCGGTTCTGGTCATGGTAGTGGTTTTGGCGCAGGAGGTGGATATGGCAACGTTGGAGGTGGAGGTGGAGGTGGTGGTGGAGGCAGAGGAGGAGGTGGCACTGGGGATAATGATCAAGGTTCTGGAGAAGGATACGGACATGGTGAAGGCAGTGGGTTTGGTGGCGGTGGAAGTGATCAGGAAGGCACATTTGGTGGTAACAGAGGTGGTGAGGGTTCTGGACATGGCAAGGGTTACGGTGGCAGCAATGGCATGAGTATAGGCTTTGGCATGGGCATGGGCATGGGCTTTGGGTTTGGAATGGGAGCCGGCGGCAATAACGACAGCGGTAGTTCCGGTGAAACAGAAAACAGTAGCAATGTCAAGAGAACTGAACCTTAAATATCCCCTACTATTCTCCGATATCATGTTGCATGGGGGCGTTCTATCAATTAATCCCTAATCATTCTTGTGAGATCAGCAATTCAAGTCACAAAGAGAGACCCTTAAAGAAAAAGGAAAAAAAAAAACCACCGACAGATTCTAAAATCCATTTTCTTGCTTCCGAACAGAATTTCCACTGCAATTTCCTGAAATAAAGCATCACGTACTGCTAGAAAATTATAAATAGTTTGTATCTTTATTCAATTAATTATTTTTTTTTTCCTTTTTTGAATTGAACAAATCCGTTCAGGTAAGCAAATAGTAGTATTTATTTTTGCCCAAAAAAAAGGAAAAAAACCAAAATTGATTGCATACTGGACATGTAGCTCTCAAAATACAACAGATAACACTTGTAAAATGAAAACAAAACTACAAGTGATTGGCATTGGCATGTACAATT